>JAAALK010000082.1:103311128-103911128 GCA_019279435.1 Zizania palustris | reverse complement strand
CCCACCTTCGGAGTACCACCCTTCGAAGTCCCTCCTTCGTCCAAGGCCTCCGCATGAAGCATTCCATGAGCACTTCGTCGCAGTGTCTCTCCCCGAGCACACTCCTCGACGAGCCTCACCCGGACCATGCCTTCGATGCACCTCGACTTCTGAGACCTTCGTCAGGTACCTTCGAATGTCTCCCTCCGGAGCACACTTCGAACGCCTTGCCTCCACAGAGGACTTGACCCAGACCCCCTTCGCAGCCACCGTGACAGAGCTCCCCGCTCCCCTGGCATCAACCCTCCCGCTTGACCCAGGTTCACCTGCTACGAACCGTCCGTCGCCTCCGAAGTCTCCTGCGCACCACAGACAAACAGACAAGTGTATCCGGTACTCCGGAGACCTCTCCGGGTTAGCACCCTTCGGCACACACTCCGGTGTACCACCCAAAGTACCGAGACCTTTGGTACAAACCCAGTCATCTTGTACTGTCGGACCCCTCCGACAGGCACACTCCGCTGCAACAGCTGCAGCAACCAAACCACCGAACCCTTCGGTGAAACCACCTCCGAACACCTTCGGAGTTCCAACCTCCGAACCCCCTTCGGAGGTACCCCTTCGAACCAGAGGTAAAAAGCCTGTCAATCACTCATCACAAACACCGAAACCAACCCTTGGTTTCTCAATCTCACCCTTGTTGAGTGCATTGACAACCAAATTCAAATTCAAGAAAAATTAAAGAATTTCAGCACACAAGTGACCATAAAAACTCAGAAATGAGCCAAAGCATATCACTTGATAAAAGAATTTTCCTCCCCCTTTTCAAAAGAGTAAAAGCCCCTTCGGCAAATCTCCCCTTTTTTTAAGATAAAAACTCCCCCTGTGAAAATTATACCTTTTTGCAACAGAGAACTCAACACTTTCTCCCCCTTTGCGGTAGAGAACGTAGCAATTTCTCCCCGTTTGGCAATGCAAGCATCAAGGAGCATTTAAAAGATGCATAGATTGGAAATGAGCAGAATTGCAAAGACATATAAAGCAAAAATATGCCAACAGTAATACCAATGATCAGGGGCTCTGCTCAATTTAACATTCTCTAAAAACATGATGATAGCATGTGATTTGATCATTTTTGAAATAAAAGAATCACCACTTAGTCAAGGAAACTAGACAAGTAAAAGCAGGGACTGCGCAAAGCTAGTCAATTTCTACTCTAGACAGACAAGTCCAGTTCAAATGGAGCATGAAAAGCAAACTTGATGATCAATGAATTGTGTTGTTCTTTTCTTAATGCCAGGGGTTATTTGTTTGTCCACCTTATACTTTCCAATCAGGCCAAGCCTATGCATGAAAGCCATCAGAAGCTTAAGGCAATGATTTTGGCAGACACTACACTATTCCAGTTCAGACCGATGTGCAATGGTAAGCAGTCTAGAATAGAGTAGTGCGACAAAACAAACCCACCTGGATCTTTTACTTTGAAGCATGCAAATCATGGAGTTTTTGATTTTGACTAAGTGAACCAATTTTTAGCATTTGATAAACATCCATGAGAAAGTAGAACAATTTTACAAGTTGCAATTTTTAGCATCCAAAGAAAAATGTCTTGCTGTCAAGTAGATAAAAGATAGCTAAAGCGGTCCTGCCTAAACATGCTAGATTCAAGACTAAGCAGTGAGCGTGATTTGACTTTGGAAAGAAAACATCATGCACATTAATGTTTCAGATGAATTAAAAAGAGCTGAGCTGTCATGATTTCATGAATTATAATCAGGCATATAAGTGCAAAAGATGTAAATGCAATTTCAACACACAATTAGCAAATGCACATCCATCTAAATCTGCTCCCCCTCACAAAATGTCGTAAGGGTGACAAATACCAAGTTCCCCATGCAAGTAGGCAAAACGAGAGGCATCGAGGGGTTTCGTGAAAATATCGGCTAGCTGGTGTTGGGTATCAACATATTGAAGTTCAATATCACCCTTCTCATTGTGATCTCTGAGAAAATGATATCGCACATCAATGTGTTTGGTTCTGGAGTGCTGAACCGGGTTGTTTGTAATACAAATAGCACTGGTGTTATCACAGAAAAGTGGAACACTCTTATAATCTAACCCGAAATCCCGCAAAGTGGAAGCCATCCACAAAATCTGAGAGCAACAGCTAGCTGCAGCAACATATTCGGCCTCAGCCGTCGATTGTGCAACACTAGACTGTTTGCGGGAAGACCAGCAAACCAGTGAAGTACCAAGAAAATGACAAGTACCAGAGGTACTCTTCCTATCAATCCTACACCCAGCAAAATCCGCATCGGAATAACCTCGAAGACATAAAGATGAAGACGTTGAATACCATATGCCAAATTCGAGGGTATGTTTGAGATACCTGAGTATGCGTTTTACCGCTTGGCGGTGCGAAGCTCGTGGTGAAGCCTGAAAACGAGCGCACAGACACACTGCGAAGTGTATGTCCGGCCTCGTAGCAGTCAAGTAGAGGAGGGAGTCGATCATGCTTCGGAACTCCTTCTGATCTACGGCTTCTCCATCTTCGTCAGGATCCAATGCTACAGATGTAGCCATCGGAGTGGCGAGGCTTCGCATCGGCCATGTCAAACTTCTTGAGCAGGTCCTTGGTGTACTTCGTCTGGTGGACGAAAGTACCTTGTTTGCTTTGCTTGATTTGCAACCCAAGGAAAAAGGTGAGTTCACCCATCATGGACATTTCAAATTCCCTGCTCATGGTATCTGCAAACTCGGCAACCAAAGCATGAGAAGAGCCACCAAAGATGATATCATCCACATAAATCTGCACTAGAAGGAAATCTTTGCCATGCTTGAGAGTAAACAGGGTTTTATCAACAGAGCCCATCAAATACCCCCTCTCAAGCAGAAAAGACTTAAGTCTATCATACCAAGCCCGAGGGGCCTGCTTGAGTCCATAAAGAGTCTTATGAAGTTTAAGGACTTTATGTGGGTACTTGGGGTTTTCAAAACCAGTGGTTGTTTTACATAAACATCTTCACCTATGAAGCCATTAAGAAAAGCACTTTTGACATCCATTTGATAGTGTTTGAATCCCCGGGATGTCGCAAAGGCAAGCAAAATCCTAATGGCCTCAAGGCGTGCAACAGGTGCAAAAGTTTCAGTAAAATCAATCCCTTCTAGTTGAGAATAACCCTGAGATACAAGTCTAGCCTTGTTTCTAACTATAGTCCCATCCTCCCCTTGTTTGTTTTTGAAAATCCATTTTGTTCCAATAAAATGAACATTTGGTGGAGGATCAACTAAAGTCCAGACTTGGTTTCTCTCAAAATTTTCAAGTTCCTCATGCATGGCATTGATCCAAATAGGATCAGAAAGTGCATGACTAACATCTAAGGGCTCGAAAGAAGCAACAAAAGCGGAATCAATGAAATGAGCATGGGAACGTGTTACCCTTTGATCAAGCTCACCAATGAGCTGCTCGGGAGGATGCATCCTTTGAACATGGTGTGGAGCCTCGCGGCGGGATGCAGTCTCCCCCTCAACTTGTGCGTTGGAGTGGTCCAAGATGACCGATGTCGAGGTAGTTGCTTCGGGACCTCGTGTCGAAGTGGTTGAAGTGGGGTCAGCTTCGGGGGTTGATGTCGAGGGTAGTAGGGGTTCATCCTCGAAATCTCCGGGATCTTCGTCTTCGAAGATGGTCTGTTCCATGTCGTGTTCATTTGCCTGTTCAAGAGCAGAACTAACAGAGGGGGTTGATTCATCAAAAGTCACATCACATGACTCGATGACAGTGTTAGTCTCCAAATTATAAACACAATAAGAATGACCATGTGTAGTGTAACCCAAAAAGATCCCGTCAGAAGAACGCGACTCAAATTTATCCAAATTACCACGTTTTAGGATAAAGCAACGACAGCCAAAAACTCGAAGATGAGTAACCTTGGGCTGTCTCCCAAAACGCAGCTCATAAGATGTCAAGTTTAAAATTGAGCGCAAGAATATTCGGTTTGAGATGTAGCAAGCAGTGTTCATGGCCTCAGCCCAGAATTTTCTAGGAGTCCTATGCTCATCAAGCATCGTCCTAGCCATCTCAACCAAAGTGCGGTTCTTCCTCTCAACAACACCGTTTTGTTGAGGAACCCGCGGAGCAGAGAATTGATGTTCTATGCCATGCTCCATGCAAAAGTCAACAAAGAGACTATTTTTGAACTCGGTGCCATTATCACTTCGAATGAATTTCAATGCACCTGGGAGTTCAGTGAAAAGTCTCAAAGCCAAGCTCCGAAAGTGTGAAAACACTTCATCCTTGCTGGCAAGAAAGAAGACCCAAGAGTAGCGAGAGAAATCATCAACAATGACTAAAACATACCACTTGCCGCCTAAAGAACTAACCCGAGAAGGACCTACAGTGTCCATGTGGAGAAGTTCTCCGGGTTGTTCAGTCATCACTGTGGTGACTGGCGAATGCGAAGCGGCAATCATTTTTCCATGTCGACAAGGAGCGCAAACTAAATTCTTCTCAAACTTGAGCTTGGGCAATCCTCGGATCAGACCTAGGGCGCTCAGACGAGCGAGCAACTCAAAGCTCATATGCCCTAGTCTCCTATGCCACTTCCAAAGCTCAGAAGTCGAATGTGCAACAAGACAATGAGAAGAACCAGATGACTCTGAAAAATCAGCTCCAAAACTCTCCCAACTCTAAAGATCTTACACACCACAACGCCATCAGAATTGAGCACTTGCGAAGTATCGCGATGGAATCGCACTTCGAAGCCCTCATCAAGCAACTGAGATACATACAGCAAATTGTATCACAGGTTTTCAACCAAAGCAACATCTTTGAGAGTGAAATTCGAATTAATTCTTACCACACCTTTACCTTTCACTCTACTCCTTCGATTGTTTCTGAAGGTGATATGTTCCCTTTGCTTGGTTGTGGTGAGACTGGAGAACCATGCTGCATCTCCGGTCATGTGGCGCGAACAACCGGAGTCCATGATCCACGTGCCCTCCAAGCCTCGATCTGTCACCTACACATGATAAGAATATCTCGATCGCTCAGTGCTGGGGTGAGTGAAAAAATGACGAGGCATCCAACACTAAGTGATACGAGTAGTAGGTGCAGTAAAAGTAGATGGTCTACGCACATGATAATCTGAATGATGCAAAGTGCGAGGTCTACCTACATGCTGTGATCGAACAACATGTCGAGGTCTCCTACTCTGACGAGGTACAAAGCTACTCGCCCGGGGTCTACCACCATATGAAACATGGTGAACACCTCGAGGAGCAAAACCTCTCCGAGAAGCACGAGGAGCCTCAAAAGCAGGATGATAGTAAAACTCAGACTCATGCATACCTAAAGATGGGATAATGCATGTCCTGATAACTCATCGCCTGAGAGTGTCGCTCATCCTTGATGCGACGAAAGCAGATCCCAACCGAATGACCCACCCGCTGACAGTAGGAACAGTGAAAAATTCTTCTAGGGGCACTCTCATGGGTCACAGGAGCAACTCTCACAGGCTCCTTAGGCTTGTTCTGAGTGGTTTTCTTGGGAGGATTTTTCTTGGCAGGAGGGGTGGTTTTCTTTGGTGGTCGGGTAGGCTTTTTGGCTGATGGGGTGTCTAACAGCGCTCTCTCTTTCTATAGGGTAGTGGGAGAGGTAAAAACAGTTTTGTTTCCATTTTCTGAAGGAATCCTCTCAAAACCCAAACCTAGAGCTAACCCTGCTCTGTCAGCACACATCTTGGTCTTGGCCAAGATCAAATCCATCCTACCCTTTCCCTCAGTGCATTTATTAACCACGGAAAGAAGGTATTCATTTTCTGACATGAGGTTCTCAGCTCGCTCTCTAACAGTGCCTAGCTGGTCCTTAAGGGTAATGCATGTGTCACAAACAGGCTGCACATCCTTAGAACTACCGGCCCTCTCCAGTCTAGCCTCTAAGTCATGAACATGCTTATCACGTAAATTAATGCTCTCGCGTAATAAAGAACAGTTCATGCAATCAATAATATCATGAGGACTAGAATCAACCACCAAAAGCTGCTTCTGTGCAGTCTCAAGCTCAAAAAGAGTTTGAGCATGTACATAACGCAACTGAGCAAGCTCACCCATGACAACGGAACAAGATTCACATTCAGCATCATTTACTTTAGACTTAAGCATGGCATATTCCGTAGAAACATATTCTAGCCTAAGTCTAAGGTCTTTTCTTTCTCTAGCGGCTTGCACAAGTAATCTATCCTGACCGAGAACTACTTCTTTCAGCTCATCTAATTTAATTAATAGTTGGTCAGATGATAGAGGTACCTCAGATGAGTCAAGCTCATCGCCGCTGTGATCGCTGTCGGCCATGAAGCAAAGGTCGGTGAAGTCTCGTCCCTTCTTGTCCTTTTTGTCCTCCTTCCTTGGGGACTCCTCCTCCTCAGAGCTCGACTCCTCGGTTGAGGAAGTGTCGATGTCACTGAGAGCAGCAACAAAAGCTCTGGAAGTGGCTTTGGCTACTCTCTTAGCCACCTTGCCACGCTTGCCTTCACAAAGGGTTTCCTCTCCTTCTTGTGGTATTTGGGGCTCTCACTCTCATCTCTCTTCTTGAGCTTAGGGCAATTGGCCTTAATATGAGAAGTGTCACCACATTCAAAGCAACCACTGAAACCACTTCTCCTCTGATCCCGTCTTTCATGATGAAAACAGGTGAACCTTTTGGCAATGAGAGCAAGCTCATCATCATCCAGAGTGTCCACCTGCTCCTTTGTGACGGAGACCAGGGAGGACAAAGCAAAACCATCTGCAAGAACACAAGTACCAGATGTGCTTGGTTCTGCAGTGGCGCCACGACTAGTGCTAGAAACCAATGCCAATGGTTGTGGCAATGAGCTTGTGTGCACTGCAAGAGATGCCTTGGCAATCTCTGTGGACTTTAGCTTGCTAAAGAGCTCATCACAGGTCAATGTGTCATAACCTGTGGACTCCTCAATGCTGGATATCTTTACTTCCCATATGCTACGGTCAAGAGTATAGAGAAGCTTGATAGCCCTATCATGATCATTATAAGCAAGCGTCCCGTTGGACCGCAAGTTACTCACTATAGCATCAAAGCGCGAAAACATGGCATCTATAGATTCACCAGGTGCCTGCACAAACAGCTGATACTGTTGATTGTATGTGCTTTGGCACCTGGCCTTGATCTGAGTAGAGCCCTCATGAAAAATAGTGAGAGTGGTCCAAATTTCCCTAGCAGTCCTAAGGTGCTGCACCCTATCGAACTCACTCCGGCTCAAACCAATGAACAGTATATTTCTTGCCTTGGAGTTGGCATTATACTGATCTTTTTCTGTTTGAGAGGTGCGAGTCTCAGGGATGGAGTATTGTGAGTCCACAATCTCCCAAATTGCATTTCCTTGGCTTAGCAAGTAAGCCTCCATGCGCACCTTCCAGTATGCAAAGTCAGTCCCATCGAACAGAGGAATTTTACTAGCTCTGTCCATGTCGCCAACAGATCACAAAACCGGTTAAGGTCAACTGGTGATCTTAACCCGCTCTGATACCAATTGTTGGACCGGAAACGGCGACCAGAGGGGGGGTGAATGGGAGCTTTTAAAATTTCAGGCTAAAAACAGCCTTCGGTTTTAATCCTGTCTACTACGGAACATTCTTCGAACACCAACCTTCGAAGGTCTGGTTCGGAGGTACTTGACAGCTCCGAACACAGGCTTCGCAAGGAGTAAAAGTCCGAAGCCAAGTAGACTTCGCTCCACCCACAACCCCGAAAACAACTCTGCTAAGTCAGTGCAGGCTCCGCACACAGGGTGCTTCGAGCAGGCTTCACACTTCACCCTTCGCAAGAGTGGACTACCCTCCGAGGACTTCAACCTACAACTTAGCGACAGCAACTGGTGCTGGGCTTCGTTCTGCGAAGGTCTAAATGCACACTACGCGGACACCGCTAAGGGCTTCGACACGAGAAGCTAAACGGGCTTCGATCAGGGCTTCGCTAGTAAGCAGCGAGGTCTAGCCTCCTGTTACACAGAGCGAACGCGCACTGAAAAACACACTTCACACACAACACACTTCGTCAATACAGGCTTCAATGCACTGTCACAAATCACTCAAGGTGACACACAAATGGACGAAGTATGCAGCGAGGTATGTAAAACAAGCTCAAGCAAAAAACACACAGAGGCAGGGCTTCGCCGCTTGAACAAGGAACACAACGATGAACTCACTGGATGTATTCAAAGTATGAGGAGGCTAGTACAGGAGCTCAATAGTAAATGCTCAAAGTGTTCAATGTTACCTACCCATCCCCCATGAGCACTTCGTCGCAGTGTCTCTCCCCGAGCACACTCCTCGATGAGCCTCACCCGGACCATGCCTTCGATGCACCTCAACTTCTGAGACCTTCGTCGGGTACCTTCGAATGTCTCCCTCCAGAGCACACTTCGAACGCCTTGCCTCCACAGAGGACTTGAACCACCAAACTCCGAAGTCACTCCATCCGGAGTACCCTTCAAAGTGCCTCGCCTCCGAGGACTTTGTCTCGGAGTACCTTCACCCGGAGCCACGCTCCGCACTTACTGCCTTCACCTGGTGCACCTCGACCCGAGGACCAACCCAGACCCCCTTCGCAGCCACCGTGACGGAGCTCTCCGCTCCCCTGGCATCAACCCTCCCGCTTGACCCAGGTTCACCTGCTACGAACCGTCCGTCGCCTCCGAAGTCTCCTGCGCACCACAGACAAACAGACAAGTGTATCCGGTACTCCGGAGACCTCTCCGGGTTAGCACCCTTCGGCACACACTCTGGTGTACCGCCCAAAGTACCGAGACCTTCGGTACAAACCCAGTCATCGTGTACTGTCGGACCCCTCCGACAGGGACACTCCGCTACAACAGCTGCAGCAACCAAACCACCGAACCCTTCGGTGAAACCACCTCCGAACACCTTCGGAGTTCCAACCTCCGAACCCCCTTCGGAGGTACCCCTTCGAACCAGAGGTTAAAATCCTGTCAATCACTCATCACAAACACCAAAACCAACCCTTGGTTTCTCAGGTTCATAGAGGAGGAAGTTTACATTAGGCAGCCCCCCGGTTTTGAGAACCCTAAGTTTCATCGACATGTTTTTAAGCTGCAAAAAGCTTTATATGGCTTGAAACAAGCCCCCAGGGCTTGGTATGACCGGTTGAAGCAGTTTTTGTTGGGGAAGGGCTTTGTGTTGTGTTCTGTGGATAAAACTCTGTTCTTGCTCAAAGATGCTTCAGATTTCTTAGTTGCTCAGATTTACGTGGACGATATTATTTTTGGCGGTACTACTGATTCTCTTGTGTCCAAGTTTTCTGAGCAGATACACAGTGAGTTTGAGATGAGCCTCATGGGTGAGCTCAAGTACTTCTTAGGGCTCCAGATCAAGCAGACCAAGGACGGCACCTTCATCCACCATGACTTGCTAGGAGTTATGTTAAAGGTCTACATAGATGATGTTGTAGTCAAATCGGATGCTATGGGAAACCATTTATCTGATTTGAGAGTTCCTTTTGAGAGAATGCGTCAGTATGCCTTAAAAATGAATTCACTCAAGTGTGATTTTGGTGTGTCGGCGGGCAAGTTCTTATGATTCATGATTCATGAAAGAGGTTGTGGGATCGGAATGGCGACTAGAGGGGGGTGAATAGGCGCATCGACACTTTCTTTCGAATGTGATGGCCTAATCAAATCACCCAACGCACCTCTAAGGACTCAAATCCAATTTTCAAACTAATCAGCACAATTTAGAGCTCAAACAGATTCAAACGCCCAAAACAGCTTTGATTCAAGCTTCACATACAACCACTATCAAAACACCCACTCTAGAGATCAAACTCAAGTGTAAAGAGTAAATCAGAACATTTTAATTCAATTACAATTGAGATTCAAACACTTCTGAAATTTTTTCAGACGGTGAATAGTGAATATATTTTCAGCAAAGTGTATTTGTCAAATTTAGTTTCAGATTGCAAGTTTCCTTCTCAATTTCATTTCAGATCAGCAAACAAAGATTCACAACTCATCAACCTCACTTGAGTGTGAATTTCAGCAAGTAGTTCAATAAAATCAGTATTTGGTATAAAACTCAGTACATTGTTTACTATTGCAGTTCCAACAAGACTGAAATTGATAACTTCAGATTACACACAAATGAAGCAGTATTTGTCTAAAGAGTAAACTGAATTCAGACCAAATAATTTTTGACACAAGGGACTCAAAACTGAGACAGATTAGTATTAAAACAGTATTTACTGTTTAGAATCCGACAACACACAAGAAAACTGATTCAACACTTCAAAATTTGATTCAACTTGAGCAAAACAATGATCACAGGTTAATTTCAATTCATAACCAAACTGAAAACTTGCACTTCTAGAAGTTTGAATATTAAAAACAGCAAGTACTCATTCAGGTTTAAAACAATTTCAGAACACTATTCATTGTAAGATTTGTTTCATGGAATAAAAATCCTGGTCCTGAAAAGGAAACTATGTGATTAACCTTTGAAACAATACGAAGAACACCTAAAACAAATTCCAAGCAATTTTCTTCTCGGCTAGAAAAATATTACATCTACAGATACTGTTCAGACTCCAACAGCAAATCAGGAAAACAGTTTCAAAATGAACATACACTATTTAGGTCATATATCTCAGCCAAACAGGCCTTAACTATGCATTAGACTTCTGATGTAAAATAGTTCAGAACAGCTAAAACATAATGCTGAAATCAGAACCAAAATTTGATAATCTGTCAATAAAACACAGAAGAGAATTCAAAAACATTTACTGTACCCTATATGACCAAAACAGATTCAAATCTGACAATACACCAGGGCAAATAAATTCAGAACCTATTCAATCCTTCTTAGATTAAACATGATGAACATAATTTTAATCCAACAGATTACACACTGATTTCAGGATCCTATTTTCAGATCAGATAAAAAATACCTTTCATTAGAATTCAATCTGCAAAATTGCTTCAGGATTTGCAAACATACTGTTGAAATCAGAGCACTATTCCGAACAGAATACTCACAAAAAGCACAACCACTGAGATCAAGAGTTCATCAAGAACAGCACTAAAATTCAAAAGACAGATTATAAACTAAATGATTAAATCATGAGATTCAGTATAAACTTTCACAGGTTCAAGGATAGAAACAAACCAGACAAGATCATACTAATCACTGAATAAACTCTTCAACAAATATGATTTAGTTCATCAAACATTTAGCCGCAACAAAAAAGATCTTACTCGCTGAAATATGTAGCAAGGTGTTGATGAACAGCTTTGCCGGCATTGCTGTAGATGATACAAAACAACTAGAGCTTATTGTTCATCATCAAGAGATCACAACAAATAATTGGCTCTCGAATGAACAAACTTGGCAATTCATGCGCTGAACAACTCCATCGCTTGACAATGAACAGTTCCTGAGAAGCATGTAGCAGATCCGGCACAAAGCTCTCGGCGCTGTTCACGATCATGCACATTCAGCAGGATAAAAGCTCTCGGCAAAACAGATTACAGAGGAAAAGTTTAAATTGATTTCCTGTTGCTCAAATGTTCTGATTGAAGTCCTGATCGGCGAGGGCAGGGAGATATTTATCTCACCTGCCCCATGTTTCTAGAAGGCCTTTTTACAAACAGCCCCCTAGAAAGACTCAATATTCAAAACTGAAAATACAGATTAGAAAAACTCTATTTTACTCTAGACCCCTCTTTAGAATATTTTCAGAATATATATACTCCAAAAATACTCTAAAAAGTACACACTATGATACAAAAAAAACTAAAACTTGACACTATTTTGTTGAATTAGCAAAAACAATAAATGATTCGACGGTTTTCAGCAAAAACCGACAAAGCCTTCTCGATCCTTTGACTCGTGTCACCGCTTCGCGACTCCGAGCGCCAGCAAGCCACTTCCGCTCTCGATCCCCTTGAGCCACATGAATGCTTGTCCTGGCCTCCCTCTCGCAAACACGGTCGACACGTCGTCGCAGTCAGCCATCCGTCCGAGTCTCGTTCCGTCTCTTCGTGCACTCTTGAGATCTTCTCCAACTTCACTCGGCCTCCTTGATCCTCAGCATCAAGCTCCCTGCTCGACCCTCGATCACTCACCATCGATAGTCGGTCAGCATCTCCACCCTGCACAAACAAGACAAGCCAAAACAAAAACGAAACGCACTGCCGAAACCCTCGGCAGCCACACTTTCACTCCACATCAAAATCCTCGATGCACTCCACATACTCTCAACCACTCAACCGCTCATCCTTGTCAATCACTCATCATTCAGACCGAAACCACCCTTGGTTTCTCAATCTCCCACTTGATGAGTGCATTGACAACCCCAAAGCAAAGACATGATGAGGTAGAAAGTTACGCGCACAAGTGACCATAAAAACTCACAAAAGAGCAAAACATGTCACTTGGTAAAAGATCTCTCTGCTTGGGCAAAAACCTTATGCAAGGCAAAGAAAAAGCAAAAGCATCAAAAATGCATCGCATCAATCGCATCAAAAGCATTTCAACATGAAAGCCAACTCCCCCTTAACAAGCAATCCAACTCCCCCTTAACCAAGCAATCCAAAAGCCAAAGCATCATGTAGATCATTTCTCCCCCTTTGACAATGCAAGCATCAAGGAGATAAAAGGATGCAAAAAGGGAAAAGAGGGTACAACAGATATGTGAGCTTCTGAGACATGAACAGCTGCAATTACAGTACAAACAAGTATTCGCCTTGAATATTGCCTCAAAGTACTGAAAGACATCCTCATATGTGTATCATCTGAACAAAAAGGCATGAGGAAGCATTTTCAGGTTTTAGCAAATAAAAGAATCACCACTCAGACTAGCATACTAGACATGTCAAGGCATGAGATGCAAAAGCTAAGCAAACACACACTAGATAAGTGAATCCCACTTCAAGGTGCTTCAGCAAACATGATATGCAATGAATTTTAAATTTCTCATTTTTGTGCCAGGTGTTATTTGCATGTCAACCTTATGCTAACCGACCAAGCCAAGCCTAGGTCAAGTAAAAATACCATAATGGCGACTAGAGGGGGGGTGAATAGGCGCCTCAACACTTTCTTTCGAATGTGATGGCCTAATCAAATCACCCAACGCACCTCTAAGGACTCAAATCCAATTTTCAAACTAATCAGCACAATTTAGAGCTCAAACAGATTCAAACGCCCAAAACAGCTTTGATTCAAGCTTCACCTACAACCACTATCAAAACACTCACTCTAGAAATCAAACTCAAGTGTAAAGAGTAAATTAGAACATTTTAATTCAATTACAATTGAGATTCAAACACATCTGAAATTTTTTCGGACGCTGAATAGTGAATGTATTTTCAGCAAAGTGTATTTGTCAAATTTAGTTTTAGATTGCAAGTTTCCTTCTCAATTTCATTTCAGATCAGCAAACAAATATTCAAAACTCATCAACCTCTCTTGAGTGTGAATTTCAGCAAGCAGATAAATAAAATCAGTATTTGGTATAAAACTCAGTACATTGTTTACTATTGCAGTTCCAACAAGACTGAAATTGATAACTTTTTGACACAAGGGACTCAAAACTGAGACAGATTAGTATTAAAACAGTATTTACTGTTTAGAATCCAACAACACACAAGAAAATTGATTCAACACTTCAAAATTTGATTCAACTTGAGCAAAACAATGATCATAGGTTAATTTCAATTCTTAACCAAACTGAAAACTTGCACTTCTAGAAGTTTGAACATTAAAAACAGCAAGTACTCATTAAGGTTTAAAACAATTTCAAAACACTATTCATTGTAAGATTTGTTTCATGGAATAAAAATCCTGGTTTTGAAAAGGAAACTATGTGATTAACCTTTGAAACAATCTGAAGAACACCCAAAACAAATTCCAAGCAATTTTCTTCTCAGCTAGAAAAATATTACAACTATAGATAATGTTCAGACTCCAACAGCAAATCAGGAAAACAGTTTCAAACTGAACATACACTATTTAGGTCATATATCTCAGCCAAAAGAACCTTAACTATGCATAAGACTTCTGATGTAAAATAGTTCAGAACATGTCGCGCCCCGATTTAATAAATCAGGACTTTATTGAAATTCCATAGAAAATCAATAAAACAAGACGTTCATCATGCGACCACGTATAATACGGGCAATCATTCACGGTTCGTAGACCGCATTAATACAAAAGTGAATAAAGGTGAAGAGAAACTAATAAAATAAGGGTCCTAGATGAACGCCTCCTCCCAGTCTCGCCTTGACTGGGTCGCTACTCCAGACCTTCATCCTCCTCGTAGTAGACGGGCTCTGATGGTGTAAGTCAACGGAGTGAGTACAGGGGTACTCAACAAGCCACCGAATGCAAATATTATGCAAGGTAATAACAAGGGAGATAGTGGCTAATTTTTGCGGAAGCGAGTAATTTGTAAAGCAATTTAATGTGAACAATTTATTAGTACTGAAACGTAAACATATGTATGCATCATCATATTCTAACTCGAGGGGTACAGTCAGCACCACCTCGCTCAACAGTCCTTACATGCCATGAATAACTCAACCATTCAAACAATTGTAAACTAACTGCGAGTAGTCACACAACCCGCCCTTGACCGTGGGCTCGACTTTTCGAAAAGATTGATTTTACTATGATCAGAGATGTACCACTGTACCCACAAGGCACGCACTCATCACCTACACCAAAGTGTAACGAGATGACCCATACCACGGGAACTCGTGCCAAAACCTTCCATATAGTCCTCCCCGACTCAACAACACCCTCTTATAGGTTTCATATGGTGTCCCGACGCATCGGAGCCCCACCATACCCCCCTTGAGCCTCGTCGGTACAAGTCGCCCGCAGGCTTGCCCCTTGCCCCCTCCTCTATGGTGCATCGAGCCGGAGTATTCCATACTTCCAGTTAGGACTTACCCACTAGACCTGTGGTTGGTACGGAAGTGCTTTGCAACAGATCCCGTAGACCGGTCCTTATAGTGCCCCGGGTGCGACCAACTAGTTCCCGAGCTTGCACCCGGAACCCACCATACTTAACATAGCCAGCTCCAACAGAGTCCAGAGACAAGAATAACGGGGAAATTCATATACAGAATCCAACTATCTACGATTCATTCTTTTTATCCTATAGCAGTTGTGCCGGTACATTGGGCACTAGCTAATAATTTTATAGTAGAGTGACAAGGAATTAAGGCTCAATAAGCATGGTTTGGGTTTGCACACAAGGACGGGGATCTAATAAATATAAGTGTAAGGCTTGATTATTGGACTAATGCATTATTAACCTATGGGTTATAGCGATAATTTATTAAAACATGGGCTCAAATATGATCAACTGTTTCCACAGAGGTGGTCGATGACTTGCCTTGATCAGCAAAGGGGGATGGAGGAACCTCGGGGTAGAACTCCTGCTCCTCGATGAACTCGTAGTCTTTTCGATACGGAAAAATAAATAAACAACACATTCAATAAAGCATCACCAAACAAAATCATACAAATTTTATGATCTAAATATGTGATTTGAGCTTTATTATTCTGGTGTTACTTTTAATAATATTAAAAGTTAAGTTTTAGAGGCTTTTATTAATTCTTTTCCTGAATTATTAATTTATCCCTAAGGGGTTTTTCTTTATTTAACCCATAAGTTTATTTTGTGCTAAGATAACATACTGTTTTTATGGCATTAATGTGTAGAGCATATTTCTCTGGTTCTAACAAAATTTGAATGGTGAAATTTGGAGTTAAAATGAGCAAGTTATGAATTTTCAAAGTTTAAACAATTTTTCTGAATTTTATTTAAACTGGAAAATGGGCTCTGGTCCACGGTGAGCCAGGCCCACGGTGGCCCGCGGCACTATGCACGTGGACCGGATCAACCAGATCCATTGGATCCAGATCCGGCGGCCAGGCGCGAGGCGGGATCCCTTAAATGAAAATGGACGGCCAGGATTAGATCGGGCGAAACGGTATGACGTGGACGCGCCAGATTACGCCGGGGGTTTAAGTTATGATCAACGGCCGAGATGGCACCGTACCCCTTCGATCAGATCTGAGGGCCTTGATTAAATCCCAAAGGGATTTAATCGTAGCCCTTCGATCACGATCGGACGGCCGCGATGCCTTCCGGCACGGCACGGGCGTAAGGGGTACGTACCCTTTGTCTCCGGCGACGGCGAGGCCTCGGTTGTGGTGGCAGCGGCGGCGGCGAGCGCCTAGGTGCCAAGCTAAGGCCAGAAATGGAACGCGGGGAGTAAGGGGGTCACGATGATACCTTCGGCGGCGAAGCTGGGCGACGGGTGGCGACGACGGCGAGGTTAGACGGCGAGGTCTTCTCGGGTGGTCGACGGCGACGATGATCCGGTGGCGTTTTTGGCCAACGGAGGGGTGGCCGAGAACGAGCGGTCGTCGACGGTCACTCTGGTGACGGTGGCTAGGGCAACGGGGGCTGGGGTCGACGACGATGGCTTGCCAGAGTTGGGACAGAGAGGGAGCCCGAAAAATGAGAAATGGCGCTCTGTTCTCGCTCGGCTCGGGCTGCTACGGTGTGGGCAGAGGGCGGCGTCTACAGGGGTATTTATATGGGGTCACCGGCGTCCAGATGGCAGGGAATTCCGGCGAACCCGAAAGTTAGTTTCCATCTCCGGCGAGGGTTTCCAAAAGCTTCGGATAGCCTTCCTTAAGCGCGAAAACGGGTCGCCATGGATGGAAGGGAGGCGGTGGCATGCGGGGAAGGTGATCCGGGGTGATCAGGGCGATCGCGGGTGGCCGGCGATGAGAAACAGAAGGAGATCGCCGGAGAAAGGAAAGGGGATCCCCTTCCCGGGAGGAAGACGATCCTGACAGGTGGGCTCCACCTGTCAGTGAACGAGCGCGAGGCTAATGGCACCGACAGGCGGGGCACGCATGTCAGAGGGCGAAAGGGGTACGGCTGAGGCTGACTGGTGGGGCCGAGGCAGGCGCGGGTGGGAGAGAGAAGAGGGGAGCGGCGCCGACATCTGGGTCCCACTTGTCAGTGACTCAAGGTTGGGTTGGGCTGGGCTGAGGGCGGATTCGGGGTTGAGGCCCATTTAGAATTTTAATCCTTTTCTGATTTAAAATAAATCCAGTAATTTATATATTTGATTAAGGGTTGAATCACTGTTGATAAAAATTTGTAAAAATTCCTAAAATTATATTTTGGCCTCTAGTTCATCTCATAAAATTTTTAGGTCCATATTTTGAATATTTCTCCCTGTTTGGCTTTATCTGGGTTCTTTCATGATTTTTCCTTTAATAAATAAATCCAGAAATGATTTAAATAATATTTTTCTTTTATTTTATTTGTTTTTATTTCTTGGGGTGTTACAATCCTATCCCCCTTACAGAGAATCTCGTCCTCGAGATTCGGATCAATCCTCGAATAACTCAGGATGTTGTGCCTTGAGTTCATCTTCTTTTTCCCATGTAGCTTCCTCTACCGGATGATTGCTCCACTGCACTTTACAGAAGCGGATGACCCGACTCCTGGTTATCCTTTCTTTGACCTCCAATATCTTAACAGGCTTTTCCACATAGGTCAGATCCTCTTGAACATCCAGCTGCTGGAGGTCTACTTGCTCTGTTGGGACGCGAAGGCACTTCTTTAGTTGAGATACGTGAAATACGTCATGTACTCCAGCCAATGAGGGTGGTAATTCCAACTGATAAGCAACTTCGCCTTGGCGTCGAACAATGGGAAATGGCCCAACATAACGAGGGGCCAACTTTCCTCTCATGTTAAACCGTTGAGTACCACGGAGAGGCGTAACCCGAAGGTAGACATGATCTCCTTCCTCAAAGGCTAGGTCTCGGCGTCGATTGTCCGCGTAGCTCTTCTGTCGTGATTGGGCTGTCTTGAGCCGGTCTCTGATGATCCGTACCTTTTCTTCAGCTTCACGAAGAATGTCCATTCCGAACACTTGGGATTCACCAGTTTGGTCCCAAAGTAGAGGCGTTTTGCACTTACGTCCATATAGGGCTTCAAAAGGAGACATCTGAAGGCTGGCTTGGTAGCTGTTGTTGTACGAAAACTCAGCGTACGGCAAACTCTTGTCCCAAGTGGCTCCAAAATCCAAGACACATGCCCGTAACATATCCTCCAATATCTGGTTTACCCTCTCGGTTTGTCCATCCGTCTGAGGGTGGTAAGCAGTGCTGAAGTTCAGTCTTGTTCCCATCTCTTCCTGAAGGTTCTTCCAAAAACGAGAGGTAAACTGACTTCCTCTATCTGACACTATCTTCTTGGGTACTCCATGAAGACACACAATGCGGGCCATGTACAGTTCTGCAAGCTTAGGGCCACTAAAGGTCGTCTTGACGGCTATGAAGTGTGCTACTTTCGTAAGCTGGTCGATGATTACCCAAATAGAATCATATCCAAGTTGGGTCTTTGGGAGTCCGGTGATAAAGTCCATTCTGATTTCTTCCCACTTCCATTTAGGTACTTTCAATGGCTGTAACAGTCCTGCAGGTCTCTGATGTTCAGCTTTTACTCTTCTACAGGTGTCACACTCAGCGACGAACTGTGCAATCTCTCTTTTCATGCTGACCCACCAGTAACGTTCCTTCAGGTCCTGGTACATCTTGGTACTGCCGGGATGAATGGAGTACAAAGTCTCATGGGCTTCTCTCAGGATAAGGGTCTTTATCTCTGGCTTATCCGGCACACATATCCGGGTTCCAAACCATATGGTGCCCTTCTCGTCCTCTGAAAATCCTGGGGCTTTTCCTTGCCTCATGTTCTTTCTAATGGCAGCTATATCCGGGTCTTCCAATTGAGCTTCGCGGATTTGTTCGAACAAGACAGGTTGAGTCTCCAAGGTGGCTAGATATGCTCCTGTGGTTAACCCAAGATTCAACTTTTCCATCTCTCTACAAAACAAGGGTGTGTGTTCTTGAATCATCGTGGTTGTGCAATATCCCTTGCGACTTAATGCATCAGCTACCACATTTGCTTTTCTGGGGTGGTAGTGGATACCTAAGTCATGGTCCTTTATTAGTTCCAACCATCGTCTTTGCCTCAGGTTAAGCTCTGGCTGTGTGAAGATGTACTTCAGACTCTTGTGATCCGTAAAGATCTTAAGGGCCCGCACCACAGCGGCTAATTCCAAATCGTGGGTCGGGTAGTTCAACTCATGAGGTCTCAACTGACGGGAGGCATAAGAGATAACCTTTCCATCTTGCATAAGAACACATCCCAATCCTTGGCGAGATGCGTCACAATAAACATGGAAGTCCTTCCTGATATCGGGTAGGGTCAGTATGAGTGCAGATACTAGTCGGGTTTTGAGGGTGCGGAAACTTTCCTCGCATTCAGGAGTCCATTCAAACTTTTCTCCTTTCTGCAACAACTTGGTCATTGGCTTGGCTATCTTAGAAAAATTCTCAATGAATCTCCGATAATATCCGGCCAAACTCAGAAAACTTCGTATCTCAGATACATTCGTGGGTGGCAGCCAATCCGTAACTGCTTCTACGGTGGTAGGGTCCACTGCGATTCCTTGCGCAGAGATGATGTGTCCAAGGAACTTTACTTCCGCCGTCGAAAACTTGCATTTGTTGTACTTGGCGTATAATTGGTGTTCCCTTAGCTTCCCTAAGGTTAACCGGAGGTGAGTCTCGTGCTCTTTCTGGTCCTTGGAATAAATGAGGATGTCGTCTATGAAGACCACGATGAATTTGTCCAAATACTCCATGAACACCTTATTCATCATATTCATGAAGAATGCAGGGGCGTTGGTCAATCCAAAAGACAGAACCGTGCACTCGTACAATCCATAACGGGTGGTAAAGGTCGTCTTGGGTATATCTTCTTCTCGAATTCTCAACTGATGATATCCGGAACGCAGGTCGATCTTCGAGAATACTGTAGCCCCTTTTAGCTGGTCGAAGAGATCGTCGATCCGAGGCAACGGGTACTTATTCTTGATGGTTACTTCATTCAAAGCATGATAATCCACACACATACGCTTTGCCTTGTCTTCTTTCTTCTCGACGAAGATGACGGGGGCACCCCATGGCGATGTGCTAGGTCTGATGTAACCTTTCCTTTCGAGATCCTCCAATTGCTGCTTCATCTCTGCTAACTCATTAGCGGCCATTCGGTATGGTCGCTTATAAATAGGGGTGGTTCCAGGCACCAAGTCAATCTTGAACTCGATGTCCCTCTTAGGTGGCATCCCTGGTAGATCCTCTGGGAATACGTCCGGGTATTCACTGACTACCGGTATCTCCTCCAAGGTAATCTGATGTAGTCTTAGCCTTCCGGTCTTCATGCTTGGCATCTGGAATGTGACGGTAGTCCCTTCTTCATTAATCACAGTCACTTTTCTCTGGGCACATTCTATTACTCCTCGATGTTTATTTAGCCAATCCATCCCTAGAATGAGATCCAAACCTTGACATTCTATTAGAATGGGGTCGGTCCAAAATATCGTGCCTTGGATATCTACCCATACCCTTGGACTAAAAGAATGGGCGAGGGTTTGCTTGCCCGGGGTAGCTATTAACACTGGTCTGGGTAGTTCACTTATGTCCAGGGAATTTCTTTCCACGAAAGCAGTTGATATAAAGGAGTGGGTAGCTCCGGTGTCAAATAATACCACTGCAAGCGATGAATGAACCATAAACTTACCCATGACAATCTCCGGGGCGGCCTGGGCTTCTTCGGCGGTGACGTGGTTGACCTTGGCGCGGACGGCGGGGTTTGATGCGACGCCTTGTGTACGCTTGGGATGAGGGCACTGATGGGAGTAGTGCCCCTCCTGGCGGCAGTTGAAGCATACCACAGGCTTACCGTGCCTGTCTCTCAGAATCTCCGGCTTCTTGGCCGGGGCAGCTGGGGCGGCTGGTGCGGTGAGAGCGGGGCGAGATTGTCCGGCTCCAATATTGGTGGCAGGTGGTGCTGGCCGATACACCGGGCGAGGGTGGTATTGCTGCGCTGGTGGAGGCGGAGTGAAACGGGGTCTCTGGGCCATGCCCTGGTTTTGTCAAAAGGCAATCATCCTCTTCTTTTTCAGGTCGACCTTGTTTTGCTGGGTCTCCTGCATGATAGCTTTGTTCACCAACTTTTGGAAGTTGGCGAAATCTCCAGAGATAAGCTGTAGGGACAGCTCATCCTTTAATCCCCGGAGGAACTTGGCCTGCCTGGCCGCATCCGTACGGACCTCCTCAGGTGCGTACCTGGCCAGACAGTTGAACTCGTGCAGGTATTCTGTAACAGACCTGCTCCCCTGCTGCAGGTCTCTGAACTCTTGTTATTTCTGCGCGATAATGCCGTCGGGGATGTGAGCGGCACGAAAAGCGGCCGAGAACTCTGCCCAGGTGTGGGCGTGTCCCTCAGGTAGAGTCTCACGAAGGTTGTCCCACCATTCTACGGCGGGACCATGGATTTGGTGGGTGGCGAAGGCCACTTTCTCCTGCTCAGTGCAGGTCAGCAGATCGAGCTTCTTCTCGATAGTCCTCAACCAATCCCCAGCCTCCATGGGGTTGGTGGTGCTTGAGAAGGTCAGTGGGCGAACTCGGAGGAACTCCGAGAGCTGAGAGGCGGGAGCGGGAGCTGGTGCGGCGAGACGATGCAGCTCGGGCTGTTGGTGGAGGCGGAAGAACTGAGCCTGCTGCTCCTGCATCTGCTGTTGCTGTTGTTGCATCTGGTTCAATAAAGCAGTGACTAGCTGGTTTTGGGTGGCCATCATTTCAGCCACTGTAGGGTGATTAGCGATTGGGGCTTGCCTTTGCCCCGTGGCTCCCCATTGTGGCAAGTTGCCACTCTCTCCTCCATCCTGGGGAGCGTCGGAACCCTGAGTGTTGGTCATCCTAGATTTTTCAAAGTAGACAATATTTATTTTAGAGAACTCTTTATATTTTATTTCAAAAGGTACCGTTCTTGCGGTTACATTTATTTATTTCTTCATTCATGCCGTATATTTTGACATGAATGGCATTACAAGCAAGCAAAATGAAAAGCAATCAATCGTAAACTACGTCTAGGGTAGCTCGGGGGACGGCTCAATATCGGGCTCGTGGGAGATGGTCGGGGTCGAGGAGCTGGATGGTCCGGTGGGTGGTGCACTGCGGGAGATCCTCTTGGGCCTCACGGTAGGGATCCGAAGGGGTTTCTTCTTGCGAGGCGGAAGAGGTGCGATCTCCTCGATGTCCTTCTTTAATTCCTCGATCTGGTAGCGGAGCTGTGGGTTGGTGGCGACACGCTGCCGAAGGAACTCATTATGACGCCGTAACTCTTCTGCCTCGGCAGCCAAACAATGTCCCTGCTAGATGCGGCGACGAAGATCTCCGTTCTCGCGGTTCAGATCCTCAGAAGATTGTCGGTAAAAGCTGATTGTGTCGTGCTGTCCATTAGCGTCCTGCAGTGCCTCGTAATGGAGATCATCCATGGCCTCCAACAAGCGCATGGTGTGACCAATAGCAGAATGACGCTGGGAGAGTGTGCTGACGAAGACGCTGTGGGGACTCCCTGGAGTGCGAAGAGGCACGAAGTGGAAGTCCGTGTCGTAGAGCTCACTGTCATAGATCATCCAGAGCTCTGTGAGTGCCTGGAGGGCGGTGCGCTGACTGGCAACCAAGAAGTTAGGTCCTCCTCCGCGATAAGTGTGAGCTGTCTGAGGGGAGGGCTGGACGACGACGGTGACCTCACAAAATCTTTCTTCCTCGTCGGGGAAGACTCCATGGTACATTGGCTCATGCTCAAATCCGAGGAAACCGACGAGCATGCGCAGCTCGCGGATGAATCCGGCTTCGTCGCGAAGGTTCCCACTCATGGTACGGACCGGCATCTACAAAAGAGAGAAAGTTTTTGTGAAAATCTTGGAAGATGAGATGGTAAGTAGTGTTTGTAAGAAAATATAGTAAGTATAAGTCCTAAGGTCAGGTCTGTTTGGCTTCCTACAGTCAAGTCGGCTCTGATACCATCTTGTCGCGCCCCGATTTAATAAATCAGGACTTTATTGAAATTCCATAGAAAATCAATAAAACAAGACGTTCATCATGCGACCACGTATAATACGGGCAATCATTCACGGTTCATAGACCGCATTAATACAAAAGTGAATAAAGGTGAAGAGAAACTAATAAAATAAGGGTCCTAGATGAACGCCTCCTCCCAGTCTCGCCTTGACTGGGTCGCTACTCCAGACCTTCATCCTCCTCATAGTAGACGGGCTTTGATGGTGTAAGTCAACGGAGTGAGTACAGGGGTACTCAACAAGCCACCGAATGCAAATATTATGCAAGGTAATAACAAGGGAGATAGTGGCTAATTTTTGCGGAAGCGAGTAATTTGTAAAGCAATTTAATGTGAACAATTTATTAGTACTGAAACGTAAACATGTGTATGCATCATCATCTTCTAACTCGAGGGGTACAATCAGCCCCACCTCGCTCAACAGTCCTTACATTCCATGAATAACTCAACCATTCAAACAATTGTAAACTAACTGCGAGTAGTCACACAACCCGCCCTTGACCGTGGGCTCGGCTTTTCGAAAAGATTGATTTTACTATGATCAGAGATGTACCACTGTACCCACAAGGCACGCACTCATCACCTACACCAAAGTGTAACGAGATGACCCATACCACGGGAACTCGTGCCAAAACCTTCCATATAGTCCTCCCCGACTCAACAGCACCCTCTTATAGGTTTCATATGGTGTCCCGACGCATCGGAGCCCCACCATACCCCCCTTGAGCCTCGTCGGTACAAGTCGCCCGCAGGCTTGCCCCTTGCCCCCTCCTCTATGGTGCATCGAGCCGGAGTATTCCATACTTCCAGTTAGGACTTACCCACTAGACCTGTGGTTGGTACGGAAGTGCTTTGCAACAGATCCCGCATACCGGTCCTTATAGTGCCCCGGGTGCGACCAACTAGTTCCCGAGCTTGCACCCGGAACCCACCATACTTAACATAGCCAACTCCAACAGAGTCCAGAGACAAGAATAACGGGGAAATTCATATACAGAATCCAACTATCTACGATTCATTCTTTTTATCCTATAGCAGTTGTGCCGGTACATTGGGCACTAGCTAATAATTTTATAGTAGAGTGACAAGGAATTAAGGCTCAATAAGCATGGCTTGGGTTTGCACACAAGGACGGGGATCTAATAAATATAAGTGTAAGGCTTGATTATTGGACGGGGATCTAATACATTCAATAAAGCATCACCAAACAAAATCATACAAATTTTATGATCTAAATATGTGATTTGAGCTTTATTATTCTGGTGTTACTTTTAATAATATTAAAAGTTAAGTTTTAGAGGCTTTTATTAATTCTTTTCCTGAATTATTAATTTATCCCTAAGGGGTTTTTCTTTATTTAACCCATAAGTTTATTTTGTGCTAAGATAACATACTGTTTTTATGGCATTAATGTGTAGAGCATATTTCTCTGGTTCTAACAAAATTTGAATGGTGAAATTTGGAGTTAAAATGAGCAAGTTATGAATTTTCAAAGTTTAAACAATTTTTCTGAATTTTATTTAAACTGGAAAATGGGCTCTGGTCCACGGTGAGCCAGGCCCACGGTGGACCGCGGCACTGTGCACGTGGACCGGATCAACCAGATCCGTTGGATCCAGATCCGGCGGCCAGGTGCAAGGCGGGATCCCTTAAATGAAAACGGACGGCCAGGATTAGATCGGGCGAAACGGTATGACGTGGACGCACCAGATTACGCCGGGGGTTTAAGTTATGATCAACGGCCGAGATGGCACCGTACCCCTTCGATCAGATCTGAGGGCCTTGATTAAATCCCGAAGGGATTTAATCGTAGCCCTTCGATCACGATCGGACGGCCGCGATGCCTTCCGGCACGGCACGGGCGTAAGGGGTACGTACCCTTCGTCTCCGGCGAAGGCGAGGCCTCGGGGGTGGTGGCAGCAGTGGCGGCGAGCGCCTAGGTGCCAAGCTAAGGCCAGAAATGGAACGCGGGGAGTAAGGGGGTCACGATGATACCTTCGGCGGCGAAGCTGGGCGACGGGTGGCAACGACGGCGAGGTTAGACGGCGAGGTCTTCTCGGGTGGTCGACGGCGACGACGATCCGGTGGCGTTTTTGGCCAACGGAGGGGTGGCCGAGGACGAGCGGTCGTCGACGGTCACTCTGGTGACGGTGGCTAGGGCAACGGGAGCCGGGGTTGATGACGATGGCTCGCCGGAGTTGGGACAGAGAGGGATCCCGAAAATGAGAAATGGCGCTCTGTTCTCGCTCGGCTCGGGCTGCTACGGTGTGGGCAGAGGGCGGCGTCTACAGGGGTATTTATATGGGGTCGCCGGCGTCCAAATGGCAGGGAATTCCGGGGAACCCGAAGGTTAGTTTCCATCTCCGGCGAGGGTTTCCAAAAGCTTCGAATAGCCTTCCTTAAGCGCGAAAACGCGTCGCCATGGATGGAAGGGAGGCGGTGGCATGCGTGGAAGGTGATCCGGGGTGATCAGGGCGATCGCGGGCGGCCGGCGATGAGAAACAGAAGGAGATCGCCGGAGAAAGGAAAGGGGATCCCCTTCCCGGGAGGAAGATGATCCTAACAGGTGGGCTCCACCTGTCAGTGAACGAGCGCGAGGCTAATGGCGCCGACAGGCGGGCCACGCATGTCAGAGGGC
This sequence comes from Zizania palustris, assembly GCA_019279435.1. NCBI lineage: Eukaryota > Viridiplantae > Streptophyta > Magnoliopsida > Poales > Poaceae > Zizania > Zizania palustris. The sequence goes on along the minus strand of JAAALK010000082.1, from coordinate 103,885,455 downwards.
GAAAGGGGTGCGGCTGAGGCTGACTGGTGGGGCCTGGGCGGGCGCGGGTGGGAGAGAGAAGAGGGGAGCGGCGCCGACATCTGGGTCCCACTTGTCAGTGACTCAAGGTTGGGTTGGGCTGGGCTGAGGGCGGATTCGGGGTTGAGGCCCATTTAGAATTTTAATCCTTTTCTGATTTAAAATAAATCCAGTAATTTATATATTTGATTAAGGGTTGAATCAATGTTGATAAAAATTTGTAAAAATTCCTAAAATTATATTTTGGCCTCTAGTTCATCTCATAAAATTTTCAGGTCCATATTTTGAATATTTCTCCCTGTTTGGCTTTATCTGGGTTCTTTCATGATTTTTCCTTTAATAAATAAATCCAGAAATGATTTAAATAATATTTTTATTTTATTTTATTTGTTTTTATTTCTTGGGGTGTTACAGAACAGCTAAAACATACTGCTGAAATCAGAACCAAAATTTCATAATCTGTCAATAAAACTGAGAAGAGAATTCAAAAACATTTACTGTACCCTATATGACCAAAACAGATTCAAATCTGACAACATACCAGCGCAAATAAATTCAGAACCTATTCAATCCTTCTTAGATTAAACATGATGAACAGAATTTTAATCCAACAGATTACACATTGATTTCAGGATCCTATTTTCAGATTAGATACACAATACCTTTCATTAGAGTTTGAGGAGCCATGCTGAATAGCGTGGGCCTCATGGCTCCAGATGTGATGAGTCATTGTCAACGATAGTCAAAGAGGATAGAAGAAGAGTGAAGATGTGCTGTTTCATGGGCCGCGTGTGACTCAGGTACATGGGCAGCGAGCGACTGTCGGGCTGAGAGAGCTGCGAAGTCGGGCTGGCCCAATCCGGGTACATGGGCCAAAAGCAGTAGAAGACCCACTAGACAACTGTTGATCTTGTATCGGACTGTCCAGAAGAGAAGTCGTAGTCGCTATGGAAGCTTAGCTTCCGGATAAGTCATTTGTATCTCTAGGCCCACAGTCAGTCAATCGAGTCTGTAAAAAATCCTAAGGGCAGTTGAGTCTTTTCCTTTATTTCAGCGTCTGTAAAAAACCCTAAGGGGCTGGTGGAATATTCCTAGTGTTGGGCAGCCTATAAAAAAGGCCCCAATCCCTAGGGTTAGGTCACCCTTTTGCTGAAATTGCTTTTTATTCCATTGGGTCATTTTGTGTTTCTTGTGCTCTCTCTCTCTCTCTGTGTGCGCCGCCAGGAAGTGTTCCTGTTCTTCCTGAGATTCTCCTGGCTCTTCACAGTTTGGAAGGTTTTATTCCTATCGATTCTCATGTGGAGCACTTCGTGCGTAGTTCTATGATCTCGTTTTGCATGTGAAATCATTTATTTCAGAACAGAAGCTTCTCTGGTTGCCTCGGTTTGTTCTTCACGTGAGTACTAGTTCTTGTGGCTGGTAGCTAGTAATACTACTTTCCTGTAGCTAAAGTGTGCAAGTACTCTAGCCTTGCTTTTCCTGTGTAGCTTTTTGATCGAGTTGACAGGGCCAAGTCCCTTTTCTGGTTGTTTTTGGCGAAGCCTCTTCACTTTGTTCGAAGCCCCTTAGCTCCGTGAGGCAGGCTTCGATCTGACATTCTCGAGAGCTTTGCTAGACCTTCAGCTTCGATTTTGAACTGTGAACCTAGCTTCGAAGTATGTTATGTGCTTCGTTTCTGTTCTGTTAGCATACTTCGACAGTTCTTGCGAAGGGGTACTCCGACTTGAGCGTTACGAAGTTAATACTTCGATAGGCTTCGAAGTTGACTTCGAAGCTTGTCTCGCTGATATACTTCGCTCGACGTGTAGTCTCTAAGATCTTTCTGCTGCAGTCTTGGTTGTGTGTCACTGCGTGTGAGTTCGAAGCTTGTCGTTCAAAGTGTGTTTGTGACCTTCGATTTCTTGTGTGATATCTCTAGCATACTTCGATTCGAAGCTGGTCTGTGGTTCGGAGGTTACCACTTCGGTATTTATACCTCGATCAAGCTAGCTTCGAAGGTAGAGTATAGGCTTCGATTTGGTCTATTTGTCATGTGTCGAGCTTCGCTTTTCTTTCGGAGGTTGATTTTCTGTGAGCTTGTTCGAACCTTTCTGATCAAAGTTTTTGGCTTCGAAGTACACTGTTCGAAGCAAGCTTCGATACTCTCATACTTCGCTTCGAAGCATACTTCGCTCTCTGCCACACTCGAATGAGGCTAGACTAAACAAACCTTTGGCACGTAATCGACAACCTTCGCTCAACTTCGACTAGAGACTCCGAAGCAGGCTTCGACACAGCGAAGCAGGCTTCAACACAGCGAAGTAGGCTTCGACACTGTGAAGCAGGCTTCGCCAAGTTCCGAACAGGAGACAAATTTGAACATTAACTTCTCATCTCACTTTAGATACACTTAGATCATCCATTGAGAAGTTTGACCTGCCATGTCTTGAATATTTTGTTTAACTGCCTATTAGCACTGCTTTGGTGTTTCTCTTTTTGACACCTGTTGATTCTAGGCTAGATACTTTTAGACTTAGGCTTTCTGTTCATGCTCTGCTGCTTAGTCTTTTGAGGTGCGTTGGGTGTTGGGAACAGGCCATTGATTCTAAAGAATTTTTAGGCACCCATTCACCCCCCCTCTGGTCGCTACTTTCGGTCCTACAAGTGGTATCAGAGCCTGGTTAGGGTTTTTTCATACCTTAACCGGTTCCGTACCCCAGTAATGATCATGACTTCTCCTGGAAAGGTCCTGTCCTTGGAAGCCTATGGCTATAACTATTGGAAGACTCGCATGCGAGCCTATCTCATGAGCCAGGGCTCGGACATCTGGGACATTTGCGTTCACGATACATTTGTTATATTGCCAGTTGCTGAGCATGGTACTCCTGGTATCATTGCCCAGCATCTGAGCAATAGTAAAGCTATGAAGATTCTGTTTTCTGGTCTGGGTCCCACTGAGTTTGAGCGTGTGAGCCATCTCTCCACTGCGAGAGAGATCTGGGCTACCCTCAAGGCACACCATGAGGGAACAGCCCAGGTCAAGGCTCGGCTCTATCAGACCTACCGGCGTGAATATGAGAACTTCACACAAAAGCCGGGTGAATCTGTTGAAGTTTTGTTTGGTCATTTTCAATCGATCATAAACAAGCTTTGGGACAACAAGGCTGAGGGTGATCAGTTAGTCTCAGATCACGAGCAGGCGCTCAAGGTTCTCCATACCTTGGACCCAAAGATCTGGGAGATCAAGGTATCCTCTATCGTTGAGAGCACCTCTTATGATACCATGACCATTTCTCAGTTGTTTAGCAAGTTGAAGGCCACTAAGGTTGATATCCAGCTGAGATCAAATCTCACTGGTTCTGGATCAAAGTCCCTGGCCCTTGCTACACCTTCTTTTGATCCCTCTTCTGTGAGCTGTGTTGGGTTCTCTTTGATGTCTATCACTGAGAACCAGCTTGAGTCTTTGGGAGATGATGATTTGTGTCTTTTTAACAACCGGGTGCGTCGTGTCTATGACAAAAGGATGTTCAAAAGACACGGCACGAAATCTGGGTGCTTTGAGTGTGGTGATCCAGGAAAATTCATCGCCGACTGCCCCAAGCGCAATGGCCACAAGAAGGGCACCGGTGGTGGCTTCCACGACTCCGGCAAGCACGACAGCTCTTCCTTCAACAAGGGCAAGCCGAAGACCAGATTCTTCAAGAAGGCCCTGAAGGACTACCGGCGAGAGAACAAGAAGCGCGACAAGGCCTTCTTCGCCGAGATGGAGAAGAGTTACTCCAAGCAGTCCACGTCATCTTCCTCTTCATTGAGCTCAAGCGACGAGGAGATCATCATCAGGAAGGGGAAGGACAAGGATGATCCGGTGGGTCTCTGCTTCATGGCCTTCGGGGACAGACTGAAGAGCCGCCCACATCAGCGCCGAAGATCCCGCAAGAGCTTCTGCTCAATGGCTCTTGGGGATAAGGAAGAAAATAGCTCCTCCGATGACTCCGACGACGATGACAACGAAAAGGTATCATCCTATGATCGCGAAATCATTGATTTACTTGAGAGCAATCGTTAGGAGTTAAAATATCAGGAAAAACTGCTTAGGGGGGCCAAGAAGAGGATAGATGAGTTAGAGAGCGAGCTTACCGTAGCCAACGGCAGAATTGAGAGTCTATCTTCTTCCCCCTGCTTGGGTGATAGAAGTGAGTGCCCGAATTGTGAGGTGCTTCTGTGTGATCTGTCGACTCTGAAGTCCAGGTACACAGAAAGGGTTGATGAGAGGGACGCCTTGGCCACTGAGCTTGAAAGCGCTCAGTTGGAGCTGAAAGATGCTCAAGCCACTGTCATCGTTCCCTGTGATGATTTCCCATCTCATCTAGTTGTCTTAGCTGAGCTGAAAGCCAAGGGTGATGAGCATTTGGGGGATTTGGAGAGAGTGAGAGCTGAGCTGGCGTAGACTAGGCTAGAGCTTGAGACACTGTCAGTTCCACCCACTGTCTGTGAGAACTGTTTGTCTCTTAGAATGGAGTTGATCAAGCTGAAAGCCAAAAAGTCTGTCCAAGTAGAGAGTGAATGTGAGACCTGCTTGTCTCAGGTGGAGGTTCTAGCTTCCTTGAGAGAGGAGCTAGCTGATTCTCAGAATGAGAACTTTTACCTCCGTTCTATCCTGAGTTGGATCAGTGCCAGAGAGCCACAACTCGGCATGATGATCCAACAGTTCAAGAGGCAGGATGGGTTTGGGGTAGGTTACACCTACACCAATGATGACTTTGAGAGTGCCATTAGCCGGGCAGTGGAGTGGAGTAAAATGACTCCTGAGCAGAGATACCCTAAGACTCACTCCACTGAGTCCTCCCAGACTTGTCAGCCCAAGGATGGAGTGATCCATGAACCACCAAAAGCTCCACCTAAGAAGCCCATCTGGGTTCCAAAGCCAAAACATCTTCACACTTCTCTTGACGCTCTTCCTGGACCCTCTCAACCCAAGAAGACTACACCTAACACCACTAAGCCCAAGAATCCCAAGCCTCAACCACATCCCAAGAAGCCCACCTATCATTGTGAGTACTGTGAGAGAGATGGGCATCTTGCGGAGTTTTGCTTCAGGAGGAAGCGGGTTGAGAGAGCAGAGAGAGCTCGACAAGGGGAGAGGCTGGAGGCCAGGCCGCATCGTGTAGGTGGTGGTAGAGGAGACAGCTTTCTTGCTCGTGCTCCAGTTTGGGGTGGTCGTTCCGGCAGAGCTCTAGGCCGTGTTGGCTACGGTCCTGGACCTCGTGTCCAAGGTTTTAGGCAGAACCAAGGACCGCGCTTTGAGCCGCGTTTTGCTCCGGACTCTCATTATGATTTCTACTTTCCGTCTTGTGAGCAGATGGCTCGACACTGGTTTAGCACTTTTGCTAAACCTAGTGCCGGACCATTTGCTCCCACTTACAGCCACTAATTGTGCAGGATCGGGGACTGGAGGACGTTTGGATCATGGACTCAGGATGTTCTCATCACATGACAGGACATCGCAGATGGTTCTCCAGTCTCACTCCCCCGAGCTCCAAAGAATACATCACATTCGGGAACAGTGGTCAAGGGAAAGTAAGTGGCATTGGCTCAATTCGCATTTCAGATCATTTCTCCTTGAAGAATGTTGCCTTGGTTAAGAATTTGAACTTCAATTTGATTTCTGTTTCGCAACTTCTTGAGGATGGTTTGGAAGTGCGTTTTAAGAAGGGTAATTCTTCTGTGATTGATTCTAGAGGGTCTTTGATTTGCCATATTTTACCATTCGGTAAAGTTTTTCGAATTCACTTCTCTAGTTCTTTTGGCCCTTCTCGCTGTTTGATTGCTGGATCCTCCTCTGAGCTTTGGAAGTGGCATAGGAGGTTAGGTCATTTGAGTTTTGATCTACTAGTCAGGTTGAGCTCTATGGACCTCATACGAGGATTGCCCAAGCTTAAGTTGGAAAAGGATTTAGTTTGCCATCACTGTCGTCATGGGAAAATGGTTGCTGCTTCTCACTCACCTGTGACTCAGGTGATGACTTCGTATCCGGGCGAGCTGTTACATTTGGACACTGTTGGTCCAGCTCGGGTACGTTCAGTCGGTGGGAAGTGGTACGCGCTTGTCATTATTGACGACTTTTCTCGTTTCTCGTGGGTTTTCTTTTTGGAGTCTAAGGATGAAACTTTTCAGTTTGTTCATGACCTGATTCTGAAGTTGAAGAATGAGAACAATGGTCGGATGCGAGCAATTCGCTCCGACAATGGCTCTGAGTTCAAGAACTCTCAGTTCGTTAGCTTCTGTAGTGATCAGGGTCTTGACCATCAGTTTTCTTCTCCTTACACTCCCCCACAGAACGGCGTTGTGGAACGAAAGAACCGCACGCTAGTCGAGATGGCCAGGACGATGCTCGATGAGCACAGGACTCCTAGGCGTTTTTGGGCTGAAGCCATGAACACGGCTTGCTATCTGGCCAACCGCATTTTTCTTAGAGCTTACCTAGGTAAGACCTCATATGAATTGTGGTTTGGCAGACAGTCCAAAGTGAGCCACTTGCGAGCGTTTGGCTGCAACTGCTTTGTGCTCAAGAAGGGAGGGCATTTGGACAAGTTTGAGTCTCGTTGCTGGGATGGTGTTTTTCTTGGTTACGCTTTGCATTCTCGAGGCTTCCGAGTTTGGAACCTCGACTCCCAACAGCTTGTCGAGACTTGCGAAGTTTCATTTGACGAGTCCTTGCCTTCTTTAACTCCTTCTTTTGAACTTTCTGGGGATGATGAGCTCGGAGAGTCCATCTTCGAGGAAGATGAGGATACTCTAGCTGCTGATGAGGGTGGGCCTTCTGCGCCCCTTGCAGAGCCCACACCTTCTGAGACTTCGACTGAGGATGAGGGCGGACCTCTGATCACTTCTTCCACTTCGATCGAGCCCCCTCAATCGAGTCCAAAGGTGCCTGCTGCTGACTCCGGTGAGGTGACTTCAGATCACCAAGGAACCCGAGCAGTTCAGCGTGATCACCCCTCAGAGCTCATCATCGGTGATTTGACTGAAAGAACTTTGCGTTCATCTGGTAAATCTCTTGCTGTATTTGCTGAATCTGCTTTTGTTGCATCTTTTGAGCCCAGAGATGTTTCTCATGATCTTTCTGATTCTAATTGGATTAATTCTATCCAAGAAGAGCTTGAGAACTTTGTCCGCAATCGGGTTTGGACACTAGTTGAGCCGCCACAAGGATGCAACCCCATAGGCACCAAGTGGGTGTTCAAGAACAAACAAGGTGAAGATGGGGTTGTGGTGCGCAACAAGGCTCGATTAGTTGCCCAGGGTTTTTGCCAGAAAGAGGGTATTGATTTTGAAGAAACTTTTGCCCCTGTTGCCCGTCTTGAGTCCATTCGCATTCTCTTAGCTTTTGCCGCTTCGAAGGGTTTTAAGCTTTTTCAAATGGACGTTAAGAGTGCTTTTCTGAACGGGTTCATAGAGGAGGAAGTTTATGTTAGGCAGCCCCCCAGTTTTGAGAACCCTAAGTTTCATCGACATGTTTTTAAGTTGCAAAAAGCTTTATACGGGTTGAAGCAAGCCCCCAGGGCTTGGTATGACCGGTTGAAGCAGTTTTTGTTGGGGAAGGTCTTTGTGATGGGTTTGGTGGATAAGACTCTCTTTTTGCTCAGAGTTGCTTCAGATTTTTTAGTCGCTCAGATTTACGTGGACGATATTATTTTTGGCGGTACTACTAATGATCTTGTGTCCAAGTTTTCTGAGCAGATGCACAGCGAGTTTGAGATGAGCCTCATGGGTGAGCTCAAGTATTTCTTAGGGCTCCAGATCAAGCAGACCAAGGACGGCACCTTCATCCACCAAGGTAAGTACACTCGTGACATGCTTAAGAAATTTGAATTTGGTGGGGAGTTGAAGCCGCAGATGACTCTGATGGGCACATCTGGGGGTCTGGACAAGGACGAGAGCGGCGTAAAGGTAAATGAGAGAGAGTTTCGAGGGATGATCAGTTCGCTGCTGTACTTGACGGCAACAAGACCGGACATACAGTTCGCCGTGGGACTTTGCGCGCATTTCCAGTCTTCGCCACGCGCGTCTCATCGGCAGGCTGTCAAGCGCATCTTCAGGTTTCTCACTTATGCGCCTGATCTTGGTCTTTACTATTCAACATCATCATCTCTTGATTTATGTGGTTTTTCGGATGCCGATTTTGTTGGGTGCCGGTTGGATCGCAAGTCGACTTCCGGTACCTGTCAGTTTCTTGGTTCGTCTCTTGTCTCTTGGTCTTCTCGAAAGCAATCTGGAGTTGCTCTTTCGACCACTGAGGCTGAGTATGTAGCTGCTGCTCACAGTTGGTTTGGATGATTTCCACTCTACGAGATTTTGGGTTGTTCTTTCCTACCAGGGTTCCATTGTTTTGCGACAGCACCAGTGCTATTAGTGTAGGGAAAAACCCCTGTCTCCATTCAAAAACCAAACATATTGATGTGTGCTTTCACTTTCTGAGGGATCAATATGAGAAAGGTGTCATTGACCTTGTTCATGTTGATACCCATCATCAGTTGGCTGACATTTTCACCAAACCCCTAGATCAGTCTACCTTTGAGCGTTTACGAGGGGATTTGGGTGTTGTGTATCCTTTCTAGAATATTTTGCATCAGTTTTCTTTCTTCTTTACTCTTTTCTTGAGTCTTTTTGTGTGTGTTCATATCTTGCATATTCACATATCACACCTTAGAGCTGCTTCTGTTATATGATTGAACTGCTTTACTTATTCTAGCTGGTACATGCTTTTGAATACTTGTCAATGATCATGCTCTAGTTCAGTTCACTTGATATGTCTGATATCTGTCATATGCATGGCTTTTATGTTTTAAACTTGAAAAATGATCACCATTGCTTCTGGTAACCAGCACGCGTAGGCTGAATGTTCTTGCTATCTGTTACATGCCTTGTAGCTAGTTTCCTGACTTAGATGCAAACAAGCAACTTGGACATCTTTAAGCTTTAACATGTTAAATATGCTATAACAATGATGAACAATAAAAATTCCATGCCTCTTTGTGCATAACTTGCAAAGATCCAGGTGGGTTTGCTTTGTCGCATTGCATTATTCTGGACTGCGTACCATAGCACTTTGGTATGAACTAGGACAATGTAGTGTATGCCAAGACCAATGTCTTAAGCTTCTGATGGTCCAGATTTGGCCTAGGCTTGACTTGGTCGGTCAGCATAAGGTTTGACATGCAAATAACCCCTAGCATAAATGAAAAAGAGAAAAGAAAAAGGCTGAAAATTGAAATGATAACAAGTTTGCTGAAGCACTTCGTTTTGGACAATGCTTATCTTGGTAGATATCAGTTAGCTTTTGCATCTCATGCTTTACCTTGCGTGACAACTGGAAAATGTGGTGATTCTTTTGTTTGCAAAAACTGAAAAATGTGTGCTAATGACTTTCTTTAGATATCATCTGTTGCACTGATCATGCCATGTCTCTTAGACAGTATGTCTTTTGCCGTATCTGTTAGATGTTGTAATTACAGTCAATCATATCTGAGAAGCATGCTTGTTACACTCCACCTGCACCCCAGTTGCATTCATTGCATATTTTGTGGGGGAGTTGCGTTTCAAGGGGAGTCTGTGTCTCTTTTGAGTGCTTGATGAGTTCACTTGTCAACAAGGGGGAGAAATTTTGGGATAAGAGTTCGAGGGGGAGTTTTTGTCTCGCTTACTCTTTTGATATCCTTGTTGCTGGTTCTAAGATCACACTCATTCTGTGCTTTTACCTTTGGTTAACCATAATGACCGCTTCTTGCTTTTGTTCGGCTTTTGGTCATTAGGGTTAAACTTTTACTTTATTTTTCTTCTTCTTTGTTTTCTTGTGCTTTGTTTTCGTGTTTCCACAGTTGTTCGCAGGTACCGAAGAGCTGAAAAAGTGAAGTGTTGACAATGCACTCATCAAGGGGGAGATTGAGGAGCCATGCTGAATAGCGTGGGCCTCATGGCTCCAGATGTGATGAGTCATTGTCAACGATAGTCAAAGAGGACAGAAGAAGAGCGAAGATCTGCTGTTTCATGGGCCGCGTATGACTCAGGTACACGGGCAGCGAGCGACTATCGGGCTGAGAGAGCTGCGAAGTCGGGCTGGCCCAATCCGGGTACATGGGCCAGAAGCAGTAGAAGACCCACTAGGCTATTGACCAGGGTTGACTCAGGTACACGGGCGGTGAGTGATTGCCGGGCTGAGAGAGCTGCAGAATCGGGCCTGCCCAATCCGGGTACCTGGTGCAAAGTCGGTGGAGGCTTTGTCAGTTTCGGCGCAAAACTGACAACCGTTGATCTTGTATCGAACTGTCCAGAAGAGAAGTCGTAGTCGCTACGAAAGCTTAGCTTCCGGATAAGTCATCTGTATCTCTAGGCCCACAGTCAGTCAGTCGAGTCTGTAAAAAATCCTAAGGGAAGTTGAGTCTTTTCCTTTATTTCAACGTCTGTAAAAAACCCTAAGGGGCTGGTGGAATATTCCTAGTGTTGGGCAGCCTATAAATAGGGCCCCAATCCCTAGGGTTAGGTCACCCTTTTGCTGAAATTGCTTTTTATTCCATTGGGTCATTTTGTGTTTCCTGTGCTCTCTCTCTGTGTGTGCGCCGCCAGGATGTGTTCCTGTTCTTCCTGAGATTCTCTTGGCTCTTCACAGTTTGGAAGGTTTTATTCCTATCGATTCTCATGTGCAGCACTTCGTGCGTAGTTCTGTGATCTCGTTTTGCATGTGAAATCAATTATTTCAGAACAGAAGCTTCTCTGGTTGCCTCGGTTTGTTCTTCACGTGAGTACTAGTTCTTGTGGCTGGTAGCTAGTAGTACTACTTTTCTGTAGCTACAGTGTGCAAGTACTCTAGCCTTGCTTTTCCTGTGTAGCTTTTTGATCGAGTTGACAGGGCCAAGTCCCTTTTCTGGTTGTTTCTGGCGAAGCCTCTTCACTTTGTTCGAAGCCCCTCAGCTCCGTGAGGCAGGCTTCGATCTGACATTCTCGAGAGCTTCGCTAGAACCTTCAGCTTTGATTTTGAACTATGAACCTAGCTTCGAAGTATGTTCTGTGCTTCGTTTCTGTTCTGTTAGCATACTTCGACAGTTCTTGCGAAGGGGTACTCCGACTTGAGCGTTACGAAATTAATACTTCGATAGGCTTCGAAGTTGACTTCGAAGCTTGTCTCGCTGATATACTTCGCTTGACGTGTAGTCTCTAAGATCTTTCTGCTGCAGTCTTGTTTGTGTGTCACTGCGTGTGAGTTCGAAGCTTGTCGTTCGAAGTGTGTTTGTGACCTTCGATTTCTTGTGTGATATCTCCAGCATACTTCGATTCGAAACTGGTCTGTGGTTCGGAGGTTACCACTTCGGTATTTATACCTCGATCAAGCTAGCTTCGAAGGTAGAGTATAGGCTTCGATTTGGTCTGTTTGTCATGTGTCGAGCTTCGCTTTTCTTTCGGAGGTCGATTTTCTGTGAGCTTGTTCGAACCTTTCTGATCAAAGTTTTTGACTTCGAAGTACACTGTTTGAAGCAAGCTTCGATACTCTCATACTTCGCTTCGAAGCATACTTCGCTCTCTGCCACACTCGAACGAGGCTAGACTAAACAAACCTTCGGCACGTAATCGACAACCTTCGCTCAACTTCGACTAGAGACTCCGAAGCAGGCTTCGACATAGCGAAGCAGGCTTCGACACTAGGAAGCAGACTTCGGCACTGCGAAGCAAGCTTCGCCAAGTTCCGAACAGGAGACAAATTTGAACAGTAACTTCTCATCTCACTTTAGATACACTTAGATCATCCATTGAGAAGTTTGACCTACCATGTCTTGAATATTTTGTTTAACTGCCTATTAGCACTGCTTTGGTCTTTCTCTTTTTGACACCAGTTGATTCTAGGCTAGATACTTTTAGACTTAGGCTTTCTGTTCACGCTCTGCTGCTTAGTCTTTTGAGGTGCGTTGGGTGTTGGGAACAGGCCATTGATTCTAAAGTATTTTTAGGCGCCCATTCACCCCCCTCTGGTCGCTACTTTCGGTCCTACAGAGTTCAATCTGCAGAATTTCTTCAGGATTTGCAAACGTACATGTTGAAATCAGAGCACTATTCTGAACAGAATACTCACAAAAAGCACAACCACTGAGATCAAGAGTTCAACAAGAACAGCACTAAAATTCAAAAACAAATTATAAACTGAATGATTAAACCATGAGATTCAGTATAAACTTTCACAGGTTCAAGGATAGAAACAAACCAGACAGGATCATACTAATCACTGAATAAACTCTTTAACAAATATGATTCAGTTCATCAAACATTTAGGCGCAACAAAAAAGATCTTACTCGCTGAAATCTGTAGCAAGGTGTTGATGAACAGCTTTGTCGGTATTGCTGTAGATGATCCAAAACAACCAGAGCTTACTGTTCATCATCAAGAGATCACAGCAAAGAATTGGCTCTCGGATGAACAAACTTGGCAATTCATGCGCTGAAAAACTCCATCGCCTGACAATGAACAGTTCCTGAGAAGCATGTAGCAGATCCAGCACAAAGCTCTCGGCGCTGTTCACGATCATGCACATTCACCAGGATAAAAGCTCTTGGCAAAACAGATTACAGAGGAAAAGTTCAAATTGATTTCCTGTTGCTCAAATGTTCTGATTGAATTCCTGATCGGCCAGGGCAGGGAGATATTTATCTCACCTGCCCATGTTTCTAGAAGGCATTTTTACAAACAGCCCCCTAGAAAGACTCAATATTCAAAACTGAAAATACAAACTAGAAAAACTTTAAATACTCTAAAAAGTACACAATATGATACAAAAAAAATTAAACTAAAACTTGACACTATTTTATTGAATTAGAAAAAACAATAAACAATTTGGCGGTTTTCAGCAAAAACCGACAAAGCCTTCTCGACCCTTTGTCTCGTGTCACCGCTTCGCGACTCCGAGCGTCAACAAGCCACTTCCGCTCTCGATCCCCTTGAGCCACGAGAATGCTTGCCCTAGCCTCCCTCTCACGAACACGGTCGACACGCCGTCGTAGTCAGTCGTCCGTCCGAGTCTCGCTCCGTCTCTTCGTGCACTCTTGAGATCTTCTCAAACTTCGCCTGGCCTCCCTGATCCTCGGCATCAAGCTCCCCGCTTGACCCTTGATCACTCGTCGTCGATAGTCGGTCAGCATTTCCACCCTGCACAAACAAGACAAGCCAAAACAAGAACGAAACGCACTGCCGAAACCCTCGGCGGCAACACCTTCACTCCACATCAAAAACCTCGATGCACTCCACATACTCTCGACCACTCAACCGCTCATCCTTGTCAATCACTCATCATTCAGACCAAAACCACCCTTGGTTTCTCAAAGGTATTGAGATTGATGCTAAGAGGCTTGAGAAGATTAAGAACTTTGAAGCGCCGACATGCTAGAGAGGTGTGCAGAAGTTGCTAGGCAAGGTAAATTATTTGCACCACTTTATATCTAACTTGTCTGACAAGATCAATTCTTTTGTCCCCATACTTTGGCTAAAGACCAAGGCCGAATTCACTTGGGGGCAAGTTAGCAACGTGCTTTTGAGAAAATTAAAGAGTGCTTGTCATCACCGCTTGTAGTAAAAGCACCGTAAGCTGGGATTCCGTTTCGGCTATACGTTGCTGCAGAAGATAGCGTGATAGGAGTTGTGCTAACTCCAGAAGTGGAAGGAAAGGAGTACATCATCACATTATTGAGTTGTCGCCTATTGGATGTCGAGACGAGGTATGTGTTTTTAGAGCGTTTGTGTTTGTAACTTTACTATGCATGTACCAAACTTTGCCACTATCTTCTATCTAGCACATGTATTGTGTTGGGGGGGAAATACTTCATCCCCAGGTCCTTTAGGATCAAGAGACAAAGACAACTTATACAGTTCTATGACATAATCTTGTCCCCAAGTTGATGAAGTTTCCAAGCCGAAGGGTCCTCCGAACCCCAGTTCGAAGATACCCTCCGAAGATACCCCAGTTCGGAGCCCTAAGTTCTTAAAACTTTTCTCTTAGTCCGAGCGCCTTTCTTCTTCAAAGCTCGCAGCTTTTTCTGCTCTTCTTGAAGTTCAGCCTAGGACAGAAGTCTTTCGGAGCTAGCCTCCGTTGGATCTCCGACTTGGTATTCCGAGTCAGACCACTCTACATATTCTAAGGACGAAGATACTTCTTCCTTATCCTCTTCTTTAACATAAGCTAAGACTTCACTTTGAACTTCGGGTGCTATTTTCCCTTGTTCCCCACGAGGAACAAAGAAACGTGAGCTCCAGTAAGGCCTTAAGCTCTCAAGGATAGCCCATTGCTGGCGAAGCCCTTCGTTAGGATCCAATACTTCGAAGTCAGGTTCCGAAGTGCATAACAAAACCTAAAAATAAGCATTCAAACAAAGACTCCCCGTTTATAAACTTTTCATTCATTAAGATAAAGGGCTTTACAAGATTTCTTGTACATGCTTAAACGCCATATAAAGCTAAACCTACGGGTTAGTTGGTGGAGCAGGTGGAGTCAGAGCTGGAGGCTTCATCTGAGCTTGCTTCTACCGGCGAGCCTCATCAATCCAGGTCTTGGTTGTAGCTTTGTGATCTGTTTTCCAGGTCGCCCGAAAGGCTTCCTAGGCAGAAGCCACATCCAAGGAAGGATGCAACAAGTCTTCATCGGCGAAGCCTACAGGCGTCGAACCCCCCACTGGAGAAACAGAAATCCCAAGGGTTTTGAGATGTCGAAGGACTCCGATTCCGGCTTCCTGCCCAGAGATCTCTCCGTAACGAATCCTAGAGCCCTTCATCATCTTCGTTGCCACCTTGATCGTCTTTAGCTTTCGCTCGAGGGGCTCGCTCGCCACAATTGAAGACGAAGGGCACATCATACCAAAGTATTCTAGGGTACCCCGTAGGGTATCCATAGTCTGATTGGCAACGGCGACGTTCTTTATCTCGGCCTCCGTCAGCTCCGAAGCAAAAGCAGAGGCCTCGGCTATCCTTGATAGCAGAGTAATTTTTTGAGCTAGTGCTTGTTTGAGTGAGTCTTAGAGCTCTACAAGTTGTGTGCTAGAGTTCGCCTCTTCTCGCCGAAGCCTCTCAACTTCGTCCCTAAGCACCACATGCTCGGCTTCGATTTCTTGGACCGAAGCCTTGAGTGTACCACTACTCTGTTGCTCGACCCAGAGTGCTTCATCCGTAATGGCTCTGGACCTCCGCTCCTTGAGGAGCTCCTCCTCCAGTAGCAAGGTTTTGTCTTCGGAGCTTTTGAGAACAGTCTTGAGGGTGGTAACCTTCCTCTTGAGCCGATTAGTTTCGAGCTCATTGGAAGTCGCTGCCGCTCTACCAAGGATGAATTGCTGCAAAAAAGAAAAGTGAGTACAAAGTAATTTCATTAATTAAATACATTTGATGTATGTTGCATACCTGAAGGGCAGCCCTTTCGAGGGCCAAATCGAGCTCCGGTGCCTTGGCTTCACTCAAGATGGAAACCAGTTTGGAGCTCCCATCCTCTTGGCACTTATCTGCCAAGGGTTCCAGGAGCGCTTGGATCTCTGTCCGTTGCTCCAAAAATGGTGTCAGTAGTGGAAGCCAGGACAGGGCCCGTCAGTCATCCACAGCGGGGTCTTCCTCCGAACCACTCGCTGAAGGGTCGTTGGAGGAAGGTGTTGTCGTCAAAGAGGGAAGAGGGCTGAAGCATGTCGTGCTCTTGCCCCTCCCTGGTATGAAAACCGGAGCCGCTTCTTCGGCCGGAGTAGATCCTCCTTCGATCATCGCTACCTCGGGTGGAATCACTCCACCCGAGATAGCTTCAATCGTCGGAGCCACTACCTCAACCGAAGCCTCAACTCCGAGTGAAGCCAAAGCTCCACCAGTTGCTAGATCCACGCCGCTCCTCGAAGCATCTACAAATCCAAGGTATTCGTTAAATACTTATTGTGCAATAAAGTCTTTTTCAGGAAATTCGAAGGTAAAGTTCCAAAATTTACCTCCGTCCGTGCTGAGGGAGAATTTCGGGGTCCCCTAGAAATTCATACATCCGAAGATATTCTTTGAGGTCATCCCCCGAAGTTTGCTCTAGAGCAGCCGTAGTCGATGCTCTGACCTCCGTAACTACCACTCTGACCACGAGCGAGTTAGGATTTTCTAACTCTGGTTCCAAGTCACCCATGCCGGGTCTAGAGGGGGTTGTTGCATCAACTTCCACAACCTCCCGGATAGAGTCTCTAGCTACGGCTTGGGACTCGCCCTCGTCATCTTACAGCAGATAGTCTTCGAGGGCTTACCCCATCTAGGCATTCGAGTCTTTTTCTTCTGTTTCCTCCGAAGAGGAGCTTCGAATGTCTAGGGAGGAAGGTGAAGATAATGGAGATGCCGGAGGAGGAAGCTTCGTTGTCTTCTTCCCCTTCTTGACAGGGGTCTTAGCGACCCTTTTGGAGGACTCGACGGTGGTTTTCCTTTTCCGGGGGGCACTCTCATCGAGTCGAAGTCTGGTAGGGGAGGAGGCTCCATTCCAAGAGCGCTCCACACCTTGTTGGAGCATTCCCAGCTTCCCACCAATTCTACCCTTCGCTGCTTCTCTGCCAATGTAGGGGCTCCGAGCACCTGTTCTATGGCTCTAGCAATCTGCTCCAGAGCTAGCGCCAAAGGAGTCGCTGATCAATGTTAATGCAGAAGTGTGAAGGCTTACCCAAGCTTCGGAGCTCTCGTTCCGAAGCATTTTGAAATGCTATCGGCCACTCCGCTCCGAGAGGAGGGATTTGGAGCGAGATGAATTCCTCCATGAGGTCCCGCATGCTCATGCGGCTGGCCACCGAAGAAAGCAACCCCAGCCGCGTCGAAAGCAGGCTAGGGTCTGGAGTGGCTTTGGCTTCCTTCTGGTACCAAATTTCTTGTAGGGGCCCCATGAGGCTATAACCTTCTCCAACTTCGGTGTAGAACCTTCGGAGTATTCAGTTGGTGTACCACCGATCATTGGATTGCCTTCACCAGGAAGTGTTGCGAGTACTCCTTCCGAAGTTGGAAGTTCACACTTCCGAAGGCTACCGATACCTTGGTGTCTCCTGGTCCGTCTTGCGGCTTCAGCTGGCAGGAGGCCTCGTGGGTGGCTGCAAAGACTTCTGATCTCCCTTCGCACCCCTCCGCCTGAAGAGCCCATTCGAAGATGGCCAATCTTGCGATGGCATTCGGTGACAATTGAGGTAAAGTGATATGAAACATGTCTAATACCTCGGATAGGAAATTGATTATAGGCAGCCCTAGCCCAGCCTCGAAGAAGGCCTCAAAGACCACTACTTATCTGCTCCAAGGTGTTGGGGTCGCTTTCGTCCTGGGAACCCGAGTTCTCATCCCCGAGCCCAACTTCTCGTTCACCGCTTCCTCAATGGAGTCCGCCGTACTCGCCGATTGACCGAGGAGGAAGCTTTGCCTCAATGGCTTCTTGGACGGTGGGCGGAGTTCCCGTGGGTTCTTTGGCCAAGAACCCCCAGGGCTCTCGCCATTACCATTGCTACTGACACTGCCCAAGCTTGCCTCTGCGCCAAGGTTCTTGCCACAGTCGGCACCATCGCACTAGTTCTCGCCATCATTTGATTGCTCAAGAGATTGGGGAAAGCTTGAAGGTTTAAGAAAGAGGGCTTAGAACCAAGGCTTTGTAAAAAATCTGTTGAGGTTCGAGTCCCCTTTTTATAACCCTTTCGCCTCCAGTTACTGTGGTTCAGGTATGCATTCACATTGCAGGTTTGACTTCTATCACTGATGGGTGGGGCCAAAAAGTAAAAAATGTGTGAATCCGTGGTTAAAATTTTGTCCGTTACTTTTTCCTGGAAGCCTAACGGCTACTTGAAGGGTAACGGCTCAAAATTAACGGCTCTCTACGATGCTTCGCCTCCACAACGGTTCATTTCCTTGCGAAGTGTTCACACGGGAGTCCAAGTTCGAAGCTTCGATCAGACATACTCCAATGCTGAAGACACCTCGAATGGTTACAATACCTTCAATTTTTTCTAACTCCCTAGGATGAAAATATTTCTTGCGTATACTGCTCTCCAGCTATACAGGTTAAATTCGAGAAGCGTATTCGAGGGGCTACTGTTGGGGGGAAATACTTCATCCCTAGGACCTTTAGGATCAAGAGACAAAGACAACTTATACAGTTCTAAGATAGAAGCTTGTCCCCAAGTTGATGAAGTTTCCAAGCCGAAGGGTCCTCCGAACCCCAGTTCGAAGATACCCTCCGAAGGCTCCGTCTCTACAGTGGGAAATAGCAAGACTGACGGGACGTCTGCCTTATCTATCCTCTTCGGACATATTTTACTATTTTAGCCCTATTCAGGGTACCGAATAGTTTCCACTATGTCGGTTGTAATTGAGGGATAAAAAGGTCTTTTCTTTAGAGTTTTTACCTATAAATACCCCCTTTCTCGCCCTGTAATGGGCATCGAATATTTAGATATTCAATACACAACTTCAAACTACTTCGAGCTATTATCCTATTCGGATGCTTGAGATAGTTAGCTTCACAAACTCTTTGTTTGTTAGTTCTTAATCTTAGAGAACCTATTAGCGTAATCTTTTACGCCAACATATTGTTACTTGTCAAACTGATGTTATAAAGTACACGTTGCACAAGCCGATTCTAAGTGGGCATATTCTTTGATTGAGTATGATTTGGATTATGAACCTCTGAAAGCTATGAAAGGCCAAGTCATCGCGAATTTTATAGTTGATCACCATGTAGATGTCAATTGGAGTAGTGATAATGCTTTGATTGAGGTAGTACCATGGAAACTTTACTTTGATGGTTCTCCTTGCAAGAATGGCCAAGGTGTTGGAGTTGTGCTCATATCACCTAGTGGTATGAGTTTCGAGACCTCGGCCCGGTTAGAATATGAAGCTTTGTTGTTAGGACTTGAATTATTAAGCTCCATGGGTGTTAAATATGTTCATGCATATGGTGATTCACTATTGGTAGTTCAACAAGTAGCTAAGGATGCTCAATGTTTTAATGGTTTGCTAAATAGTTACTTGGATATATGTCTAGACATAATTGCTACTCTTGATGATTTTGAGATTTCACATGTGTCTAGAGAAGCCAATTTAGTAACAAATGACTTGGCTCAGCAAGCATCAGGTTACCAAATTAAAAGAGGTAGATTTTTCACACAAGAAAAACCGATGCTTGATTTTATTTCACCATGCGAGTCAGAACGCATCGGTCTGACTGGCCTGACATGGCCAGTCTGACCACCCTATGCCAGCCATCCAGCAATAGCCGGTATGACCAGTCCTCCATGGTCAGTCGGACCGCCCTATGTTAGGATGGTTTGGGACACGGGGGGCAGGTTGAGATTTGTATTTTGAATGCCAATTCGAGTGAGGATTTGGCGAGTACTTCGGGAAATCATGAGGATGATTGGCGAACTCCAATTATTCAATATTTGAGAGATCCTAGCAAGCGGGTTGATCGGAAATTTCGGTGGCAAGCGTTTAGATTTTTATTACTCGATGATGAGTTATATCGTTGAACTATTGATGGAGTACTTTTGAGATGTTTGAATGTTGATCTGTCTAAACTTGACGTGGGTGAAGTACATGAGGGTCTTTGTGGTACTCATCAGTCGGCCCAAAAAATGAGTTGGATGCTCAAAAGAGCGGGTTTTTATTGGCCGACTATAACTGAAGATTGCTTTAAGTACTATAGAGGATGTGAAGCTTGTCAAAGGTTTGGTAATATTCAGCTTACTCCTGCATCTTTACTTAATCCTATTATCAAACCATGGCCATTTCGAGGTTGGGCCTTGGACTTCATCGGCCAAATTTATCCTTCCTCTTCAAAAGGGCATCAGTTCATGTTGATGGCTATAGATTACTTCACCAACTGGACAGAGGATGTGCCTCTCAAGAACATGATGCAGAATGAGGTAATTGATTTCATCTTGAAGCACATTATACATAAATTCGGTATTCCTCAAACTCTTACTACAGATCAGGGTGCTTCATTTGTTTCTAAAGAAGTATGTGATTTTGCTGAATCTTATGGTATAAAGTTGATAAACTCTTCACCATACTATGCTCAGGCCAATGGTCACGCTGAGTCTAGTAATAAAACAGTAATTAAGCTCATTAAGAAAAATATTGAAGAGTTTCCTACGAGGTGGCATGAAGTGCTTTCTGAGGCATCATGGGCATGTAGAGTTGCAAAGCATGGTGCCAGCAAAGTAAGTCCATATGAGTTGGTATATGGACAAGAAGTAATTTTACCTGTAAAGATGAATCTTAGCTCTTTAAGGTTGCTTAAGCAAGATGACTTATCAGTCGATGAGTATGAAACTCTTTTTAAAGATAATTTGGAAGAGGTGACGATAAGAGGTTAAGAGCTCTAGAGGGAATAAAAAGAGACAAAAGAAGAGTGGCTAGAGCTTATAACAAGAAGGTGAGAGAAAAATTGCTTCAAGTTGGTGACTTGGTTTGAAGACGATTTCGCCCTAAGAGCCCTAAGTTTGGTAAATGGTCGCCTAGTTGGGAATGTCCTTTTAGAGTTGTTGAAATCGCTCCAGGTAATGCATATTTGCTAGAGTCTTTGCAAGGAGAGTGATTTCGTAGAGCTTTGAATGGTAGGTATTTGAAAAAGTACTTCCCGAGTGTGTGGCAAAACACTTGAAGTGTCGAAATGATGATATGGAGCATATTGCCCTTAGCACCTTGTGCTTTTGCCTCACTAAAGTTTGCAAAAATGCAGGGGGGCATGTGTTGATAGCAAAAAAATGGCATTAATGGTCAAAGTTATCAAAATATCAAATTTTGGTAATTTAACCAAAAATATGTTGTTTCCTGGCACAGGCTGGTCCAACCAGCCATGTAGGCTCGGTTAGACCGGCCATACAAGCCCGATCGGACCGTCCCAACCCAAGTCCGAAGAGAAAAGGATGTTTTCAGGTTGTTTTAATCTATAATCTAATCTTAACCAATTTTGGTCGAGTCCTAGTCGAGTTAGACTCTAGGAAACACCAAGACCAACCCCTATAAATATAGGGGAAAGGTCAATTCAAGGGTATCTCCACAGATCAACTCAAAACCATAGTTTTGAATCGCACTTTTATTTCAATCTACTCTTGTGCCCTAGATTTAGATTAGCACGTACATCTTTGCTAGTTTGCAATGGAAACCATCCGTTCATCGTATCATAATCACAGTAAGTCCTTGTTGGTTCACTTGTGAATCGTCTATTTCATCTACGTAACGGGTTTCTATCGTTTTATCAGTTTTTACTGGTGATTCGGTCTCTTGGTCGAATTGCCTTTGGTTTCTTGGTGTTTTTCTAGAGTGTTTCATCTCTCCCATCTTCGCCGAGAAATTTTGCTGCAAGCCGTCCACAGGAAGACGGTCATCGGGACCTAGGAACCCTTCTTCCAAGGGCAGTCAGTCTGACCGGAGACAACCCCTCGGTCTGACCGGCCCATGTCGTGCCATCAATTGATGTGCCGGCACTCTACGGTCCGACCGACAGCATGAGGCCGGGCTTCGCAGGAGTCTTCAGGCTCCTTAACGCCGGACGTCGGAGCCCTTTGTCTGGAGCATGGCGCGCCTTCCGGTCCAACCGGATCCCACCCTTCGGTCTGACCGGCCAAAGGATAGGGTCCACACCAGACGTCGGAGTGTTTTTCCTCAAGGCTCTTCACACTGGAGGTCTCTTCGCATCGGAGCCCTTTGGATCCCTTCAGCCATCTGCGGTACGATCGGAGGTCTTCCCTCGGTTCGATCGGCCGAAGGCTAGAAGCCACCCTTCGCACCGTATGTCGAAGTCCCCCCTTCAGCCAAACACCTCACACCGTCAGTCTAACCGACTTTATAGCTTCGGTCTGAATGGCATACCTCAGTCGGTCTGACCACTAGAACTCCTTCGTTTGAACCAGCCCTGTTCTGGCCGGTTTAGTTACTTTTTCTAACACATGGTTTAATTGAATAATTTTAATTGATATTATTTGATTGCCTGGCGACTCCGTTATTCCCTTACCACTATTTAAGGGTCGTCGGAATGTGACGCCAGTGCTGTGTTATGCTTGGGGGTTTACTCCTATGTATCTGATTGCTTTTGGATTGTTGGATCGGTGTCGGTGTGTTTGACGCTTTGTCGTCAGATTTTAGCATCAACAAGCACGTCTTGAACCCTTTTTTGAGAACGTAGGACCTGCACTAGAGTTAAGCAAATCTCGTAGGCCACGCGTGTGTCAAAGTGTGACCAAAAAAACACCACCAAGTGGCTTGGCCGTTAGGAGTAGGTGCTTTCTTGAAATGTAGAGCTGGTCGAATGCGTGTACGAAGATGATGTCAGCAGAGCTCCCTCCGTCGACTAGCACAAAGCGAACCTCAGTGTCGGCGATGTCGGCGGTGATGACGGGGGGTTCGGTGTGTGGGTACTTGATGCCGAGGGCTTCATCGGATGTGAAGGAGATGGTCACATGCGACCACTCGGGCATGGTCAAGGCAGATGTCGAGGTCACGATGTGCCCCACCTCACGGATGTACTCCTGGTGCTGTTATTTTGGCATGCTACCTATGGAACCACCTTCAGTGATGGGAAGCACTATGCGCTTTTGGCGGTCAGGGCCTTCTTCAGCCTTGAGGGCCGGAAATATTCTTGGCACCGGAGGGTACCTGGGAGCTTTGCGCTACTCGATTCGCCTAACCACCTGGACTGGCTCAGAGCGGACAGTTAGCAACGCTCTATCGGTGGACCCTCGACCAGCACTTCGCTCGAGGTAGTCACTCTGTAGAGCTAATATGGACTTACAAGAATCGGTGTTGTGGCTCCAATTCTCTTCGTGAATGTTACAATGGAAGGTCTACCCCCTCCTAGGGCTCTTTTCGGGGGTCTTGACCTACCGGCTCAGCCTCCGCTTTGATTATGCTGGTATCTGGGCAACTTCGAGGCAGGGGAGGCAATGTTGAGAACCTCCAACGAGTAGTGCTTCCGCCCTCTCCGGGATTATTGCTACCGATGCTCCATTGGTGCGGCTCAGGGAGGGGTGCGGCTTCCTGCTTCAGGGACATTGACTTCTAGATCCCGCACTAGAGCGACTGCCATCTATCTTCAAAGTTGTCCCTCGTCGGACTTGGCGTACTCCTCGAAGTACGTCATCAGTTGAGCCACCGAGGAGATAGGCTTCTGGTGGAGCTTGTTGAGGAGACCGGGGTTGGTGATGCCTTCACGAGCGGCATCGACGATGGAGGATGTGGACAGTCCCTTGATCTAGTACTTGGTGTGAGCAAAGCGCTGACACTATTGGAGGAGTGTCTCCCTGGGCTGCTGCTTCACCTAGAACAGGCTCCCTATGGACATTGGAGCCTTGAAGGTCCCTTGGAAGTTGTTGACAAACATCCTCTTCAACTGCTCCCATGATTTTATGGATCATGGCTTCAACGACTAGAACCATCGGAGCACGATGCCTTTGAGCGTGAGGGGAAAGCATTTGTCCATTGTATCACGAACCCCTCCGCAAGCCTCAATCACCAAGGCGTATGATCCGGAGAACTCACCAGGGTCAGTATCTCTAGAGTATTTGTGGTGCTTGGCCGCTCGGAACTTGGAGTCAAATCGTACCCTCTGCAAATCCGGGTGCAGCGGGGAGTCATCTTCAAAGGAAGTGTTCTGCTTGCCCCTTCGCGCTTTTGGGTCCTCGACGTCACTCACCGTGATGACTTCGCTGGGCGCCGGCGGCCTTGCCAGGCTACTTTGAGTGGGGAGCTGGTTCACGGCTACTTGTCTCCACCTCATCAGCTCGGCCCTGAGCTGGGCATTCTCAGCAACCATAGCATCGCTTTGGCTCCCGCTTCTTCCGGAGTACGTCTCTGGGTCTTACGACTAGATGAAATCCGTCTAGAGTGTTGTCGAGGCAAGGAAGGGGTCTCCGAACAGCCCCTTGGCCCACAGGGCCCTGGAGGTCCGTAGACGGATCTGTGGAGCTCGAGGGGTCTCTGGTTTTGGGTATCGTATTTGGGTTTGGGATTGCAGTGGCGCCGACTGCTGTTGCGGTACTTTGTTGTGTTGGGACTGCAGAGGGCTCCACAGTCCCTGTGGGAGTATCCACGGGTTCCGGTCATGAGGTTCAGGTGGACCTTTAGACAGGAACTACGGTCTTGCTTCTCTTGGGACGCATGCATTCAAAGAGATCAGGTGGAAGAGACACTAGCTTTTGGTACTAGGCTTCCGCACGGACGGTGCAAGCTGTTAGCATAAAAGATTATGCTAAAAGGTTTGAATAACCTTGAAGAATAGAACTAGCCAAGGGAGTTATCTTGGGTCCAAGTGGAGCCTCCGAATAGGATAATAGCCCTAGCTTAGTTCTAAGTGTGTGATTGCTTCAATTTGAATCCTTATTATAGTGGAAGGAGGGGGTATTTATAGGAAGGGACCTACTAGGAAGATACCCTTTTACCCTCTAGTTACAACCGTCATAATGGACACTATTCACTGGATCTCGTAGGGGTACGACGGTACAAACTTTTGCAGACACCTTGATAAGGCAAATGTCCTGTCTAAGTGACGGCGCATGTTTTGATGAAGCGGGCGCCTCGTCATGATAGGACATCTTCATAAAGCGAACATATGGTCTGACAGACAACGCATGGCACTGTAAGGTAATAATCATGCCCCATTTGGCCAGTAAAGGTGCAGAAGTTAAACGACATTTCAATTCATCAAATGCATTGTCTTGTAATGTGCCACACATAAATTCAACACCCTTCTTTGTAAGTTCATTCAAAGGTGCAGCAATGGTAGTAAAATCTTTTACAAAACGGCGGTAGAAACTAGTAAGGCCATGAAAACTTTGGACTTGACTAACATTCACACGTGTAGGCCAATTTTTAATAGCTTCAATCTTAGATTCATCTACCTCTACTCCATGTTTCGAAACAACATAACCTAAAAATATGACTGTATCCTTGCCGAAAGTACATTTAGCAAGATTGCCATACAGCTTAGCATCATGCAACACTTGCAAAACTTGTTGAATATGGTGACAATGGTCTGATTCATTGTGGCTATAAATCAGAATATCATCAAAGTACACAACCATAAATTTCCCAATGAAATGCCTCAAAACATGGTTTATCAAATGCATGAAGTATTAGGTGCATTAGTTAACCCAATAGGCATGACTAACCACTCATACAAATCGAATTTAGTTTTAAAAGTTGTCTTCTATTCATCCCCTTCTTTCATTCTAATCTGATGATACCCACTACGCAAATCAATTTTAGAGAAAACAGTAGCACCACTCAACTCATCCAGCATATCATATAAATGGGGAATAGGGTGACGATATCGAATGGCGATGTTATTAATATCTCTACAGTCTACACACATGCGTCATGTACCATCTTTCTTAGGGACCAAAATAACAGGAACAACACAAGAACTTAGGCTTACGTGGACACACCCTTTGTCGAGGAGCTCTTGTACTTGTTTTGAATTTCCTTCATTTCATCAGGGTTGGTGCGGTATGGCGCTCGGTTAGGTACTGATGCTCCTGGAATCAAATCAATTTGATGCTCTATGCCTCGCAAAGGTGGTAAACCAGTAGGAACCTCTTTTTGAAATATGTCACAAAATTCCTACAAAACATTAGACACACTAGGAGGAAGAGGAATCATATCATTAGAAACCAGAATTTCACCCCTACACATGAGCATCAATGGAATAGCTGCAGGGTCCTCTTGAAACTCTCTCATATCAGACTTGGTGGCTAACATTACCAAGGAGTTCTCTCCGTTGCCAATCTGTTTGCTACTCATGTTTGGCTTGTGGCTCTCATATTCTAAAATTGGTTTCCCTTGCTTTGTTGATCTCTCATCTTCTTTGTTAAGGTTTACCTAAACTTTTTGACGAGATTCATTCACAATTTCCTGCGGTGTCATAGGCCTCAAAGTAATTTCCTTGTCGTGCCACTTCAAATGGTACGTGTTTATTCTCCCATTGTGATGAATATCTCTATAGTACTGCCATGGACACCCCAACAATAAATGACACGTGGTCATAAGCACCACATCACATTCAATTGTGTCTTTGTATGGTCCAATCTAAAATCTGACACGTACTATTTGGATGATCTTCATCTCACCATTGTCACTTAACCATTGAATATAATAGGGATTGGGGTGTGGTAAGTACTTCAGCTTCAATTTTATACATAGTTCCTTGCTGGCCAAGTTGTGACAAGTTCCACCATCAATTATTACCTTGCATGCTTTGCTAGTACCAACAACAGCCTTGGTGTGAAATAGATTACACCGCTGATTTTCAGAACTATGTGTCCACTCAGCACTCTTTGTGAACAAACAATAGTAGGAAAATGTGTTGCATAAGCATCCACAACATCAACAGCAGGATCATCATCTTCCTCACCATTCTTTGAAGTAGGATCAGCATCATCACCTATCTCATACTCTAAATCTACATTGATCAACGTGACCTTTTTATTGTGGTAGTCCCTCTTAAAGTGTCCCCTACCACCACATGTATGGCAACTCATGTCCATATTTCTTGTTGTAGACAATGATGAGTTTGCACTACTAGCAGAAGGTTGTACTGTCTTTCTTGCAACAGTTTCTGGCTTGGTGGTACAAGAATTGCCACGCAAACCAAAATTAGATCCTAAGGTAGGAGCACCACTACTAGCCTTGGCTGAAAAACGACCCTTGGCTGTAGCAAAACGTGGAGCAAATCTTGCGTCTTCTGCAATCTAAAGTTCATCTTCACGTGCTTGGTGAAGAAAATATGTCATGTCATCATACTTGTGATTTCGAACAATGCGCTTGATGTTATATGTTAAACCAGAAAGAAAACGTTGCATGGTTTGCTCGGGCTGTTCACGTACTCTAGCTCGCTACATGATCAACTCCATCTCCTGATAATAAGCATCCACGGTCAAAATTCCTTGCTTCAAATTCTGCAACTTTTCATATAGAGAGTGGATATAGTTGCGTGGAACAAAATGCTCACGCATGACATCCTTCATTGTTCTCCATGTAACAATTTCTGGTTCACCATCTTCATGTCTGGTTTGCACCAGATTATCCCACCAACACAAGGCATAACCATCAAATTCAGAAGATTTCAACTTTATCTTTCAGTCTTATGTATACTCATGTAGGCGCCACAACTTTTCCATTTTGAGCTCCCAATTGAGATATGCTTCCACATCAGTAGTTCCTTCAAAAATCGGTATGGAAAATTTTGGTTTTCCCAGTCCATTATCCTCACGGTCAGCCGGTGCAAAATCAGCATCAAACTGTATACGACGAGCAATGCCATGGCCTCCATTGCCACAACCTCCTTTGCCATGGCCATGTTGATCATTATGAACACTTGCTTCTCCATCATCATCAAATTCAGCCACATGTTGCTGGTTGTGTTGACGATCAAACGATGCTTGCAAAGTACCTACAACATGTGTTAAGTCAGTGATAGAATGATGAAGTGTTGTCACTTTCCTTTGTGTTGCCTCAACCGTGTGAATAGCATCTTCTACCTTCAGCTCTACTTTCTACAAATCAGTAGAAAGAGGTTCAATGGCATTGTCAATTTTTACCTGCAAGTGATCACGGAGTGCTTCATATTCATTCCAATACACCAGCAAAGTAGAATTCTTTTTCTGCAAAACATCAATATTCTCATCCTCAGAAGTCATGGTTTAGTAAACACAAAAGAGGTAAACAGAAAAAAATGGGGGTATATGTGGAATGACTCTCAATGCACTCAACTGGAAGAAAACAATATATCTTACCGTTCCAGAGTGAATTAGAGTAGCTTACCGACTTGTATAGGCAGAACGTGCACGAATGTGATGAAGCAGATATCGAGGGTGAAAACTATCACACAACAGACTAGGGTATATAGTGGAGTTTGGTTGGGATACCTAACAACACCAATTCACCAATCCTAGTGTTGTTTGTATGACAAACGACACAAATGGAAATGCACACGTGGAGATAAATGGGGCAATTGCAACTTTAGTGATGAGCTAAAATCAATGTCAGAGTACTACTCATGTTGTAATGCACAAGGAGAGACGCTAGCAATAACTCAAATAAGGGCTCACAAGATTGCTCACATCTACTAGTGAAACGAAAGAGGCAGGACAAAACTTGAATCTTCAAATAAAAACTCCAAACAGAATTAAACACTTTCGGCCACTTTTCTTTACTCTTTATTTTTTTCTTCCTTCTTTTTTTGATATACTTTGGACAGAACAGTTCTTTCTCTCTTCTTTTTTTTTGTATTTGGCCAACTCGATTTTTTTGCAATGGAGTAAAGATTAGCACTGCCAATAATCGGAAACACTTGACAAACCTAAGTGAGTAGTCCCAGGAGTTGTCAATATGCTAGTCTCGTGGGTTAGGGAAAAAATTCCTACACAATAGATTGGCTTGTTATGGTTCTCAATCTGAAAATAGAGGAATTTATGTGGACTCGGATGGAACAAACAGAAATAACAGAATCTTAAAACAAAATTTCCAGCAACTAAATAGATACTAAAACCTTCAAATTAGACTCTTGACTCCGACGAAAACAGCAAGACAAGATTGACACTTATACTCTATGACTTGGTTCAGAAAAAAATTAGAGAAAAGTTACACCAAAGAAGGACTACGACCAGCACCAAAACTAGGTGAACCGATGCAATCTAGGCTATGGAAACAAATCTAACGCTAATAATTTTCGTGGCTTTTTTTGGATGGGACAGAAATAAAAACCTAACTACAGATTAATGCTGCTCACCGAGTAAACTCGGTGCTCTGATACCAATATGATACAGGGTAGCCCGATCTTCTCGCTGAGCTTGATGTAGATGGAGGATAACTTGTGAGACGCTGATGATTATCTAGTTGTTCCCCTACTACTAATGCAACAGATCTCAACCTTATAGATATTCGCAACACCACACACTTGTGCACGTAGCCGCCGGCCACGAAGCGGTGCTGCTATCTCCTAATTCCCAATGGAACACATATAACACTTTACTTTACCAGTAGCAATCACACCAGATCGAAACAAAGTGGTGGAGGTAAAATTCCTGATCGAAACAAAGAGGAATTCGAGATAACAGTAAAAGGTAGAATAGCACTTCAATCTGAATCAATCTAATTTCGAAAATAAATAGCCAAGTTTGCTAGGGTCGGCCACATCTATATATATAGGGGTATTTAAGAGGCTAGGGACATGTGAGGGTCATCCAAATAGAAACCTAGATGAATACAACTCGGTTACAAGCCCATAGGCTTCGGACTGAATAAGTAACATGCATTATTTTCCTGATTGCGGTTTGCTCGAACCGAATCTAGAGGTGTAGCTTGATCCGTTGGAAAGAAGAGTTCTCAAGCTTTCCAAAAAGTATAATACCATCCAAATTGGGCTTTCCATGTAAATGTTATGCATGTTTTAATTTGGTATTGTCTATGTAGTCTGAGTCCGAGTCCAAGACGTGTAAAACTTTATCTCCACCTTCTCTTGGCACAAAAGTAACGTCTTAAACTTGTATATTATCTTTGGATGGCCTTGACTTGGTCCAATCTTCTTCTCCTCAAGCCATGCTTATGTTTCCTTCCAATCTGATCATACACAAATGCATAGACTTAGGCAGTATAAAGTTCTAATCAGTAATTATATCAGATTCGACTAGGAGTGAATTCACCTTTTGATCAATTAACTTTGCACGTGCCCTTGTGATTGGTCCAATCCTAACTTCTGTAGATTGATCATGGGCAGCAATATTATTAGGAGAGAATGGTAATCTAGGGATGTCCTCATCACGCCCCTTCAAGACAGAGTTTCGAGGGGTCTTCAGAATGACCTCCATTAGCAGCTAGAATCGGAGTGTTAGCGAGGGCTTCGAATCCCACTAAGTGTCTTTGCCTGGAGGGGCGTCGTGCACTTCAGAGCGTCGAAGGATGTAGGACCGAGAATAGTGACCAAAGGGGGTGAATGGTCACCATGACAAATTATTTCGAACCAATGACCTATCCTAAACACCTAATGGTCCTCAAATGACAACCAGCAGAAACAAACCGGTTATCACACAAAATAACATAATAAAGCCTAGTGTTATCAGCCTCTTGTCAAATGTGATAATGAAATGACAGTTCGAGAGATCATCAACAATAAAAATAATCTATCCAAAAAATAACCAGTGTCCTAATCGAAAAGACATCAGTACAGTGATTAAAGGAAGATTAAAGTTTCTCATAGATCAAAACAACGGATCAACAACCATCTCACACAACTCACATACACATATCAAAACACCACAGTTCACAAGCATTCAATCAACTAGAAATGATGTAGAATATTCATCATAGAATATTCACGTGGAGACCTCTACACTAGGATGGGCCTAAGTCCCCTACTCCAATCACCGAAGGCCTGCGCTGCTTGGAGCATCCCGCATTTCTCCCAGCATAGAATAGTGACTTCTCAATAAAACCAGAAATAAATCGGCAAGAGCCAGTTCTACGGTGATTGAAAGAAGAGAAGTGGTGGCGCTAAAATCCAGGGGAAAATGGTGGGAGAATAGAGAAGGGAAAAATTGAACTCTGATTTGCTTTTGAATGAGTTAGTAAACCCCTAGGGTATACATGTCCTTTTATAGGTAGTTCAAAAACTAGAAAAGACACATTTACCCCTAGGTTAAATTACACATAGACGCAAAAATAAAATTATGGGCCCAACGGGGAAAATAGTAAAATCCTATCTAAAGATAGCTTGTCCTGACGCAGAGCTTTTGTAGCAGTTATGGCTTCGCTTCAGGACCGTCGGATCTCTGGTCAACGATATGGATTTGTGTGTCGGTATTACGCCAAAACCGACAAAGTGACCCATATCTTCGTACCGGGTACCCGGATTGGGCCGACCTGATTCTGTGACTCCCTCAGCCCAGCAATCGCTTGCCGCCCGTTTACTTGACTCAAACCTGGTCAACAGACCGGTGGATCCACTGCCATTCATAACCCTTGTACCCAGATTAGGTCGGCCCGACTCCACGACCCCTCTGCTTGGCAGTCGCTTACCGCCCATGTACCTGAGTCACACGCGGTCAATACACGGCAAGTCTTCTCATCTCCTCATTTCCTCTTCTCTCTGTAAACTTCCATTGACAATCACTCATCACTACGAGGCCCATGATCTTCAACATGGCTCCTTAACATCCCCCTTGTTGAGTGCATTGTCAACACCATCTTCATTAGTGCTTAAGGACCTGCAACACATGTGAAAACACGAAAACAAAACACAAGAGAACAAAAAGAAGAAAATAAAAATAAAAGGTTTAATCCTAATGACCAAAAGCCAAACAAATCCAGAAAATAGTCATTATGGTTAAATAGGAAAGAAATCAACAAAGATTTCAAATAAAAACTCAAATGAGTGCAATCTTTGAATTATCAACAAGGATATCCAAAGAGTAAAGGCAAAAAAAGAATAAAACTCCCCCTGAAACCAATCCCAGAGAAAGCTAAAAATCTCCCCCTAAGCTCTTCTAAAAGATCAAATATCCAAAATTTCTCCACCTTGTTGACAACTGGACTCATTAAGTGAGACTAGAAGCACTCAAAGAGACACAACTAAAACTCCACCTAAAATGCAGCTCCCCATCAAAATATGCAATGAATGCAACTGGGGTGCAAGTGGAGTGTAAAAAGCATGCTTCTCAGATATGATTAACTGCAATTACAAAATCTAGCAAATATAGCACAAAATACTATCTAAGACACATGACATGATCAGTGCAATATAAGATATCCAAAGAAAGTCATTAGCATGCATTTTCAGATTTTTGCAAATAAAAGCATCACTACATCTTCTAGTTGACAAGCAAGGTAATGCATGAAGTGCAAAAGCTAGGTCATATTTACCAAGATCAGCATTGTCCAGAACTAAGATCTTCACCAAACTTGTTATTTGTATATTTTCAAGCATTTTCTTTCCTTTTTCATTTGTTTTAGGGGTTATTTGCATGTCAACCGTATGCTAACCAACCAAGTCAAGCCTAGGCCAGAACAGGACCATCAGAAGCTTAAGACATTAGTCTTGGCATACATTACAATGTCCTAGTTCATACCAAAGTGCTATGGCAAGCAGTCCAAAACAATGTAATGCGACACAGAAAACCCACACGGATCTTTTCACTTAAGCATAAAAGGCATGGATTTTTCATGATTTTTATCATTTTATAGCATATTTTCAATGTAAAAGCATATGGATGTCCAAGTTGCATATTTGCATCAAAGTAAAGGATTCAGATACCAGGCATGTAAATGATAGAAAAAGCATTCATCCTACACATGCTAGTTACCAGAAGCAATGGTGATCATTTTCAAGTTTAAAGCATAAAAGTCATGCATATGATAGATATCAGATATATCATGTGAACTAAAACAAAGCATGATCATCGATAGGTATTCAAAAGCATATACTAACAAGAATGAGTAAAGCAGTTCAATCATATAATAGAAGCAAGATCAAAGTGTGTATATATGAATATGCATGAAATGTACTCACACAAAAAGGACTCAAATAAAATAGTAAAGAAGAAAGAAAAGACTCAAAATATCTTAAAAGGATACACTAATCCCAAATCCCCTCGCAAACGCTCAAATGTAGACTGATCTAGGTATTTGGTAAGAATGTCAGCCAACTAATGATGGGTAACAACATGAATAAGGTCAATGACACCTTTCTCATATTGATCCCTCAAAAAGTGAAAGCGCACATCAATATGTTTGGTTTTTGAATGAAGACATGGGTTTTCCCTACACTAATTGTGCTGGTGTTATCACAAAACAAAGGCACTCTCGTAGGGAAAGACAACCCAAAATATTTCAAAGTGGAAATCATCCAAACCAACTGAGAGCAGCAGCTACGTACTCAGCCTCTGTGGTGGAAAGCGTAACTCTAGATTGTTTATGTGAAGACCAAGAAACAAGCGAAGAACTGAGAAACTAGTAAGTACCGGAAGTCGACTTGTGATCCAGCCGGCACCCACCAAAATCAGCATCGAAAAAGTCAGATAACTCAAGAGATGATGATGTTGAATAGTAAAGACAGAGATCGGGCACATAAGTAAGATACCTGAAAATGTGCTTGAGAGCCTGCCGATGAGATGCGCGTGGTGAAGACTAGAAGCGCACGCATAATCCTACGACAAATTGAATATCCAGTCTCATCGCCATTAGGTGCAGGAGTGATCTGATCATCCCTCGATACTGTCTCTCGTTGACCTTGACGCCGCTATCATCCTTGTCTAGGCCCCCAGATGTGCCCATAGGGGTCATCTGAGGCTTCAGCTCTCCACAGAAGTTGAACTTTTGTAGCATGTCTCGCATGTACTTTCTCTAGTGGATGAAGATGTCGTCCTTAGTATACTTGATCTGGAGCCCTAAGAAGTACTTGAGCTCACCCATGAGGCTCATATCAAACTCGTTGTGCATCTTCTTAGAAAACTTGGACACAAGCTCATTAGTAAAACCACCAAAATCTGAGCGATCAAGAAATCAGAGCCAACTTTAAGCAAGAAAAGATTTTTGTCCACAGAACCCATCACAAAGTCATTCCCACAACAAAAACTACTTTAAACGATCATACCAAGGCTTAGGGGCTTGCTCTAGACCATATAAATCTTTCTACAATTTAAAAACATGTCAATGAAACTTAGGGTTTTCAAAACTAGGGGCTGCCTAACATAGACCTCCCCCGCTATATACCTATTTAGAAAAGCACTCTTGACATCCATTTGAAAAAGCTTAAAACCTTTAGAAGCAGCGAATGCCAAAAGTATGCAAATGGACTCAAGACGGGCAACAGGGGCGAAAGTCTCCTCAAAATCAATACTCTCCTTCTAGAAAAAACCCTGGCAACTAATCGAGCTTTGTTGTGCACCACAACCCCATCTTCATCTTGCTTATTCTTAAACACCCACTTGGTGCCTATGGGGTTGCATCTAGGTGGCATTTATCCAATTTGCATTAGATTAAGCATGAGCAACATCTCTAGGCTCAAAAGTGGAAACCAAAGCAGACTCAGCAAACACAGCGAGAGAACCAGCATGAGAACGCACCGATCTCATAGTGAGATCATCGATGATAAGCTCTGAGGGGTGATCACGCTGAACTTCTCGAGATCCTTGGTGATTAGATGTCACCTCATCAAAGTCAGCAGCTGGCACCTTTGGACTCGATTGAGGAGGCTCGATTGAAGCAGATGTAGTGATCAGAGGTCCACCCTCGTCCTCAATCGAAGTCTCAGAAGGTGTAGGGTTTGTAGGCTATGCAGAAGGCCCACCCTCAGCAACAACGGGAGTGTCATCATCTTCCTTGAAGATGGACTCTCCAAGCTCACCATCATCAAAAAGCTCAAAATAAGGAGTAAGCGAAGGCATGGACTCATCGAAAGAAACCTCACACATATCAACAAGCTACTGGGAGTTGAGGTCCTAGACTCGGAAGCCTCGAGAATGCAAAGAATAACCAAGAAAGACTCCATCCCAACAATGAGACTCAAACTAGTCTAAGTGCCTTCCCTTCTTGAGCACAAAGCACTTGCAGCCAAACGCTCGCAAGTGGCTCACCTTGGGTTGTCTGCCAAACCGCAACTCATAAGATGTCTTACCTAGGTAAGCTCTAAGAAAAATGCAGTTGGCGAGATAGCAAGTTGTGTTCATAGCTTCATCCCCAAAGCTCCTAGGAGACTTATGCTCATCGAGCATCGTCTTGGCCATCTCGACTAGTGTGCTGTTCTTTCATTCCACAACGTCGTTCTATGGGGGAGAGTAAGGAGCAGAAAACTGGTGCTCAAGACCTTGATGACTACAGAAACTGACGAACTGAGAATTCTTGAACTCTAAACCATTTTCATAGTGAATTGCTCACATCCAACCATTGTTCTCATTCTTCAGCTTCAGAATTAGGTCATGAACAAATTGAAAAGTCTCATCCTTAGACTCTAAAAATAAAACCTACGAGAATCGAGAAAAATCATCAACAATCACAAGCATGTACCACTTCCCACTGACTGAATGTACCCGAGCTAGACCAACAGTATCCATATGTAATGGCTCTCCCGGGTACAAAGTCATCACCTAAGTCACAGGTGCGTGAAAAGCGGCAACCATCTTCCCCTAATGACAAGGATGGCAAACTAGATCCTTCTCCATCTTAAGCTTGGGAAATCCTCGGATGAGGTCCATAGAACTTAATCTGACTACCATATCGAAGCTCAAATGACCTAACCTCCTATGCCACCTACAGAGCTTAGAGGAGGATCCAGCAATCAAACAGTGAGAAGGGGCAAAAGAACTAGAGAAATCAATCCGAAAAACCTTACCAAAGGGTAAGATCTGGCAAACCAAAGATCCTCTAGAATCGACAACAGAAGACACGCCCTTCTTAAAACGAACCTATAAGCCTTCCTCAAGAAGTTGTGAAACAGAAACCAAATTAAAGCCCAAATTTCCAACCAAAGCAACATTCTACAAGGAGAAATGCTCAGAAATCTGAATTGAGCCAAAAATGTGTACCTTCCCTCGACCATTGTTCCCGAAGGTGATGCATTCCTTGGAGCTCGGGGAAATGAGGTTGGAGAACACTCTGCGATGTCCTGTCATGTGGCGACAGCATCCTGAATCCATGATCCATATGTCCTCCAAGCCTCGATCGTACAAAATCAATGGTCATAAGGGGGAGCAAACGGTCTGACACTAGGTTTAGAAAAAGAGCTAAACTAGTGTAGATCCATCTTCTCAAAAGTAGGAAAGCAGAAAGAAGCATAAGAGCCTGGACCAAAGCGCGGCTCAAAGCGTAGTCCTTTGTTCTACCTAAAGTCACGACGACGAGGTCCAAAGTTGTATCCAGAATGACCTGGAACTCTACCAGAGCAAAAACCACCCTCCAGAGCACGGGCACAAAAGTAATCTCCTCTACCACCACCTACATGATGCGCCCTGGCATCTATCCTCTATTCACTTCGAGGGACTCTCTATCTACCACCATACTGGTAGAACTGCTCCTACCCACCTTGAGCTCTCTTAGCTTTTTCAACCCGCTTCCTCCTAAAGCAAAACTCCACAAGATGCCCTTCTCTCTGATAGAACTCACAGTGATAGGTAGGCTTCTTGGGATGTGGTTGAGTCTTGTGTTTCTTGGGCTTGGTGGTGTTGGGTGTTGGCTCTTTGGTGTGAGAGGGTCCAAGTAGAGAGACAAGAGAACTGTGAAGGCTCTTGGGTTTGGGGATCCAGACAGGCTTCTTGGGTGGAGCTTTTGGAAGTTCCTAGAACACTCCATCCTGAGGTTGACTGGCCTAAAAAGACTTAGTGGAGTGAGTCTTGGGATATCTCTGTTCTAGATGGCTTAGGGCACTCTCAAAGTTAGCATTGGTGTAGGTGTAACCTACTCCAAACCCATCCTGCCTCTTGAACTACTAGATCATCATGTCGAGCTGAGGCTCTCTAGCACTCACCCAACTTGGGATCTGACGGAGGTAAGAGTTCTCATTCTGAGCATCAGCTAACTCCTCTCTCAAGGAAGCTAGTACCTACACTTGAGATAAGCAAATCTCACACTCTCCATCAGGCTAAATAGACTTCTCAAGCTTTTGGAGCTCAGCTTTCATCTTGATCAGCTCCATCCTCAAATACAAGCAGTTCTCACAGACAGTGGGTGGAACTGACAAGGTCTCAAGCTCAATCTTGGTCTGCTCCAACTTAGTTCTAAATCTCTCTAGCTTTCCCGACTGCTCATCGCCCTTCACTCTCAACTAAACTAGGTCAGATAAAAGGGATGGGCATTCCCTATAGGGAACGATAGTAGTGGCATGAGCATCTTTTAGCTCTAGTTGAGCGCTTTCAAGCTCAGTGGCCAAAGTGTCTCTCTCATCAACCCTCTCGTTGTACCTAGACTTCAGAGAAGTCACGTCACACAGCAACAGCTCATAGTTAGGCCAATCACTACTCTCACCCAAGCTAGGGAAAGAAGATAGACTCTCAATATTGCTATTGTCCATAGCAAGCTCACTCTTTAGCTCATCTACCCTCTTCTTTACCCTCCTAAGCAGTTTCTCCCGATACTTCAACTCCTAATAATTTTATTCATGTAATTCAACTACTTCAATCTCATAAGAAGATACATTCTCATCGTCGTTGTAGAGTTGTCAGAGGAGCCCTTGTCTTCTTTATCCCCAAGAGCCATTGAGTAGTAGTTCTTGCGGGACCTTTGGCTGTGATGCGGGCAAGTCTTCGACTTGTCCCCAAAAGCCATGAAGTAGAGGCCAGTCGGATCATCATTATCCTTCTCCTTCCTCTTCTTGATCATAATCTCCTCATCACTTGAGCTCGATGAAGAGGAAGAAGAGGATGATCACTTGGAGTATCTCCTCTCCATCTCAGCAAAGAAGGCCTTGTCTCACTTCTTGTTCTCACGTCGTTAGTCCTTCAAGGCCTTTTGAAATAACTTCGTCTTGGTCTTGCCCTTGGTGAAGGTGTACTTGTCAGAGCTGTCGTGCTTGTTAGAGTCATGGGAGCCACCGCTGGTGCCCTTCTTGTAAGTGTTCCACTTGGGGCAGTCGGCGATGAAATTACCTCGATCACCACACTCAAAAGAACCATGTTTTGTGCCATGTCGTTTGAACATCCTAAAAGATCCAACTGGTCCTCAGTGATAAACATCAAAGAGGATAAAGCACAACTCAAGGAAGCATTAGCAGAAGGTGTCGCAAGGGATAGGGTTTTTGAGCCAGAACCAATGAGATTTTATCTCAACTGGATATCAACCTCTAAGGCCTTGAGCTTACTAAAAAGCTCTGCGATAGTCAAGGTATCATAAGAAGCACTCTCACCAATAGAAGATACCTTGATCCCCAAACCTTAGGGTCCAAGGTATGAAGAACCTTGAGTTCCTATTCATGGTCTGAGACCAACTGATCTCTATCGGCCTTATTGGCCTGAAGCATGTTAATGATCGACTAAAAG
This sequence comes from Zizania palustris, assembly GCA_019279435.1. Lineage (NCBI taxonomy): Eukaryota > Viridiplantae > Streptophyta > Magnoliopsida > Poales > Poaceae > Zizania > Zizania palustris. The sequence goes on along the minus strand of JAAALK010000082.1, from coordinate 103,847,445 downwards.
CGACCAAACAAAGCCTCGACAGTATCACCCGGCTTCTATGAGAAATTTTCATATTCTCAATGGTAGGTCTGATAGAGCCTAGCCTTGACTTGAGCTATTCCCTCATGATGTGCCTAGAGGGTAGCCCAGATCTCTCGAGCAGTGTCGAGATGGCTAACGCGCTCAAACTCACTAGGACATAAACCAGAAAACAGAATGTTCACTGCCTTGTTGTTTAGGTCATGCTGAGCAACTATCTTAGGGGTAGTATGCTCAGCAACCGGAAGCATAGTGAAAGTGGCATGAACGCACATGTCCCATATTCTTGAGCTATGGCTCAATAGAGAGGCTCACATGTGAGTCTTCCAATAATTATAGCCAAATACCTCAAGAGAAGGAATCTTCCCAGCAGACGTCATGATCTCTACTTTAGGTTAGAACCGTTTAAAGTATGAAAAAATCCTAACCTTGCTCTGATACCATTTGTAGGACCGAGAATAGCGACTAGAGGGGGGTGAATGGGTGCCTCGACAAATTCTTTTGAATTGATGGCCTATCCTAAACACCCAACGCTCCTCAAATGACAACTAGCATAAACAAACCAGTTCTCACATGAAAACACAAAAGAAAGCCTAGTGCTATGACTCTCTTGTCGGATATGATAATGAAACGACAGTCTGAGAGATCATCAGCACTAAAAATAATCTAGCCTAAAAACAACCGGTATCCTAATCGAAAAGACACCTCTACAGTGCTTAAAGGAAGATTAAAGTTTCTCACAGATCAAAACAATGGATCAACAACCATCTCACAAAACTCATACACATATCAAAACACCACAGTTCATAGGCATTCAATAAACTAGAAATGATGCAGAATATTCATCATAGATTAAATAAGCAATTCATTGAATTTTTTAAAGCTAAAAGGGATATATAAATTATACATTCTTTTACATGTGAAGGAATAAATGTTGCAGATGCCTCAGCACGGATCCTGAGGGAAAAGACCAGATGGCTGGCACTCGATCCATGTGCTCCTAGCGTCCAATGACAATTCTTCTCATAGCCTCCAGTGCAACGCCTTACCATCACCGCTCAAAATGATGTACAGCACCAAACCTTACAAGAATGGCGCCGGTGGATGCGGTGATTGTGAAAAACCCATGCTTCCAAAGGTGCTCTCCTTATGTAGCAAGGAATGCAGAATTGAGCACTAGTGCCATATGTTCTTCTCGCTTCTTCTAGCCCTACCCTATTTTAATTAATTAGATATTATATAGTTTGTACTTTTGTATTACCCAATGTTTAAATAAACTATAGCAATATTATATTCAACTTAATGAGCTCTGTTATTCTGTGAAATGTGGTGCATGTGATTGATCATCACAAGTTTCAATTTATGTTCATTTCATAAGTTTTAGTTCAGAAAAGGAAATTCAAAAACTTGATATGGTAATGATCCAGTCGCTCATATATGTAATGTGGTTTCGTGTCGGTCTATGATGGAGCAGTTGACCAAAATATGGCATGCGTATCCTCATTAATTATGCATCTATTGGGTGGAATATCTTTACCCTAACAGGGGTCAAATGACAGTATCTTCGAGGCCTCCGGAAGACCGAGGTCGTTTGAAGATGTGAAGCCCTCTAGGGAAATAAAGCCTAATAGTAAGACCAAGATCCCTTTGTCCTGAGTGAAGCAACAATATATAAGACTACCTCGAAGACTACTCCAAGAGAGCCCAAGGTCAGGAGCTAGGAGAGGAGGCCCCCTTCAAGGCCATCTCCGAGCCTTCGTCCGAGGCCCTCTCTGAGGCCATCTCCAAGGCTGCCTCTAGGTAGAATCCTTCGGTCCACACTCTGGCGTAGGTAAAATATCTCAAAACCACCCTAGAGTGAAGACCTAAACCAAGGGCCCCCGCCCCTAGTATTTGCACATGTATTTGCATAGACTTTACCTTTTTACCCCTACAAATCCCTGTAGTCAAAGCCCCGTAAGTAGAGGGTAAAGTAGACTTTTCCTTTTATATTTGCCTATAAAGGCAAGGTACTACCCTTGTAAGAGGAGAGAGGTTATATAATACCAAAATCACTATGAATTGGACGTAAGGCTATTATCCCTTAAGGAGGCATGAACCAGTATTAAAACACTCTCTCCATGTGAGCCCCTAGAGGTTCACACTCTTTCATACACTACCTTCTTCTAGGTATTCACATTACAAAAACATGTTTGTAGCTAAAGAAATTGCTACAACAGTTGGTGTCATCCATGAGGAACCTAGTACTAAAAACTAGTGTCTCTACCACTACCTACATCCTAGAGTACACCTACGAAGGAAGCTGCGAAGTCCTACAGACTCCGCGCACTCTTCGGCAAGGGGCTTCAAGTACACACTGAAGGCCTCCAAGTCTTCTCTTCCAGTCTCGGAAGCCCCAGGGGATACGAGGCAAACTTCCCACTCCACTTTGAAGCATGTGGTCTCTGGACCTTATCGGGCCTCTAAAGCTACCTAGAATCGAAGCCTTGCTTCATCTTGTGAAAAATTGAAGCCTTGCTTCATCTTGTGAAAAAACGAGGCCTTGCTTCGTCTTGTGAAAAACTGAAGTCTTGCTTCGTCTTGTGAAAACCTCTTGTCGCCATTCCGATCCAACACGGTGTGATCCACACCATCTTCGCATAAGCTCGAAGCCTATCTTCACTTATTGTAAAAATAAATCCTCAAAGACTTGCTTCGACCATCTATCTTGAAGCCCAACTTCATATGAAATAAAGCTCTGAAGCCCTACTTCACTAATAAAACAAAATCCCGAAGCCAATCTTCAGGTACCAAATTACACGTCTCAAAGCCTTGGTTCCACTCGAATGTGGTTTGAAGCCTAGATTTCCCCGAGTAAAACCTGAAGCTAGGCTTCGATCGGTGTATTCAAAACTAAACCAGTCTTCACCTGTTATATACCGAAGTAAAACTTTTCGATTTATTCCAAGTCGAGCAATTGAAGCACCCATACAGGTTAAAAAGCGATCTAAAAGTTAGAGGCTCGGAGGCCGAACGCACCCCTCCCCATTTCTAAGCTGCATTGATCCACTACATGATTGCATGCACCGACCACGCCGAAGTCCCTAGCCGCTATGTGTAAGGGGGACCGGTAACCATGCGTATGGAGTGTGTTTCGTTTATTCATTTGTTCGAAGTACGAATAAAGATTAATTTCATTCATGGCAATTTGTGAAGTGCATTACAATTGCGAAGTGTACATTTGCGAAGTGCATTAATATTGCAAAGTGCATTAGCAGTTGCAAAGTATATGGCACACTTTGAAACTAAAATGTTACAAATAAGCGCTATCAAAACCTAAGTAAAAGCGAGCCCGAGATCCTGAAAAAATCGACCCTCGCTGGCTCCTTTTTTGACGAGGACCCCTCGGCTAGATGAACTCTCGCTGGAGCAAGCCCTCCCATGGCCGGACCGCCCGCACCTCAAAGCCCAGAGCGCTCTTCTTTCCTCATGCAAGTCGGCCCAAGTTCGAAGTGCAGGGGGCTCCATATCAAAAGCAGAAAAATCCAGGATTTCGTTACCATCTTGTGAAGGTGCATTCGAAGGCAGGATCCCTTGGCCATCCGGAGCTACTTCGAAGCCACTCAAGTCTGAAGCCTAGCGCCAATGGTTTTCAATGGTCTCTGCAGCCAAGACTTCTTGACGGTCCACGTAGATGGTGGCTCTGTGAATAAGAGCAAAGGCCTGATAAAACAAAAGAAGTTGATCGAATGCAAGAAAAGCTAAGGAATTAATGAAGCCTCTTACAAGCCTCCACTTACCGAAAGAAGGGACTCTTCGGCTACTGCGGTGAGTTCTCTATGGCGATAGCGGCCCATCTCGCTACCAAGTCACTCCTTGCGAGTCCTTTGCTGCCTTGGAGGTACTAAGATATTATGTCTCTAGCAGGCTTCCCCGATGATATGAAGGGCCTCAGCAGGGGCACCCGGCTTGTAGAGTAGGGCTCTGGTCAATGACCTCCACTGCATCATCCGAAGGAGCCGAGAGAGAGGTTTCGTCGCCAGCCCCTCTATCGCCCCCTTCGCCCAAAAGGTCCTCGTCGGACTCCTTGCTACTACTGCTGCTACTGCTACCTTCGCTATCTCCGAAGGACCTCTCTGCATCAACAACATTGGGCCTTACTTTCTTGGCTCCCACAGCATCTGAAGGAGAAAAAGAATTCAAGACAAGTTACAAAAAACGAAGGCAATTAAAGAGCCAAGATGGTGGGTACCATCGGCTTCCTCCATGGTAGGGGAGAAGTTCGGGCAGTCTGAAGCCACAAAAAGCATCGCCCAAGTTGCTTGAAGAGACTGTGAGGCCTCCGGCTCTGAGCCCCCGGTCGCAGCCCCCAGCACTACTTATGTTTCCCCTCCCAGTGTGGGGCTCGAAGGTAGCTGTGTCTCCACACTAGACCCTTTGGTGTCCAAAACTACTAAAGGAGTCCTCGAGAGTTCAACGGAATCGAAAGGCCCCCTAGGGAGTCATGGCAGCGAGTCCCGGGGCTCATCGTCATCCGCCCTCTTCCGCTTCGACCCCCCGCTTGAAGGTGCAGGGTATGAGAGCTTTAAAAGGGAAGGTACTTCATCAACTCCAAGTCGATCCAACACTCGGTTGTACCGTTCCCAGGTCCCGACCAGAGCAAGCCTTCGGCTTCACTCACCTGGTGTTGGAGCCCCTACAACGTGCTTGGCCTCTATGACGGCCTCCTCTGGTGTCAACACTTCGCGCTTGGCTGCAACAGCGAAGCCCAACAATCAAAATCAAGGAACGAAGCATCAAGGAAGCACGGGCTATGATTCAAAGCCTTACCAACAAGCTCTAAAGATATATCCTTCAGGTCACCCATGGCGGAGTCCACGAAAAGATTCTTTGACCAAATGTGCCCGAGGGGACTAATTCGAAGAGTTATAAAATCCTCAGTGAGGTCCCTCATACTCATCCTCTAGGCCAGCCTCCGCAACAGCTGAATCCGAGACTTGATAGTAGCGGAGTCTGATGTCACTTGGGCTTGGCGGCGATAAGAGATGAGGGCATTGGTGCTCCGAAGGGGGAGTCTGCTTCGACTGTGATGTAGAACCAATTTTGGTCCCACTTCGAGTACCAACGGTCATTCACCGCCCTCGTCGAGAAGGTGTCCGCCAACTCCTTGCGATGCTGGAAGTTCACACTTCCAAAGGCAAAGGCCTTGTCCACCCCATCCTTCCCAGGCCTCCTATTAGGTTGGCAGCTAGCATCATGGAGAGATGTGAAGACATCCGCGCGCCCCTCGCACCCTTTGGCCCTCATATCCCACTTGAAGATTGTGAGTCGGGCTACGACATTCATAGACATGTGAGGGAGCTCCAAATTATACATCTTCAGGACCTCGCCCAGCATACCTTCGGCCGGTATCCTGAACCTGACTTCAAAGAAGGCTTATAAGACTACTACCTCGTCGGCCCAGGGCACTGGGATGATCCCAGCCTTCGTCACCCAGAGCCCCACCTTCTTGGAAACCTTATCTGTGCATACTGTATTAATGGAATTCGAGGTGGACGTTGTCGCCTGCAACTCCAGAATCTGCTCGAACTTCTTCAATGGAGGGCGAAGGTCGAACACTCTGAGGCACTTCATCGGATCCTTCGCTGCCATCGCTGCCACCGTAGCATGAGCTTGAACGGAGCCTAACCATCTCCTAAGACCGAGGGCTTTCTTCGACGAACACTTCTTCAGCATATTTCTAGGGGCTCCGGGCGCAAGGAGGCTAGGGCTCCGGAGGCGAGAGAGCTAAATGCTAGGGGCTCCTGAGACGAGAGAGCTAAAGGCTCTAAAGGAAGCTAGAGAACTCAATGAAGAGAAAAAGCAAGTCGTGAGCGCGTAATGAGCACCGGGGTGTCAGTGGGCTTTTATAGGTGGTGAAAAGTCACAGCGCGCCCTTCAAGTCACATTTTTTTCACCTAGAAACCACACCCCGCAGTCTATGACTGATAGGACCAAGATGAAGACGAAGTGTCCCGCCTTTGTATGACAACGGATCAATTTTGAACCGTTGGCCGCACAACATCGGTTGGACTCTCGAGAGCATCCCACCCGCTCCTGCAAGCCATTAAAAGATTAGCATGGCCCGAGGCTAGGCTCTAGGGATTGGCTCCGAAGCCCTGCTCCAGGCATGCACCCCTTCGCTAAAAAGGGCTATGTGCGAGGGGCTACTGTTGGGAGAAATATCTTTACCCTAACAGGGGTCAAATGACAGTATCTTCGAGGCATCCGGAAGACTGAGGCCATTTGAAGATGTGAATCCCTCTAGGCAACAAAGCCTAATAGCAAGCACAATATTCCTTTGTCATGAGTAAAGCAAGAATATAGAAGACTACCTCAAAGACTACTCCAAGAGATCCCAAGGCCAATATCTAAGAGAGGAGGCCCCCTTCGAGGCCATCTCCGAGGCCTCCATAATGTAGAAACCTCCGGTCCACACTCCTAAAATATCTCAATACCACCCTTGAGTGAAGACCTAAACCAGGGGCCCCGCCCCTTGTATTTGCACATGTATTTGCATAGACTTTATCTTTTTACCCCTACGAAGCCCTATAGTCAGAGCCCTGTAAGTAGAGGGTAAAGTAGACTTTTCCTTTTATATTTGCCTATAAAGGTAGGGTACTACCCTTGTAAGAGGAGAGAGGTTACAAAATACCAAAATCACTATGAACTGGACATAAGGCTATTATCCCTCAAGGAGGCCTGAACCAGTATTAAAACACTCTCTCCATGTGAGCCCCTAGAGGTTCACACTCTTTCATAAACTACCTTTTCTAGGTATTCACATTACAAAAACCTGTTTGTAGCTAAAGCAATTGCTACAACAGCATCTAGATTTAGTACTGGTTTATAATGTGAATCGGTACTAAAAGATGAAAGTTTCATGCCTGCATCTCTTTAGTACATGAGCCCATCATATTTTAGTACTGATTTTTCTTCGTAACCAGTACTAAAGACACAACTATATAAGGAGATCCATGTACTTCGTTGTTTCATGTACTACTTTCACACCATCTTCTTCTTTGTCGACTTGTCGTCCATTATTCTTCTGCTTCGGTAAGTGCAATTTGCTATCGTCTTGTTATGTTGTTTGTCCTTAGCCCTATGTTTTGTTCATCTTATGTTTTGTTTATGTATTTAGTCATGTTGTCTTGTTCCACATCATTTTCGTGATCGTGGACATCTGAGGAGGACTTATCGATGACCACGAACGACTCGTACATTGTGTGGGTCATGCATGCATTCCTAGAAGGATTCAAAGGATGCTAGGGTCCTCCAGGCCAAAGATGACACTGTCTAGGCTAGGGACTTGGTGGCTGTGGAGCAAGACTCTGCCTAGTTGGATACCGGTGCTGCTGGCACCGATGCAATACTGATCATCATCGTTGATAGCGCTCCATGGTAGGACATCAGTGACAATGTCAATGGTGGAAGCGGTAGTGGCGATGGCACCGACAGCAATGTCTACTACAACGATGACAACAGCGACAGCGACAACGATGATGGTGATGACGACTACACCGACGATGGTGGCTAGAGCGATGATGGTGGTGACGATGGCTAGAGCGACGACGACGGAAGTGACATCGTTCATAGTGGCGGCCCGACATGGGGCGGCGTTGACTACGGTAGTGACATCCGCAGTGTTGGCTCGTCATTGGGCAAAGACGACATGAATAATATACAGTGTGTATGTAATATAATTTATATATGTGTGTGTAAATGTACCCATTATTATATATAAAGTGATAACTTTTGTATTATATTCTCTTCTTTTGTTGTGTAAAATGAAATAAAAATTGTGTATGATGCAACTTAAATGAAAAAACAATGAAAATTAAATTAAACTTTACCTATCTACATCAGACAAAAATATTAAATTAGACTTTACCAGTCTATAAAAGACCATAATTTAGCGTAAATAATTAAAATTAAGATAATGTTAATCATTACTAATTAACTAAGATAGCAGACAACAATTAAAAATTATGTATTCAGTCCTACTGGTTGAGAAGTCAAGTTTGCACTAAAGTTATGGATTTTAGTACAAGCATTAGTACTAATGTATGGAGAATTAGTCCTGATTGGTTCCCCACTTCGGAGTAGATAGGTGTATTAGTGCTGGTACTAATGTGTTATTCCTTTAGTCTCGGATGGACAATATCAAATTAGGACAAAATAGTGTTTTACAACCGGTACTAATGGTGCTTTTGTAGTAGCGTCCGATCCTTTTTATATATAAAAAGATCCTGTCTTTTTACGTATAAAATAATGACTCATTTATCTCGTAAGATAGAAAATATTTTTTAAAAAAAAAACGGAACAACTTATATCTGAGCACTAGCATGTACCGCGACCAACCAACGGCGTTGAATTCCTAAGAATATAATTCATTCCAACATGGACACCTGCTTGGAATGATTTGGTCCCGAGTGTGCTCGGCACTATTATATTGGAAAATCATAAGCCACGGGAATCTTCAAACATCCTCCTTTCTCCTCTCTTTTTGTCTTGTTTTCTTCCAAATGATTATGATTTCTGCGTTGTGATGATCTGCCGTCGATAGTGTTCAAATGAGCTGTTACGTTACAGGACCGGGAAGAGAGTATCAAATCAGGGTTATGCTCGGAAACCGTGGTTTATCAACCAGTGAAATAATGTTACACAAACAAAGATGAACAACACAGTTATATATAACTCCTCTTGATGCGAAACAAAACCAGGCCGCGCATTTGCCGCGCCGCGCACATGCACGTACGCGAGGCGAGGCGACCGCTGCGCGTGGGCACGGGGCGGCGCGGCGCGGCGAGGCGCTCTCCGGAGCGCTAAGTTTTTAGCCGGTGCGGTGGGCGCCGCGCTCTGGACCTCTGGAATGTGGAGTTTTTAGCCGAGCAAAAATGGCGGTCGGGGGAGGCTGGAGAGAGTGTGGTGTGGGCGATCACCCAACAGGAGGTGAGGTGAGCGCGGCTGAGAGTGCTGGACTGATTTAGGTAGTGTTTGCTTCGATATCTTATGGGATAGGATATTTCATGAACTAATCAGTCAGTTGGTTGAAGAACCGTGGTGCATAAGATAGTTAAGAAATATTCTTTTAATATGTTGAACATGGCAATATAGAAAATTTTATTTGATGAGTCTTTCTCTTGGATGGAGTATGTTTAGTTTTTCCTTTTACTACTACAAATCGCTACTGTAGTAGTGTTGGAGTTTTCCACTGTAGTGGCGGGTCATTAGATGCCCGCCACTAGAGTTGCTGTTGCTGACGGTAGCACCAGCGTCCGCCACTACTATTGGTAAAGTAGTGGTGGTCGGTGCTGACGTCAGCTCGGACCACCACTATTTTACCAATAGTAGTTGCGGGCGTTGGTGCTGCCCGCCGCTGCTACGCTGTCCGCCACTAAAGTATTGATGACATCATTTGCGACCGCCACTACTATTCTGGCTATAAATGCGCAGCTTCTTCCTCCCCGAGCTTTACCGGAGTTCGCATTTAATTTTGTCCATACAATAGCGACAAAAATCTAGATAAAGAGGGGGAGGCTTTGTTTTCGTTTCTTTTGAAGGATTTCTGTAACGCCCAGATTTAATAAATCTGGACCTTTATTGAAATTCCATAGAAAATCAATAAAACAAGACGTTCATCACACGACCCCGTACAGTACGACAAGCATTCATGGTTCGTAGACCATATTAGTACAAAAGTGATAAAATAAAAGAGAAACTAATAAAATAAGGGTCCTAGATGAATGCCTCCTCCAGTCTCGCCTTGACTAGGTCGCTACTCTAGACCTTCATCCTCCTCGTAGTAGACGGGCTCTGGTGGTGTAAGTCAACGGGGGTGAGTACAAACGTACTCAGCAAGCCACCGGATGCAAATATAATGCAGAGTAATAACAAGGAAGGTAGTGGCTAATTTTGCGGAAAAACATATTTGTTAAGCAATTAAGTGTGATCAAGTTATTTATACAGAATGTAAACATGTGTATGCAACATCTTCTAACTCGAGGGGTACAGTCAGTCCACCCTTGCTCAACAGTCCTTACATGCCATGAATAACTCAACCATTCAAACAGTTGTAAACTAACTGCGAGAAGTCACACAACCCGCCCTTAACCGTGGGCTCGGCTTTTCAAAAAGATTTAAAACTCTGATCAGAGGTGTACCACTGTACCTACAAGGCACACACTCATCACTTACACCAAAGTGTAACGAGATGACCCATACCACGGGAACTCGTGCCAAAACCTTTCATATGGACCACCTCGACCTGACAGCACCCTCTTATGGGTTTCATATGGTGCCCCGACGCGTCGAGCCAACACCATACCCCCCCTTGAGCCACGTCGGTACAAGTCACCCGCAGGTTGCCCCTTGCCCCCTCCACTATGGTGTATCGAGTCAGTTTGTTCCATACTTCCAGTTAGGACTTACCCATTAGACTTGTGGTTAGTACGGAAGTGCTTTGCAATAGATCCCACAGACCGGTCCTTATAGTGCCCCGGGTGCGACCAACCAATGCCCTAGCTTGCACCCAGAACCCACCATACTTATAACGTAGCCAACTCCAACAGATTCCAGAGACGAGAATAATGGGGAAATACATATAGTAGAATCCAACTATCTACGACTCATTCTTTATCCTATAGCAGTTGTGTCGGTACATTGGACACTAGCTAATATATAATATTGTAGAGTGACAACGAGTTAAGGCTCAATAAGCATGGCTTGGGTTTACACACAAGGACGGTGATCTAATAAATATAGTGTAAGGCTTGAGATTAGACTAATGCAATATTATCCTATGAGTTATTGCGATAATTTATTGAAATATGGGCTCAATGATTATCAAAATGTGGGTTGTGACTTGCCTTGCTCAGCAAACGGTGAAGGTGGAACCTCGGGATAAAACTTCGGCTCCTCGACAATCTCGTAGTCTTCTCGATATGAAAAAATTAAATACAACATTCAATAAACAATCAAAATATCACAAAATATAAGCATACAAGTTTATGATTTTAAATATGTGGGATTAATCCTTATTATTCTTAAGTTATGTTGAAAAATATAAAAGGTTAGATTTTAGGGTTTTTCCTGATTTATTTTATGAATTATCAATTTATCCCTAAGGGGTTTTTAATTATTTATTTAATAAGAATATTTTGGGCTAAAGTAACATATTGTTTTTATGGCATAAGTATGTAGAGAATAAAAAGAGGAATTTAACAAAATTTGAATGGTGAAATTTGGGGTTGAAATGAGCAAGTTATGAATTTTCAAAGTTTAAATCAATTTCTGAATTTTATTTTTAAACAGAAAATGGGTTTTGCTCCACGGTGAGCCAAGCCCACGGTGAACTGGTGCACTGTGCGTGTGGACCGGATCGATCTGGACTGTCTGATCCAGATCAAGCGGTCAAGCGCGAGGCGGGGGTTAAGAGGATCTGGATGGCCCAGATCACACCTTACCCCTTTGACCGAATCAAGGGCTCAGATTAAATCCCGGGATTTAATCTGGGCCCTTCGCTCGCGATCGTGCGGCCAGGATTTAATCCGGCATGGCACGCGCGTAAGGGGTATATTACCCTTCATCTCCAGTGACGGCGGGGTTCAGGCGCGGCGGCGACGACGACGGCGAGGGGGCTAAGCCTTAGGTTTCGACTGAAATGGAAAGAGGAGGGGACGGCGGTCATGACCGTACCTACGACGGTGGAGATGGGCATCTGACGGCGACCGGCAGCGAGGGTAGACGGCGAAGGCGTCTCGGGTGGTTGTTGGCGACGGCGATCCGGTGGCGCTTGGGTCCAACGAAGATGAGGCCGACATCGGGTGGGCGACGACGGTCTCGATGGTGGTGGTGACGTGGACGGCTGGGGCCTGCGGTGGCGGTGAGCGGCGGCCGGAGACAAAGCTGAGGCAGCGGGCGTCTAGGCATCGCAAGGCTTCAGCAGTGCGAGGCTAAGGCGGCTAGCGGTGTGGCGGAGGGTGGTGAGCAGAGGGGGGCTTTATAGGGTCATCGATGGTGGCCAAACGGAAGGAAATCGAAGGTTTCCTTCCTTCTCCGGTGAGGGTTCCATATGCGCGAGCTAGCTTCCAAACGGGTTAAAACACGTTGGCTATAAATGGAAGGTGATCGCGGTGGTTCGAGGAAGGGGGTCCGGGGCATATCCAGGCGGATATGGGCGGCCGGCGGCGAGAAAAGGGAAGGGGGTCGCCGGGAAGGAAAGGGGGATCCCCTTCCAACGAAGAAGACGAACCTGACAGGTGGGTCCCACCTGTCAGCGGGCGAGCGGGAAAGGAAAGGGCCGACAGACGGACTCGGACGGTCAGTGGCCAAGGGGCGAGCGCGAGGCTGACAAGCAGGGCCAAGGCGGGTGCGAGCGGGAGAGAGAGGAGGGGAGCGGCGCCGACACCTGGGTCCCACATGGTGGTGACACGGGCAGTGGACTGGGCTGGGCTGAGGCAGTTTGAGGGTTGCAGCCCAACAGGATTTAAAATACTTTTCTTAATTAAAATAATTCCAGTAATTCATTTATCTGATTAAAGGTTGAATCACTGTTGATAAAAATTTGTAAAAATTCCTAAAATTATGTCTTGGCATCTAGGTTTTACCATAAATTTCTCTAAGTTAAAATTTGAAGTATTCCTTCCTGTTTGGCTTTTAATAGGGTTCTTTTAGTATTTTCTTTAATTTCAAAAATCCTTTATATTTCAGAAAATCCATTTTCTTTATTTTATTTATTTTTAATTCTTGAGATGTTACAATTTCATTCTAGGAGGTAAATCCATACCGAATCTCACATTTATTTTGTATTTAATCATGTATATAATGAGTTATTAGCGTTTTACTAATTTAGGGTTTGTGAATAGAAATTTTCAAATAATCTTCCATTTACGGTGTTTCCTTCTCCCAAATGAACAAATATGACCCTCCTCACAATTATTCATCACTTGTATATTGATTTACGTCATTTTAATCTCTTTTTTAATTTGATTTATGATTATAGATCTAGAGTTACGTTGTTTGGAGAGAGAGAAACCAATGTAGTTAATTTATTTAATATTTTTTTCTACTTAATATATAGTTTGAATTAAAGCATTTTTAATTAATGTTGTTATGAGCGATAATAAATCAATATATTTTCAATTTGTAAATTACTAAAATTAACAATAATGAATTTATTAATATTGTTTCAAATAATATATGTTTTAGATGAAGCACAGGTCCTGGATGTACTCGTCCAACGATGGAGATGTGGTGGCATATTTTAACAGAGTAACTGAATTTACTGAAGCTGTCGCACAATATGCTTCCCGTTAGAGTGAAGCGGCAATATATTGTCCTTGTAAAGTTTGTAAAAATGAAGCGATGTATCCGTGTTCAGATCGTGAAACCATACGATTTCACTTGTTGAAAAATGGTTTCATGAAAAACAATTATATATGGACGAAACACGGTGGCTTATAAAGATGACCCTTGGATACTCGCTCAATCCGTGCCACAAGTATTTTACATACTTGATCCTAAAGATGAGAAAAAAACATCATTGCTCCAGGAAAACAAAGAATTGTTGGAGTTGATGGAGTCGAAGACGAAGAAGAATACAATCAGTTTGATGAGGTATCGTTTTTCGTTGACATATCAAGGATCAATGTGGCTGAAGCAAAATTGTCATTTGGCAGTGTGATTCCTTATCTACGCACCGATGGCGATGGAAAATTAGTGCAAGGCTAGATCATTTATGTTTAGCGTGCGTATTTGTAAAATCAATTATGTCATTTTGTTTAAGATATTGGTAATATACGTTATTATTTAATTATAGTTAATACATGTATTTTTATGATGTATTTTTATTGTTAAAACATGTTCAAGATTAAACGAGGATTTAATTAAACATCAATAGAAAAGTTTTGAAAATTTTTATTGTTTAGGGCCAACAGCAAGGTTCAAACCTCAAACCACCTGCCGGCAGCGAGGTTCGAACCTCGAACCGCATGGCCCCAAGTGAGCCCCCCGCACCACTACGCTACAAAGTGTTTCTCGACTTTGTAGGAAGTGTATTATATACTAGATATATAATCCCTACCTCTATTAGTAGTGGCGGTCAGATTAGTAGTGGCGGGCTGGTGACATCATCACCCGCCACTACTAAGAGAAAATAGCAGTAGCGGGCAGGATGACGTCAGCATGTCCGCCACTGCTAATACACATATATATACTTTACACTCCCGCCGTCCGAAAACCTAGTTTCATTTTCTAAACCCTAAACTCCCGTGTTGCCCCCCTCCGCCTGTCGCCGCCGTCCCGGAGCACGTCGCCGCCACCCTCCGCCCGTCGCCGCCATCCTCGGAGCCCGTCGGTGCCGCCCTCGGAGCCCGTCGGTGCCGCCCCCAGAGCCCATCCTCGCCGCCCATCGCCCCCAGTCAGTAAATGATTATTAACCTAGCTTTGGTCTTATTTTATTCGAGCTTAGGGTTAAAATGATTTCTAATTGTTATATTAATTTATGCATGGTAATATAATTTAGTATAATATTACTAGTAGAATGCACTATAACAATAATATTTTTTAATGTACTATAAAAACATTATCAATGTGACAAAAAAATTGTAGATGCATATATGTTGCCATATATTCACGAGATTAATTAACCAAAGTATATATGTTGCCCACAAATTTTCCACTAGCTATAAATATTAAATGATTTTTATTCTAAATCATTTATTCAATTTACGATTCAATTATATTATTGTATTCAATATTAGAGCTTAATCTCTCATATATGATAAGTAGGTGTTACTAAATTTAGTCTTTATCACATCAAGCTATATTCATCAAACTAAACAAAAAATTCTCATATTATTCCGTTTAATTAGGCATTAAATTTTGCCAGTTCTCATGTGACGTGTAAATTTGTTATCATGCACCAGCAAATCGCCCATACTTTGCAAGAAAGAAGTTACACCAAATATAACTTGTTTCTTAGAAGTATTGGTGGTTTTTTGTGCTTATTCCTTATTTTTTGGAACGACAATATCGACACTTTTAGCAATCGGTACCGTCATAGTCGGATTTAGGATTTCAAATCTCTGGTTTCGTTGTATGCTTATGAACTAATGATTACGGTTTTTAGTAAAACATTAGAGTTTAAGATAGCATAAACTGTTGTCATCAATATTAAATAAAAAATATACTAAGACTAAAGTATAATATATTCACTGTTAGTTGCGGAGACAAATCTAGGGCAATTAGGGATTAAGCTTTAGACTTGTCTTCTTAGTTACTCTTAAAATTCACTAAAAATTATAAAAAAAATATATTGTTGAGCTTGGATGATTAAATTGTGGCTTCGCCGCCCCTGTTCACTATGATCCGGCCTCACTGTCAGCAACGCAGCCACTCGAGCGCAGGGCAAGTGCGATACAGAGCAGTCAGCAGAACCAACGTAACCGGAAGCGGCGGCGGCGGCGGCGGTGGTAGCGGCGGGTTCGGCTCCGGCTGCGCCGGCAAGAGGCCGGCAAGCGGCAACCGCTAGACAGAAAGCGCGGCGTCCAGCGGTGCGTGGGGGCCGCACCATCTCAGACAGGAATGGGAGCTGATGAGGGTAGCTCCCCGGTCGGTTCCCCTGCTCGATCAGCCTCCACAAAGAAACACAGCTACGTGAGGTCCAGGTCGGCCGTGATCGATTGATCGTTCAAGGCAGCAATCATTCGTGTAGGGTCGATCGATCAAGCCAGCCCGGTTTGCATACCGCGGACGCAATGTATCAGCGGCCTGGATGCATTCGTGGATACCGTCGCGTCGACACGGTTAACAAAACCGTGGTTACTATTACTGGCCAATAACTTTATTTTCGGGACTACTTTCGGTCGAACCAGTTAATCGAACTAAATTAATAACAGTAATAAATAGATCGCTTATCCTGATTATAGGACCGGTTACTACCCGCCGACAATTTTTTTAACTTCATGTTGATAGGTAGATAACAGGATAAGGAGACAAGAGGAGCTTGATGGGAGGAGTCCGGTGCTGTCTCTGCATGCATCATGGACCAGCCAAGCCGTCTATGAGCTAGCGGTAATGTCACAGACTTACACTCACCTTTCAAGAATCATGGCTGTGCAGACTAATCGTGCTAACCCTGCACGAGTTTCATCTCTCTCTGTCTCGCAGTGACTAGTTTCGTACAAATTTTCTTGTGGCGAAACAAAAGGACCTGCAAACGGACATTGTCGGATGTTGATAGTATTGGTTTTCACTTTTCTGTAGTGGTGTGGACAACCGCCGGCCCTGACGCCGAAATGCATGTAGCCCATTTCTCGAAAAATTAGCAATAAAAACTAGGCGTTCAAAAACGTCTGAAAACTAATTACGACAACATAAAAATTAAGACAGATTGCGTATACATTGCATGTATTAAGAGCATCACACAAATGTGGTGCCTGAAACTTCCCGGCATTCTCTACTGTCCTAGTCAGGGCGAGTACACAACGTTTAGGAGGCAGTAGACGGTACTAGGGTACTAGGGTAGTGGAGTACCACCGTTTCTTCATCTGCCATCCTCTTGCCGCAGCTTTCGCCAACAACGACAGGCTGCACGTCGCTGCATCGAGTTCTCCATTGGTGGAAAGCAAAACCAACAGCAAGCAGAAGCAGCTGCAGCTGGTACTAAGCACATCAGAGGGATGAAGCGAAAGTGTGTCACTTCCTGAGGCGTACGTACACGGCAACGGCCGGGACACCGTCATGCCGGCGCAGTACCTGGCGCATGATTCTGCTCCAACCCTGCCTTCTTTTCCTCCTGCTGATTGTTCAGAGAAAAATTGCCATCCATCTGTCTGCTGAGCTTGTACGAGCTGATGGTGATGGTCTGACGGATGTAGCCGCGTTGTGAGTTGAGCACCGGTAAAATCTGGGAGGAATGGGACTTGCCATGAGATCTTTCCCGTTTACCAAGGTCAACTATCCCTCTGCCTCTTGCTACAAATCAACAATGGAGGCTTTATCCGGCTGTCCTCTAGCACGTCGTCCTTGAGCGTGTTGGGCATCAGCTCGACACCTTGGCGCCATGCAATAAATGCGCCCACGCTTTATACTCTGCATGCACACTTGTACAGTGCCATCTAGCTTCCAAAATCCTGGCTCTTTCCTGTAAAAAGAAAAAGGTAGGAGTGAGGATTTCAAGTGACATCAATTCACACCAAGCTAAAGATACACACAAGTGGCAACCATGTTTATAATTTTCTCACATAAAAACAGCGTGTCAACTCTCTTCAGAACAGTGATGGCAAGCCTGAGTTTTTGTCCATTCACTGGACCTATATATGAGGAAAATATCATATGCAATCTGCAATCGTGCGATCTGGTACATCCAATCAAGATCCAACGGTTACAGATGAAAAAAGTAAAAAAGTACTGTAACCGTTGGATCTTGATTGGATGCACCAGATCGCACGATTGCAGATTGTAAAGGATATTTCTCCCTATATATGTAGCTGGCTACATCATGAATTATGTACATCTTAATACAAAGTACTATTGTTTCAGACTAGTAATACTGACCTGATTACAAACGTCTAACTGTAAAACCCCAATGTACGAGTATGCAGGTTAGAAAAACTACATAAAACAGGGCAAACACAGGAATCCCAGTCTGTAAAGGATGGAAAACGACTAAAGCCCATGAAGGGCACAAACAACAAAACAAGGGTCAAGGGGTAGACATCTACCATTCTACCAAACCCTGAAGTTGTGGCTTTCAGTCACGCACCAGATTCTAACTGAGATCTCAGGAGATGCTAGCTTGGTAGAAGAGATCTCTAGGGCTTAGACTAGAGATTGTAGGGGCCACCTGACAAGGTGCCCTTCGGTGGGAAAACAGAGAGGGCTAGCCTCATCCTCGTCCTCTTTCATCCGACAAGTAGGTGGTTTTCATGATTCATTGATTCCCTCCGATCAACTTGGTTTTCCATGATGCCTGCGCAGTGACCATTCAATGACCAAAAAATTGTTGCACCGCCAAAGTTTCACCAGAGTAGCATGTTCGTTAGTACATCAGAATTTCACATTCCCTGCCCTGCACCATGGGCAAGTCATTTCTCAATGTTGTACCAACACAGAATAGATTGAAACAGTTAACTGATCTGCACCTGCAGTCAGCACCCAGTGACCCTCTACGACTAGCACATCACATTCATGTTACTTTCTTTATTGCTATGTTGCTCCATCCACCGACGATCCACGGATGGCCGACAGTGACAGGTCACCTTAATGCTATCTGCATATCTGCCTCATTGATGGATATAAGAGAGAATAAAACATTCTTCAGAAAGTATGGCAGGACTTGTAAACTCTTCTTACTGGTAGTGCCATAGTGGACATATATTTTTTTTGAGGCAAATCAGTAGGAGAGGCTCCTACCTAAATTTGATTAATTAAAACAAGGAGTGCAACAGAGAGTAGGAGCAAAGAAGCCCGGAAGGGGGAGATTACAGGGGGAGGTTACAGGTGCCCAGCCAATTCCTTGCCTCCTCCTTGAGCCGAGGCGGGAACCGCTGGGACTGAGCAGAAAATACTGTGAGGAAAAGACCTAACCAGCCTCCGACCGCCGAGGGGAGGGATCTGAAGATGCTATTATTCCTAGTAATCCAAAGGGCCCAAGCTGAAATGATCACAATCTCCATAAAGAAAGATTTGCCAAACCTCCTTCTAGCTGCCGAGAGCTTATCTTGGATCATGGTCGAGGACTGCCAATGAATGCCCAGCAGGTACCAGCATTGGAGGCTGAAGGTGCACTCGAAGAAAAGATGGGACCCCATTTCCTCCACACCCGAATGGCAGAGGCAGCAAGAAGAATCCTCTTCCCAGAGCAGCACGTGCTTACGACGGAGGATATTCCTAGTGTTAAGGCGGTCAACCAGGAGAAGCCAGAAAAAGACCTTGAGTTTGCTGGAGCACTTGGACCTCCAGACCCATTTAAAGGCGGCGTGGGGATGCATGAACTTGAATTGGTAGCCGTAGAGAGATTTGGGGCGATAAGTGGAAGAACGCCAAATGAAGGTCCACTTGTCAGGGACATCATCATGCAGGTTAATCGTCGACAACACCTGTTGAAGGAGGTTGAACTCAAGCAGGGCTTCCAAGGAGAGAGGGAGAAAGAAATTGTCTGCCGGGCCCGTGGAGGAGAAGAAGAAGTGAACGGAACAGACGGGGGCTCTGGCGAAGGAGAAGAGGCGAGGGAAAACAAGGCGAAAGGGAGGGCCGCACCAGCTATCCTCCCAGAAGGAAATCGACCGTCCACAGGAGACAGAAGGGGATGCAACGGCCCGCAGAAGGGGAGCCAGGCTAACAACATCCCGCCACCAGTAGGAAGCTCTGGGGTAGGGGAGGTGAGGGGGGAGAGGGGAGGAGGCAAGATCCAGGCGGATCAGGTTGACCCAGGAGGTATCGTGGTGCAATAAGAATTTCCAGAAGTGTTTGAGAAGAAGGGCAGTATTCTGGGAGCGGAGGTCAATCACCCCCAACCCACCTTTAAGCTTGGGCCTGCAAACTAAGTGCCAGGCGACCCTGGAAGAGGAACCTGCATTAACTGAATTACCCTACCAGAGGAAGTTGCGGCGAGCCTGGTCAATCCGATGGATAACCTTGACAGGGATTTTGAGGGAGCACATGGTATAGGTAGGAAGGGCCGAGAGAACGAGTTGACAATTTGGAGTCTCCCGGCCATGTTGAGCCAAGGAGAAAGAGAGGAGAGACGATTGGAAATATTGAGGAAGAGGAACCTGAAGTCAGAGGCTTTGGGCTTGAGAGCCCCCAGGGGGAGACCAAGGTACTGAAAAGGAAGGGAACCCACCGGGCAGCCGAAGGTGGCGGCCAGGAATTCAGTCCGTTGCTCGGATAAGTTGATAGGGATGAGGGAAGATTCAGAAAGGTTAACCGAGAGACCAGTGGACTGGGAGAAGGAGTGCAGGAGACCCCGGAGGAAGAAAAGGTTACGCTGGTCAGCCCGAAGAAAGATAATGGTATCATCAGCATACTGGGCGATAGGGAAATCCAGGTGATCAGGGTGGCACGGAGGACCCTGGATGATCCCAAGACGAGCGGCCTTGTTAATGATGTGTTGGAGGAGGTCAGCAGCAAGGACTAACAGAAGGGGAGAAAGGGGGTCCCCTTGGCGCACCCCACGCCGGCAATGGAAGAATTTCCCGGGGCAGCCATTGAGAAGGACCGAGGAGAAGCCAGAGGAAAGGAAGAGCTTGATCCAAGAAATCCAGGAGCTGGGGAAGCCAAGATGCGTCATCATGAGAAGGATGGCAGAGTGCTCAATGGTGTCAAAGGCTTTCTCGAAGTCAAGCTTCAGGATGATAGCCTCCTACCGAGACCGCTTGCACCGATTAGTAAGCTCCAAGGCCCAGGCGATGCAGTCCTGGATAGTACGACCCTTGATAAACCCATATTGATTTTTGTGGATAAGCGTGGAGAAAATGCCCTGAAGACGATTAGCGAGGGCTTTGGTGAAGATCTTGACACTGAAATTCATGAGGGAAATGGGCCGAAAGTCCCGAACGGAGGAAGCAGTGCCAGTTTTGGGGATGAGAGCGATAAAGGATCCGTTGATGGGGTGGAGCTGGGCAGAGTGATTGGAGAGGGCAGAGGCTAAGTACAGGAAGTCCTGGCGCACAATGTGCCAGCAGGCTTTGAAAAAAGCCCCATTGAAACTGTCCGGGCCTGGGGCCTTATCCGGGAGAGCGGAGAGGACCACCGAATCAAGTTCGGAGGCCTCAAAGTCGGCCCCCAGGGAATCAAGGCCCGGGACCCTTGGAACAAGGCTGGCCAGATCGAAGTGCATAGGGGGGGCCGACGAGAAGCCCATTTTAGAAAGGAAGAAATTAAGGAAGACCTTAGCCTTGTCCTGGGCGAAGGTGTTAGAGAGAACACTCGCATTGGTAGGGATGACACTCAGAGTTGGGGCAATTTTCTTCTCTTTCAACTCACTCAAATGCCATGCCAACCCAAATGGTTGGGGATACATATTTATAGGCTAGCCATGTAGCCCAAGATGCAAGATGCTAGTCTAAGATGCTAAAGCAAAGATGCTTAGTCTAGTCTAAGATGCTAAAGCAAAGATGCTAGTCTAAGATGCTAAAGCAAAAGATGCTAAAAGTGCTAAGACTACAAACTTGTCCACACATGGACATCACACATGTCATGCCAAACAACATGTCATGCCAAAACACACACACACATAGACTTAACCTCTCAATCTCCCCCTAAGTCTTGTGTGGCGCCTTCTGGGAAATCTGAACCATCCCAATCCTGGCGCGAAGCTCTTGGAACTTGATCCGCCCAAGCGACTTGGTGAGGAAGTCGGCGAGCTGGTCTTGGGTGTTGATGTAGCTTGCCTTCACACTCCCCTCATCCAAACAACTCCGGATGAAGTGGTACTTCACCCGGATGTGCTTGCTGCGCTCGTGGAAAACAGGGTTCTTTGCCAAAGCCAAAGCAGACTTGCTATCCACCCTGAGCTCCACCGCTTCGGCATCTCTGCCAAGAAGATCACCAAGCAGCCGAGCCAGCCAGAGAGCTTGAGTTGATGCAGAAGTGGCTGCGATGTACTCTGCCTCGCAACTGGACATGGCCACCACCTGCTGCTTGACCGACTGCCAACTGATCAGACACTTGCCGAGGAAGAACAACGTCCCGCTTGTGCTCTTGCTTGTGTCGATGTCGCCGGCGTGGTCGCTGTCACTGTACCTGATGAAATGCGCCGCACCGGGGCACCTCGGGTAGTACAAGCCGTAGTCAAAGGTCCCCGCGACATAGCGTAGGATCCTCTTCACGGCCTGTTGATGCTCCGTCGTCGGTCGCTGCATGAACCGACTGACGTAGCCAACTGCGAACGCCAAGTCCGGTCGCGTGTGGACAAGGTAGCGAAGGCTACCCACAATGCGCCGGTACTGCGTCGCGTCCACCTCCTCCGCCGTGCTGTCGCGACTCAGCTTCAGCCTTTCCTCCATGGGAGTGTAGGCTGGGTTGCAGTCGGTGAGTCCGCCCAGCTCGACGATGCGCTTGGCGTAGGCGGTCTGGCGAAGTGAGGTGCCAGAGCTGTCCTGGTGCACCTCGATCCCCAAGTAGAAGGAGAGGAGCCCTAGGTCGCTCATCTGGAAGGTGGCCTTCATCTTCGTCTTGAACGCCTCTACCTCCACCTCCTTGGTGCCGGTGATCACCAAGTCGTCAACGTAGACGCCTACCAACAGGGCATTGTCTCCCTTGCCCCGCCGATAGACTGCAGCCTCATGAGCACTCTGATGGAACCCCATCTGCCTGAGAGTGGAGTCCAACTTGTCGTTCCAAGCTCGTGGTGCCTGTCGCAAGCCGTAGAGGGCCTTGCGCAGGCGGAGAACCTTGTTCTCCTTGTCGGGGATGACAAATCCCGGCGGCTGTCGAACGTAGACCTCCTCCTTCAAGTCGCCATTGAGGAAGGCAGACTTGACATCCATATGATAAACACGCCAACCCTCTTGGGCTGCCAGCGCGAGGAGGACACGAATGGACTCCATCCGTGCAACAGGAGCGAAGGCATCGTCGAAGTCGACTCCCTCCTGTTGAACGAAACCGCATGCCACCAGCCGAGCCTTGTGCTTGACCACCACCCCGGCCTCATCTTTCTTCAGCTTGAACACCCACTTAAGGGTGATGGCACGGTGGCCGGCCGGAAGATCAGCCAGCTCCCATGTCTGATTCCGCTCGACGGCGTCCATCTCCTGCTGCATCGCGGCGCGCCAGGCCGCGTCTCCTTCCGCCTCAGCGAAGGAACGTGGCTCACCGTCGTCATGCGCCAAGTGCAGCTCCGCATCGAAGTCATGTTGCGCCATCCCAGGAACGGGCTGCTCACCAAGGATGTTATCCATGGTGCGGTATCGTAGAGGCTCGCCGTCATGGCAAGCATCGACACGGTCCCCGTCGTTTGACAATGGAGTAGCGAACTCCACTATGCGCTGCTCATCATGGACTGAAGCTGCGGATGCCGATCCCGGAGATGTGGGCGCCGGTGTAGGAGAGCGAGGTGTGGCCGGTGCAGGAGGTGGTGGAGTACTTGCCGGAGCTGATGATGTGCCAGGTGCTGGGGCAAGCGAGCTCAGTGAAGGTGAGCTGCTAGCTCCCCCTGCTCCCTCGAAGTAGACGTACTCGACGACGAAATCGTTGATCGTCGAAGTCGAGCCATCATCCGCCATCTTGCCCCACGTCCAGCCTCGCCCTTCATCGAACACAACGTCTCGTGAGATGTGGACGCGCTGTGTCGTAGGGTCGAGGATGCGGTAGGCCTTGGAGCCCTCCGCATAGCCGATGAAGACCCCTGGCGCACTCCGATCATCAAGCTTGCCGATGTGGCCGAGCTCCTTGACGAATGCCAGACAACCAAAAACGCGAAGGTGGCCAACCGTCGGCTTGCGTCCGTGCCAGGCTTCATACGGCGTCTCGCCGTCAAGAGCCTTGGTGGGCGAGCGGTTGAGGAGATGGACGGCAGTCATCACCGCCTCTCCCTAGTAGATCGCCGGCATCCCCCTCTGCTTGAGGAGGGCGCGAGCAGTGGCCACCACCGTCTGGTTGCGGCGCTCGACGACGCCGTTCTGCTGTGGTGTGTACGGCGCGGAGTAGTGGCGCTGAATGCCCTCGTCGGCGCAGTACGCCGCGAACTCAGC
Source organism: Zizania palustris (assembly GCA_019279435.1). Lineage (NCBI taxonomy): Eukaryota > Viridiplantae > Streptophyta > Magnoliopsida > Poales > Poaceae > Zizania > Zizania palustris. The sequence continues at coordinate 103,823,710 of JAAALK010000082.1, read as the reverse complement.
CGCCGTGAACTCGCCGCCGTTGTCCGTGCGCAACACCCGGAGCTTGCGGCCGCACTCCTTCTCCGCGGCAGCTTGATGACGCTTGATAGCATCTGCGGCTGCTGCCTTGGTGTCGAGAAGCACCGCCCACATGTAGCGGGACACGTCGTCGACGAGGAGGAGGAAGTAGCGCCGGCCTCCAGGGGTAGCCGGTGTCACAGGACCGCAAAGGTCGCCGTGCACGAGCTCGAGCTTCTCCTTGGCGCGAAAGCTCGCCTGATGAGGGAATGGGAGTCGCCGCTGCTTGGTCAGCACGCAGGTGTCGCAGAACTGCTCCACATGCTCGACACTCGGCATGCCCCGCACCATCTCCTTGATGCCGAGCTGCTTCAGGGCCTCAAAGTTGAGGTGCCCAAAGCGCTCGTGCCACCGCCACGCGTCGTCGTCGCGGCGGGCTGCAAGACACACAGGCTGCGCCACCTGCACATGAAGGACATAGAGGCGATTGCTTCCTCTATTTACCTTGGCGACAAGTTGGTGCTGATGATCCCAAATGCGCAGCACCCCATGCTCGATCTCCACGCGCGAGCCATTCTCATCCAGCTGGCCCAGACTGATGATGGAGTTCCTCAGCTCGGGGATGTAGTAGACACCGGTGAGCATCCGATGCTCGCCGGTCTTGGCGGTGAAGATGACAGAGCCGACGCCTCTTATCTCCACGGCGGAGGCGTCCCCAAACTTGACGGACCCTCGCACGCTGGAGTCTAGGTCGGAGAAGTGGTCCCGCCGCCCGGTCATGTGATGGGTGGCGCCGGTGTCGAGGAACCACCCGTCAATCTTGTCATCATTGGACCCATTGCCGAGGAAGACGTGTGCGCGCGGTTCGTCGACGTGAAGAAGAGCGGCAGCTGTCGACGTGGGAGGGGAGTGCAACTCAATGTTCCCATGTATAAGGAACAGAGCTGGCTCCTCTTGCGCTTGCGCGACATGTGCCTGACCGCCGCGCTTCGCCTGCCGGCAGTCCCTAGCCCAATGGCCGGTCTTGCCACAGTTGTGACAAGTGTCATCACGGGTGGCCTTGCGGCCACCGTTGGCGCCGCCAGTAGCGCCTCCATGCGCCTGGGGGGCCTTGCGCCCCCTGCGTGGCTGGCGCTTGTGGCCATTTGACGAACTTGATGCCTCCCCCTTCTTCTGCTCTCGCTGGCGCGCGAGCCACTGCTCCTCGGTGAAGAGAAGCTTGCCACCAGTGGTGGCCGGCTCTGAAGATGGCTGGGGCTCGTCGATGTCGACGACCTTGAGGCGACCTATCGCTTCTCCGATCGACATCCTGGAGAGGTCCATCAAGGACTCGATCGAACGAGCCATTTGCTTGTATTTCCCGGGAACGCAGCGAAAGAGCTTCTCAACAGCTCTTTCCTCGTTGATGAGGTCTTCGCCATGCTGCACCAACTTCTGCAGTAGAGAGTTGAGACGGAGAGCAAAATCATCAACATCCTCACCTGGTTTGAAAGCCAGGTTCTCCCACTCCTTGCGTAGTGCCTGCAGCGTAGCCTTGCGGGCGCGATCGCTGCCGATACATACTGCAGCGATAGTATCCCAAGCCTCCTTGGCAGTCTGCTTGCAAGCAATCAAACACTGCATCTCCGGTGGAATTGCAGCAACGAGGGTCTCCAGCGCCCGTCGATCATCATCGTAGTCGACGTCGTCGTATGTGACCGCCTCCCACATGTGCCGCACTTGGAGCTTCACCCTCATAATCATGGACCACTGGGTGTAGTTGGTCTTGGTGAGGGTGGGCCATCCACCACCAGCACCAGCGTCCTTGATGATGGTCTGGAAGCCGCGAAGACCATGGTGCCGGTCCGGGGAAGGAGAGCCACGCCGCCTGTGAGGGTCGCGTTCGCCATGAGCACGACCGTCGCGTGCGCATCCTCCCGGAGTGTTGTCGGCGCGTCTGGGCCCGTTTGGGCTGCCGCCGCGAGCACGGGGCTGCGCTGCTGCCCACTGCGCCACCCGCTCATCCTTCGCCCTCCTTGGTAACTCGGCCTCCAAGTCGAGGCTACCTCCCTCGGAGGCACTGCCACTGTTGCTACCGTGGCGCAAAGCTTCGAGCTCTGCCGCCGCAACACGTGCTGCAGCCACAGCCGCCGCCGCTTCCTCTTCCGCTCTCGCTACTGCCAGTTCTGTCGCCGCCAACCTCACCTTCCGAGCCTTCGCTGCCACAACCTCTGCTGCCACCCGGTCGCGCTCCTCCGCCGCGGCGACTTCGGCCTCCTGCCGATGTCGTGCGCTCGAGGTGACCGAGCGAAGAGAGTCTCCTGTGGACATTGCGAGGTGGTAGAGTGGAAGGGTCGTGGGGGTTGCTGCTGCCCTGGGAGGAAGCCGCTACAATCGAGCTGCTGCTCGGAGTGTGGGTGGAGCTCGTCGAGTCGTTGGTCTCCGGTGGACCGGCAAGGGAGGAAGATGAACAAGGAGAAGGGCGTCTCCGTTGGAGAGAGTCGCGGAGGGGATTGGAAAGGTCACAGAACCATACAGCTCTGATACCAATTGTTAGAGAGAACACTCGCATTGGTAGGGATGACACTCAGAGTTGGGGCAATTTTCTTCTCTTTCAACTCACTCAAATGCCATGCCAACCCAAATGGTTGGGGATACATATTTATAGGCTAGCCATGTAGCCCAAGATGCAAGATGCTAGTCTAAGATGCTAAAGCAAAGATGCTTAGTCTAGTCTAAGATGCTAAAGCAAAGATGCTAGTCTAAGATGCTAAAGCAAAAGATGCTAAAAGTGCTAAGACTACAAACTTGTCCACACATGGACATCACACATGTCATGCCAAACAACATGTCATGCCAAAACACACACACACATAGACTTAACCTCTCAGGAGGTGGCCCAAGAACCGTCCCCACGCTGGATGGCGGGGATCGCATTACGGCGGTGCCTGATGGTGGCAGCAGAGTGAAAGAATTTAGTGTTAGCATCGCCGAGCTTGGTCCAACGGAGGGTGAAGCGCTGCTTCCAATACTTGTGGCGCAGGGAGAAAAGAAAAGCCAGGTGGTTCCGAAGAATGGACCTGAACACGGATTCTGGTCCAGAAAGATGACAGAGCTCCTCACATTTGTCCAGATAGCCCAGGATGATTGAAGAATTATGAATCCAACGCTCGAAACAACCCCATCGCCGATGCCAGCTAGAGAGCGCCTTCTGAAGGGTCCTCAGCTTAGAGGCGATGCGAAGGGCGGGATTAGGAGGAAAAGGCCCAGAGTTCCAACAAGAATGAACTAGATCCAAGAAGCCAGGGAGCTTAAGCCAGAAATTCTCAAACCGGAAGATGGGGGAACGGGGGATGGAAGTGCCAATCTTGATTAAGCAGGGGCAATGATCAGAGCTAGAGTTAGGGAGAGCAGAGAGAGGTATTGGGGTAGGAGGAAGTCCAGTGGGGGGACGAAAGACACCAGTCAAGAAGGACCAAGGTGGGGTTGCTCTGCCTGTTGCTCCAGAAATACCTCCTATTCTGAAGGTGGATGTCCTGAAGGCCATGGGTACTAATGATGTTGTTGAAGGTGTCCATGAGATTACTGTTAAGACGTCCCCGTTCTTGTTATGAGGGAAACGGTAGAGATTGAAATCGCCAACAAACAGCCAGTTGGACCTCTGGGGAATATCCAAAGAGAGAAACCAAGAGATGAAAGGGGCACGCTCAGCGTTCCGACACGGGCCGTAAATGTTAGAGAGGGACCAGGAGGCGCCGTTAAGCACAGAGGTGAGGGTGACGGTAAGCTGGAAGGGAGAGGAGAGGGTGACCCCAGAAAAGATAGCACTATTCCAACCAATGAAGAGGCCCCCAGCCGAGCCCAGTGCTGGGACAAAGGAAAACTGATCAAGGCGTCTGGGACAGAAGGACCGCACCAAGGAGGGCGTGAAGGAGGGCATCTTGGTCTCTTGAAGACAAACAACATCCACCTGAGCCGAAGAGATGAGGTTGCGGACCGCAAGCCTCTTAGAATAGGAGTTGAGGCCCCGCACGTTCCAACTGACCACCTGCCAAATCCTATCTCGACCCATCTGAGAAAAGTTTGAGCAAAAGGAGGGTGCCGGCCGTGGGCAAGGGACCACCAACCGAAGCAGGAAGGACAAGGACCGAAGCAGGAAGGACAAGGAGGCCAACGAGAGAACTAGAGAAGCGGGACAAACAAAAGTAGGTGAGCCCACCAGGACTGGAAACGTGGCACAAAAGTACGATACAGTCCTCCCAGGACCACACACGGCACGCAGGCCAGATAACAAAAGTACGAGAGTTTGATAAATTACAGCCCTCCCAGGGCAACAAAAGGCACACAGGCCGCTTAGATAGAACTTGTAGGAATGGCATTGAGAGAAGCTTGAGAAGCAGGAGGGACCTCCACAGGGGACGCCGCGGAGAAGCCGACAGCAGCGGGCGCGGAGGAAGCCGAGGCGTTGTCAGAGTCACTGGAGAGGATGGAGTTGGACACAGTGTTAGCGCAAAGGCCACAGAGACTGGTAGCAGAATGTTGGATTTGCTGAATGGATAACTGAGGAAGGGGGGTATCCAACCTTGACAGTTCGATAAACTCCTCGATGGTGGGCAGCGGCGAGAATCGACCCCGAGAGCGACGTGAGGAAGGCTTGAACCCCCTGAGCCGGGCTCTGATCCTGGCGCTCCTACGCAGACCCTGTGCCGAGAGCGGGGGAGGCCTCACCAGCGAGGGCGCGGGAGGGGGAGCACAGGGTGCCCCGCCCCGCCCACGCCTAGAGTAGACGAGCCAGACCGGGGGGCGCCCGGGGGAGACCAGGGCCGAGGCCGACTGAGGACCAGTGGAGCGGGAGGCCGAGGCCCGCCCAGGGGATCCCACCGAGGCCATCTGAGGTGGGAGAACTGGGGAAGGGGGGGCTGCTCCACCGCGGACTCCAGCGAGGGCGCAGAGGACACGCCCGAGAGCTCCACGCTTTCCTGGGGCTCTTGGACCATCGGGTGATCCACAATCGGGACGTCTGGCAGCTCATCAAACCCTTCAAGGACATCGTCCAAGAAGGGTTCGCCTTCATCCATAGGGGCTACCTCGTCCTGCTCCGCCTGATCGCCCAAGTGAGGTTGATTAGGAGGCGCCCACTGGTTGGCCAGAGGACCAAACCTCTGAGCATCTGCCCAGTGTTGGACCCACTCCGGTTCCCCGGGCTGGACGAGGCCCAGGAAAGGGTGGGGGTTCCCATTGTCCGGCGGCGGCGGGTCCTCATCCCCAGGCCATTGATCGGCAAGGTCCGATTGCAGCAGGTACACCGGGAAGGTCCAAGAACGACCCCCGCCATCCCGGTCGCTGCCATGCTTCAGAGTGATGCTTCTTGGAACGTCCAGATCGTCCTCGTAAAGCACCTTTACGAGGACGCGGCCGAGGCAAGGATCCGACTCGTGCCAGAATAGCAGCTGGCCGAAAGAAGCGACGGCCTGCTGGATGAAGTTCTGAGAACGACAATCCAGCAGGTATCTCAGGAACATCACCCATCCGACGCGAGCGAATGGCGAAAGCCTGCAGTTTGCCGCCTCGTCGTGCTTGACGAAGCGAACCAGGCGCCCGTTGACGAAGAAAGGCGGGGAGTTAACAAGGGAGTCCCGCTCAAACTCCGTCCCCAACTTGTAGATACCGATGCCAAGAGGGTAGAGGGAGTATCGGTCCACTTGGCGATGGAGTTCCACGCCGAGGTGGTGCCTGATGTCGATCAAGAGCCCCATCTTGGCCGCATGGGAGAGCGGGCCATCATGCTCCGCAATGGCGAGGCACTCGTGGCGCTTGAGGATCACCCCGGAGAGGGAGACCAGGTTCCGTTGCCGACGAAGAGGGCCCCCACCGTCCCGGATCACTCCGCCATAGGGGAGGAAGGGGAGTGGGTTCAACGGGAAGTTAGCCATGGGGCGGAGAGGGCTAGGAGAAGGAGGACTGAAAGCAAGAGGGGAAACCGGCGGGGAGAGAGGGGGAGGACTGACGGGGGAGGGAACAAAAGGGACAAGAGGGAGAGAGAGCCCGGGCGCCTCAGTAACCGTGCCAGGCGGGAACGAGGAGGCAGGGGTGCACTCCAAGCTAGGCACGAAGACAGAAGCGGAACCGGCGGGACAGGAGGGGTGAGGCCTAGAGCCCATCGGCTGACGTGGGCCATTAATGCAGGGCGGCGAAAGGTGCAAGCCACAGGGTACCGACGGCCGCGACTGCAACGAAGCGCCAATCTGAAGATCCGATTTCAGGCGCGAGAAGATATGCGCAGCCAGAATAGCACCCTGCCCACCCGACCGAGCAGGGATCCGCTGGGACTGGCAACCCAAGGACGGGGAGGAGCGGGGAGGGGGCGGCAGGCCCAGGAGCGAAGGGAGGCCACTGTTGAATTTGAAAATGGCACGCGGACCAAGAGGGGCCCTATTGGAACGAGCGCCGGAACGAGGAGAGGGGGGCAGGAAGCTTGCAGCGGAAGGAGGGCTGGCCGGAGCCGGAGGAGGGAGGGGGCACAGAAGGGAGCCAACCCTTAGGGCAGGAGGAGGCGAGGAAGGAGAGATAGGCGAAGAAGAGGGAGGAAAGAACGAAAGAACGTTGTTGAACGAAACTTTTTTGGCGGGAAAGGCGTGGCGACGAGCCGAGGAGAGCAGGGCGGGACGAAGAGGAGGAAGGAAGCGAGGGGCGGGGGGCAGACTAGGGTCGAGACAGGGGCACAACGAGGGAGCAAGAGCCCCCCTGGGCCGACGACGGGGGGGCAAGGAACGAGTAGACGACGGACGCCGATGCGGCCGCGGGGGGCCTAGGGCGGCAGAGGACGAAGGATGCCAGCGCGAGACCGGGGTCCAGCTCGCACGCTCCTCCTCCGACCACCGTCGAAGGTCCGAAGACCAACGAGGGCCACCATCATGCCAAAGATGGAAGTAGACGTCAAACTGATCCGTGACGACCCGACGTCGACGGCAGACCTCGAAGCCAACGCGGCGGGAGGAGACAGAAAACCGGAAGTGCCTATCTTGAAGAAAAGCAACGTGAAAACCTGCCGGAGAACCACCCAGACAGGCATGCAGGGCCATGCTGACCGAGGACTCCGAGAGGCGGAAGGTAAAACGACGAAAGACCGCCAACAAAAGGAAGGACCCAACCGGGGAGGAAGAGGGGTGATGAACCGGGGAGGCGAAGGATTCCAGAACGAAACGCTGGAAGTCCCTGCCGGGGGAGAAATCCCAAGAAGCCACGAGCGAACGGAGGTCCAGATCGGACTCGAGTTCAACCAACTCCAGCCGAGGCCCCATCGGGGCGAGAACGGAAACGGGACAGAGGGGGAGGGAGAGGCGGGGAAGAAGACGCACCCGGAGCGGAACCTAGCAGGAGACCAGCCGGGGGAAGCCGACGACGAAGGACGAGGGACGGCCATCCGGAACCACCGCAAGGGGAGACGCGAGCCGGAGGAGAGTGCCCATCGCAAACTCTCCGGTTCTGTAATATTTTTCCTCAGATCCAGTGGACATATATTCGACTGTGTTAGAATAAAATGACAAGACACGAAGTGCACCTAGCATTCTTTTATTATTCTTTTGTTTGCTATAACACATACATGAAATTTCTGATGTTTGTATACATGATGATTGCCAAACAAAGATATGGAGTTTGATTTATGTCAACAAAACCTGAGTATTGCATGGTGGGATCTTACATAGAGTCATGATATTAGATACAGAAGAACCGACTATCTTCTTCTATAGCAATATTGATGGTATTATATAACAAGTGTTCATCCCCAAGAAATTGAAGCAATCCTACCAAGAACAAATATGAAACACAGCTGAAACAAGAACAAATCTATTTGACCCTGCACCTACAGAAATAAGCAATTTAATGTTCTTCCATCTCTAAATTAGTGTTGTACTGAATATACCGCCTCATGATAGCACAACTTCCACGATGTAAGGTTTAAAGGATTAATAAGCCAAGTTAGTGATTTGAAGAAAACAGGTCATTTCGCTCATATTTTTGGTTGGTTGGGCAAGAGCAAATGAATACTTCCTCGTATCCAGGTTCAGCTGCTGTGGATATTTATCTTTCTACATGTGCACTTCACATATAAGTATAATGATATATGCATGCAAGTACTGAAGGAAAATGCAACAAACAAGTTTCAATAGTTGTCAAACCAACAAAACTTAGTGATACTAATATTACTCCAAATTCAGAAGACATAACAAGAACATGGTTATCTTTGAAACAAAAATTGGATGGCTGAGTGGTACACGTTACCTAAGATATGTTACCATTAACTGTTGCTGATTGAACAAGAAAGATCACCATATGACCTGTATTCAGTCTGAGAACTGCCAAAAGGGGAGAAGCAAAATATTAAATATGGCCTTAGGCTCTTAGAATTCATGTTTCATATATCCTCAATTCCTCATTATGTGATTTGATGTAAACAATTGGTTTAATCTTACACTTTGGCACATCATATGGATCCCGTGGTTCCATGAGCCAATATTGTCCTCGATCTTCAACTATCCAGAGTCCAGACACAGAGGACATATTACTTTTACAACCGGTATGCCCCCGCCAAACATTACTAGAAAAATACAATATTAATCAGTAGTTCAACGTAATGTAAACTGCGAAGAAAAAATGATAACACAATACCACTCACATACTCATACTCAAGGTATTAAATACCAGTTTTGACAGCCAGTGCATGTAACATGGGTAGATAGACAAGCTCATTTCTTTTCTGCAGAGCTCTCCATAGCAGATGATAAATTTGAGAATCTGGGTAAATGTTAGCAGACAACATAATCTGCACGAACATAAAGGCTTCTTTCACAAATTGCCTTTTGCAAAGTCGATTGATTGCTGCACTGAAATCTTCAATAGAGGCTTCAAACCCTGCATCTAGAAGCTTATTGACTAACAAAACAGCCCTGATAGGCATTCCTTTTGCACATTGAGCTTTTATGAGTGTTGTGTAGGCAAATTTTCTCAACTCAATGCCCTTTTCTCTAAGGGACTCCAAAAGTATTTCTGCTTGAATAATTTTTCCTTTCAAACAAAGCACATTAATAAGAAAGTTATAAGTAACAGGCGTCGGCACAAGGCCACGCCATAACATTACGTCATGTATATGGAAAGCCATCTGAATGTTTCGTGCTTCACAAAAACCTTGTATAAGGGTATTGTAAGTTATTGGGTCAGCATTAACACCTTCTCTATCCATATCACTGAGAACATTGATGGCCTCATCAAATCTGAGCTGCTTACAAAGCCCTTTAATAATGACACTGTAAGTTACAGCATTTGGCTTGATCCTGTTAGCAACCATTTCATCAAAAATACTTAGCATAGTATTAACTTCTCCAGCTTCGGACAGTGCATCCATCAAGGTAGTGTATGTCACTTCTGTTGGTACAAGTCCACTTAGCTGAATAGCCCTAAAATAGATCTCTGCAAGTTGCAGATCCCCAATTTTGCAATAACCATATAGAAGAGAATTGCATGTGATAATGGTTGGCCACATACCAGCTCCAGTGATCCGATGATACAAACAAACAGCATTATCAATATCACCAATTTTTGCATAACCATCAATGACAACATTATAGAACACTACATCAGTTGGCTGATATTTGCTAGCTACATTTTCCAAATACCACCTTGCTTCAACTAACAGTTCATTCTTGCAAAGGCCTAGAAGAATAGACAAATGGTTCAGTGATGTTGGCATTACCCTCTGAGAACTGCACATCACATCACACACTTGAAGAGCTCTTTCAATTTGTCCTAGCTTGCAATATCCATGGATGAGGATGGAATATGCGATAACATCCATATCCAAAGCAGTATTGTATATCTCGCCAAGTAGGTTGTCAATCTCATAGAACAAGCCTTTTTTGAAGAGGGCATTGAGAAGGACACTATATGTGACAATATTTAACTGCAAACCTTGGTCTAGGACATCCTTTTTTATCTTCATCCCTTCTTCAACATCACCACTTTCACAGTGACCAGTAATAAGTATAGTGTAAGTAACAAGATCAGGTTCAATACCTTGACATCTCATCATCTGGATGATTTTAGGAATTTCTCTTGTTAAACCAAGCAATCGATATCCATTAATAAGGCTGTTGTAGGTCACAATATCAAGTTTTGTTCCTTCTTTTGTCACTCTCTCAAAAAGATTCAACGCTTCCTCCATGGAACCTACTTTACATAGACCATGTATAAGAGTAGAATAGGTATACCTGTCAGGGATTAATCCATATTTCAGCATCAGAGATAAAAATGATGTTGCAGACTGAATGAACCCCCAATTGCACAATGCAGACATAAGAATGTTAAAGGTCATTCTCAAGGGTTTGAACTTTTCCTCCTTCCTAGCTTCCCGAAGAATAGATAAAGCTTCTCCAACCTTATCTTGCTTGCAGAGGCCATCAATGATAATACTATGTGAAAATTCACTGGGAGAGATACCACATGACTCCATTTCTTCAAAAAGCTTCAATGCCATATCTGTCTTCCTTAGGCCGTACAATAAACTGTCAAAGGTGAACACTGAGATTTGCATCTTTAGGCTGCTCATTTTACTAAGAACATAAAGGGCATCATGAACCATTTGAGCTCTAGCATAACTATTTGCTAAAGCATCCCATACTGAACAGTTGGAATCACACCCTCTGAACCTATTCCACAAAATATCACAGAGGGTAGACGCAGACCCAGATCCTACAGTAGGAAGTGCAATAAGATTAAATGTGGAATTTATTTCTGGTGTTAATTTGTTATATGTAGAGAGACCTTTTGAAATCACACTACAGTGATAATACTTGAAAAAATATACTAGTAAACGACCAACTGTTTACACATTTCTTTTGACCTTTTTCTCTGATGTTTTACATGGTAGTCATCATGGAACCAGAGTAACACTGTACATTGTATCATACATTCATATGGATCAAAATTACTGGTACCATTCTATGCCTCCCCAAGCCAATCATTTAAGGGTTAATTGCATCCAAGCCACCATTATTTCTGAAACCAAAAGAAATGCCATTACTATTTCACTATTTGCCTTCATACCATTACTATTTTGCAATACTCACTTACGTGCCATTTTCTATGCATTTGACACACATGGGCCCACCTGCAAAGCTTTCTTTTTCTGAAATACCAATTCTACCCCTGTCTTCTTCCTCTTCCCCTTCTCTGTCTGCCCCGACCTGGTCATGTCCTCGCCACCTCAGCCGCTCGCCGTCCAGGCCAGGGCATCAACCTCGAATGTGAATGCCTCCTCCTCATTGCTGGAGACAAGGACAAGGCGATCCACGAGGAGCAGCTTTGGCGCGAGGCCAAACACCGTCGTGAGTCAGACCTTCGCCTCGCCACGCTCCACCACAACCGTGGCCTCCATGTGGTCATGTGGATTGTTTGTCCCTTCCTCCCCTGCCCCGTGATGCAGGCTCTGTTGGTTCCGCAGATCCGGCCGACCCGACCCCACCTACTCTAACCCGGCTATGGATCAACCTCTTCTCTGGTGGTGACGGTTCTTATGACTTCGCCATGCTCGCCTCTGCCAATAGTGGGAGGGGCGCCGACGGCACGACGGCCGAGTCGTCCATCCAGGAGTGGGGCCTGCCCTCGGCGGCACAAGGGCAACAGACGCAGCGGAGTGGGCGAGGTGGCGGATGCAGGTTGAGTGAGTGAGGTGCGACCGGAGAAGAGAGGAGAAGCAGAGGAGGAAATTGCTAGTGGCAAGCTAGCTAGCAGGCGGGCAGGCTCAAGGAAGAAGAAAGATGAACAGTGTAGGGGTAGGGGTAATGTTGGCAATACAGAATGTTTGGTGTCTGCAGGTGGCCCATGTGCGTCAAATGCGTAGAAAATAGCACGGAAGAGAGTATTACAAAATAGTAATGGTACGAAAGCAAGTAGTAAAATAGTAATAACATTTCTTTGGAAATAAAAATCACATGGATGCAATTAACCCATCATTTAAGCATCATCACTACCAAGAACATGGAAAGGTTGGTAATTAGAAACACGAAAACTCATATCACGCTCACCTTGCTTGCTCACAAGCCGCATCAAGGTTGCCCGCGTCTCCCGCCACCTCCTCTCCCGCAGCAGCCCATGGCAGAACTCAAAACGCGCGACAATGGAGGCCTCCCTCTCGAACTCCTCCTGGCCGTCCCAAGCCGCCCCTCCTTTGTACTCAAGCCTAGGAGCTCCAGCCATACTGCCAAAGAAGGGAAGTACCATGCCAGCAACCGAGTCCTCCACGGACAACGTCACCTCTGCCGCCGCCGCCGCCGAAGATGGGTAATACGATAGCAGCCTCCGTACAGGGACGGGCGAGCAGGGAGGGCGGTGGCGCCGGACGTGTGGCAGGAGGAGGAGGAGGCAGAGCGGGAGGCGCGATCGGGAGGGCATTCGAGGGGGCAGCGTCTCATGGCGCGGGGGAGGTATGCTACGGTGCGGGGGGTGTAGAAGAGCTCCCGCTCCGTATCGTGGCGTGAAGCCGTGCGCGCGCTGACCGGCGCCGGACTACCGCGGCGGCAAATAGCATCGGAGGAGTCTTATCGGCGGCGGCGGAGGCGGGGGTTTTGTGTGACCGGAGGGCTCATGGGGTTTGTGGGGGAGAGAAGCTAGGCCGAGTGAACGGGCTTCGATGGGCCGAACATTATCCTTTCGTCGAGTGGGCCCTTTCAATCGAAGATTCGAATTTTTAGCTTTCTCCAACCTCTTTTTGGCACATCCCATAGAACTTTTTATGAAATAATATTTTTTAATTTTTTTCAATTTTGGTATATGATTTGAAAATTTTGGGTGGGCACTTGTTGGCCGATCAAACGGCCGAACTAGGCCACGTCGACCTCATTCGGCCAAATTCAGCTGCGGGTGTTGACAAGTGTCGGTCATTGGTCGATCAAACTAGGCCATGTGGCCTAGTTCGGCTGACCATACGTTGAACTAGAGGTGATAGTCTAGTTGTAAGTAATTTAGGGTAGAGTAGTAGTAGTTTAAAGGTAGTTTAGGAGTAGTTTAGAATAGTTTAGGGGTAATTTATGAATATTTTAGAGTTAATTTAAGAGTAGTTTATGAATAATTTATGATTAGTTTAAACATAATTTAGGGTATTTAGAGGCACTTTATATAAAATTTATGAGTACTTTATGGATAATTAATGGGTATTGTACACATAATTTAGATATACTTTAGCGATAATTTAGGGATACACAAGAGTTAATTTAAATATAATTTAACGATAATTTAAGGATACTTTGGATATAATTTAGCGATAATTTAGAGGTACTTAGGAGATAATTTAACAATAATTTATGGGTACTTTGAACATAATTTAGTGATTGTTGATAGCAAAAAATGGCATTAATGGCCAAGATTGTCAAAATATCAATTTTAGTAATTTGGGCCGAAAATATAGAACTCCTGGTATAGGCCGAAGCCCTGAACGTGCCAGAGGCCCACCTGCATGAGGCCTCGGGAGGCCTTTTAGCGGCCTGTTAGCTTCGGCCCGAGGAGCAGGCTTCGGCGCGCCTACCGAAGGCCCACTTCGGATAAGCTTTGGAGATAGAGTCTGATACAGATTCTGGTTGTTTTTATCCCTAAACTTGATTAGGCCGAATCTTATCAGATTAGAATTAGAGATAAGAAGACTAGCCCCTATAAATACAGGGGTGAGGTCGGTTCATAGGACCCTTCACAACACAAATCAACTTCAAACCCTAGTTTGAACTGTACTTTATTTTCTTTACTATTTCGTACACCTTCGTGGTTTGCGCTGGAAGCCCTCCATCGGCCACGCCGTAACAGTGGTAAGCCTTGTTGGTTCGCCTATGAATCATCTGTTAATCTATATAATAGATTGCTATCACCTTGTTGGCTCGCTTGTGAACTATCTGTTAATCTACGTACAAATTGCTACCTTCGTTTTGTATACTGCAACACTTAGTAATTCGGTCTCCAGGCCAAATTGGCACTTGATCTTAACCTTGTTGCAGGTTTCACGTTCGAAGCCCCCTTCGCCGAAGGTTTCGGGAGCTAGGAAGTTGGTTTCGGAGGCTGCCAGAGCACCCTTCGGTGAGTCCCTTCTTCGTCCGTCCATGCCAGACCTGTCACGCTGTTATTGGTCTAGTCAAGTCCCGCGCACCAGAGCCACTTTCGCATCGGGGTTGCTTCACGCCGGGGTCACACCAGAACGCTCCGCATCGGACTTCGTCGCGCCAGCGCTCCGCTTCGGACTTCGTCACATCAGAATGCTCTGTATCGGATTACGTTGCACCAACGCTCCGCGTTGGATTTTGTCGTGTCAAAAGGCTTCGCACCAAACCCTGTCGTTCGGAGGCGATCACGCGTCACGATCTGTTAGGAGCCTATCTTCGGCCAGATCTGTCTGAACGCCGAAGACTATCTTCAGCGTACCCTTCGCACCAAACGTCGAAGTCCCCCTTCGGTGAACCTTCGCACGGTATACTCCGAACCAATTAGGCTCTGTTCGGCCGATTGGATTATTTTTATCTATATATTTTGGCTAATTTTATTATTTATGTATAATCTAATTACCTGGTGACTCCACCCCCTTGCCACTGTTAAGGGTAGTCGGAATGCGACGTCAGTGTTGTGTTATGCTTAGGTTCATCCTTGAGTATCCACACGCTTTTGGATCGTCGAACTGACCCAAGTGCGGGGGCACGTTTTCATGTCGATAGCGATAATTTAGGAGTATTTTAGAGATAATTTTGGCGTACTTTATGAATAATTTAGAAGTTTTATAAACATGGTCCTTCATTGTGCGTAGCTTTCTTGTGCTTGCTAACATGTTGATGCAAGATCGGACTGCAATTGCATCCGATACTATCTAGTGCTATTCAAAGTATTCAGACGTACTTTACTTCACTATGTTAGATATCTAATGTAGCAATAATTTGAACATAATTCTCATATTATTAAAATTTTAATGGTTTGACTCGGTAGGCACATAGTTATGTTTGTCATATTGTTTGCTGCTTAATTTATCTATGTTGGTGTAAACTTAATGTTTTTAGGCATTATGGATAGAACATCATTTTTAATTTACTATGGAGATAGTCAAGTACTTATTGGTCATTATGGTTGTTGACATAAAATATTACGCTAACATGTTCAAATAGCCTCGAAGGGCTAGCTAAAAAGAGGGATTTATTGCGAACTGAGTTAGGCCTCCGAATAGGATAATAATCTTAGCTTTGTTCGAAGTGTGTTTTATTCCATCTTTTTATGTCCCTATTTTTTGGTATTGTTTTTGGTTACACACATGGCCTGGGAGGTCTACTTAACTCTAGTGCAAGTCCTACAATCTTAGAAAAAGGTTCTAAACATGCCAATCAGTTTGACCCTGCAATTAATAAGGGAGAATAAAAATGACGTTAGTAGCAACACCGATCGGCTGTCAAGCCAATAGCCATGGTAGCATAAAGATAAATGCAAGTAACAACACCAATCGATAGTCGAGCCAATAGCCATGGCCAGATTATCGGGATCAGTAATGCCATCGACCGATGAGGATACACGCTTCACGCGCAAAGGCCAATGAATACCTCCCAATGGAGACAAGATAAAACTTGGAATTAAGGATAACCTATCGGCTTTTACTCTGATAGAAACCAAACTTAGCACACAGAAAAATGCATCCATACTATCAAACTACAATAACAACAAGATTGGACTTAACCAAGGTAGTCGCTAAATCACGATCGATCAACAATACTTTAACATATTGGGCATGCTTTATTTATATGAATGGTATACAACATAAATTAGATACAATAGATCAAGATGTTAGACTTAACTAATGAAGCCTTGAACTACAATATTCAACTCACATCAATCTAAGAGATCGTAACGATGCGGCCTTAGACCTAGCTGAAAGATTTTGGTCCTTGAGTTGTATTGACTTTTTGTGATTAATGAAAACAGATGTCGGGACTAACCATTTTCATGAGTTTGTGTGTTAGGTTAAGTTTCAACATCAAGCAAAAAGGTTGATTGCTCATTAGTTGAGAATCAACAAGTTGAATTTTGATTAAAGCTTGTTAAGTATATTTTGATGAATATGGAAAATACAAGTTAAAAGTTGATGATTGATAAGAAGTTATTAATCATGAGGATCAAGTGGACATATTGAAGAGGTTAGATAAGAATTAGTTTTTTATGGAAATATGGTGAAGGGCAAGTGATACTCGGCTACAAAGGACCATACAAAGGTGAAGGGCAAGCGGAGTGTTGTGGCAATTGTGTTAGCTACAACACAGGTTTTGTATGTGTGTATAAGGTGTGTAAAATGAACCTCGAAGGGTTCTCTTAGAGGGAGAAAAGATTTATACTGGTTTGGACCTCCCCTAGGGGATAATAGCCCTACATCTAGTTTGTGGTGGATTTGGCATGGTATGCCTCGGTGTGGTGTAGTGAACTCCAGGGTTTCATGGCCCTTGGAGAAGCTATCTTGTTACAAGGGCTTGGCCCTACTTTTATAGGCACGCAGGTCAAAGGAAAAGACCAAAATGCCCTCTATAAGTCCTAGGCTCATAGGGGCAAAAGGGGAAAAAGAGCTAGCTATTGTACAAGAGTGCTTTACAGCTTTGCAGACGTGTCAGACAACGTCACTTCTTGACCAACTAAATGACATACTAGGGGCAGAGGGGCCCCTAGTATGACTTCTATACTGTAGCGAGGTGCAAATATTTTCTAGGTTTAGAGTAGGGGCCGGAGTTCTCCAAGTGAAGGCTGCAAGGAAGGCTTCGAAGTATACTCCGAACCGGACTCCGAACTGGGCTCCGAACTAGGGTCTCGGAGACTGGCTCTGAGGGGCTACGAAGGGAGCTTGAAGGTTAACTCCGAACAGGGTTCGAGGGTTAACTCCGAACAGAGCTCGAAGGTTGACTCCGAGCAAGGCTCGAAGGCTAACTTCGGAGGTAGCCTGAGACTTAGCACTTGGCAAACTTTTAAGGGATCTTGCGGGCTTCGCTCCGAAGGGCTCCGAAGGGGTTCGGAGGCCTCACTTCAGAGGGCTTCGAAGTAAACCCAGGGACTTGGAAACAACTTCTTCAGAAAGGAACAGGCTTCGACAGTGTTGGGCTCCGGGCCGAAGGCTGTCGAAGGCTGACGTCATTTGGCCCCTATTCAAGGGAAAACTTATTCCCCCAACAGTAGCCCCTCGCTTGCAGGCCTTCGGGATGAAGGGGTGCGTGCGCCCTTGGGACAAATGACCGAAAATTACAACTTCAGGGAAAATAGGCCTTCGGAGCTTGGGCCGAAGGTGACTTCGAAATGCGCAGGTGATAGTTGCCTGTGTCAGCTGTCAGAATGACCTTGGGGGGATCGACTGACTCCGCAACGGCTATAAAATTGACCGTTACAGTGCGCCGGGCCGTTTCGCCTTCACTGGAGGCCCACCTGTCAGCGGGTTGGGCCCACGAACCGTCGGGATTTTTACCACCTATAAATAGGGGTTTATCGCACATGGCTTCGACACACTTCTCACTTGCTTTCTTCTCAGCGCCTTGCACCCTTCGCTCTCTTCTCCTCCTTAGCTTCGCGTGAAGCACCCCTCGCAAGCCTTAGCCCCTTCGCGCCGAAGCTCCACAAAATGCCGAAGAAGGTTGCTTCGAAGGCTTTGGTCTTGGGCTCGAGCTCGAGCTCCGCCCAAGCGCAGGCAGCGGCAGCTGCAGTAGCGAAGCCTGCACTGAGGTGGTTGGGGCCGAGGGACCTTCGGTCGCCATCCGACAAGTTCGAGCAGACACTGGAAATGAGGGCCTCGATCTCCACACAGGAGTCCGTCCCGAGGGCATGTGAAGGAAGGATTGCTTTGAAGATTCAACTTAGAGTGCTAGAGAAGTCGGAGGCTATTCCGAGGCCTCGCGCTGATGAAGTGGTGTTGTTCGAAGCCTTCTTCGAAGCTGGCCTTGGACTACCAGTGGTGGGGATGTTGAGCGAAGTCCTGAAGGCTTACAACCTCGAGCTTCCTCAACTTTCGCCCAACGTTGTGGCGAGGCTTGCTGTTTTTGAATGGGCCATGAGGGCCGAAGGTTGCGAGGGCCACGCGGACGTCTTCGTCGCCCTTCATGATGCCAACTGCCAATCGAAGCCAAGGGAGGGCTCAGACCACATCAAGAGGGCTTTGGCCTTCGGCAGCGCCAACTTCCAGCTTTGGAAGGAGTACCAAGATGTCTTCCCAGTGAGGGCCACCAACAGCAAATGGTACTCGAAGTGGGACCAAGAGTGGTTCTATGCCTCCGTCGGCGCGAACTATCCCCTTCGGAGTACCAATGCACTTATCTCTTATCGGCGTGAAGGCGTGGTGAAGACCAGCTCCGACACCCTTTGCTCGAGGATCTCGCTCCTTCGGAGGGTTGCCACGAAGATGAGCATGAGGGACCTCGCGGAGGAGTTCATCACCCTCCGGCTCAGCCCCCTTGCGCGCTCTTGGCCGGAGGGGCTCTTTCAACCTTCGGGCCGAGGGGGCCTAAACGAAGTGGCATTTGAACGCCTCGGTAAGACTTCGAAGCTTTTCCACTTTCATACTTCGCCAAAAACTTTACTCTGACTTGGATCTTTATGAAGCCACTCTTGAAGTGAGGACTCCGGAGGAGGCCATCGCAGTGGCGGAGCGTGTTGTCGGGGCCCCGACACCGGAGGAGCAAGCCCAACGGCTTGCTTTGGTGGGGACTTGGGAGCATTGGAACAGGGGTGTGGACCCTGCTCGGCTTCGAGGAGGTCCAGGCTCTGCCAGACTTCTCCCACCTCGCAGCTTCGACAACTGGCTCCAAGAGGAAAAGAGGGGACGACGACGAGCCCAAAACTTCGAGGGCTCGGCCGAAGGTCCCCGCGACCGAAGCCTCTACCATGGAGGAGGCAACAGTCGCGGACCCTCAAACAGAAGCGGAGCCGACAAGTGCTCTGGCAATGGCTACCAAGGTGGTAGCGAAGGCCTCGATGGCGATGGCTTCGGGCACGGAGGTCGACGCGCTGGCTTCGCAGCGAAGGGACTGGGGGCACACATTGACCCCTCTACCTTCGAAGAAATCTGTGACGAAGGTAAACACTTCAAACATACTTCTCTTTTATATGTGGATTTTGACTTGATCTTTTTTGCAGAAGATGATGCCAGTGCGAGGCCCACCGTTCTGAAGCCAACGGAGGTCTCCAGCAGCAGCAGCGATAGCTCGGAGTTTGATAGTTCCTCGTCTGAAGAAGATGAAGACAACAGTCATGACGAAGGGGACCCCCGAGGCGACAAGGAAGTCGAGGTGGTGGACCGAAGCCCAACTTTGCCAAAGCCTGTGCAGGCGGTTGCGGCGGAGGAAATCATCCGGCCTTTGCAGCCGAAGGGGGTCGTGACGGAGGCGGCCCTCAACAACTTCCGCGAGGGCTGTGTAGCTGTGGAGGCGGGAGGCTTGGTGTCTCAACTCAGCCACTCGAACCTCATGGACCTCTTCATCAACGCAAACGAAGCCCTTATCTAGTGAGCGAAGTCCTACGCAGCCTTCGAGTTATACTTTGGTCTTCGATCAACACTTATGATTTTCTTGAATTCTTCCAGGCCTTCGCACTGAACGCATCAGCGTCAACCTCTACGGACAGGTGGATGATGCGCTTGGCGGAGGATAAGGAGGCCCTCCGACGCGAAGTCTCTTACGAAGCCAAGAAGTGAAGGCGGGTCGAAGCTTCAGCCGAGGCGGCGAGGGTCGAGGCCGACAAGGCTAGGGAAGCCTTGGCCTCGGAGACCGACAGGCTCCGAGCGGAGCTTCAAGCTGCGAAGGATGCCGAAGCCCAGCTGGCGAAGGAGAACTCCGAGCTTCGCCAAGGAGCTCAGTGCCTTGAAAACTTCGTCGTTGGCAACATTGGCGAAGCCACCCTGAGCCTGACCGTGGTCCTTCAACAAATAGGGACCGAGTGCCGGGCTCTAGACTTTGGCAACCAGGATCCAATTGGGGACCACGTTGCATTTTTGAAGGTGGTGGCTGCGACGGCGGAGCAATCTTTGAAGGGCTTCACCTTGATGGCCGGCCGAGTGGCGGGTCAAGGGGTGTTGCAAATGCTTCATGACGTGGGGTGCAACCACCTCGAAGCAGCAACCTCGGTGACTCCAGTGGCCTTCGGAGGCCAGCACTTGGTGACGCCTTCGGACGGCGTCCGCGAAGCTTGGCGGCGACTTCAGGAGCCTTGGAAGGACCAAGGCTGCGAAGCAGTCCTCGAGCTTCAGAAAGCCCTCCGCCTTCTCCGAGCCAGGGCACATGCCTCGCCAGCTATTCCTTCAACATCGGCACCTCCGCCTCCGAAGGTGTAGATCTCCTTAGGCTCCTTGTAATTCTTAGTTGTAGGCTTGTAAAAACTTATTAGTTTATTAATATAAATGCAGGGGTGCTTTATACCTGCCCAGGCTCAGTCTCTGAATGTTGACTTCGAAGTACTTGAGGACTCTGAAGAACTCCGCCAGTTATGGGCGGTCCTCGAGGTAGCTAGGTCCGAAGGTCCCCCTCGGTTCAAACTTCCGAGGGGGCCTAACGACGAAGCCATCCCCGAAGTAGTCTAGGATCTGCTGGCTATTGTGAAGACAGAGTCCCTTCGGAGTTCTTCATCTTTGCCAGACTTAAGTTGCTTCGCAGTAAACTCACATAGCGAGGGGGTACGGCCTTTGCGAACAGCCTTGGCAGGCGATGGAGCCTTAGACTTCTCCGCCTTCGACACGGCACCGCCTGCCTCGCAGACTTGGAGTGACCTGCAAAGATGAAGACGAGGTTTGTGGGATTCGGGGCATGGACGAACCAGACGTGAGAGAGCAGGCTCCGACGAGGCTTCGTCCAACCGAGGGGGCCCTGGCCGAAAGAAGGGCAAGCGAGGGCTGGGGCCTCGAGCTCGCTTTTTCTTAGGCTTAGACACAGACTACTCATAGTTTTGTTTTCGAAGTGTACTTGTAACATACTTCTCAATTATCATTCAATGAATGGAGTTTATTGTATTTGCATACTTCGTCTGCATGCTTCGCATTGTTTGATGGCTTCGAACATTTTTTTAGCTTGTCACGCTCGTACTGCGTATTACATTCACACACTTCGCATACATGCTTCCCCCCTTACTCGTGACAGCTAGGGACTTAGTCGTTGCTGGTGCGGGCAATAAAAAATGTGAAGGGGTGCACCTTTTTGGCAGCTTTGGATGCTTATATCACATTGAGCGAAGGCCTCTTTTGGGCTTTGAATGCATTAATTTTGAGCGAAGCAAGGCTTCAGTGTAGCCAAATTAAGCGAAGCATGCTTCAGCATGCTTGGATTTGGATGTTGTGCGTGAGCAAGGCTCCGAAACGCACTTAGATTTTAAGCAAAGCATGACTTCGAGATGCTTAATTTTTTACATTAGATCACGTCACACGAAGCGAGGCCTCGGTGTGTGTTCAGATAGCGAAGCGAGGCTTCTTGAGCTTGGTCTTGTAGTGAAAAGGACATTTGGTGTGGATTCACCGAACCTGTGATTTTGAGCCACCTTCGACTCTGAGCCACCTTCGACTCTGAATATCGAGAACGGATCTCGGAATTCCGGGATACGTTAGGC
The DNA here is from genome assembly GCA_019279435.1 of Zizania palustris. Lineage (NCBI taxonomy): Eukaryota > Viridiplantae > Streptophyta > Magnoliopsida > Poales > Poaceae > Zizania > Zizania palustris. The sequence goes on along the minus strand of JAAALK010000082.1, from coordinate 103,802,113 downwards.
CGGTGGCCTTCGGATGCCGGACGCATCAGGCCGATGGCCTAGAGTCCTTGGACGCATCGGGTCAGTGGCCCGGAGTCCTTTTAGCCCACTGCTACGGGCCTGGAGGCGTTGTGTAGCCTTCGGAGGGGTACTCCGGATTTTGTAAAGCGAAGCAAGGCTTCGAATTTTAAATAAGGCGAAGCAAAGCTTCGGGTTTTTGATAAGGCGAAGCAAGGCTTCAAATTTTGAAAGGAAACGTGAAGCAAGGCTTCGACTTTTAAAGAGATGGAGAAAAAGTTTACATTAAAGGTGAAGCAGGGCTTCAGCTTTAAGGTGAAGCAGGGCTTCGATTTTATACTAAAGTAATTGCAAAATTGTACATCGAAGTGGTAATTCGAATTGTACATACCTCATAGCCCTTGGGGCTTTGACGACCTTCGGAACGTGAAGCGGAGCCCCTTGCCAGAGAGTGAGCTCCGAAACGCGAAGGATGGAGGAAGGTGAAGATGACCTTCGAACTGCACCCGAAGCCCCTTGCTGAAGGGTGCGCGAAGCAAGAAAGCTTCGAAGCTCCCCCCTCAAGCATACTTCAAGTTGCAGACAGTGGCAGAGAACTTAGCTTTTAGGACTAAGGTCCCCATGGACGGCGGGGAATAAGTTTTCCCTTGAACAGGGGCCAAATGACGCCAGCCTTCGACAGCGTTCGGCCCAGAGCCCAACACTGTCGAAGCCTATTCCTTTCTGAAGAAGTTGTTTCCAAGTCCCATGGTTCACTTCGAAGCCATCTAGAGCGAGGCCTCTGAACACCTTCGGAGCCCTTCGGAGCGAAGCCCGCAAGATCCCTTAAAAGTTTGCCAAGTGCTAAGTCTTAGACTAACTCCGAAGTTAGCCTTCGAGCCTTGCTCAGAGTCAACCTTCGAGCTCTGTTCGGAGTTAACCCTCGAACCCTGTTCGGAGTTAACCTTCGAGCTCCTTTCGTAGCCCCTCAGAGCGAGTCTCCGAGACCCCAGTTCGGAGCCCCAATTCGGAGCCTAGTTCGGAGCCCAGTTCGGAGTCCGGTTCGGAGTATACTTCGAAGCCTCCCTTGCAGCCTTTGCCTAGAGAACTCTGGCCCCTACTCCGAACCCAAAAAATATCTGCACCTTGCTATAGTATAGAAGTCATACCAGGGGGCCCTCTGCCCCTAGTATGTCGTTTAGCTGGTCAAGAAGTGACGTTGTCTGACACGTCTGCAAAGATGTAAAACACTTTTGTACAGTAGCTAGCTCTTTTTCCCCTTTTTGCCCCTATGAGCCTAGGACTTATAGAGGGCATTTTGGTCTTTTCCTTTGGCCTGCGTGCCTATAAAAGCAGGGCCAAGCCCTTGTAACAGGATAACTTCTCCAAGGGCCATGAAACCCTGGAGTTCACTACACCACACCGAGGCATACCATGCCAAATCCACCACAAATTGGACGTAGGGCTATTATCCCCTAGGGGAGGTCTGAACCAGTATAAATCTTTTCTCCCTCTGAGAGAACCCTTTGAGGTTCATTTTACACACCTTATACACACATACAAAACATGTGTTGTAGCTAACACAATTGCCACAACACGGAGTCTTGGAGCCGAAGGACCAATGCGATGGTGAATAGCGAGTATAAGCTATGTGCCGATGAACCACATAAGTTCAAAAGAAAACTATGGGTGATCAACATCTCTTATTCAAGAAATGCAAGAGTGGATGAAGAGAAGAGCAAGTATGGGCTTTATATATTGAAGGATGTCAAGTGGCTTGGATATATGGAAGCATTCATGCTTCATAAGTTGATCAACATCAAGCCAAAATTAAGAGCGGACATTGCTCAAGGCAAATATATAAATATTTTGGGACTAACGTATTCAACTAGTTGTTGTAGATCAATAGTCCTAAATGATGAAATGGTTTCAACTTTGTCATCCCTCAAAGTTGAGTAACAAGATGGTGTACGGGTATTCCTATTGTTATAAATCCTTTTTTACTTGCATTTGAGTATAGGAATGTCGTACTATTAAGAGGGATACAAAATTGATGTGTTTGTATATGTCTCGGTGCTCAAAATGTTTTATCCCATTACTATATTGAGAGAAAATCAAAGACATAACTTTTTATCCTTTGGGTTTTAAGCCTGGTTCTTTTGTTGGTTGGATAGCACTATGAATAAGCTTTTCAAAAAGTCAAGAATCATCAAAAACAGAGTTCGGAGTTAAAAGTTATGAACTATTTTCTAGGGTGCTACCAATAATTTCGGAAGTTCTGATCTTAAGAACGGAAGTTTCGATCCGTCGGAACTTCTGATAGAAAATTGGAACTTCCAATTTAAACTCTCAGCATGGAATTTGTTTTTTGGTCAGAACTTCCAATTTTGCATTAGAACTTCCGATTTGAACTCTCTGTCTCGATTTTTTTGGGGTCGGAACTTCCGATTTGTCATTGGAAATTCCGAGGGGAGCGGCCAAAAATGCCAAAACAGTCAGATTTTGGGTGTGGGCTATAAAACCCCCTTTTTCTCGGCCATTTTTAAGCAAGAACTCAACCCTAACCCTAGTTTTTAAACCCTAGAACTCTCACTCTGTTTTAAGTATAAATCTAGAGTGAATCTTTGTGATTCCACTTGAGAGTTCTTCACAAATCTTCTTGCAATTTCTTTGCTATATATTTTGAGAAGATTTTGGGTGGTTGAGTTGGTTGGTTTTATTGCAAAATCTTTGAGCACTTGAGTTCATAGCAAACAAATCAAATTTGTGTTTGTTACTCTTGGAGATTGAGATCTCCTAGATGGCAAGACGTCATCAGTGAGCAACCAAGGATTGTGGTGTACCCGGGAAGGTTTGTGAAGGTTCTGCCTCACCTTCGGAAGGGAAGAGGTAACTCTAGTCAAACCCCAAGCTTATTTTCGGCTAAGGGTTGGTGAAGAAAAGGGTTTAGAGAGACCCGACCTATTGAGGTCCCTCAATGGAGACGTAGGATCGGTGGATCCGAACTCCAGTAAATATATACTTGTGTTCATTGTGTTCTTTATATTCATGAGCTAGTTCTTCATATTCATATATGTTTTAGCGTGATCTATGTGCTCGTGCTTGTTTGATTGCTATTGATGAATGTGATAGCTTAATAATACCTATTAGAACTTGCAAGAACAATTGGTTTGAACTAGAACTAGTAGATTTAAAGTTTATCGTTAATTTCGTTCATTGCTTGTTTTAGCCCGATCTCTAAATTGACCCCACGGATCTAGTTTTCCTTGCATAGAAATACTCCAAACAACTTGTGCTAACTTTCTATTCTTATAGAATTGCTATAAAAATTCATCTTGTGTTCTTGGTGTTCTTCGTGTTCTTGCTAGTCCATACTTTAATATTGCTCGATCTACTTGCTAGCAATGTTATAGAACATCTTCCTTTGTAAAAGTTATAGCCAACATCATTACGCACATTTCCATTCATTTACTTCGTTGGCTAGATCAAAATTCATATTTGTTGATTTTTTAAGCCCACCAGAACTTCCGATCCATATTGGAACTTCTGATCAGCTGAAGTTCCGAAAAAAATTCGGTGCATCGGAACTTCTGATCGAGTTTTTCAAACTAAATATTTCCGCAAGAATTTTTTAGGAACGCCTATTTACCCCCCTCTAAGCGACATCAATGTCCTTTCAATTGGTATCAGAGCAAGGTCTCTCATTTGGGCTTCATCACCTTAAGAGTAAGGATGTCGATGGGTGGTGAGATTTTTATTGAACCTCTTTTGCTAGATGAATCGAATTATTTATCTTGGAGTATATGCATGCTTGATATATTTAAAACCATGGACACTAGGATAATGCAAATTTTAGATGTGAACATTTGTCCTCCATGTGACATATTTTCGGCATCTAAAGAGGAAGAAAAATTCGGCTAGAGGAATTTCTAGTAAATTTCTTCCATCTCAAATCAATTTAGGTTTGTTTTCATTAAGGATTTTGCAACTAGAATAGTAAACCATAATATTTCGAAGAATAACTTTAATTGAAAAGTAATTAAATCCTTTTTCTTTCTAGTCGAGTCTGAAATCCTCATCACCAACCATCTCTCTGTTCCCATTAAAAACCTGGAGAAATCAATTATTCTTTTTTCATCTGTGATTTTGTATTCAAGTTCAGAATTGCGATTTCGACGTGAATACGAAATTTCTTAATTTTCCGGATCATAGAATATTCTTTAAAATATTCATGAGTTATTTCTTTGAAATCTAAAATCCCTAAATTTGTTTTAAATTCCAAAACTTTTTACTTTTTCTCAAAAACCCATATTTGAATTTTCAGGAAAATATTTTTCCTATCTTTCCTTTTCTTTTCTTTTCTTTTCTTTTATTTTTTCTCTTTCTTCCTTTTGTTTTTTTGTCCTCTCTCTCGTCTTTTTCTTTCCTACACGTGCCCTCTTTTCTTTCTTGTGCGCAACCATATCCTTCTTCATCCTCCCACACTTCTCTCCCTTCTCCTCTTCCCTCTTGTTGACACAGAAATCGTGCCCCCGCACTTGGTCAGTTCGATGATCCAAAAGTATGCGGATACTTAGGAACAAGCATAAGCGTAACACAACATTAACGTCGCATTCCGACTACCCTTAACAGTGGCAAGGGGGTGGAGTCGCTAGGTAATCAGATCACACAGAAATAATCCAATTAGCCGAAATATATAGATAAAATAACCCAATCGGCCCAACGGAGCCTGATTAGTACATAGTTTACCGTGTGAAGGGTCACCGAAGGGGGGCCTTTGGCGTTTGGTGCGAAGGGTGCGCCGAAGGTGGCCTTCGTCGTTTAGATCAATCTGACCAAAGGCAGGCTCCGAACAGATCTCTAACGCGAAATCACCTCCGAACGACAGGGTTCGGTTTGAAGTCTTTGACACGACAGGAAATCCAACACGACGCGCTAGCGCGACTTCGTCCGGTGCGAAGTGTAGGCGTGACGAGGCTTGGTGCGGAGTACCGGTGCGATGAAGTCTACTGTGGAGCACTCTGGCGTGGCCCCAGCGTGATGCATCCCTAATACGAAGTGGCTCCGATGCGTGGGAACTCGACCAGACCGAGAATAGTGTGATGGGTCTGGCACGGGTAGTCAAAGCAGGGTCCTGCTGAAGGGTGTTCTGGCAGCCTCTGAAACTAGTTTCCTGGCTCTGGACACCTTCGGCAAAGGGGCCCCGAGTGTGAAAACCTGCAACAAAACAGAGATCAAGTGCCACTTCGGCCTGGAGATCGAATTTACTGAGTGTTGCATTAGAGAACGAAGGTAGCAATCTGTTACGTAGATTAACGGATGGTTTGCAGGCGAGCCAACAAGGCGATAGCATTCTGTTACGTAGATTAACGGGTACTTCACAAGCAAAGTAACAAGGCTTATCACCGTTTCAAAGTGGCAGACGGAGGGCTTCCAAGAAAACCCATGAAGGTAGTACAAAAAAGTAAAGGAAAGTAAAGATACGATTCAAACTAGAGTTTGAAGTTGATTTGTGTTGTGCGTGGTTTGATGAACCGGCCTCACTCCTATAATTATAGGGGCTAGTCTTCTTATCTCTAATACTAATCTGATAAGATTTAGCCTAATCAAGTTTAGGGATAAAAACAACCAGAATTAGTATCAAACTCTATCTCTGAAGCTGGCCCGAAGTGGGCCTTCGGTAGGCCTACTGAAGCCTGCTTCCTCAGGCCGAAGCTTCGGCGAGGCAGGCCTCCAAAGGGCCTTTGGGCCGAAGCTAGCAGGCCGCTAAAAGTCCTCCAAAGCCCAATGTTTTATGGGCTTTTGGCCCTATAAGGCTTCGGCTTGTACCAGGACTTGTGTATTTTTGGCCCAAATTACTAAAATTGATATTTTGACAATCTTGACCATTAATGCCATTTTTTGCTATCAACACATGCCCCCCGCCTTTTAGTGAACTAAGTGAACTAAAAGCATAACGGGCTAAGGACGATACCTTCCATATCAACCTTCCGACAATTTCAAACGCTTTGCCACACACTTGGGAAGTATTTTTTCAAATACCTGCCATTTAAAGCTATTCAAAATCACTCTCCTTGTAGAGACTCTAACAAGTATGCATTACCTGGAGCGATTTCAACCACTTTAAAGGGACCTTCCCAACTAGGCGACCATTTACCAAATTTGGGGCTCTTCGTACCTAAGGGCAAAATCGTTTTCCAAACCAAATCACCAACTTGAAATGATTTTGGCTTAACTCTTTTATTGTAGGCTCTAGATATTCTTCTCTTGTCTTTCTCTATAGCTTCTAAATCCCTCAACCTTTTATCAGTCACTTCTTCCAAGTTATCTTTTAAAAGAGTTTCACATTCGTCGATCGATACACCATCTTTCTTAAGAAATCTTAAAGAGCCAAGATCCACCTCGATTGGTAGAATGGCTTCTTTCCCATATATTAACTCATATGGACTAACTTTGGTAGCATCGTGCTTTGCGACTCTACAAGCCCACAATACTTCTGAAAGCACTTCATGCCACCTTTTAGGGAACTCTTCAATTTTTCTTCTTAATGAGTTTAATTACGGTTTTATTACTAGACTCGGCCTGACCATTGGCCTGAGCATAGTATGGTGAAGAGTTTATTAACTTAATACCATAAAATTCGGCAAAGTCTCTCACTTCTTTAGCAACAAATGAAGTACCTTGATCTGTAGTGAGAGTTTGAGGAATACCGAATCTATGTATAATGTGCTTCAAGATAAAATCAGTTACCTCATTGTGAGTCATGTTCTTGAGAGGCACGACTTCGGTCCATTTGGTGAAGTAGGCTGTTGCCATTAGTACGAACTGATGCCCTTTTGAAGAGGGAGGATAAATTTGGCCGATGAAGTCTAAACCCCAACCTCGGAACGGCCATGGCTTGATAATAGGATTAAGTAGTGATGCAGGAGCTAACTGAATATTAACAAACTTTTGACATGCTTCACACCCTCTATAATATTTAAGGCAATCCCTAGTCATAGTCGGCCAGTAAAAACCCGCTCTTTTGAGCATCCAAATCATTTTCTAGGCCGACTAATGAGTGCCACAAAGCCCCTCATGGACCTCTCTTGTAGTTACTTTGGATTTATCGGCATCTAAGAACTTTAAGAGTACTCCATCAATAGTTTGGCGGTATAATACATCATCTAGCAATACAAATTTAAACGCTTGTTGCCGAACTTTCCGATCAATCCTATGATTGGGATCTCTTAAATATTGGACGATTGGAATTCTCCAATCATCCTTATGGACATCCAGAGGGTGTGCTAACTCCTTTCCTAGAGTAATGTCTAAATTGCTAACTTCGGAGTGCCCCCGGGCCTTTACTTCTTCTGCCGAAAGCTGACCGGATTAGCCGTGCGGAGCCGATTAGATCGAAGCCTCCCACCGGAGGGGTCCATCATGCGAAGGGCTCTGGCACGAGGGCTCCGGGACACGACACCCTTCGATGGTCGGAGGGGTCCGATCCGGAGGGTCCAACGGACCTCACATCTGTCCGAAGTTCCTAGCTTCGGCAGTGAGACCAAGCATTGGCTTTTCTTGTACAGAAAATCTTCCTCTCCTAACCTAATAGACAGCTGCTTGCTGAGCTAAATCATTTGTAATTGAGTTGGCTTCTCTTGACACTTGAGAAATTTTGAAGTCGTCGAAAGTAGCAACTATATCTAATCATTTATCCAAGTAAATATTTACCAAGCCATTGAAACATTGAGCACTTTTAGCTACTTGTTGTACTACTAACAGAGAGTCACCATGCGCATGAACATGTTTAACACCCATAGAATCTAGCAATTCAAGTCCTAGCAACAAAGCTTCATATTCAGCTTGGTTATTAGTAGAAGGAAATTCTAAACGGGTCGAGGTTTCAAATTGCATGCCACTAGGTGATATGAGAACTACCCCGTTACCTTGGCCATTCTTACAAGTTGAACCATCAAAATAACGTTTCCATGGCACTACTTCAACTAGAGAAATATCACTACCCCAATTGACATCTACGTGGTGATCAACTATAAAATTAGCGACAATTTGGCCTTTCATAGCTCTTAGAGGTTCATAAGCCAAATCATATTCAATCAAAGCATAAGCCCACTTTCCGATTCTTCCACTTAGAATCGGCTTTTGCAACATGTACTTTATGACATCGGTTTGGCAAGCGACAATACATGTGCTAGGGAGAAGATAGTGACATAATTTGGTACATGCGTAATAAAGTGATAAACACAAACACTTCACAAACACGTACCTTGTTTTGGCGTCTAGCAGGCGGCGGCTCAAGAATGTGATGATGTACTCTTTCCCCTCCACCTCCTGAGTTAGCACGGCTCCTATCATGCTATCTTCTGCGGCGATGTATAGCTGAAATAGAATTCCGGCTTTTGGCGCTCTCACCACGGGTGGCGATGACAAGCACTCTTTAATTTTCTCAAAGGCGCTTTGCTGACTTGGCCCCCAAGTGAACTCGACTTCATTTTTTAGTCAGAGTATAGGAACAAAAGCATCGATCTTGTCAGACAAGTTAGATATAAAGCGACGTAAATAATTCATCTTGCCTAGCAACTTTTGCACATCTCTTTTGCATGTAGACGCTTCAAAGTTTCTAATATTTTCAAGCCTCTTAGGATCAATTTCAATACCTCTTTCATGAATCATAAACCCTAAGATCTTGCTTGCCGACATGCCAAAAGCACATTTGAGCGGGTTCATTTTTAAGCCATATTGGTGCATCCTATCAAAAGCAACTCTTAAATCGGCTAAGTGGTTTACCATAGAGTCTGATTTGACTACAACATCATCTATGTATACTTCTAACATGAATCCTAGCAAGTCATGAAAGATCAAGTTCATAGCCCGTTGATGTGTAGCGCCAGCATTCTTTAAACCAAAAGTCATAACGAACCACTCAAACATGTCGACAAAACCAGGGCATCGAAAGGCTGTCTTGTAGACGTCCTCCTCGGCCATAAAAATTTGGTTATATCCAGCGTTGCCATCAAGAAAACTTAGTACCTTGTGTCCTGAAGCATCGTTGATCAACGTGTCAGCTATCGGCATGGGATATTCGCCTTTTGGAGTGGCCTTGTTCAGATCCCTGAAATCAATACAAACTCGTATTTTGCCGCTCCCCTTCTTCTCTGCAGGCACAATGTTAGCGACCCATTCAACATACCTGCATGGACTAATTAATTCAGCCTTGAGTAGTCATTCTATTTCCTCTTTAACTCGGTCATACATGACAAAATTAAAGCGACGAGGGGGCTGTTTATAAGGCCTAAACCCGGGTTTAATAGGTAGCGGATGCTCTACGAGCTCGCAGCTTAATCCGGGCATCTCGCTATACTCCCACGTGAAACAATCAACGTATGATCGAAGCAATTTTATTACTTCGTCCTTTTCACCAGCCTATAAATTTTGGTTTACAAAAGTCAGCCTTGGGATGCTACCATCGCCTATACCGACCTCTTCTAAAGGATCGGCCGACGCAAAACCTTGTCCTAATTTTTATACTTTGCTAAAGTCTTCAATGGCCTCGGCAATATCATCTTTAGAATACCGATATTGCTCTACGCGAGACTTTAGTCAATCAAGATTATTTTTACTAGACATGACTACTAATTTATAAATAGTCGTGCTACATCAGCCGGCTTTACAGACACGGGTACAAAACGTCCCCCGAATACACTAATGAAGTCGTAATCCGAGAGGTCTCTACCTGATAGACACTCTACTTTATAATGGATGGCGTTGATGGACACATCGGCCAATGTTACCTGGGCCAAAGTGTCCGCTGGTACGACTTCTACGTCATCACCGTCTCATTGTATCAGGCATTGGTGCAAAGTAGAAGGAATGCAGCAATTCACATGAATCCAGTCATGCCCAAGCAGCACACTATAGTTACCTTGCATGTCAACGACAAAGAATGTTGTTGGCAACATCTTGTTACCCACTGTTAACTCCAGGGAGAGTACACGTTTTGCTTCAGAACTCTCACCGTTGAAGTCGTTGAGCATTAGGTTTGTTTTCTTTAAGTCCTCCTCGCCCCTGCCAAGCTTCTTCAAAAGAGAGTAAGGCATTAGGTTGACAGTGGTACCACTGTCGACAAGCATTCTAGAGATCGGCTTCCTGTCAATGTGACCCCTGATGTAGAGAGGCTTTAGGTGGTGAGTCGTATCCTCAGGTTTCTCAAAAATAGCATCTCGCGGGCCGAGGTTTAACTGAGCGACCTCGGCCTCCTCTCGTGGTAGAGCGATCTCGGTGGACAGCATGACGACGTTGATGTCCATCACCTAAGGTGCAGGCCCTTTGGAGGCGAGCGTGTACTCATCGTCGTCGCTCGGAACGGGAGCCGGGTTCTTTGCCTCCATCGGTTTAGGCCTCCATACCTATTTCACCAATGGCCAAGGGCAAATTTCTTCAAAGATGGCGTCTCACTCATCCTCGGCTTTCTTTTCACGCATTTCCTGTGTCGCAGACGTTGCAGGCGCCTCTTTTGTGATTTGGACATGCCCGGAGGTGCCCAGGATGGTTATGGCTTGGTACCGGGCACCATCCGCTTGTTTATGTGATTTCTGGCCAAAGGGGCACCACCCAATTCAGCCTCACGTGTTTTATACTTAGCAGGGACCTCGTTGCAGACCCTGTCAGTCAGACCGTCCTTGTTTGGCCGATCGAACCAGGCTTCGGCACTTGCCTCGGCCAGACTAGGGGACTTACCTCCATCGGGCTTTGGTGAAGGGGTCTTTGGGATTGGGACTTCCTAAGACCCTACCCTGACTGTGATGGCTTCAGACTCCCTCTCCTTTGCCTCCTCGTGCCCATCTCCCTTGGCTCCGTCTTGTGCGAGTCGATTTGGAGGTACTACGGACAGCCTATGGAAGACGTCTCCCTTCACCGCGTATGTCTTTCCCTACCAATTATAATACTCCAAAGGAAAACAAGGGGCAGTGTTATACTGCGAAGGGTACTCCGGGGGCGAGGTGTAGTTTGGAGCCCACGGGGTCCCTGCCCAATTGTATGGCAGAGGCATTAGTGGCTCCAGCGGCTTCGCCCACTACGAGTCGAACCCATTGCCCAAAAAGGGGTTCGGCCATGTCGAAGGTATTTTGGACCATATTAGTGAAGGGTCCTGCCAGGCCGGAGGTATGTTTGGCCATTGCGGGCCGAAGCCTCACACTGGGGGTTTCGCCTAGAGCGGAGCTGAGTTCGGCCATTGGGGTCTAAGCTCGTTGTGTGAAAGGTTCGGCCATTGGGGTCCGAACTCGTTATGCGGAGGGTTCGTCCATTGGGGTCCGAACTCATTATGTGAAGGGTTCGTCCACTGGGGTCCGAACTCATTGTGCGAAGGGTTCGGCTGCCGGGGTCCAAAGCCACCCTCCGACTATCTTGGCCCCTTCGTCTGTCTTAGCTTTTTTGGATGGGGGCATGTTTCCTTGGCTTTCTTCTGGTGTTTGTCCAACAGCATCTGGTATGTCACCTTTGGTTTCTTGTGAGCCCTAGCCGAAGAAGACGTGTTGACATTCTTTTTCCACACTCCTACTTTAGGGTTCTTTGGTATGAGCGAGCGTGTGAGTGATTCTTCAATAATGACCGCTTTCCCCTTAGCCGACTTGGCCTGCTCTGGCCGAATCAGTACTTTCTTCTCGTCGAGGTTGACGGTGTTCATGGGAAAGGGGTCTTTGTCTAGCTTCATCTTTGGACTGAGGTCTATTTTCAATCGTCCTTCTTCTATGGCCGATTGAACCCGCCGACGAAAAACATTGCAGTTGTTAGTATAATGAGAATGTGAATCATGCCACTTATAGTAGACACTACTACAAAGCGACACTGTAGCGGCGGGTAAAAACGTACTGTAGTGGCAGTAAACCAGTCCGTCACTGCTCTAACGCCACTGCTAACCCTGGTTAGCCGTGGCGGGCAGAGTGCCCGCCACCGCTGTGTCAACAGTAGCAGCGGGCTCGCTGACATCATCTGCCCACCACTACTATTATCCATAGCAGTGGTGGGCAGATGTCATCAGCGTGCCCACCACTACTGTGTTTTCCCCATTACACATAATATTATAAACCTTAATTCACACAGTCCCACAAACAAAAACACAGAAATATACAGCTTCACACAGCCATCCACATCCACAGCAGCGAAACAACCACAGAAATTATATGCTCCCACAACAGCAACACAACATCAACACAACAACAACCCATCTCATCAATTTACAAATTTACAAAGTTTACATTTCATCACATATCAAGTTTACAAAGTTTACATCTATCAAAACTTCAAAATTAACAATTGTTCACAAATACATGCTCATTTTATTTAATGTTTCTTCTCGTAAGGCCAGCTCTTATCTTGCACATCTTCTTTTTGCTTATGAGCTTCAAAATTCTTGAAAATTTGTTGTTCAAGCCTTTTAGGTCTTCCGTCCCAATATCTCAAAGTTCGATGCTTGGCCACTTCACCCTTAGGATCGAAGAGTATTCCATGCTCATGAATAATTTCAGGCATCGTGAAGCGGCACATCCTTGATACGATTCCATACATTTTTGCATCAGAGAGTTGGCTCTTCTCGGCAACGGTTGATGGACCTGATGTCTGCATATGTAACATATAAGTACATACGTTGCAAGTTATATTAGATTAACACACAATAAATCAACTTACTTCTTTAGTATCCTCAGATATTGTCCGCGCATACTTTTTTAAGTCATTACTCATGAAATTACAAGTGTAATATCCGCAATGCACTGAACTAGGAAGTTGTTTGTGACACTTTAAAATAGACAAAGTTAGAACGATATATAGTTTGGCTTTATTATTTGAATTAAGAAATTTCAAAATATAATCTTACCGGATAGTTGGTTCTGATATGCATTTCTTTCGGCCTTTATGGATCATGTGGGCCATGTAACTTTTCCACGTAATATTTATATGCACTCTGAAGAACATTTATTATATCTTGATATTCTTTTCTGGGTTTGTCGAGAGAGTTGAGCACCCAAACCCTAGAGATCTTCGGGTATATCAAAAGTGCAATCCAATGAACACTATCGAAAGAAGTAATATGTGATTATGTTAATTTCATAATCGATAAAACATGATTAAGTGGATATGGTGGGTATACTTACTTAAAGTTATATGCCCAACTTATCATTTCTCTGTCCCTCTATTAAAACATGCATCACGCAATATACAACGCGGCACAATTCCTTTTATTCTTCTTAAGTGCGTCTTGGTCTTTATTGAAAATCTTCCTTTGAAAATTTTTCCGACCCGCACTCCAGTACTTTGCATCGTTCTGGTTTAGTACTGGATTCGGTGTACTTTGACTTATTAATGATGGGTTCAAGTACCCATATTGTTTAGACTTATCAGAACATGAATTCAAACTGCATATGTTATGAAACACTAGTTAATATAAGACATGATTGATTTTTGCTTTGTATTGACAAAGTATAAACTACTTACAGGCACCAGAGCATCATGCTTGTGATGTTGGTTCACTTCAGATGGAACATCCGGTGGAAGTTGTCGAAAAATAGTACAAGATTAAACTCTGGGCAGTTGAATACTTCTTTTGGAACCTTCACTTCTATTTGCATAACTCCTAACGAAGACGCTTCAAGATACCAGTCATGAAATGATTTCATCTCCCAGTTCATACTCTTAAGTACTCGTTGGGGGTAAGAATGGTTTGCCTGGTTCGTACTCGATAAAATCGTCTCCGTAGGTCCATTGATCGGCAGAAAGTGAGCCATGTTTTTGTACTGGAGCCTTTAAGTGAGCCTCTACGGGCATAGAACATGTTTTCCCCATAGTACTAAAGAATTTGAGCATTTCAGACTTTGGCTCAGAACACTGCCCAACTTGAACAATTGTCTTGTGGATTGTGGGCTTTGGGCGTGCCTCTTGATTCTCGGGCTCGAGCTCTGCCGCTTGAACTGACTCTTTCAGTTGATCAGGCTCGTCCACTGTCTCTATCACTTGAGGATAGGCCGTTGGAACTGACTCTTTCACTCGATCAGGCTCGGCCGTTGGAACTGACTCTTCCACTTGATCAGGCTCGGCCACTCTAGGATCTGTCACTTCCTCCGGCACGTGTTGTTGAGCCATTTGTGGATATGCCACTTTTTTGGGCACGTGTTCCTCGAGTTCTTGAGCCATTTTATGATCTGCCACTTTATCGGGCACTGGCTCCTTCTCTGCCTCTTCCTCCATCTCACGCTCATCAACAGGTGATAAAGATCCTATATTTTGCATATCATGAGATGAAGGATGTGTGGAGGATTGTGACGAGAAAATAGGCGATCTACTCCGAGAACTTGTCGGAGACTGCCTCTGGAGTAATTTGATATCTCGGCTAGCCCATAAGACAAAGTTATTAAGTGCATCTCCGATTATTTCAATCCCCTCATCAGGCATTGGAATATCTAGGGTGTCATTGATAAATCTGTCGTTAGTGATCCCATTGACCTGAACCTTGGTATACTCCGCGGGAATAGGCCGATTGTGAAATAGATCCCCAGGCATAGCAATGCCTTGTGCAACCTCTTGGGAATGTCCTTTTCATCTAATCGGTACATGCAGACTGCATGGTGTGTCCTCTTTGATATAATTTACAGGAAATTTCTCTTGTACTGATCCAACACTGCTTGGTACGTCAAGTCGTACAGTTGTTGGCTCAAAAGCTAGGACAATAGCTATTCTTTCCTCAACTTGGAATAATCGACTCTTGCTTCCTTCCTTTGGACAATCCTACGACGATAGACAATGTGAGATTCATGAATGTAATCCTCGGTTAGAAGCTGGTCTGACTTGTTACCAACGCAATAATTACCTCCGCTTGAACTTTAGGAATGTAATCCTCATCGGCGTCTTCTCTCGTTCGCTTCTTCCTAGGCTCCACTAGATGTTCATTCTCAGGAGAGTGGTACGAAGATTCTCTATCAGAGGATCCTTTGAGGAGCCATGTTGAAGAGCGTGGGCCTTATGGCTCCAGATGTGATGAGTGATTGCCAACGGATGTCAAAGAGGACACGAAGATAAGAGAAGACCTGCTGTGTCTAGGCCGCATGTGACTCAGGTACACGGGCAGCGAGCGACTGTCGGGCAGAGGGGCCACGAAGTTGGGCTGGCCCAATCCGGGTATATGGGCTAGGAGCAGCAGAGGATCCACTGGGCTATTGACCAGGATTGACTCAGGTACACGGGCGGCGAGCGATTGTCGGGCTGAGAGAGCTGCGGAATCGGGCCAGCCCAATCCGGGTACCTAGTGCAAAGTCGGTGGATGCTTTGTCAGTTTCGGCGCAAAACTGACAACTGCTGATCTCGGATCGGACCGTTCTGAGGCGAAGCCGTAGTCGCTACGAAAGCTCCGCTTCAGGATAAGTCTTCTGTAATTAAGAGTTTACTATTTTGCCTTTAGGCCCACAGTCAGTCAGTCGAGTCTGTAAAGATATCCTAAGGGCATTTCGGTTTTTTCCATTTTATTTCAGCGTCTGTAAAAACCCTAAGGGTCTTTTGGTATTTTCCTAGGCTATTGGGCTACCAATAAATAGGGCCCCAATCCCTAGGGTTAGGGTTACCCATTCTGAAATCAAGGTTATTCTCACAAAAAGATTGGGTCACCTTTTTCGCTTTTCCCTGTTCGTTTTCGTGTGTGCGCCACCACTATTCTTCTCAAGCTCTTCAAGATTCACTTCTCTGACTGATAGAGAGATCATTGCATCAGGTTCTATTATTACTCTCTCAGTCATTGATCGTCATGCTGTGAATCGATTTTTTGATCGTCTCGTTTTGCGTGCCTAGCCTGTGTTATCTATGTGCGAAAGCAAAGTTATGATATCGTGGTTTTTCTCCTACCATTTGTTCTCTGCGCCTAGTCCTTGTAGCAGCAAGTAGTACCTAGGCTTTGTGCCTATTTGGTCAGAGCACAGCTAAGCCCGTAGGCTAAGATGCTAAGCGACAGCACTGCTAGCTAGTGGCTGCATGCTCTAGTTGTGTTGTCTATTTCCAAGAAGTACAATGCACTGCTTCAGGTACTAATTGCCGCTAGGTGTTTTATATTCTTTCCTCTCTGGCATCTTTTGGTTGCAGTTCGGCTATTCGATTGTTGTGTCGATAGGTCTCTCACATCCTAGTGCTTAGCTTCAACAGCTAGCACCTGTTTTCTTTTGCAATAGCACCAGCATGTCGTTTTGATCGAGAGGTGAAAGCCTGTACATTTCTCAAAGCTGTGTGCTTGGCTGAAGCTTTCTGTACTTTGTCACGATTCGAAGTGTTTGTTCGAAGTGTTGCTGTGGACCCCACGACATACAGCTTTTTAGGCATTATTTTCCAAGTGTGTACTCAGTCTTCACAGTTTGTTTTTCGGAGTATAGGCTTCGCAGGGTCTGTCTTTTGAAGCTCTGCACATCTGTTCTTTTTCTGGCTGAGCGAAGGCTCCAGCGTTTTGTTGTCTCTGTCGAAGCAGGCTTCGCTTTGTCTGTCATCCTTCATTTTGTGCGTAGTCTCCGTCCGAACAGGACCTCGCACAAGCATAGCCTGCAGTTTTCATTGTTTGTTTTTTGCTTGTTTCGGAGTTCGAGGCCAGTTGTTTGGACTTTTATTTTTGCATTAGCGAAGTGCACTACGAAGGTAGACTTCATTCTATAGACTTTGGCTGCTGTGAAGAGTTCTGGGTTCGGAGTACTTGTGAGGTCCCCACAACGAACAGAACATGCTTCGATTGTTTTTGTCTGCACGGTTCGAAGTCTAGCCTTCGGTTTTGGTACTGTATTTTTCAAAGCAGGCTTCGTCAGCTACACACTTATCTCAACGTACTGCACGGGCTTCGACAACTTCAGGCTTCACACGTTCTCCTCGCACAGGTTTCGGCGAGTATCGAACTAGAGACAACCTTGAACAGTAAGATTCCTCGTTTTACGTGCACTCTTGTTAAATATCTGTGATGATCTATTTTTGTGAAGCTTGATTCGTCCATGCTTTAAATGCTTTGTTAATCTGCCTTTAAGCACTGTGTTGGTGTCTCTTTGTTTAGGACATCGGTCATTTTTAGGCTAGATCATTTAGGCTCTGTTGATCTGTTTACCTTTCTTTGCTAAGTCGGTTGAGGTGCGTTGGGTGTTGGGAGCAGGCCATTGATTCGAAAGAATTTTTTAGGCGCCCATTGACCCCCCTCTGGTCGCTACTTTCGGTCCTACAAGTGGTATCAGAGCCTGGTTAGGGTTTTTCCATACCTTAGCCGGTTCTAAACCCAAGTAGTGATCATGACTTCTCCTAGAAAGGTCCCGTCCTTGGAAGCTTATGGCTATTGTTGGGGGAAAATATTCCATCCTCAGGGTTATTGCAGTAACAACACAAAGGCATATAATGGATTCGAAGGTTTCCAACATGCATCTTCGGAGATGCCTTGAGTCAAGCTCGAAGTATGAAGATGGACCTTAGTTCGGAGTATATCTTCGAACATAGACTCTTTTGAGATTTTTTCTGCCAGCTAAGATGGAAGATTTATCTTCTTTCTCATTAGATTAGTCTTTTACCATTTTAGCCCTATTAAGGGTGCCGAATAGTTTCCACTATGTCGGTTGTAACAGAGGGGTAAAAGGGTCTTTTCCTTAATGTTTGGGCTTATAAATACCCCCTGTTTCACCCTGTAATAGGGACCTAATACAAGTTATTCAATACACACATTTGAACTATTCTAAGTTATTATCCTTTCGGAGGCTTAGAACAGTTCACTTCGCAAACACTTCGTTTGTTAGTTTCTATTCTTCAGAAACCTGTTAGCGTAATCTTTTACGCCAACAGTTGGCGCCGTCCGTCGGGAACTTAGTCCAAGAAACTTCGTTCTCTACCAGCTCCTTACATCATGCCTCCTAAGCGGAGCGCAACTCGTAACCCTGTTTGGAGGTCCCCTCGGACCTCCGGAGGGGCATCTCCCGACACTGTTGAGGTCGGAGGACCTTCGACGTTTCCTCCACCTCAAACTCTGGAAGGGGTTCCCATTCCTCGAGCATACGGAGTTCCTCCGCCAACTCCATCCATACTTCGACCACCCGGAGTTCCTCTTCCACCTCAAGTTCCACTCCGAACTGATCCTCTCAGTTCTCAAGACCCGGAAGATCCTTCCGGAGGAGATGAAGACAACCTTGGTGATATGGCCGCTCAAATGGCCAGTCTCCAAGCCGAAGTAGCGAGGTGGCGGCAAGAAGCTGCAAATAGGCTTCGTTCTCAAGCCATCCCAGTTATTCCAGAAGTGCCTGAAGACGACGAACCTATCTATCCTGAAGCCCTGGAGAATGCCTCTTTTGATACCGAATCTCCGTTGCATCCTGAGCTGCAAAAGGTTCGCTTCGATCTGAAGTTTAAGACTTCGAAGCTTTGCAAGTATGCCGGAGATGAGGACCCTGGAGAATTTGTCCGTTCTTATGCTCTAGCAATTGAAGCTAGTGGAGGAGTTCGAGACACCATGGCAAAATGCTTCCCTTTAGCTTTTCAAGGAGTGGCATTAAGGTGGTTCTGGTCTTTGAAGCCAGGATCAATTAATTCATGGGGGCAGCTGAAGAAGAAGTTTGTAAGCAATTTTCAAGGCACCTTCGTGCCTCCAATGTCGACGGGAAGTCTTTTCCAGGTGAAGCAACTCCCTGGAGAGACATTGAGGCAATATTTCAAGCGCTTCGCTCATACGAAGTCGCAGATCCGAGGGTTGACTACATCTTCGGCAGTTGACGCAGCTCGGGAAGGTGTCATTCATCAAGGCCTCCTTGATAAGCTTCACCGGAAAAGCATATCTTCTGTTTCTCAGTTGATGTCATACTTTGAAGAATATGCGAGGTCGGAAGAACATTGGCTTCGAAGAACTGCAGCTACTCCGTCCATACTGCAGGAAGTAAAAGTGGAAGTAAAAACTTCGGCACAGCCGCGGGAACCAGTCTTCGAAGTTCAGCATGATAGGAGAAGGGGACAAAAGCATCCCCATTCTGAAGTCCTGAACATTGCACCCCCGCAAAAGTTCACCCAGAGAGCTCCACAACCTTCGGGAAACAAGGTCAGTGGTTGGAGGCCGCCAGGGAAAACGGCTGGCAAAGGCCAGACCCTTTTCTGCTGTATTCATGGTGAAAACCGAAGCCACGCAACTGATACTTGCAAGGCTATACTTACTCTGAGAGGAGAGTATCTAGAAAGAACTTTGGGTCGAGGTACTACTGACCGAGTTCCAGCTGAAGTGCGCCCAGAGCCTGTCCAGGCTGTGGCGCGGATAGAAAACTTCGAAGCTGCAAGACGTCCTCCGGTGGACAATGTTATGCCACCTCCGAAGCAAGAAGAAGGGCAAGACCGAGGAAAAAGAGTAGTCCTCCCCATCTCCGGAGGAGGTACCCTCGGAAGCATGTCAAAAAGGCAGAGAAGAGAGTATGTCAGAGAAGTGGGCCACATTGGAACTTCGTCATCTGCAGCTGCTATGCCGAAATGGTCCCATGTACCAATATCTTTTTCTGCAGAGGATGCAGTTGGCATTAAATTCCCACATGCAGACCCACTTGTCATTACTACTGACATTGCAGGAACTGAGGTTCGAAGGGTGTTAATTGACGGAGGCAGTTCAGCGGATATTATTTTTATTCAAGCCTTCGATCAATTATGCATCTCCAGAAAGCACCTTCTTCCAGCGGCTCGTCCTTTGCAAGGCTTCGCAGGACCTCCGCTTGATGCACTTGGCCAGATAGGCCTAGAAGTTACCTTCGGAGAAGGATTGTTAGCCAGGACAGAGGAAGTAATCTTCGACGTTGTAGATGCTCCATATTCCTACAACGTCATCTTCGGGAGAGGCATGTTAAACCAGTTCGGAGCTGTGGCACATCATAATTACTTGTGCATGAAGATGCCCACGCAAGTAGGAGTGCTTACTGTCTTCGGAGATCAAGCTACCGCCCGAAGAGCGGAATATGGCCATGGCCCCCCTCTTGATCCAAGACAAGTGAATAATGTGCAAGATAATCAAGAAAATTTTTCAGCTCCTTCTGAATCTTCGAAGAAATCCTTCCCAAGACCAAGTCCTGAAGGAGAGATCGCAACGAAGATTATTGTTAAAGATGGTAAAGAATATGCATTTCAATTTGGTAAAGATTTACCTCCAGAAGTTGCAACCTCCTTGGAAAAAGTGGTAAAAGAAAATTTAGATGTCTTCGCTTGGTCTGACGAAGACATCACCGGAGTCGATCGGGATATCATTGAACATAGTTTGCTTGTAAACCCGAAGGCTCAACCTGTTCGGCAAGGACTCCGAAAAATGTCTGCAGAAAGAGCTGTTCTAGCGAAGGACGAAGTTGAAAAATTGTTGAAGGCTGGGATCATCAGAGAAGTGGCTCACACAGAATGGTTAGCCAACACAGTTTTCGTCAAGAAGAAATCCTCCGGAAAGTGGCGCATGTGCATTGATTTCACATCCTTTAATAAAGCATGCCCACATGACCCCTACCCCATGCCCCGAATTGATCAATTGGTCGACTCCACTGCAGGTTCGGAGTTATTAAGCTTCCTTGATGCATACTCCGGTTATCATCAAATTTGGTTGAAGCGCGAAGATGAGATCAAGACAAGCTTCATAACTCCCTCGGGAGTGTTTTGTTATGTAAGAATGCCTTTTGGCTTAAGAAATGCCGGGGCTACTTTTTCGAGGCTAGTTGCTAAGGCTCTAGGTCATCAATTAGGTCGCAATGTGGAGGCCTATATGGATGATATTGTAATAAAGAGTGCTTTAAAGCACCAACATAGCCTAGACTTAGCAGAAACATTTAGCCCCTCGAGCTTTGGCAGGAAAAACACTTCGCCAGGGGCTTTATTGGCCTACAATAACAGCTGATGCGGAGAGCTTGGTCCGCACTTGTCAAGGATGTCAGTGGATGGGTCGATGGAGCCATCGCCCACCAACAGCTCTTCAAGTTATTGCTCCGGTATGGCCTATGGCCAGATGGGGTATGAATTTAATTGGTCCCTTTCCAGTAGCTAAGGGAAATCTAAAGTTCACAGTGGTAGCTATTGAATATTTTTCTAAGTGGGTAGAAGCAGAGCCCTTAACAGCTATCACTTCGAACAATGTACAGAAATTCTTTTGGAAAAATATCATTTGCCGGTTCGGAGTGCCTAGACAACTCACAGTTGATAATGGAACACAGTTCGATGCAGAACCTTTCAGGAAGTTTTGCGAAGATCTAGGCATCCAGTTATGTTTTGCTGCAGTGAGGCATCCTCAGTCTAATGGAGCTGTAGAAAGAGCCAATGGAAATATTTTATCAGGGCTAAATCGAAGGATAGTAGGATTAGCAAAAGGACTGTCGACCGAAGAACTTCCGAAGATTTTGTGGTCCATTCGAACTACGCAAATAAGGTCCACAGGTTTTACTCCATTCAGATTACTATTCGGAGATGAAGCTATGACTCCAACGGAGCTCAAAGGAGGATCACTTCGCAGCACCGAACCGGAGATTGAAGAAGAAAGACAAGCTTTGCTAGATTTATCAGAAGAAACAAGACTTCGAGCTGTGGCCAATTTATCAAAGTATCACCAGCAAACGAAGGCTTGGTTTGACCCAAAAGTTAAGTTCAATGAGCTTAAACCGGGTCATCTCGTTTTGTGAAGCATCATAGCGCCAGGAAAATTAGGAAATAAATGGGAAGGTCTGTACCTAATTGTTCGTTCAGGACGTCCTGACTCTTTTAAACTAGCTAATTTAGAAGGTGAAGAGTTAGCGCATACTTGGCATGCAAAGCACCTAAAGCGATACTTCGCATAAGGGCTCCTTGTAAATCACTTGTAATCATCTTCTGAATTAATAAAGCATATGGTTCAGATAGTGCCTTCCCCTCATAAACTTCCAGCTTCCGAGTGGACGCACTGGAACCGCGGGGTTGACCGAGAGGGAAGTGTCATAAAGCTGAATCATATTTTCGGACTTCGAACCATTGGTTCGAAGTTTCCGACGTGGGGGCTGACATAATCCGGAGTCCATGCCACCGGCTTGTAGGCATCCGTAAAAGAGCCCAAAACCACATCATACGGAGTCCAAGCCATCGGCTGGTAGACATCCGTAAAAAGAGTCGAAGGCGACCAAAATATGCGGAGCCCAAGCCACTGGCTTGTAGGTATCCGTAAAAAGAGTCGAAGGCGACCAAAATATGCGGAGCCCAAGTCATTGGCTTGCAGGTATCCGTAAAAAGAGTCCAAAGAGACCACTACAAACTCCGAACCATTGGTTTGACAGAATTCGCAAAAAAGAGCCGAAGGTGGCCAAAACAAAACAGAGTTTGAGCCATGAGCTTCGAATATCTGTTAAGATAGTCCAAAGTGACAAATTATCCAAGACACTAAAGTGTCCTGAAAGTTATCTCAAGTGACTTCTTTCAAAAAACAAAGGGTACTAAGTTGCCATTCTTCAGACTACAAATAGTCGAAGACATTTTATAAGATTTTAAAAGATCTTTAAATTACAGAGGGGCTCCGAACCCCAAAAAATTGTACTCCGAAGTTTTTCTTTGCGCATAACCATCTTTGAATACAGTTCGAAGTTGCTTATACCCAAAGAGGGGCTAATAAATAGGGAGACAATTTTAATCGATATTTATTATTCAAATGAATATGATTACAGATTACATCATGAAAAATTGGTATCTATACCAAGAAGGAATCGAAGACCCCTTCGATCTCTAGAGCTAGGGTTGGAACGACTAGTTCCAGTGCCGGGAGTTCTAACAACTTTACGTTTAACTCTTTTGCCTCCCTTCGAAGCTCTAAAGTCTTTTTGTTCTTGTTGAAGCTCGGCCCAAGTTCGAAGCCGTTCGGGGCTCCTTTCCCAGCTTCCAAGTTCTTCAGACTTTTTACTTCGAACTTCATCTTCGTCTTCAGACCATATAACGTCTTCAGAAGACGAAGTTTCCAAGTTAACCTCTTTTTCTTCCTCTTTAATATAAGATAGTATATCTTTGCTTACTTCGGGCGTAATTGCACCGGAGCTATCTCGAGGAACTAAAAATCGAGGGCGCTTGTAAACTTTTAAAATATCGAAGGTAGCCCACAATGAGCGAAGTTCGTCGTTAATGTCTAACATTTCGACATCTTCCATATGAGGCAAAGCCTAAAAACATGATAAACAAATTTTCATTGATAAATGTACATAAGCGCAAAGCTTTACATAGTCAAAGATCCTAAGATATATCTAAACCTGCGGGTTCGGAGGAGGCTGACTACTCGAAGCTTGGGTCCGAGTTTGCTTCTGGCGTTGTCCTTCGTCGATCCAGGCCTTTATCGCAGAGCGACCTTCGGCTCTCCATGAAGTTTGGAAGGCTTGCCAGGCAGCGGCCACACCTTCGGAAGGAGTCAGAAGCTGCTCGTCGTCGAAGGTAATTGGGCCCCTCCTGCGCTCGGAGTTATCGATCGGCCCAGATCCTCGTAGCAACGAAGTAGGCCAACAACAGCCACTTGTCCGGAGAGTTCTCCGTAGCGAATGCCTGCTGTCTTCATCTGCTTCGCCACTCCTTGAATGCTTTTCAACCGGCGCAGAAGGGAAATGTTGTCATCAGAAGGAAGCGTCTCGGTAGTACCGAAGTACTCCATAACGCCTAGCAGTTGATCCATAACCTCCGCAGCTACCTTCTCGGACTTCAGCTTATCTTCAATCAGCGCGTCCTTCGCCGAAGTTAGCTCTTTCAGAACCCCGGAAAGTCTAGCAGCTTCTGTAGTTAAGGAATTCTTTTGATTCAAAAGCTGGCTAGCTTCCTCTCGAAGCCTAACAAGCTCGGTCCCCGCAGTAGCGTGCTCTGCCCACATTCTTTCAACTTCTGCTCGAAGCACAATTCTTTCTGCTTCGAGCTCCTTGTTCGCAGCCTCCAAGCCTTGTCTGGCCCTGCGCTCCGTTGACACCATGCTGTCCATATGAACCACTCGGCCTTCGGAGATAGTGAGATTCCGTTGAAGAGTTCCGTTTTCCTCTCGAAGGCGAGCGATTTCTCGTTCATTTGATATATTCGCAGCTCGGGCCAAGACTGTTTGCTGCAAAAAGAAAAAACCAAGGTAAGAAATTATTTGTATGTAAATTTGATGTTATTTCATAGATGCTTCGTACCTGGTAGGCTGCGCGTTCCATAGCAGCGTTAAGCTCCGAGCTCTCCGCTTCGCTCAAAATGGCCACCAAGTTTGTCTCCCCAATGTCGCGACTAGCTCGATCCAAAGGCTCGAGCAAAGTCCGAAGACCAGTTCTTCGCTCTAAGAAAGGAGCTAGAAGGGGGAGCATACTTAAAGCTTGTTGGTCATCTTCGTTTGACGAAGGCCTGGAGTGTTGAGCTGTATTCTTCGGAGCCTCTGGAGACTGGTCCCCCTCGGTAGATTGGCTCTCGTCTGTTGACTCAGACGGAGTTGATCCGGAGCTTGCAGCAGGGAGGGGGTCCATCTTTCCTTTGCCTTTTCTAGGCCCCATTTGACTGGCTCCTAGGATTGGCTCCAAAGCTGTCGAGGGTCCACCTTCGGGACGGACCTCTTCTATGGAAGTGGACTCTGTAAAAACAAAGGTATTATACATTGTATCATTTCACAAAAAAAATAGAAAAATTATTCGAAATTTACCTTCGACATTCTGGCGGCGGGTGAGCATCGGACTGCTTGGCGGATCGAAGGCGAGATCTTCGTCCGAGTCAAGCGTCAAATTTTCGACTGTAGGAATATTTTCCTGAACAGTCCTTGTTGCTTCATCCAGAATCGAAGCCACAGTGGCTTCGACTCCAGTCTCATCCACAGGAACTTCGTCCTGAGGTAAATCCTCTTGAACTGCCGGAGTCCTTGTTTGCTCAAGATTCTCTTGAGACTCCGGCACTTTCGCAGTTTCTTCAACTTGGGCTGCATCTTCGTCAATCAGCCTTACAAGTAACCTTCCTTCGTCCTCCTGAGAATCGGAGATTGAAGCACTTGGGCTCGAAGGTGCAGGGTTCTTTGGCTTTCGAGCCACCTTCTTGACCGGAGTCTTGGTGGAGCTCGAAGTCCCAGCTTCAGCCTTCCTCTTCTTGGGTCCTTTCTCCGAAGGCACCCAATCCACCAAAGGGGGCGGAACGATTTCCAGCATTCCCCATACTCTGTTAAATCTTTCCCAACTCCCGACCAACTTGATTCTCCATTCTTTTTCGGTCGGAGTTGGAGCACCCAAAATCTTCTCCGAAGCCCGTATGATTTGCTCCGAAGTTATAGGGGCTGAAGAAGCTAAAAACAAGTTAAGTTAGTTACTCCTTCGAATGAATATGCATAATATATGTTGTTTTTGAAGTTACCTGCAGGGCTCGAAGTTGAAGTAATCTTGTGAAGACCGCCTTCCAAGTCCTCTTCGAAAGTGATTGGCCAGTTGGCCATCAACGGAGGGATTTGGAGCCCGAGGAACTCTTCGGCTAAGTCTCGCATGCTTAACCTTCGACTGATCTTTTGAAGCAAGCTGAGGCGAGCTTCGAGCTGGCCCGGATCCGGGTGTACAAGGGCTTTCTTTCGGAAGTTGATGTCTTTCAGAGGTCCAGCTAGACGGTTGCTCGCCCCAACTTCGGCATAAAACCATTTCATGATCCAGTCGGTATACCATCTAGCATTGATGGCCTTAGCAGGAAACCGAAGGGCGTACTCATCTTGAAGCCTGAAGTTAATACTTCCGAAGGCTACTACCATTTTTTCACCTCCGGGACCTACGAAGGTCTTTGGCTGGCACGAAGCTCTATGCAACGCAGCGAAGATTTCTGCCCTCCCCTCACAACCTTCAGCTCTTAACGCCCATTCGAAGATGGCTACACGAGCTACTGCATTCGGAGAAAGTTGGGGGAGAGTAACATGGAACAGATCCAATACCTCAGCCAAGATATCCACTGCCGGAAGACCTAAGCCAGCTTCGAAGAAGGCTTCGAAGACGACCACTTCTCCGGGTCTTGGTGACGGGATAACTTCCTTCCCAGGTTTGCGGATCATAACTCCCGAGCTAATTTTGCCTTCTACTGCGGCCGCCAGTGATTCTCTTTTGCAGGTTGAAGGCCCTAGTTGGAAGGATTGATGCATGTATTTTGCCGATGCCGGGAAGAGGCCTTGATCACCAGCACTTTGGGGATTTCCTCCTTCCACCGCCATGGTTGTTGCTGCGGGGGTTGGAGCTGCCGTCACCAATGACGCAGCTGCTGCAGCAGCAGCCTGCTGTCAAGCCAAAGCTGAAGGTGCTCCCGAACCTTTGGTTTTCGCCATTGACACTACTGAGTTGCTTTGGAAGAAGAATGGAGGCTAGGGCTCAAAGGATGGCTTGTTTGCAAGAAAGCGGTGGAAAGGTACTCAGGAAAGTTCTAGGCCCTCTATTTATAGCCTAGACTTTACATTTTTTTTACCATTTGTCCATGCCGTTTCACATTCTTGCCCGTTACTTTTTTCCGAAATTGACGCACTGCGTAACTTCCGTTAGAAGAAAGAAGCCAACGACTATTTCTTCTAAGTCTAAAAAGGCTTTCGGGCTTTCTGAGTTAGTTCTAAGATGGTTCGAAAGTAATTGTCTTAAAACTGATTCGAAGTTTTATATCTCCATACATTTCGGAGATAAATTATAAATCTAATAACCCCTACACATGGTTATTTTTCTTCCGTATACTGCTCTCCTAACATTACAGGTTTAATGGAGAAGCGTATTCGAGGGGCTACTGTTGGGGGAAAATATTCCATCCTCAGGGTTATTGCAGTAACAACACAAAGGCAGATAATGGATTCGAAGGTTTCCAACATGCATCTTCGGAGATGCCTTGAGTCAAGCTCGAAGTATGAAGATGGACCTTAGTTCGGAGTATATCTTCGAACATAGACTCTTTTGAGATCTTTTCTGCCAGCTAAGATGGAAGATTTATCTTCTTTCTCATTAGATTATTCTTTTACCATTTTAGCCCTATTAAGGGTGCCGAATAGTTTCCACTATGTCGGTTGTAACAGAGGGGTAAAAGGGTCTTTTCCTTAATGTTTGGGCTTATAAATACCCCCCGTTTCACCCTGTAATAGGGACCGAATACAAGTTATTCAATACACACATTCGAACTATTCTAAGTTATTATCCTTTCGGAGGCTTAGAACAGTTCACTTCGCAAACACTTCGTTTGTTAGTTTCTATTCTTCAGAAACCTGTTAGCGTAATCTTTTACGCCAACAGCTATAATTATTGGAAGACTCGCATGCGAGCCTATCTCATGAGCCAAAGCTTGGACATTTGGGACATTTGTGTTCACACTACTTTCACCATATTGCCTATTGCTGAGCGTAATTCTCCTGATATTATCGCCCAGCATCTGAACAACAACAAAGCGATGAACATTTTGTTTTCTGGTTTAGGTCCCACTGAATTTGAGCGTGTGAGCCATCTCACCACTGCTAGAGAGATCTGGGCTACCCTTTAGGCACACCATGAGGGGACAGCCCAGGTCAAGGCTCGGCTCTATTAGACCTACTGGCGTGAATATGAAAATTTCACACAGAAAGGGTTGATGAGAGGGACGCTTTGGCCACTGAGCTTGAGAGCGCTCAGCTGGAGCTGAAATATGCTCATGCCACTGTTGTCGTGCCCTGTGTTGATTGCCCATCCCATCTAGCTAGTTTAGGTGAGCTGAAAGCCAAGGGTGATTAGCAATTGGGCGATTTGGAGAGAGTTAGAGCTGAGCTAGAGCATACTAGGCTAGAGCTTGAGACACTGTCAGTTCCACCCACTATCTGTGAGAACTGCTTATCTCTTAGATTGGAATTGATCAAGCTGAAAGCCGAGAAGTCTGTCCAGGTTGATAGAGAGTGTGAGACCTGCTTGTCTCAGGTGGAGGTTCTAGCTTCCTTGAGAGAGGAGCTAGCTGATGTTCAGAATGTGAACTTTTACCTCCATCAAATCCTGAGTTGGGTGAGTGCCAAAGAGCCACAGCTCGGCATGATGATCCAGCAGTTTAAGAGGCAGGATGGGTTTGGGGTAGGTTACACCTACACCAAGGCTGATTTTGAGAGTGCCATTAGTCGGGCAGTGGATTGGAGTAAAATGACTCCTAAACAGAGATACCCCAAGACTCACTCCACTGAGTCTTTCCACGCTAGTCAGCCTAAGGATGGAGTGTTCCAAGAACAGCCTAAAGCTCCACCCAAGAAGCCCATCTGGGTTCCAAAGCCCAGACACCTCCGCACTTCTCTAGACTCTCTACCCGGACCCTCTCACACCAAAGAGTCTACACCCAACACCACTAAGCCCAAGAACCCCAAGCCTCAACCACATCCCAAGAAGCTAATCTACCACTATGAGTACTGTCAGAGAGACGGGCATCTTGAGGAGTTTTGCTTCAGGAGGAAGCGGGTTAAGAGAGCATAAAGAGCTCGTGGTGGGCAGGAGCAGTTCTACCAGTAGGGTGGTAGATCGAGAGTTCCTCGACGCGGGGAGAGGCTAGAGGCTAGGCCGCGTCGTGTAGGTGGTGGTAGAGGAGACGACTTTCATGCCCATGCTCCTGAGGGTGGTGTTCGATTTGGCAGAGCTCCATGTCGTTTTGGATACGGTCGTGGACTTCGTGGCTGACGTTTTAGGCAGAACCGAGGACCGCGCTTTGAGCCGCGTTTTGGTCCAGACTCCTATGATGATTTCTGCTTTCCGTCTTTTGAGCAAATGGCTCGACACTAGTTTAGTTCTTTTGCTAAACCTGGTGCCAGACCATTTGCCCCCCTTACGACTACTGATTGTGTAGGATCGGGGACTGGAGGACGTATGGATCATGGACTCAGGATGCTCTCGCCACATGACGGGACATCACAGATGGTTCTCCAGTCTCTCTCCCCCGAGCTCCAAGGAATACATCACCTTCGGGAACAGCGGTCAAGGGAAGGTACACGACATTGGTTCAATTCGCATCTCTGACCATTTCTCTTTGAAGAACGTTGCTTTGGTTGGAAATTTGAACTTCAATTTTATTTCTGTTTCGCAACTTCTTGAGGATGGTTTGGAGGTTCATTTTAAGAAGGGCATGTCTTCTATGGTTGATTCTAGAGGGTCTTTGATTTGCTAGATCTTACCCTTCGGTAAGGTTTTTAGGATTTACTTCTCTAGTTCTTTTGGCCCTTCTCTCTATTTGATTGTTGGATCCTCCTCTGAGCTCTGGAAGTGGCATAGGAGGTTAGGCCATTTGAGTTTTGATCTGCTAGTCAGATTGAGCTCTATGGACCTCATCCAAGGATTGCCCAAGCGTAAGATGGAGAAGGATCTAGTTTGCCATCCCTGTCGTCATGGGAAAATGGTTGCCGCTTCTTACTCACCTGTGACTCAGGTGATGACTTCGTACCCGGGAGAGCTGTTACACATGGACACTGTTGGTCCAGCTCAGGTACGCTCAGTTAGTGGGAAGTGGTATGCGCTTGTTATCGTTGACGATTTTTCTCGATTTTCGTGGGTTTTCTTCTTGGAGTCAAAGGATGAAACTTTTCATTTTGTTCATGACCTGATTTTGAAGCCGAAGAATGAGAACAATGGTCGGATGCAAGCGATTCGCTCTGACAACGGCTCTGAGTTCAAGAACTCTCAGTTCATCAGCTTCTATAGTGATCAGGGTCTTGATCATCAGTTTTCTGCTCCTTACACTCCCCCACAGAACAACGTTGTGGAACGAAAGAACCGCATGCTAGTCGAGATGGCCAGGACGATGCTCAATGAGCACAGGACTCCTAGGCGTTTTTGGGCTGAAGCCATGAACACGGCTTGCTATCTGGCCAACCGCATTTTTCTTAGAGCTTACCTAGGTAAGACTTCATATGAGTTGCGGTTTGGCAGACAGCCCAAGGTGAGCCACTTGCGAGCGTTTGGCTGCAAGTGCTTTGTGCTCAAGAAGGGAGGGCATTTGGACAAGTTTGAGTCCCGTTGCTGGGATGGAGTTTTTCTTGGTTATGCTTTGCATTCTCGAGGCTTCCGTGTTTGGAACCTCGACTCCCAGCAGCTTGTCGAGACTTGCGAGGTTTCTTTTGATGAGTCCTTGTCTTCTTTGACTCCTTTTGAGCTTTCTAGAGATGATGAGCTCGGAGAGTCCATCTTCGAGGAAGATGATGATGCTCCAGCTGTTGATGAGGGTGGGCCTTCTGCACAGCCTGCAGAACCCACACCATCTGAGACTTCGACTGAGGACGAGGGTGGACCTCTGATCACTTCTTCCACTTCGATCGAGCCCCATCAGTCGAGTCCAGAGGTGCCGGCTGCTGACTTCGGTGAGGTGACATAAGATCACCAGGGATCCCGAGCAGTTCAGCGTGATCACCCCTCAGAGCTCATCATCGATGATCTGTCTGAGAGGACTTTGCATTCTTCTGTTGACTCGCTTGCTGTGTTTGCTGAGTCTGCTTTTCTTGCATCTTTTGAGCCTAGAGACATTTCTCATGCTCTTTCTGATTCGAATTGGATTAATGCCATGCAAGAAGAGCTTGAGAATTTTGTCCGCAATCGGGTTTGGACACTGGTTGAGCTGCCACCTGGATGCAACTCCATAGGCACCAAGTGGGTGTTCAAGAACAAGCAAGGTGAAGATGGGGTTGTGGTGCACAACAAAGCTCGACTAGTGGCTCAGGGTTTTTGCCAGAAGGAGGGTATTGACTTTGAAGAGACTTTTGCCCCTGTTGCCCGTCTTGAGTCCATTCGCATTCTCTTAGCTTTTGCCGATTCAAAGGGTTTTAAGCTTTTTCAAATGGATGTCAAGAGTGCTTTTCTGAACGGGTACATAAAGGAGGAGGTCTATGTTAGGCAGCCCCCCGGTTTTGAGAACCCAAAGTTTCCTCGACATGTTTTTAAGCTGCAAAAAGCTTTATACGGTCTGAAGCAAGCCCCTAGGGCTTGGTATGACTGGTTGAAGCAGTTTTTGTTGGGGAAGATATTTGTGATGGGTTCTATGGATAAAACTCTTTTCTTGCTCAGAGATGCCTCAGATTTCTTGGTTGCTCAGATATATGTGGACGATATCATTTTTGGTGGTACTACTGATGTGCTTGTGTCCAAGTTTTCTAAGAAGATGCACAATGAGTTTGAGATGAGCCTCATGGGAGAGCTCAAGTATTTCCTAGGGCTCCAGATCAAGCAGACCAAGGACGACATTTTCATCCACCAGAGTAAGTACACGAGGGACATGTTGAAGAAATTCGACTTTGGTGGAGAGCTGAAGCCTCAGATGACCCCAATGGGTACATCTGGGGGCTTGGACAAGGACGAGAGCGGTGTCAAGGTCAATGAGAGAGAGTTTTGAGGGATGATCGGTTCGCTGCTGTACTTGACGGCAACGAGGCCAGACATACAGTTCGCCGTGGGACTGTGCGCGCGTTTCCAGTCTTCATCACGCACATCTCATCGGTAGGCTGTCCAGCATATTTTCAGGTATCTTACCTATGCACCCGATCTAGGTCTTTATTACTCAACATCATCAACTCTTGATTTATCTGGTTTTTCGGATGCTAATTTTGGTGGGTGCTGGTTGGATCGCAAGTCGACTTTCGGTACTTGCCAGTTTCTTGGTTCTTCTCTTGTCTCTTGGTCTTCTTGAAAGCAGTCTGGGTTGCACTTTCGACTACTGAGGCTGAGTATGTAGCTGCTGCTCACAGTTGGTTTGGATGATTTCCACTCTGTGAGATTTTGGGTTGTTCTTTCCTACCAGAGTTTCTCTATTTTGTGACAGCACTAGTGCGATTAGTGTAGGGAAAAACCCTTGTCTCCATTCAAAAACCAAACACATTGATGTGCGCTTTCACTTTCTGAGGGATCAATATAAGAGAGGTGTCATTGACCTTGTTCATGTTGATACCCATCATAAGTTGGCTGACATTTTCACCAAACCCCTAGATCAATCTACTTTTGAGCGTTTACGAGGGGATTTGGGTGTTGTGTATCCTTTTTAGGATATTTTGAGTTAGTTTTCTTTCTTCTTTACTCTTTTCTTGAGTCTTTTTGTGTGTGTTCATATTATGCATATCACACTTTGCTTGCTTCTGTTATATGATTGAACTGCTTTACTTATTCTAGCTGGTACATGCTTTTGATTACCTGTCGATGATCATGCTTTGCTTCAGTTCACATGATATTTCTGATATCTATCATATGCATGGCTTTTATGCTTTAAAAATTGAAAAATGATCACCATTGCTTCTGGTAACTAGCATGTGTAGGCTGAATGCTTTTGCTATCTGTTACATGCTTTAACATGGAAAATGTGCTATAAAATGATAAAAATAAAAAATGAATGAAAATTCCATGCCTTTTTATGCTTGAGTTGAAAAGATCTA
Organism: Zizania palustris; assembly: GCA_019279435.1. Classification (NCBI taxonomy): domain Eukaryota; kingdom Viridiplantae; phylum Streptophyta; class Magnoliopsida; order Poales; family Poaceae; genus Zizania; species Zizania palustris. Next base: position 103,769,808 of record JAAALK010000082.1, on the reverse strand, counting down.
GGTGGGTTTGATTTGTCGCACTGCATTGTTCTGGACTGCTTACCATAGCACTTTGGTATGAACTAGGACAATGTAGTGTATGCCAAGACCAATGTCTTAAGCTTCTAATTGTCCAGTTCTGGCCTAGGCTTGACTTGGTCGGTCAGCATAAGGTTTGACATGCAAATAACCCCTGACAGTAATGAAAAGGAAAAAGAAAAAGCCTGAAAATTAAAAAGATAACAAGTTTGCTGATAAGTTTTGGATGATGCTTATCTTGGTAGATACTAGTTAGCTTTTGCATCTCATGCTTTACCTTGCCTGCCAACTAGAAAATGTGGTGATGTTTTTGTTTGCAAAAATTGAAAAATGCGTGCTAATGACTTTCTTTAGATATCATCTACTGCACTGATCATGCCATGTTTCTTAGACAATATGTCTTTTGCTATACCTGCTAGATGTTGTAATTCCAGTCAATCATATCTGAGAAGCATGCTTTCTTCACTCCACCTGCACCCCAGTTGCATTCGTTGCATATTTTGAGGGAGAGTTGCATTTCAGGAGGAGTCTGTGTCTCTTTAGAGTGCTTTTAGTCTCGCTTGATTTTCCCAATTGTCAACAAGGGGGAGAAATTTTTGGGAGAAGAGTTTAAGGGGGAGTTTTGGCTCTCTCTGGGATTTGTTTCAGGGGAAGTTTTTGTCCCGTTTGTCCTTACTCTTTGGATATCCTTATTGATAATTCTGAGATTGCACTCATTTTGAGTCTTTACTTTTGGTTAACCATAATGACTGCTTTTGTTCGGCTTTTGGTCATTAGGGTTAAACTTTTATTTTATTTTCTTCTTCTATGTTTTCTTGTGTTTTGTTTTCGTGTTTCCACATATGTTCATAGGTACTGGAGAGCTGATGAAGAGAAGTGTTGACAATGCACTCATCAAGGGGGAGATTGAGGAGCCATGTTGAAGAGCGTGGGCCTTATGGCTCCAGATGTGATGAGTGATTTTCAACGGAAGTCAAAGAGGACACGAAGAGAAGAGAAGACTTGCTGTTTCTAAGCCGCATGTGACTCAGGTACATAGGCAGCGAGCGACTGTCGGGTAGAGGGGCCGCGAAGTTGGGCTGGCCCAATCCGGGTACATGGGCTAGGAGCAGCAGAGGATCCATTGGGCTGTTGACCATGATTGACTCAGATACACGAGCGACGAGCGATTGCCGGGCTAAGAGAGCTGCGGAATCGGACCGGCCCAATCCGGGTACCCGGTGCAAAGTTGGTGGACGCTTTGTCAGTTTCGGTGCAAAACTGACAACCGCTGATCTCGGATCGGACCGTTCTGAGGCGAAGCCGTAGTCACTACGAAAGCTCCGCTTCAGGATAAGTCTTCTGTAATTAGGAGTTTACTATTTTGCCTTTAGGCCCACAGTCAATCAGTCGAGTCTGTAAAGATATCCTAAGGGAATTTTGGTTTTTTCCATTTTATTTCAGCGTCTGTAAAAACCCTAAGGGTCTTTTGGTATTTTCCTAGGCTATTGGGCTGCCTATAAATAGGGCCCCAACCCCTAGGGTTAGGGTTACCTATTCTGAAATCAAGTTTATTCTCACAAAAAGATTGGGTCACCTTTGGGTCACCTTCAAGATTCACTTCTCTGACTGATAGAGAGATCATTGCATCAGGTTCTATTATTACTCTCTCAGTCATTGATCGTCATGCTGTGAATCGTTTTTTTGATCGTCTCGTTTTGCATGCCTAACTTGTGTTATCTATGTGCGAAAGCAAAGTTCTAATATCATGGTTTTTCTCCTGCCATTTGTTCTCTGCGCCTAGTTCTTGTAGCAGCAATTAGTACCTAGGCTTTGTGCCTATCTGGTCAGAGCACAGCTAAGCCCATAAGCTAAGAGGCTAAGCGGCAGCACTGCTAGCTAGCAGCTGCATGCTCTAGTCATGTTGTCTATTTCCAAGAAGTACAGTGCACTGCTTCAGGTACTAATTGCCGCTAGGTGTTTTATATTCTTTCCTCTCTGGCATCTTTTGGTTGTAGTTCGGCTATTCAATTTTTGTGCCGACAGGTCTCTCGCATCCTAGTGCTTAGCTTCAACAGCTAGCACCTGTTTTCTTTTGCAATAGCACCAGCACGTCATTTTGATCGAGGTGAAAGCCTGTACATTTCTCGAAGCTGTGTGCTTGGCCGAAGCTTTCTGTACTTTGTCATGATTCGAAGTGTTTGTTCAAAGTGTTGCTGTGGACCCCATGGTATACAGCTTTTTAGGCATTATTTTCTAGGTCTATACTCAGTCTTCGCAGTTTGTTTTTCGGAGTATAGGCTTCGCAGGGTCTGCCTTTCGAAGCTCTGCGCATCTGTTCTTTTTCTGGCTGAGCGAAGGCTCCAGTGTTTTGTTGTCTCTGTCGAAGCAGGCTTCTCTTTGTCTGTCATCCTTCATTTTGTGCGAAGTCTCCGTCCGAACAGGACCTCGCACAAGCATAGCCTGCAGTTTTCGTTGTTTGTTTTTTTGCTTGTTTCGGAGTTTGAGGCTAGTTGTTTGGACTTTTAATTTTGCATTAGCGAAGTGCACTGCGAAGGTAGACTTCGTTCTATAGACTTCGGCTGCTATGAAGAGTTCTAGGTTCGGAGTACTTATGAGGTCCCCACAACAAACATAACAGGCTTCGATTGTTTTTGTCTGCACGGTTCGAAGTCTAGCCTTTAGTTTTGGTACTGTATTTTTCGAAGCAGGCTTCGTCAGCTACACACTTCTCTCAACGTACTGCACGGGTTTCGACAACTTCAGGCTTCACACGTTCTCCTCGCACAGGTTTCGACGAGTATCGAACTGGAGACAACCTTGAACAGTAAGATTCCTCGTTTTACGTGCACTCTTGTTAAATATCTGTGATGATCTATTTTTGTGAAGCTTGATTCGTCCATGCTTTAAATGCTTTGTTAATCTGCCTTTAAGCACTGTGTTGGTGTCTCTTTGTTTAGGACACCGGTCGTTTTTAGGCTAGATCATTTAGGCTCTGTTGATCTGTTTACCTTTCTTTGCTAAGTCGGTTGAGGTGTATTGGGTGTTGGGAGCAGGCCATTGATTCGAAAGAATTTTTTAGTCGCCCATTCACCACCCCTCTGGTCGCTACTTTCGGTCCTACATCCTTCAGATGAACCCTCTTTATTTGTTTTTGCAGGAGACTCGTAGATGAGCTCCTCGACGGAACGTCCTTCTTCCGCCATAGATGAACTATTCATAGTTAAGAGGCTAATGTATCAGAATTTTGGTTATGCAAAAAAGGTCTGCTGTCATATTTTCATGTACGAAACAATGCACATGTCGGATGCACTTGAGGATTAGTATAGTAGCTTCAAAAGTAATAGCAGTAGTAAACTGATCAACAGTGTCAAAGGTGGGAAATGGATGAAAACTTTTCTTAGCTACAACTCTCCTGTTGGTTGTGTTATGTATGATTCAGACTGTGCAGTGGCCTTATGCATCAGTAGTCATCTATTACTTCTGAAGCTACTATACTAATCCTCAATTATAGTGCTTGTGTTATGTATGCATCTTATAACAACTAGCTAGTTTACTATTAGTTGTTGTCTCTAGTACTGTTGTGTTACATTGGATTCTGCACAAAGTTGTTGAGATCTTAGCATATTTTGTGTTGTTTTTTAAATATGTTCATGGCTGCCATGGAACCCATAGTCACATCCATTCTCTGCCAGTAGTACAAGAAAGAAGTTGTTGAAGGGAATGAATGTGTCCCATGGCTTTAATGACATACATGAGATAACTCAATAACAATTTGCATCATAGGCCTCTAAAAGAAATTGCAAAACAGGAAAAAGGCATAAAATTGCAATAGAGAAAAAAACCTATCCGGCGTGTAGCAGCAATCAATTAATGCTAGCTGGCTGTTGCATCACAAGGGAGAGAGAAATTAAGAACAAGAGGCTAGCTAGCAATTGTGGTGAGGAGTGGAATTGCATTGCCATGTAGCCATTGAGCCATAGCTAGCTAGCCATGTGGAATCATTTATTTTTATATATATTAGTAGCTAGATCCCTAGCTCATTTTTTAAGTGCGTCTTCAAAGGTCGCTCCCTTCATTAAAAAACAAAGGAATCTAAATTAACATTTTTTTGCATATTATTCATGCAGTGGGCACATTATCCAAATATCCATTTCGGGCTAAGCCCGGGTCTTGAGGGTGGCAAGAAGCTTAGTTATCATCATCAGGTTGATGCCATCCCAAATGCTCCATCTTCCAAGAAGACCGTCTGAATGATGGATATATATCAGATCATATCATTTTACTGATGACACAACAAAAAGAGATCGAGCATGCATGAGCAAGAACCGTGCATATATAAACTGAGTAAATTAAGAAGCAACGGAGATGAAAGAAAATGTTTGCTACTACACGTACCTTAATTACATTGTTCATAAGTGATGAAATCACATTACTAGTTCAGGTTTTTTATCCTTAAAGAAACCCATATACTTTTATCACGTGTGTATATATATATATGTGTGTGTATGTGTGTGTGTGCGCATGTATTTACATCAATTTTATGAGCTTATATACATTCAAAAGAATCCATAGGATTCACCGCTAGCTCTAGCTGTGTGTACATGGATCGAGTTCACTAGATCTTGCTTGATCATGCTCATTATATTTGTTTTGCACTTGCAATATGAATTATCACCCTCTTTAAATAATATATATAACTGATGCTAAATTTTCACCAGAATTATATATTAGTTCTGAACTCTACTCTATAGTTGTAAATTTAATTTCTTAATGACAAAAAAAGATGATCAAGAAAGATCGATATGCTTGCATTTATATTTTTGCATTGTAAATGAATATATATATATATATAATTTCTTTGAAGAACCCTATGTTCTAGGTCAAAAATGGGTTGAAAACCATCATATTTCTGCTTTCAAACAACTGGGCTTTCTGTGAATTAATTACTCTATATAAGGTCAAAGATTAATTTCCACAGCCAGTAGCTATACATTTGAAGCTAGTTCTTTAATTTATTGTCTTTCTCTTCCAATGAAATAATGCATGCATGCAACTATTTTCTACCGTGAAAAATACATACAAGTGGTGGGGATGGGCTCCGGGGCGGCGGTGCGGGATCTGGGGACGGCGGTGACGGGGACGGCCTCCGAGGCGATGCACTCCGGGTTGACATAGACGGGCGGCGAGGATGGGCTCCGGGGGCGGCGGCGACGGGCTCCGGCTATGGGCGGAGGGCGGCGACGATGGGCAGAGTTCGGCGATGCGGGAGTTTAGGGTTTCAAAATGAAACTAGGTTTTTGGACGACGGGAGTGAAAAATATATATAGGTGTATTAGCAGTGGCGGGCAAGATGACATCACCAGCCCGCCACTACTAATCTGCCCGCCACTGATGCTCGACTTAGTAGTGGCGGGCCGCAGACGTCAGTCGACCACCACTACTAAGAGGAATAGCAGTGGCGATCTAGTGACGTCAGCATGCCCGCCACTGATTACACCCGACCGCCACTACTAAAAAATGTTTCAATATATATTTTATACTTTATTTTTATTATTAATTTTCTTAAGGAATTTTTTGATAAGATTAGACATATATTAGCTATAATTAAATAATAACATATATTACAAATATCTTAAACAAAATGATACTGGTGCCCTGCTAGTTTTATACACATTAAACATAAATGACACTACCAAATGACATAATTGATTTTACAAATACGCACAATCTCTTAAGCTAAACATAAATGAACTAGCCTTACACTAATTTTCCATCATCATCGGTGCGTAGATAAGGAATCACACTGCTAAATGAGAGTTTTTCTTCAACCACATTGATCCTTGATATGTCAACGAAGAACGACGTCTCATCAAACTGATTGTATTCTTCTTCGTATTCGACTCTATCAACTCCAACAATTCTTTGTTTTCTTGGGGCAACGATGTTTTTCTTCTCGTCTTTAGGATCAAGTATGTAAAATACTTGTGCCATGGATTGAGCGAGTATCCAAGGGTCATTTTTATAACCCACCTTATTAAGGTCAACTATCGTAAACCCGTAATCATCCACCTCCACACCTTCTGGATGTCTGACCCACTGGCACTTAAATACAGGGATTTCTATAGAGTTCCCGTAGTTAAGTTCCCATATTTCTTCGATGTATCCATAGTAAGCATTCTTTTGTCCAGTATTGTCTTCTGCATCTGCTCTGACACCACTATTTTGGCGCTGACTCTTTTGATCCTTTGCTTTGGTATAGAATGTGAAACCATTGATGTCATATGCTTGCCATGTTTTAACCATGCTCAATGAACCGTAAGAAAATTTATTTATCATTATCTCTTCGTCGGTTTCTCCAATCAAAAGGTTTAGATCCCTCAGCCATGATGTGAAATGAATTTTTTGCTCTTTCATAATCCATTGTTCATCACGATCTTCATTCTTTTCACAAATCTCTTGTAGGTGTTGTTCAACATATGGTCTCATAATCGCCAACTGATGCAAGGCACTGTAATGTGATTCTCTTATTGTTTGGTAGCTATTGTCTCGTATGATTTTCCTACCTTTAGTTCCTTTACCAGTGAGTCTTCCATGGTGTTGGGACACGGGAACTCCTATTGGTTTTCCATCTCTTATGTAATCTGCGTAGCACTCAATGACTTCCTCATTCGTGTACCCCTCTATCATGGAACCCTATGGATAAGCACGATTTCGTATGTAACCCTTGAAGATAACCATGAGACGCTTGTACACATACATATTGTGCAGGTACATTGGACCGAGAACAAAGATTTGGTCTGCTATATGTATCATATAGTGCTCCATAATATCAAAGTATGAAAGACAAAAGCACATCTCAAGATGACACATAGTCTCCCTCATTTGTTTACGTAATTCATTTAACTCCTCAGTGTCGATCACCTTCTTTGATATGACGTTGAATAAGTGACACATGCTTGTGATCACCATCTTCAGAAATGAATTCTTGATTCCTCTTACCTCTTACTGCGATGGCGAGGAATAGCCCAAGCATAACATGACAATCATGAGTGTTGTAGCCGCTCATCCTCACATCTGCTACGGAGACAATATTCTTTATGTTTGTTGAGAATCATGTTGGAACTCTGATTCCATGTAGACACCTGTAGATTGATATTTTCTCATCAATTGTGAGGTCATAGCTAGCAGCCGGAAGGAAAAATTTTCCATTGACCCTTTCTTGTGGGTGAAGCTCGGGTCTAATTCCGAGAGTTTGAAGGTCCCTTCATACTTTGAGTCCATCTTTTGACTTGCTCGGTATGTGTAACAAAATACCGATGGTGCTTTCGAAGACATTCTTCTAAACGTGCATTGCATCAATAGCATGACCAATCTCCAACTCCTTCCAATAGGGCAAACACCTAAAGAAGATTGACTGCTTTTTAAATGGAGCGTCCTTTGAATTTTTTTAGATTTCTTCCTCATCTTTTCGAAATCAACTTTGATATTTTTCACCATTTCGAATAGAAATTTGCCGTCTCGATGTCATGGCGGTTGTCCAAGCTTGATTGTACTGTCGAAATGGTTCCTATTTCTTTGATATTTGTGGATTCTTGGTAAAAATCTGCGGTGTCGCATATATATTGTACAATGATGGAAGATGCACATATTCTGTTTGGTCTACACACACTACACATGCTGTCTTACCTTTAACATATCCTGTTAGGGACATATGCCTCGGGTTGTCAGCTATGGTGCAAAAGATCATGGCTCTTAGATTGAAGTGCTCTTTCTTGTGCTCATCCCACACCCGGACACCATGTTCCCATAGACGTTTCATATCCTCCATCAAAGGTTCTAGAAAGATATCAATGTCATTGACAGGTTGTTTTGGACCGGAAATTAGAGTAGTGAGCATAAGGTACTTTCTTTTATGGCACAACCATGATGGAATATTGAACAAGCACAGAAAGACCGGCTACGTAATGTGTGGGTTCCTCATCTCACCAAAGGGATCCATTCCATCCGTGCTAAGTCCCATCCTAATATTTCTAGGATCCTTTGAGAAGTCTGGATGGGCCAGGTCAAATGATTTCTACTGCCTAGCATCCGTAGGGTACTGAAGTTTTCCATCCTTCTTTCGCCCAGCGAAATGCAGATTAATAGTTCAGCATCTCTAGGATTAGAGAACATACATTTTGAGCGATCAATCACCGGTAGGTACCACATTACTAAGGCTGGAACTTTCCTCTCTGTCTTATATCTGTAATCTACAATAACATTCCTCTTCCTCTTCTGTAACCTCTTTTTCTTCTTCCAGTGGTCATTGTAGTCCTCCACACAGTCATTTGCACGTTTGTATCGACTTGCGTTGCACTGCAGACAACTCTCTAACAATTCATACTCTTTTTGATATAGGATACAGTGGTTCGGGCATGCATGAATCTTCTGAACACCCAAAGTCAACAGACAAATCATCTTTTTTGCTTGGTACGTATCAGATGGCAGACCATTGGGTTTCGGCAAAACCTTTTTTAGGAGCTACAAAAGATCTGAAAAACTTGTGTCGGACCATCCATTGCTGGCCTTCAGTTTCATAAGCTCAAGATTTGTGTACAATACAGTATACTGCTTATCGCAACCATGACGTTCCTCGTAAAGAAGGTTTTTCGATGCTTTGTCAAATGCTTCAAAGTTATTGTAGCCTTTCGTTGTAGTTCTCTGCAACAGCACCTCAGGCGCAACATTTTGCATCAGTTCCTCCACATCAAAGGCATCATCATCATCATGTTGATCAACCTCATGTGTTATGTCAGATGTATGATCACAACCTCTTCTATGTTGATGAGCATCTTGCGGCACATCAGAATTATCAGGAGGGTTTTCACCCATCTCACCGTATTTTATCCATATATAGTAGTTCTTCACGAAGCCATTTTCAACAAGTGAAATCATATGGTTTCACGATCTAAACACGGATACATCGCTTTGTTCTTACAAACTTTACAAGGAAAATATATTGCCGCTTCACTTTGACGGGCAGCATATTGTGTGGCAGCTTCAGTAAATTTAGTTACTCTGTTAAAATATGTCACCACATATCCGTCATTGGACGAGTACATCCAGGACCTGTGCTCCATCTAAAACATATTATTTTAAAAAATATTAATAAAATGCTACATATTCATTATTATTAATCTTAGTAATTTACAAATTAAAAAGATATTTATTTCTCTCTCTTAACAACATTAATTAAAAATACTTTAATTGAAACTATGTAAACCTTGTTAATTATAAAGGGTAATAGTATTAACTAGAATGAAAAATTTATTAAATAAATTAACTACATTGGTTTCTCTCTCCAAACAACCAAACAACATAGATCTATATCTATAATCATAAATCAAATTAAAAAGAGATTAAAATGAGGTAAAAATGTATACAAGTGATGAATATAATTGTGAGGAGGGTATTATTTGTTCATTTGGGAGAAATAAACACTACAAATGGAAGAATATTTTAAAATTTCTATGCACAAACCCTAGATTAGTAAAACATTAATAACTCATTATATACTTGAGTAAAGACAAAATAAATGTGATATTCGGCATGGATTTACCTCTTATAATGAAATCCTTGAAAAGAAACGAAAACAAAGTCTCCCTCCTCCACTTTCTAGATTTTTGTCGCCATTGTACGAATTAAATTGCGAACTCCCGTAGCCTCATGCTCGGGGAGGAAGAAGCTGTGTATTTATAGATGCAAAAGTAGTGGCGGTCGCCTATGATGTCATCAGGACATTAGTGGTGGACAACGTAGCAGTGGCGGCCAGCACCAGCGCCCGCCACTACTATTGGTATACTAGTGGCGGTCGGTGCTGCTTGCCGCCATCAACACCCGCCACTATAGTGGCGGACCTCTAATGGACCGCCACTACAGTGAATACGCTCAACGCCACTGCAGACTATTTTTGTAGTAGTGAGTGTCGTTTCTTTAGCTCGTCGGCGGTTGGAATGACTTGGCCCTTAGGCAACCTAACAAGCTGGCTCTTCAAGAGGAAATCAAATATTTCATCGCACTTAGTTATATCAAACGAGTATTTGACTTCACTAGGATGACTCTTAGTGGGTGACGACCATAGCTCAGAACAAGTGATAGGCTTGCTTCTAGCCTTCCAAACCCATTCGGCCGCATACATGTCGGCCAAATCTTCCTCTTCCTCCAATTCTTCCTTGTTGGAGTGTTCGATGATGTGAACTTCAGCCCTAGGTTTGTTGAATGTCTTAATGATTTTTTATCTTTGGCTCGGTTTTCTTGGACCACAGCCTGTTGTAGGACTTGGCTCACTTCTAAAAGTTCTGGTTGTCTAGTCTTTCTTTAATCCCAAAACGCAATCATCTGCTAGATCCCTTTCTAAAATGTTGAGACTAAAACATCGGTTTCTAGTATCTCTAAAGCGCTTGACGTACTCAGAGACACTCTCGCTGGACTTTTGTTTGACCGATGTCAAGTGTGAACGCCTAAGTTCTGTCTAACCTGTATAAAAATAGTCATGAAATTTCTGTTCTAATTGGGCCCATGTCTGGATGGAGTTCGTCGGGAGTGCCGAAAACCAAGTGAAAGCTGTGCCGGATAGTGAAATAGAAAATAGTCTATGTTTTAATGCGTCCGACCCACTAGATTCTCCACACTATGCTAAGAACTGAATAACATGCTCTACTGTGGTTTTGTTACCCTCACCGTCGAACTTGGTGAATTCAGGAACTCTATAGCCGCGAGGGTAGGGTGTGGTGTTAAAGTGGTCGGGGTATGACTTTTGGTAACCCCTGGCCCGACCCCTAGGCGTGAAACTGGTGCACTCCCTAAATAGCGCGCAGATCCGCTCCTCGATGTCGTCCTGGACCCTTGCCTATGTGTGTCTCTCATGTGGGGGTGCGACACGCGGTGGTATGTCGGCGTGTCAGCCGCGAGGGTCTTCCTCACGTGCAGGCTTAGGATACATTACATGTTTAGGTCTATGCGTCTGTGTGGGAGCATATGGCGCAGGTAGCGCGGGAAAAGCTGGCGTAGGTGTAGGTGGCATGCAATAAACAGGGTTAGCTTGGTAATGGCTTGTCTCGGCCATATATGTTAATGCCGGAGACATGATGGTCTTGCCAGTACTACTGTCAGTTCTGCTATAGATACGATTCACCGAGGGTACACTAGTGATTGGAGTTGGAGGAATGGACTCGGTAAAGCTGAACCTTCTAAGTGTCGCCTCTACCTAAGAGCTAACTGCCGAATCTAAATGGTTGGCTAGCGAAGCACTAACAGCTTGATCTACCGATGCGGCTATTTTTTGCTCAATCTCTAAAGAAGATAAAGGAGGTGATACTGGTGTTACCTGGGTCAGAGTGAGATCGGGGTCATACACTAGTGATTGGAGTTGGAGGAATGGACTCGGTAAAGCTGAACCTTCTAAGTGTCGCCTCTACCTGAGAGCTAACTACCGAATCTAAACGGTTGGCTAGCGAAGCACTAACAACTTGATCTACTGATGCGGCTATTTTTTGCTCCATCTCTAAAGAAGATAAAGGAGGTGATACTGGTGTTACCTGGGTCCGAGCGAGATCGGGGACGTTGACGTCGCGCTTGATGAAGCTGGTAAATCAGTGAAGGGCGGTTGAATACATGCCCCTTTAGTTCGCTCCACCATCGGTGGAAGACGGTGGAGGTCGCTCGACATGCTGTCCAAGAAGCAAAATCACCGATGGGGATATCATCGGTCATATGAAGAAGGCGATCCCACTCCACAATATCCTTGACTTCCCCAAGAGTTTGGATTTGATCAATGAAGAACAAGTGGAGTGGGAATTGACCGAAGCCTAATAGCCAAGCGAAGACCTATGGGTGGTAGAACTCATAAGAGCCCTTCCAAGAACGCTCACCGGTGAAATTGACATTCAAGAAGCAAGCGAAAATCACAGCTATGAAGATGCGGAGGGATTCTTCGTCCCAGAACACATCAAGCAGGATTAGCTGATGAGGGCATTCATAATCTAAGTAATACTCGAAGGGATACCAGATGGTCATATTGGAGAATCCAAGGTAAAAACCCTTGAAGTAGGTGGCCAAGGATGTAGGAGACAAAGGAAAAACAGAAAAGCATGCTGTCGCCTCGCCCATGGAAGAGCAGCGACGGTAAATAGGAGTAGCCGATTTTGGAAAATCGGCAGGAAAATGCATTTGAGCAAAAGGGGGCCCTCCAACAACATCAGTTGTATAAACATTAAGCTAGAGCTGAACGAACCACCACGGGCCACTAGGGTGGCCGATGGGATCACCAGCCGATAGTTTGGCCGATACGAGGTGAAGAACGTGGTAGGTGGCTCCAAGGAGGTATCGACCAAGGGGGACCCGCACGTGGGCAGCAAGCTATTCGACTAAGAACTGAAATTGGAAGGTTGGGACCAGAACCGATATGCAAAAAACAAATCTCTCCGACCAGAGGTTGAAGAAAGCGATTTGTTCGTGAATGTCTATGGGGCCGGTTTTCTTATTATGTATCGCAATGTATCGACCCCAACTATTAGTAGACTTGGTGCTAAGATGGTGGGTTGGTTTAGAACGAAAAGTGAAAGGGTTGGCCGCTGAGCCAATGTCAAGACAAGTTAAAAGAAAACATCAAGCAAGGAAGGACTCATCGGACCTTGGCCAAAAATGAAGGTGTTGGACCGAAACAGGTGACCAGAGGGGGGGGGGGTGAATGGGAGCTTTTAAAATTCTGTTCTGCTGAACAAGCTTTGAACACACCCTTCGAAGTGTCTGGTTTAGAGGTATTGAACACACTCCGAAAACAGACTTCGAATGGGGTAAAAGTTCAAAGTTCAGAACACTTCGCTCACACTCAGACACCCTAAAACACACTGAACTCTGCAAAGATAGTGCTGTTGACATGAAAACGTGGCCCCACACTTGGGTCAGTTCGATGATCCAAAAGTGTGTGGATACTTAGGGACAAGCCTAAGCGTAACACAACACCGACATCGCGTTCTGACTACCCTTAGCCATGGTAAGAGGGTGGAGTCGCTAGGCAATCAGATCACACAAAATAATCTAATTAGCCGAAAGAAATATATTAAATAGAATAAATCAGCAAACTGGTCGGAGCCTATCTACTTCGAAGTATGGTGCGAAGGGGTCGCCGAAGTATACCTTCAACGTCTGATGCGAAGTGTCCTGCCGAAGAGTACCTTCAGCGTTCAGACTGATCTGGCCGAAGATGAACTCCGAATGGATCTAGACGCGACAATCACCTCCAAACAGCGGGGTTCAGCGCAAAGTCTCTGATGCAGTAAGATACAAAATAATGACTCAGATGCAACACGTGAGCGTGACTTCATCCGGAACGGAGTACGAGCGTGGCGAAGCCTATCGTGACGAAGTGTGCTGACGAAGCGTGCGATCGAAGCAGTAGTCTTGCCGAAGGGTGTTCTGGCAACCTCCGAAACTGATCTCTCAGCTCCAAAAACCTCCGACGAAGTAGCTCCGAACGTGGGTAACCTACAACAGATAAGATTCGAAGTACCAATTCGGCCTGAGGACTGAATTCTGCTAAGTATTGCACTAGTAGCGAAGGTAGAAATCTGTTACGTAGCTTAGAGGACATTTCACGAGCGAAGTAACAAGGGGATAGTAATCTGTTACGCAGATTAGCGGATACTTCACAAGCGAAGTAACAAGGCAATAGCAATCTATTACGTAGATTAACAGATACTTCATAGGCAAAGTAACAAGGATTACCACTATTCCGAAGTGGCCGTCGGAGGGCTTCTAGGCAAACCCACGAAGAGTATAGAAAAGTAAAGATAAAGTAAATGTGATTCAAAGCTAAGCTTTGTGGTTGATTTTGTCGGGGGGGAGGCTCTGAACTGGCTTCACCTCTATACTTATAGGGGCTTGACCTCTAATCTAATCTGCTATAATTCGGCTGAACCGAGATAAACACTTAGCCGGAATCGGGTCCAACTCTATCTCTGCCCGAAGTGGGCCTTTGGCCAAGCCTGCCGAAGCCTACTCCTTAGGCTGATGCTTCTGTGGGGTGGGCCTCTGAAGGCCTCCTGGCCGAAGGCCGTGGGCTAGCTGGAAGCTTCCAGAGCCCATAGCCCAATGGTCCTTCGGCCTTGTAGGGCTTCGGCTAGACCCGGGACATCTGTATTTTTGGCCCAAATTACCAAAATTGACATTTTGACAATCTTAATTATTAATGCCATTTTTTGCTATCAACAAGTGCAGGCTCCGCACACGAGGTGCCTTCGATTAGGCTTCACACTACTATAATTCTCTCTAGTACATTTCCCTCTGTGGGCTCTGAACAGATACACCGCACTAGTAACTGGTACTAGGCTTCGTACTTTGGAGTGCAGAAAACAGACCCACAACTGACTACACTGGGGTCTTCAGCTTATGAGAAAAGACCAGACCATGAATCCACACTTCACACAGTGCTTCGCTTGTAATCACTGAGGGCTATCCTCCAATTTACACAGAGCGAACACACAAAGAGTTACTCACAAAAATCGCACAGATGAGGTGAAAACACACTTCGTCGGAGTTGAACCAGAGTAAGAACTCGTTGATAGAGAACGAAGTGAAACACAGAAAACTCAATTCATGCAGTGCAAACTATAGATACAAGTTCAAGAAATAGATGAAAAATAGAATGGAAATTTCATTGCTTAGAATAGGGAACACAAAACTCACAAGTACAGAGAACACTTTATGGTGACTGGCCAAAGCTATAGGGAACAGAACGTTCTAAAATGGAGTGCACAGTGTTACCCTAGCCCCTACCCTACCTCTCCTTTTATAGGCACTACTCTGACCTATGAATAGACTATAATACCCCTAGGGTTTACATCATTTTTGTCTCAACCACACACGGGGTTACAGTTGGTAGTCTACTTTATTGGAAGCTCCTTTTGTCAGCTAGGCAGGGCAAACATTATCGGCTTTTGCAGAGTAGACACGATTAGCTTATGAAAAGTGGAATCTTTTGGAGCCCCCGTTCGCACAAGAGGTGTGCAGAGGCTTCGGTGACATGCTTTCAACCCGAAGGTCTTTGCTTCACTGAAGTCAGTCTTCGATACATTGACGGTTTTGAGCCAAAGCCGTCAAAGACATTGAGTCTTCGCACCATCACCTACGGATTGGACCACCACGGCTTCGTAGCTACTCCTAACTTGAACTCCGTCAATCCGTGTACCGAATCCATGCATGGCTGAAGTACTTCATCATCCACACTCTGAAGTCCCACCTTCAAAGTATCTTCACCACCTTCCGAAGTCCCTCCTTTGTACAAGGCTTCTGCACAAAACACTTCCATAAGCACACTTGGGAGCCTTGCCTCATTCTTGAGGACTTCGTCTGCCAGCCTTCGAAGTTACTCCTGTGGAGTCACCCTTCGAGGTGCCTCGCATCCAAGGACTTTGCCTCAGGGTACCTTCAGCTGGAGCCACCCTACGCACTTTCTGCCTTCGCCTAGTGAACCTTGACCCAAGGACCGACCTTGACTCCATGCATCTTCTATGACCAAGCTCCCCGCTCTCTTGGCATCAAGCTCCCTGCTTGACCCAGGTTCACTTTCTATGAACCATCCTGTTTTCTCCGAAGTCACCTGCACACCACCGACAAGCAGACAAGCATTTCTAGTACCCCGAAAACCTCTCCGGTTAAACAACCTCTGGTACACACTCTGGTGTAATGCCCAAAGTACCGAGCCCTCCAGTACAGACTTTTCATTGTATTCTCCCGGACCCCTCTAACAGACATACTCCACTGCAACAGCTGCATCCAGCAAACACTGAACCCTTCGGTAAAACACCTCTGAAACCCTTCGGAGGGACCCCTTTGCTCAGAAGAAAACTTGTCAATCAATCATCATAGACTTGAAACCAAGGCACATTTCAACTTGGTTTCTCAATCTCCTCCTTGATGAGTGCATTGACAACTAAATTCAAGTTCAAGAAAAGTTGAAATTTTTTAGCGCACAAGTGACCATAAAACTCAGAAAAGAGCCAAATCATGTCAACAACTCCCCCTTGACTCATGAAAAGTCATTTGGCAACAACTCCCCCTTCAGCAAAGCATGAAAGCACATCTCTTCCCTTGAGATAAGCAGCAAGTTCTCCCCCTTTTGCATAAAAATTCTCCCCCTTTGGTAGTCAACAAAGCAATTATCTCCCCCTTTGGCAATGCAAGAATCAAGGAGCAATAAAAGATGCAAGACTTCGAAATGATGAAAAGTGTGAAGACATATAGTGTAAGAATATGCCAAATCATAATGTCAGGCTCAGATGCTCAACTCAAGTTAACATATTCCAGATTCAAAATTTGAGGCATGAACTTTTCAGATTTTTGAAAATAAAAGCATCACTACATAGACAAGTCATATATACAAGAGATAGCAAGAACTGCTAAAGCTAATCAATTTCTACACAGTAAGTCAAATCCAATTTTATGGAGCATTTAGAAAACTTGGTAAGTGTTGATAGCAAAAAATGGCGTTAATGGCCGAGATTGTCAAAATATCAATTTTTGTAATTTGGGACAAAAATACACATGTCCGAGGTTAGGCCAAAGCCCTATAGGGTCGAAGGTCCATTGGGCTGTGGGCTCCAAAAGCCTCTGGCCAGCAAACGGCCTTCGGCCAGGAAGCCTTCGGAGGCCCACGCCACCGAAGCTTCGGCCCGAGGAGCAGGCCTCGACGGGCCTGGCCGAAGCCCACTTCGGCAGAGATAGAGTTGGATGCAATTCTGGCTAAGTTTTTATCTCTATCTAAGCTGAATTATAGCAGATTAGATCTGAAGTTTGGCCCATATAAATAAAGAGGCGAGGCCAGCTTAGAGAGCCCACCAACACAAATCAAACACAAAGCCCTAACTTTGATCGCATTTATTTACCTTTACTTTTCTGTACCTCTTCGTGGGTTTGCCTAGAAGCCCTCCGCCGGCCACTTCAGAATAATGGTAACCCTTATTACTTCGCTTGTGAAGTATCCGTTAATCTACGTAATAGATTGCTATCGCCTTGTTACTTCGCCTGCGAAGTATCCGCTAATCTGCGTAACAGATTGCTACCTTTGCTACTAGTGCAACACTTAGCAAAATTTGGTCCTCAGGCCGAATTGGTACTTCAAAACCTCTTTGTCGCAGGTTCCCACATTCAGAGCTACTTCATCGGAGGTGTCCGGAGCTGAGAGATCGGTGTCGGAGGTCATCGGGACACCCTTCGGTGAGACTACAGGCATCGACGATAGGCTTCGCCGGCACACTTCGTTACAACAGGCTTCGCCATGATCGTACTCTGCTCTGGACGAAGTTGTGCCCGCTGTTCGGAGGAGACCTCACACCGAACCCCGCTGTTCGGAGGTGTCCATCGCGTCCAGATCCGTTTGGGGTTCATCTTCGGCCGGATCATTCCGAACGCTAAAGGCACCCTTCGGTGAGATACTTCGCACCAGACACCGAAGGTATACTTCGGCGACCCCTTCGCACCAGACTTCGAAGCAGACAGGCTCCGACCGGTTTGCTTATTTTATTCTGTTTAATATATTTCTTTCGGCTAATCGGATTATTTTGTGTGATCTGATTGCCTGGTGACTCCACCCCCCTTATCACGGCTAAGGGTAGTCGGAACACGACGTCGATGCTGCGTCATGCTTAGGCATGTTCCTAATTATCCGCACACTTTTGGATCGTCGAACTGACCCAAGTGCGGGAGCACGTTTTCATGTCAACACACTTTTTGGCGACTCCACTAGGGACAACTACGCCAACATGACAAGTACGTCTACATCGGCCACCAGTACATCTACATCGACTACTCCGTCTACACCGCCGATGGATACAATAGGAGGCACGGATATCGACAACCACAACATCTTGACACCTACACATGAAGATATCTCCGCAGAAGACCGAGCAGAGATCGAGGCAAAGTTAAAGGCGCTCCAAGACATGATGCTTGGGGGCTACGTTAAGACACGCGTAGGCTTAATCAAGCGTGACATCATCACCCCTGACCTCGCTCATATCTAGGTAACACCTGTATCACATCGTTTATCTTCTTTAGAGATTGAGCAAAAAATAGCCGCATTAGTAGATCAAGCCGTTAGAGCTTCGCTAGCCAACCGTCTAGATTCGGCAGTCAGCTCCCAAGTAGAGGCAACTCTTAGGAGGTTCGGCTTTACTGAGGTCATACCCCTGATTCCTATTGCTAGTGCACCTCTAGCAAACCATGTGTACGGCAGAATTAACGACAGCACTGGCACAACCATGTCTCTGGCCTCAACACTTATGGCCGAGACTAATCATTACACTTACGGTCAAACTAGCACTGCGTACCATGCACCACCACCTGCGCCAGTACCCGCGCTGCCCGCACCACATGCATAGGCACCCGGACACGAGCATGTCATGCAGATGGCACGCAGGGAAGAGGCCCATGGCCGACACACC
Organism: Zizania palustris; assembly: GCA_019279435.1. Lineage (NCBI taxonomy): Eukaryota > Viridiplantae > Streptophyta > Magnoliopsida > Poales > Poaceae > Zizania > Zizania palustris. The sequence goes on along the minus strand of JAAALK010000082.1, from coordinate 103,751,329 downwards.
GATATCCCACCACGTGTCGTGCCCCCGCATGAGAGGCGCGCGCAGGCAACATGCCAAGATGACATAGAGGAGCGGGTCCGCGCACTATTTAGGGAGTGTGCCGGCTTCGTGCCCAAGGGACGGGTTAGGGTTTACCGTAAGCCATACCCCGACCATCTTGATACAATACCCTACCCCCGTGGCTATAGAATCCCTGAATTCACTAAGTTCGATGGTGAGGGTAGCAAAACTACACTGGAGCACGTTAGTCAATTTTTGGCACAATGTGGAGAGGTTAGTGGGATAGATGCCGTAAAAGTTAGGCTATTTTCTCTCTCGCTATCTGGCACCGCTTTCACTTGGTTTTCAACACTCCCGCCGAACTCCATTCAGACGTGGGATGATTTAGAGGGGAAATTCCATAATTACTTCTACATGGGTGAGACAGAGCTTAGGCTTTTGCATTTGACATCGGTTAAGCAGAAATCTAATGAGAACACCTCTAAGTACATTAAGCATTTCAGGGATACTAGAAACCGATGTTTTAGTCTTAATATTTCGGAAAGGGACTTGGCGGAACTAGCTTTTAATGGGTTGCATTCTGAGATTAAGGAGAGGTTAGATAACCAAAACTTTTTAGAAGTTAGCCAAGTTTTACAGCAGGCTCTGGTCCAGGAAGGCCGAACCAAAGATAAAAAGTTTATTAAAATGTTTAATAAGCCTAGGGATAAAATCCACATCATGGAATGCTCTGACGAGGAGGAGGAGTCAGAAGAGGAGGATTCGGCCGACATGTACGCGACCGAATGGGTTTGGAACGCTAAGAATAAACCTGTCACTTGCTCTGAGTTACGGCCGTCTCCCACAAAGAATCGATCGAGTGAGGTCAAGTACTCATTTGATATAACCAAGTGTGATAAAATATTTGATTTTCTCTTAAAAAGTCAGCTTCTCAGGTTACCTAAAGATCAAGTCATTCCATCTGCCGATGAATTAAAGAAGCATCCGTACTGTAAGTGGCATGATTCAGATTCACATAATACTAATGACTGCAATGTTTTTCAACGGTAGATCCAATCGGCCATAGAAGAAGGACGATTGAAGATAGACCATAATCCAAAGATGAAGCTGGATAAAGATCCTTTTTCCCGTCAACGTTGTCGACCTTGGTGAGAAGAAGGTGTTGATTCGGCCAGAACAGGCTGAGTCGGCTGAGGTGAAGGATGTAATTGTTGGAGAACCGCGCACTCGCACGCTCATACGGAAGAACCCCGAGGTAGGAGTGTGGAAACAGAACATTGGCACCCCCTCGGCTAAGGCTCACAAGAGGCCGAAGGTAATGTATAACATGCTGTTGAACAAGCATCGAAGAAGGGCCAGGGAAGCAACCCCCCACACTAAGAAACTGGGACAACCGAAGGGTCCAAGATTTGCGGAGGGCGACTTCGGACCGAAGCAGCCGAGTCCTCCACACAACGGTTTCGGTCCATAGTGGCCTGGCGCCCCGCTCGGCGGCTTCGAGCCTCAATGGCCGAACCCCCTATACAGCGACTTCGGCCCCCAATGGCCGAACTCCGCACCATTTTGGACGAGCTCTCCGACGGGAGGCTTCGACCCACACTGGCCAAACGTACCTCCGGCATGGCGAGATCCTTCGCTGGTATGGTCTGAGGCACCGTCGACTCTGCCGACCCCCCTAGGCAACGAGTTTGGCTCACAGTGGGTGAAGCCACTAGAGCCGCCAATGCCTCCGTCGTACCACTGGGCGGGAACCCCGTGGGCTCCGTACGTGTCTAGGTCGGGGTATCCTCCGCAACCTAACACTATGCCTTGTTTTCCTTCAGAGTATTATGGATGGCAGGGACAAATAGATGCAACAGAGGGGGGCATCATCCACAGACTGTCCATGGTGCCTCTAAATCGGACCATGCAGAGCGAAGATGAAGGGTGCGGGCACGCGGAGGCCAAAGTCAGGGAGTCCGAAGCTATCACGATCAGGGTGGGGTCTCAGGAGGTCCAAATCCCGAAGGCTTCATCGCCGGAGTCTGACAGAGGTGAGTCCCATACTTCGGTCGGAGTCCGCACCGAAGCTGGGTTCGATCGGCCGGGTGAGGCCGATCTGAATACCGAGGTTCGCAGCGAAGGCCCCTCCAAACACAGGGTGCACAAGGCCGAAGGGCGCAATACCACTTCGGCCAGAGTTGATAGAAGCCGAACAGTAGCACCCGACACCAAGCCGCAGCCATCTTGGGCACCTCCAAACATTTCCAAATCACAGAAGAGACACCTACAATGACTACAGGAACAAGAGATGCGCGAGAAGGAAGCCGAGGACGAGCGCGACACTGTCTTCGAGGAGATCCGCCCTTGGCCAGCTACAAGACAGGTATGGAGGAAGAAGCCGGTTGAGATGACCAACTCGGCTCCTAGTCCAAGCGACGACGACTACAACATGCTCGACGACGATTAATCGCCCATCTTCGAGGGGCCCGCACCCCAGGCGATGGACATCAACATCGTCATGCTGCCTGCTGAGTTCACCCTGCCGCAGGATGAGGCCGAGGTCGCTCAATTGAACCTCGGCCCGCGCAACGCTATCTTCGAGAAGCCCGAGGACTCGGCTCGCCATCTGAAGCCTCTCTACGTTAGAGGTCACATCGATGGAAAGCCGATTTCCCGAATGCTCGTTGATGGCGGCGCCACTGTTAACTTAATGCCTTACTCGTTGTTGAAGAAACTTGGCAGAGAGGAGGATGACCTGAAGAAGGCCAACTTGATGCTCAACGGCTTCAACGGCGAGAGCTCCGAGGCCAAGGGCGTACTCTCCATGGAGTTGACGGTGGGCAACAAGACATTGCCAACAACATTTTTCGCCGTTGACGTACAAGGTAACTACAACGTACTACTCGGGCGTGACTAGATTCACGCAAACTGTTGTATTCCCTCCACCCTACACCAGTGCCTGATACAATGGGACGACGATGTGGTAGAGGTCATTCCCACAGATACTTCGGCCTATGTAGAATTGGCCGATGTGTCGGTTGACGCCGTCCATAACAAGGTAGAGTGTCTGTCAGGTAGAGATCTTTCAGATTACGATTTTGTTAGTGTATCTAGAGGACATTTTGTACCAGTGTCTGTAAAGCCGGCTAGAGTAGCACGACTGTTTTTGTATTAATGGTCATGTCTAGCAAGAGTAATCTAGATTGGCTAAAGTCTCGTGTGGAGCAATATCGGTCTAGCAAAGACAGCATTGCTGAGGCCATCGGGGACTTTAGTGGAGTAGAGAAATTAGGACAAGGTTTTGCGTCGGCCGATCCCTTGGAGGAAGTTGACATAGGTAATGGTAGCATCTCGAGGCCGACTTTTGTAAACCAACGTTTACAGCCTGATGAAAAGGCTAAAGTAATAAAGTTACTTCGGTCGTATGTCGATTGTTTCGTATGGGAGTATAGCAAGATGCCGGGACTAAGCCGTGAGCTCGTGGAGCATCGGCTGCCTATCAAGTCCGGATTTAGGCCTTATAAGTAGCCTCCTTGTCGCTTTAACTCGGCCATCTACAACCGAGTTAAAGAAGAAGTAGAGCGACTACTCAAGGCTGGGTTTATTAGGTCGTGCAGGTACGTGGAATGGGTTGCTAACATTGTGTCTGTAGAAAAGAAAGGGAGCGGCAAGATACAGGTATGTATTGATTTCAGGGATCTGAATAGAGCCACTCCAAAGGATGAGTAGCCGACATGTTGATCAACGATGCTTTAGGACACAAGGTTCTAAGTTTTCTTGATGTCAATGCTGGTTATAATCAAATCTTTATGGCTGAAGAGGACGTCTACAAGACTGCCTTTCGATGCCCTGGTTTTGTCGATTTGTTCGAGTGGGTCGTCATGACTTTTGGTTTGAAGAATGCTGGCGCCATGTATCAGCGCGCTATGAACTTAATTTTTCATGACTTGCTAGGGGTTATGTTATAAGTTTACATCGATGATGTTGTAGTCAAATTGGACGCTATGGGAAACCATTTAGCCGATTTGAAGGTTGCTTTTGATAGGATGCGACAATATGGTTTGAAAATGAACCCACTCAAGTGTGCTTTTGGTGTGTCGGTGGGTAAGTTCTTAGGTTTCATGATTCACGAGAGAGGCATAGAAATTGATCCTAAGAGGCTTGAGAAGATTAGAAACATTGCAGCGCCGACGTGCAAAAGGGATGTGCAGAAGTTGCTAGGCAAGATGAACTATTTGCGTCGCTTTATATCCAACTTGTCCGGCAAGATTGATGCCTTTGTCCCCATACTCCGGCTAAAAAACGAAGTCGAGTTCACTTGGGGGCAAGCCAGCAAAGTGCTTTTGAGAAAATCAAGGAGTGCTTGTCATCACCGCCTGTGGTGAGAGCACCCAAAGCCAGGATTCTATTTCGGCTATACATCGCTGCTAAAGATGGCATGATTGGGGCCGTGCTAACCCAGGAGGTAGAAGGAAAATAGTACATCATCACATTCTTGAGCTGCCGCCTGCTGGACTCTGAAACCAGGTACGCGTTTGTGGAACTATTGTGTTTATCACTTTACTACGCGTGCACCAAATTACGCCATTATCTTCTCCCCACTACATGTGTTGTTGTTTGCCAAACCGATGTTATAAAGCACATGTTACAGAAGCCGATTCTAAGTGGAAGAATCGGAAAATGGGCTTACGTGTTGATCGAATATGATTTGGCTTACGAACCCCTGAGAGCTATGAAAGGCCAAATCGTAGCCAACTTTATAGTTGATCACCACATAGATGTCAGCTGGAGTGATAATGTTGCTCTGGTTGAGGTAGTGCCATGGAAACTCTATTTTGATGGCTCCGCTTGCAAGAGTGGCCAAGGTATTGGAGTGGTTCTCATATCACCTAATGGGATGCACTTTGAAACTTCAGCCTGTCTGGAATTTCCCTCCACTAATAACCAAGCCGAATACGAAGCTTTATTGCTAGGGCTTGAATTACTAGAATCCATAGGCGCTAGACATGTCCATGCATACGGTGATTCTTTGTTAGTAGTGCAACAAGTGGCTAAAAATGCTCAATACTTTAACGGCTTGCTGAATAGTTACTTGGATAAATGTCTGGACCTAGTTGCTGTTTTTGATGACTTCAAAATATCGCACGTGTCAAGAGAGGAAAATTTTATATATTGGAGAAGCCAATGCTTGGTCTCACTACCGAAGCTAGTGACAGTGGGCAAGCGCACCCTCTGGGTTAGACCCCTCCGGCCGAAGGTCACTACGTGTCGAGGTCCTTGGACCAGAGTACTTTGCCAACCAAGGGACCTAGCAAGCCGGAGGTCATAGGACGAAGCCCCCATAAGGTGAGGGTTCCTGGGAGTCCGAACCCTCCGGAGGGCTTCGGACCAACACACTCCGAATGGCTAGCCCGACCAGGCTTCGGCAGAAGCAGGAACGGCTCGGGGGGCACACCGAAGTCAGTAATTTAGAAATTTTTTCAGAAGGTGAGCCAGCGAGACCCTCTAAAACCTATAAGGGCGATTGGAGAATCCCAATCATCTAGTATTTGAGAGACCCTAGCCGAAGGGTTGACCGGAAGGTTCGGCGACAAGCATTCAAATTCATGTTGATAGACGACACATTGTACCGCTGAACCATCGATGGAGTACTATTGAAGTGTCTAGACCACAAAATATCCCAGGTGGCTACGGGAGAAGTCTATGAAGGACTTTGCAGTACTCATCAGTCGGCCCAAAAAATGAGTTGGATGCTCAAAAGAGCAGGTTTTTATTGGCCGACTATGACTGAAGATTGTTTCAAGTACTATAGAGGGTGTAAAGCATGTTAGAAGTTTGACAATATTCAGTTGGCTCCTGCATCATTGCTCAATCCTATTATCAAGCCATGGCCGTTTTGAGGTTGGGGTTTAGACTTCATCGTCCAGATTCACCCTTCTTCCTCAAAAGGGCATCGGTTCGTGTTGATGGTGACGGATTACTTCACTAAATGGACCGAGGTCGTGCCTCTCAAGAACATGACTCACAATGAGGTACGAGATTTTATCTTGAAGCACATCATACATAAGTTTGGCATTCCTCAAACTCTTACTACGGATCAAGGTAGTTCATTTGTTTCTGGAGAAGTGAGGGACTTCGCCAAATATTATGGTATTAAGTTGATAAACTCTTCACCTTACTATGCTCAGGCCAATGGTCAGGCCGAGTCTAGTAATAAAACTGTGATTAAGCTCATTAAGAAGAAAATTGAAGAGTTTCCTAAAAGGTGGCATGAAGTGCTTTCCGAGGTGCTATGGGCTTGTAGAATTGCAAAGCGTGGTGCTACCAAAGTCAGTCCATATGAATTTGTATACGGACAAGAAGCCATTCTGCCTGTAGAGGTAGATCTTGGCTCCTTAAGAGTGTTAAAGCAAGATGGCTTATCAGTCAACGAGTATGAAACTCTTATGAAGGATAATCTAGAGGAAGTGACCGATAAGAGACTAAGGGCTTTAGAAGCCATAGAAGTAGACAAGAAGAGAGTAGCTAAATCCTACAATAAGAAGGTTAAACCAAAATCGTTTCAAGTAGGAGATTTGGTGTGGAAGACGATTTTACCCTTAGGCACGAAGAGTCCCGAATTTGGTAAATGGTCACCTAGTTGGGAAGGTCCTTTTAAGATAGTCGAAATCGCTCCCGGCAATGCATACATGTTGGAATCTCTGCAGGGAGAGCAGTTTCGAAGAGCTTTGAATGGTAGGTACTTGAAAGGGTATTTCCCAAGTATGTGGCAAACAACATAAAGGGTGTCGAAAAGCCGATATGTACGGTATCGTCTTCAGCTCGTTGTGCTTTTAGTTCACTCAGTTCACTAAAAGGCAGGGGGGCATGTGTTGATAGCAAAAAATGGCGTTAATGGCTGAGATTGTCAAAATATCAATTTTGGTAATTTGGGCCAAAAATACACATGTCTGAGGTCAGGCCGAAGCCCTATAGGGCCGAAGGTCCATTGGGCTGTGGGCTCCGAAAGCCTCTGACCAGCCAACGGCCTTCGGCCAGGAAGCCTTCGGAGGCCCACGCCACCGAAGCTTCGGCCCGAGGAGCAGGCCTCGACGGGCCTGGCCGAAGCCCACTTTGGCAGAGATAGAGTTGGATGCAGTTTCGGCTAAGTTTTTACCTCTGTCTAAGCTGAATTATAGCAGATTAGATCTAAAGTTTGGTCCCTATAAATAAAGAGGCGAGGCCAGCTTAGAGAGCCCCCCAACACAAATCAAACATAAAGCCCTAGCTTTGATCGCATTTATTTACCTTTACTTTTCTGTACCTCTTCGTGGGTTTGCCTGGAAGCCCTCCGCCGGCCACTTCGGAACAGTGTTAACCCTTGTTACTTCGCTTGCGAAGTATCCGTTAATCTACGTAATAGATTGCTATCGCCTTGTTACTTCGCCTGTGAAGTATTCGCTAATCTGCGTAACAGATTGCTACCTTTGCTAATAGTGCAACACTTAGCAAAATTCAGTCCTCAGGCCGAACCCTCTTTGTTGCAGGTTCCCACATTCGGAGCTACTTCGTCGGAGGTGTCTGGAGCTAAGAGATCGGTTTCAGAGGTCATCGGGACACCCTTTGGTGAGACTAGAGGCTTCGACGACAGGCTTCGCCGGCACACTTCATTACAACAGGCTTCGCTACGATCGTACTCCGCTCTGGATGAAGTTGTGCCCGCGCGTGGCCCTCGCATTATTATTCTGTAATTTGTCGTATCGGAGACCTCACACCGAACCCCGTTGTTCGGAGGTGACCATCGCGTCCAGATCCATTCGGGGTTCATCTTCGGCCGGATCAGGCCGAACACCGAAGGCACCCTTCGGTGGGATACTTCGCACCAAACGTCGAAGGTATACTTCGGCGACCCCTTCGCACCAGACTTCGAAGAACATAGGCTCCGACCGGTTTGCTGATTTTATTCTGTTTAATATATTTCTTTCGGCTAATCGAATTATTTTGTGTGATCTGATTGCCTGGCGACTCCACCCCCCTTATCACGGCTAAGGGTAGTCGGAACGCGACGTCGGTTGTGCGTCACTCTTAGGCTTGTTCCTAAGTATCCGTGCACTTTTGGATCATCGAACTGACTCAAGTGCGGGGGCACATTTTTGTGTCAAAAGTAAGCAAAAGATTCAGACTTGCAATTCTTTTTATATTGCTAGAGGTTATTTGCTTGTCCACCTTATATTTTCCAACCAAGCCAAGCCTAGGTCAAGAAAGACCATCAGAAGCTTAAGACAGTGATTTTGGCAAACACTAAGTTATCCCAGTTCATACCAAAATGCTATGGTAAGCAGTCTAGAATAAAATAGTGCGACAAACAAACCCTCCTAGATCTTTTTATTTTTAGCACATACATCATGAATATTTAGCTTTGTTGAGTATAAATTGTTGGATGATTCCCTGAAATGAAATATTATTTTCAAGTTGCAATTTTGCATCCAAAGTAAAGGATTCTAGATACCAGGCAGATAAAAGATAGCTAAAGCAATCCTACATAACACATGCTAGACACAAGACTAAGCAGTGATCAAGGTTGGAATTTTGTAAATTAAAAGCATGCTCATACTGAAAGTAGATATATTAATCAGAGCTGAGTGCATCATGATAATGACAATTATGCAGAGGCATATAAAAGGCAAATAAATGCATCAACAAATAATCATAAAGAAGCTAATGCAAAAAATTAAAACATGCTCCCCCTCACAAAATGCCGTAAGGATGACAAATACCAAGTTCTCCATGCAAATAAGCAAATCGAGACGCATCAAGAGGTTTGGTAAAAATGTCAGCAAGCTGGTTTTGGGTATCAACATATTGAAGCTCAATATCACCCTTCTCATTGTGATCTCTGAGAAAGTGATATCTCACATCAATATGTTTAGTTCTAGAATGCTGAACTGGGTTGTTTGCAATGCAAATAGCACTAGTGTTATCACAAAACAGTGGAACACTCTTATAATCTAATCCAAAATCTCGTAAAGTGGAAACCATCCACAAAATCTGTGAGCAACAGCTAGCTACAACAACATATTCGGCCTCACCCGTAGATTGTGCAATGCTAGACTGTTTGCGGGAAGACCAGCAAACAAGAGAAGTACCTAGAAAATGAAAAGTACCGGAGGTAATCTTCGTATCAATTCTACACCTAGCAAAGTCTGCATCTGAATAACCATGAAGACACAAAGAGGAAGATGCAGAATACCAAATGCCAAATTCGAGGGTATGTTTGAGATACCTAATATTGCGCTTTACCGCTTGGCGGTGCGAAGCTGTAGGTGAAGCCTAAAATGAGTGCACAAACACAGAACAAAGTGTATGTCTGAGAAACCATGTTGAAGAATATGGTTTTGATATTTCAGATGTGATGAGTGATTGTCAACGGGAGTCAAAGGAAGGGAGAGATGAAGACCTGCCGAGTCTAAGGCGCATGTGACTCAGGTACACGGGTAGTAAGCGACGGCCGGGCAGAGGAGCCGCGGAGTTGGGCTGGCCCAATCTGGGTACATGGCTAGGAGCGGCATATGATCCACCGGTCTGTTGACTGGGTTTGACTCAGGTACACGGGCGGCGAGCGATTGCCGGGCTGAGGAAGCTGCGGGGTCGGGTCGGCCCAATCCGGGTATCCGGTGCGAAGACGGTGGACGCTTTGTCAGTTTCGGCGTAAAACTGACGATCTATGTTTAATTCGTTTTTAGGATATTAATATTTAGTTTTTTATGTTTAGAATATTTTTATTCGAGACAGTTAATTTTTCTAAGAATATTTTAGTAATTTTCGGAATTTATTTTAGAGTCAGTTTATTTTACCCGAGGGTAAAGTAGTCTTTTCATGTATTAGGATTTGCCTATAAATAGGCCCCTATCCCTTTGGGGATAGATGACTGTTTCGTTTTTCAGATCAATCTATAGTCCATTCTTATATTTTTGAGTTCCACGAAAAAATTCCTTTCGCCGTCAAAATTCTCCACGGCGGAAACTCTGTTCTGCAGCCGGCAGCGATTGACTTCCTTCCACGGGCGGGCCCCACAGGGAGATGAAATAGCTTGCAGCTAGGCGGGAGGGGAAAAGATGAACAAGCACCTACACTGTTTTTTTGGCAGGGCTAGTTCATAGCCTGCGACAATGCTGTAACCTGGACTGCAGGTGCTTCTTTTTATTGCTTTGCTTTTCTCCTATTGGCAGCAGCTCCAAGCACAGCTCATCCGGCAGGAGCCATTCTGCTTTTCAACCGGCGGGGTCCACATATACGCAGCCTTTGGCTTGCATTTTTTCCGTGGCTGGATCTTTGGCTCACGACAACAGCACATCAAAACGCTCCGGCGTCCGACCGGCGTGCAGAAGCAGGGCTAGCGTGCGTCTAGGCGTCAACGGTGCAGGCAAAAATTTCTCGGCGCAATCGTGGCTCAGATGCAAGTTAGTTTCTAATCTCCTGTTTTTTAGTAGACCATTTTAGAGATAATCATCTATTAGTTGATTAGCAGAAAATTTGTTTAGAAATTTCGTGTTAATTGAATCTATCAAATTATTTTTAGTAATCGCATATTTTTATTTATATTTGTTTAATCTGCTTATAAAAAAATTAAAGAAAAGTTTATTAGTCGCAGTAGTATTTTTAATTCTAGTCTTTACCTGAAATATTTTTAGGTTATTTCTGAATTAATAATTGGATGATCCATATTTTATTTAGTTAATCAGTATTTTATTTTTAGGCTGCAATCTGAACATTTTATTAAGATAGTTTGTGTTTTTTTGTTACGTCATTAAATATTTCTAGTACCCACTTTTATTTACTGCAGTGATTCTTTTTAGTTTAGCCTTAATATCATTTTAATTAGGACACCGGTCATTTTTAGGCTAGACAACTAAAGTACCAGTAATTTATTTTACTAATATTGTTTGTCCGGTTAATTTGGTTGGGTGTTGGGTTTTCGATATAGTTTAGCAAGAAATTTTTAGGCGCCCATTCACCCCCCCTCTGGTCGCTACTTTCGGTCCTACAATGTCTAGCCTCGCAGCAGTCAAGTAGAGGAGGGAGCCAAATATGCTTCGGAACACTTTTTGATCTACGACTTCTCCATCCTCGTTAGGGTCCAAATTGGAGTAACGAGGGGATTTGCATCAGCCATATCAAATTTCTTGAGCAGGTCCTAGGTGTACTTCATCAGGTGGACAAAGGTACCTTGTTTGCTTTGCTTGATTTGCAAACCAAGGAAAAATGTGAGTTCACCCATCATGGACATCTCAAACTCCCTGCTCATAGTCTCTTCAAACTCGGCAACCAAAGCATGAGAATAGCCACCAAAGATTATATCGTCAATGTAAATCTGAACTAGGAGAAAATATTTGCCATGCTTGAGAGTAAAAAGGGTTTTATCTACAGATCCCATCAAATACGCTCGCTCAAGCAAAAAAGACTTAAGTCTATCAAACCAAGCCCGAGGGGTCTGCTTGAGTCAATAAAGAGCCTTATTAAGTTTAAGGACTTTATGGGTGTATTTGGGGTTCTCGATATGGGGGGTTGTTTTACATAAATATCTTCGCTTATGAAACCATTTATAAAAGCACTTTTGACATCCATTTGATAAAGTTTGAAACCACGGGATGCCGCAAATGCAAGTAAAATTCTAATGGCGTCAAAACGAGTAACAAGTGCAAAAGTTTCAGTAAAATCAATCCCTTCTAATTGTGAAAAACCCTGAGCCACAAGTCTATTTTGTTTCTAACCACTGACCCATCCTCCCCTTGTTTGTTTTTGAAAATCCATTTAGTTCCAATGAAATGAACATTAGGAGGGGATCTACAAGAGTCTAGACTTGGATTCTCTCAAAATTTTCAAGTTCTTCATGCATGGCACTAATCCAACTAAAATCAGATAAAGCATGGCTCACATCTAAGGGCTTGAAAGAAGCAACAAAAGCATAATTAATAAAATGAGCGTGAGTGCGTGTTACCCTTTGATCAAGCTCACCAATGATCTGCTCGGGAGGATGCATCATTTGAATGTGATGAGGAGCCTCACGGCGGGATGCAGTCTCCCCCTCAACTTGTGCCGGTGAGTGGTCGAAGATGACTGATGTCGAGGTAATAGCTTCGGGGCCTCTTGCTGAAGTAGTCAAAGCGGGGTCAGCTTTGGGGGTCGATGTCGAGGGTAGTAGGGAATCATCCTCGAAGTCTTCAGTATCTTCATCTTCAAAGATAGTCTGATCCATATCATGTTCACTTGCTTGTTCAAAAGAAGCGCTAACACATGGGGTTGATTAATCAAAAGTCACATCACATGACTTGATGACAGTGTTAGTTTCCAAATTGTAAACATGATAAGAATGACCATAGGTAGTGTAACCCAAAAAGGTTCTATCAGAAGAACGCGACTCAAACTTGTCCAAATTTCCACGTTTTAGGATAAACATCGACAGCCAAATATTTGAAGATGAGTAACTTTGGGCTGTCTCCAAAAATGTAGCTCATATGAAGTCAAGTTCAAGATTGAGCGCAAGAAAATTTGGTTTGAGATGTAAGAAGTTGTATTCATGGCCTCAGCCCAAATATTTCTAGGAGTCCTATGCTCATTGAACATCGTCCTAGCCATCTCAACCAAAGTACGGTTCTTTCTCTCAACAACACCATTCTATTGAGGAACCCGCAGAGCAGAGAATTGATGTTCTATGCCATGATCCATGCAAAAGTCAACAAAGAGACTATTTTTGCACTTGGTGCCATTATCACTTCGAATGAACTTCAATGCACCAGGGAGTTCAGTGAAAAGTCTCAAAGCTAAGCTCCAAAAGTGTGAAAACACTTCATCTTTGCTAGCTAAAAAGAAGACCCAAGAGTAGTGAGAGAAGTCATCGACAATGACAAGAACATACCACTTGCCGCCTAAAGAACTAACCCGAGAAGGACCTATAGTGTCCATATGGAGAAGCTTTCCAGGTTGTTCAGTCATCACCATAGTGATTGGTGAGTTTGAAGTGGCAATCATTTTCCCATGTCGACAAGGAGTGCAAACTAAATTCTTCTCAAATTTGAGCTTGGGCAATCCTCGGATCAGACCTAGGGAACTCAAGCGAGCTAGCAACTCATAACTCATATGCCCTAGTCTCCTATGCCACTTCCAGAGCTCAAAAGTAGAATGTGCAACTAAACAGTAAGAAGAACTAGATGACTCGGAGAAATCAGCTCCAAAAACTCTCCCAACTCTAAAGATCTTACAAACCAAAACGCCATCAGAATTGAGTACTTGCAAAGTATCACGATGAAAATGCACTTCGAAGCCCTCATCACGCAACTGGGACACATAGAGCAAATTGTATACCAAATTTTCAACCAAAGCAACATCTTTGAGAGTGAAATTTGAATTGATTCTTACCACACCTTTACCTTTCACTCTACTCCTTCGATTATTGCCGAAGGTGATTTGTTCCTTTTGCTTGGTTGTGGTGAGGCTAGAGAACGATGTTGCGTTCTTAGTCATATGGCGTGAATAATCAGAGTCCATGATCCACGTGCCCTCCAAGCCTCAGTCTGATGCCTACACAAAACAAGAAAACCTCAATCGCCCAGTGTTGGGCTGAGTGAAAATATGATGAGCCATCCAACACTCAGAGATATGAGCAGTAGGCAAAGTAAAAGTAGACTATCTACGCACAGGTAAAGTAGAGTGATGCAAAGTGCAAGGTCTACCTACATGATGCAAATCAGACACATGATGAGGTCTTCAACCCATCGAGATATAGTGCCCCCTACACGTGGTCTAGCACCATATGAGACATGGTGTACACCACGAGGTACAAAACCTCTCCGGAAAGCACGGGGAGCCTCAAAACTAGGACGTGAGTAAAAGTCAGGCTCATGCATACCTATAGAATGGTAATGCATGTCTTGAAACCTCAATGACTGTGAACATCGCTCATCCTTGATGCGACAAAAGCAAAACCCAACCAAATGACCGACCCGCTGGTAATATGGGCAATGAATGACTCTCTTGGGGGTACTCACATGAGTCATAGGAGCAATCCTCATAGCCTCCTTGGGTTTCTTCTGAGGGTTTTTCTTGGGTGGAGGAGGTGGAATTTTCTTGAGAGGCTTGGTAGGTTTCTTGGCTTTCTGTGTAGTGTCTAACTGGGCTCTCTCTTTCTCTAAGGTAGTGGGTGAGGTAAAAACAGTTTTGTTCTCACTGTATGGAGGAATTATCTCAAAACCAAATCCTAGAGCTAACCCTGCCTTGTCAACACACATCTTGGTCTTGGCCAAGAGCAAATTCATCCTACCCTTTCCCTCAGTGCATTTGTTCACCATAGAAAGAAGGTATTCATTTTTAGTCATGAGCTTTTCAACTTGCCCTCTAGCAAAACTGAGTTGGTCCTTAAGGGTGATGCAGGTGGGACAAGCAGAATGCACATCCTTAGAACACTCAGCACTCCAATCTAGCATCTAACTCCTTAACATGCTTGTATCTCAAATTAATGCTATCAATCAATAAAGGACAGTTTAAACAAGCATAAGAAGAAATAGGTCTAGACTCCACCACCAACAGCTGCTTCTGTGCAGTCTCAAGCTCATCAATAGTTTAAGTATGCACAACACAACTGAGCAAGCTCACCCATGACAACAGTGCAAGATTCATATTCAACAACATCACTATTAAACTTAAGCATGTCATAATCAGTAGAAACAGATTCTAGCCTAAGTCTAAGGTCTTTTCTATCTCTAGCGGCCTGAACAAGCAATCTATCCTGACCAAGAACTACCTCATTCAGTTCATCAACTTCAATGGAAAGCTGGTCGTAGGATATTGTACCTCAGATGAGTCTAGCTCATCGACGCTGTGATTGCTGTCGGCCATGAAACACAGGCCTATGAAATCTCTTGCCTTATTCTCCTTCTTTTCCTCCTTCCTTGGAGATTCTTCCTCCTCATCAGAGCTCGACTCCTTAGTTGAGGAAGTGTCGATGTCACTGAGTGCTACGACAAAAGCTTTGGAAGCGGTCTTGGCTACCCTCTTAGCCACCTTGCCGCGCTTACCCTTCGCATAGGGTTTCCTCTCCTTCTTATGGTGTTTGGGGTGCTCACTCTCTTCTCTCCTCTTAAGCTTAGGACAATTTGCCTTGATGTGAGAAGTGTCACCACACTCTAAACAACCACTAAAGCCACTTCTCTGCTGATCTCATCTCTCATTGTGATAACGGGTGAATCTCTTGGCAATGAGAGAAAGCTCTTCATCATCTAGAGTATCCACCTGCTCCTTAGTAACTGAGACCAGGGAGGACAAGGCAAAAACCACCTGGAAGAACACAAGTGCTAGATGATCTTGGTTCTGCAGTGATGCCATGGCTAGAGCCAGAAACTAGTGCCAAGGGCTGAGGCAAAGAGTTTCTGTGCACCGCAAGAGATGCCTTGGCAATCTCTGTGGACTTCAGCTTGCTAAAGAGTTCATCACAGGTCAATGTATCATATCTTGTGGACTCCTCAATACTGGATATCTTCACTTCTCATATGCTACGATCGAGAGTATATAGAGGCTTGATAGCCCTAACATGGTCATTATAAGCAAGCGTCCCAGTGGACCACAAGTTACTCACTATTGCGTCAAAACATGAAAACATGACATCTATAGATTCGCTAGGACCTTGCACAAATAGCTAATACTATTGATTGTATGTGCTCTAGTGCCTAGCCTTGATTTGTGTAGAGCCCTCATGAAAAACTGTGAGTGTAGTCCAAATCTCCCTAGCTGTCCTTAGGTGTTAAACCCTATCAAACTCACTTCTGCTCAAGCCAATGAACAATATATTTCTAGCTTTTGAGTTAGAATTATATTGGTCTTTTTCTGCCTGAGTAGTGTGGGATTCAGGGATGGAGTATTGTGAGTCCACAATCTCCCATATTGCATTTCCTTGGCTTAGCAAGTAAGCCTCCATGCGCACCTTCCAATATGCAAAATCAGTTCCATAGAATAGAGGTATTTTACTAACTCTGTCCATGTCGCCAAAAGATCACAAAACCGGTTAAGGTCAACAGGTGATCTTAACCAAGCTTTGATACCAATTATTGGACCGAAATAGGTGACCAGAGGGGGGGTGTGAATGGGAGCTTTTAAAATCCTGTTCTGCTGAACAAGCTTCAAACACACCCTTCGAAGTGCCTAGTTTGGAGGTATCGAACAAACTCCGAACACAAACTTCGAATGGGGTAGAAGTTCAAAGTTCAGAACACTTCGCTCGCACTCAGATACCCTAAAACACACTGAACTCTGCAAATATAGTGCAGGCTCCACACACGAGGTGCCTTCGAGTAGGCTTCGCACTACTGTACTTCGCTCTAGTACATTTCTCTCTATGGGCTCCGAATAGATACTCCGCACAATTAACTGGTACTAGGCTTCGTACTTCGGAGTGCAGAAAATGGACCGAAAACTGACTGCACTGTGGTCTTCGGCTTATGAGAAAAGACCAAACCTCGAATCCAAACTTCACACAGTGTTGCGCTAGTAATCATTGAGGGCTAGCCTCCGATTTACACAGAGCGAACACATAAAGAGTTACTCGCAAAAATCACACAGATGAGCTGAAAAACACTTCGTCGGAGTTGAACCAGAGTAAGAACTCGTTGACAAAGAACGAAGTGAAACGCAGAAAATTCAATTCATGTAGTGCAAACCATAGATACAAGTTCAAGAACTAGATGAAAAACATAATGGAAATTTCATTGCTTAGAATAGGGAACACAAAACTCACAAGTACAGAGAACACTTCATGGCGGCTAGCCAAAGCTATAGGGAACAAAAGGTTCTAAAATCGAGTACATAGTGTTACCCTAGCCCCTACCCTACCTCTCCTTTTATAGGCACTACTCTGACTTGTGAATAGACTACAATACCCCTAGGATTTACATCATTTTTGTCTCAGCCAGACATGGGGGTACAGATGGTAGTCTACTTTATTGGAAGCTCATTTTGTTAGCTTCGTAGGGTAGACAATATCTGCTTTTGCAGAGCAGACATGATCAACTTTTGCAAAGTGGAATCTTCTAGAGCCCCCCTTTGCACACGAGGTGTGCAGAGGCTTCGGTGACATGCTTCGAACCCGAAGGCATTTGCTTCACTGAAGTCATTATTCGATACATTGACGGTTTTGAGTTGAAGCCATCAAAACCTTTGAGTCTTCGCACCATCACCTCCGGATTGGACCACCATGACTTCGCAGCAACTCCCATCTTAAACTTTGTCAGTCCATGTACCAAATCCATGCATGGCCGAAGTACTTCATCATCCACACTACGAAGCCCCACCTTCGAAGTATCTTCACCACCTTCTGAAGTCCCTCCTTCTTCAAAGGCTTCCGCATGAAACACTTCCACAAGCACTCCTTCGTAGTGTCTCTGCCCAGAGCACACTTCGAAGAGCCTTACTCGGACCATGCCTTCGATGCACCTCGACTTCTGAGACCTTCGTCAGGTGTCCTTCCAAGTGTCTCCGACCAGAGCACACTTTGGAGCCTTGCCTCATTCCTGAGTACTTCGTCTGCCAGCCTTTGAAGTTACTCCTCCAGAGTCACCCTCTGAGGTTCCTCGCATCCGAGGACTTTGCCTCTGGGTACCCTCAGCCGGAGCCACCCTCTGCACTTTCTACCTTCTCCTGGCGCACCTTGACCCGAGGACCGACCTTGACTCCATGCAGCCTCCATGACTGAGCTCCCCGCTCGCCTGGGATCAAGCTCCCTACTTGACCGAGGTTCACTTTCTACGAACCATCTCGTCGCCTCCAAAGTCACCTGCACACCACCGACAAGTAGACAAGCATTTCTAGTACCCCGGAGACCTCTTCGGTTAAACAACCTTCGGTACACACTCTGTTGTACCGGCCAAAGTACCGAGCCCTCTGGTACAGACTTTTCATCGTATTCTGCCTGACCCCTCCAACAAACATACTACGCTGCAACAGCTACAACCAGCAAACACCGAACCATTTGGTAAAACACCTTCGAACCCCTTCGGAGGGACCCCTTTGCTTAGAAGAAAACTTGTCAATCACTCATCATAGACTTGAAACCAAGGCACATTTCAACTTGGTTTCTCATAAGGCATTCATAGCATCAGACTAGAAGTAGTAGGAGGAAGCTAGCATCGACTCATTCTGATATGGCTTAGCGAGGGAGAGGCCAATGACATGCCCGATGTCAATCTCATCCCAAAAGGCACGGTAGGTGGCCGATACCCTAAGGTACCAGTCACACCAACTAGGGAGAGAAGGAGGAAAAGATTCGAAGCTGGAGTTCCAGTCAGAAGAGAGCATAGGAGAATATTTAAAAGGGTTTCGGCAAGTTTCGGCATTGATAAAATATGTGGGGTCAAGATTACCCAAAGGACCTAAGTAGTAACAAGATGGATGAGTGGCTATGTGGATCAAAACTTGGTTCTACAACTTCTATAGAGAAGAAAGTAAAAAAAGAAATAGTAAGAAAATGGGAACAATGAAGAAAAGCGGTGGACAAACAAAGAAGAACCGTAGAACAACGAAAAGAGGGTAATGCGAAGACTTACCTCGGGATCACGTTGATAGTTGCCATCATTGATGTTGCTAGAGCGCGGGATCGACAAAGGCGAAGAAGACGATGAGTGGCGGCAGTTGCAAGAAGTGCTGGAAGCAGATGGTGGCGAGCTTGAGGGCTAAAAGTGAGTAGTGAACAGAAAGTGTGAGGAAGAAAGGTGGAGTGACCGAGGGCCCTTATAAAGCAAAGGGCGAGTCCTCGACAGCTAGATCAAACCGATCCCACTAGATCTGGTGGGGACCACCTGCAACATTCAGCAAAAGGTAATCATGAGTATAGTTTTCAAAACACTGAGATCTTTGCAGGCCCGGGATTAGAGGAACCAAATATTTAGCTTGAAGAGCACCAATACAAAACTGTGTGGAATGAAGCCTAGTCTGACACAACCATAGAGAAAATTAGATGCGTCAGACCAAGCGACACCGATAGCTATTGTGAATGGCCAGGGAAGAAGAAGCAAAAAGGAAGAAGAAAAATTTATATGGAGCTAGGACCCTGGGCAAAATTTTATAAAGTACTAGAATATGAAAGGTTTCAGCTACAATTAACGGGTGTGAAAAGACGTCGTAGATAGATGTTTGAAAATATGTGATGGCAAGGGATGATGATGGCCGGTAATTTTGAAGCATCAGAATACATTTATGCTCTGAAATTGGGGGCATGTGTTGACGCCAAGATTTAGTAGAGCCCAGGATACCAAAGATGTCGCATGATCAACAAAGTCAAAAGGGGTTCGGTCAATGGTGGTCAAGGAAGCTCGTCTGTATTATTACAATATTACCAGACATGCAGGAGCCGATGAAGGAGAGAGAAGATAAAGATGATCCATAATCAGTTACAAGGTAGATTACTTGGACAGCAAGTCTTCGGACTATAAATATGTATATAATTAGCTAGGTTTAGACACACAATCAACCACAATAAACTACTTCTTTCGGTGCATCGCCACCTTTGGATTCCCAAGGTTAATCCCGACAAGACTTGACACTTGGAACCGGGCTGCATCCTCTCAATCTCCCGTGAATATGTGAGTCCTGCCACCCCAACGGTCACATCAATTAAGGTTTCTTCTTCAACACTGCATCGTATCGGTCTCTTGAGGAATCGGCCTGATTGGTGTGATCACTGGGTTTATCTTGGTATATTTTGCTAGGTCTAAGGATGCATCAGTTTTGATCTCTTAGATTGAAATAAATTAGGTGTTATTGATTGATGCATTGAAGTGTTATTGATTTATCATAGATAGTGATTGTCTCGGTTGGGTCCGATTTTGCAATTACAGTGATTTAATGATATGAATATGTTATTTGGCATACTGAGTTTAGTTTCTATCAAAATACAAGCTAATAGGTTATCTTTGTTTCCACGCTATGTTTCATCTCCACCTGGGAGGCATTCATCGGCCTTGTTGCACAGGGATGTTATCCTATCGGCTTATAGAGTGTTCAGCCCGATAGCATGGGCGTCGTCATCGGCCCCATGGTCAATAGGCATTTATTCCTATTATCTTACTCGTGCCACGATCATTAGCTTGAGAGCCGATCGATGTTGCTACCAATAATGTTTTTTTATGATTCCTTATCAGTTGCAGGGTCAAACTGATTGGCACGCTCAGAACCTCCTTTTTCTTAGATTATAGGACCTACACTGGAGTTAAGCAGATCTCTCAAGACACGCGTGTGACCAAAAAATACACCAACACCTTCTTATTGTGGTCTCTCAAAAAGTGATAATGCAAATCAATGTGTTTGGTTCTATATTGCTGAACTGGGTTGTTGGCTAAGCTAATGACACTAGTGTTATCACAAAGAAGTGGAACACCCTTAAAATCCTACCTAAAATCCCACAAAGTAGAAACCATACACAAAATATGAGAACAATAGCTAGCAGCAGCTACATATTCATCGTCAACTATAGACTACACAACACTAGATTGTTTGCGAGAAGACAAACACACAAGAGAAACCAACATCAGAAAACCCTCTAAGACAAAGAGATGATGATGCAAAATACCAAATGCCAAATTCTAAAGTGTGCTTGAAATACCTTAGTATGCGCTTCACGGCTTGATGATGGGAAGATATTAGAGACACTTAAAAATGAGCACACAGACATACGACGAAGTGTAGATCTGGTCTCATGGCCGTCAAGTAGAGGAGGGAGTCGATCATGCTCCGTAACTCCTAATCAACTTCTTCACCATCTTCGTCCGGGTAAAGTGCAACTTGGGATGTACAAAGCCAGGGGGTTGTTTTACAAAAACATTCTTTCCTATAAAACCATTAAGAAAAGCACTTTTGACATCCATTTGAAAAAGTTTGAAACCACAAGAAGATGTAAAAGCAAGCAAAATCTTAATGGCCTCAAGTTGAGCTATAGGAGAAAAGGTATCTCCAAAATCAATCCACTTGACTTGAGAATAACCTTGAGCAACAATTCTAGCCTTGTTTCTCACAATAGACCCATCCTCCCCCTGTTTGTTTCTAAAAATCCATTTTGTTCCTATGATGCGAACATTTGGGGCTTGATCTACAATAACTCATACTTGGTTTCTTTCAAAATTTTCTAGTTCCTCATGCATGGCATTGATCCAACTCAAATAAGATAAAGCATGACTAACATCAAGAGGCTCAAAAGATACAACACAAGTAGAATCTATAAAGTGAGCATGATATCGAGTTACCCTTTCATTTATCTCAACGATGATCTGCTCGGGAGGGTGATCTCAGTGAATGTGAAGAGGGGCTTCTCGTTTAGAGAGAATCTCCCCCTCAATACTTGCTAGAGAGTGCTCGATGCTTGCCGAGTCGATGCTTCGGGACCTCTTGCTGATGTAGATGATACATGGTCCACTTCAAGGGTTGCTGTAGAAGGAGGTAGAGGTACTTCTTCCTCTTCGATGAGATCTAATGGATGTTGTTCAAAAATTGTTTCATTCATATCTTGTTCACTTGCATGCTCAAAAGAGGATATGAATGACTATGTAGTGAATAACCCAAGAAGATACCATTAGAAGAACACGACTCAAATTTGTCAATATTGCTACATTTTAGAATGAAGCACCGACAACAAAAAATTCTCAAGTGTGTCACCTTGGTCTTCCTTCCAAAAAACAACCTATAAGATGTCAAATTCAAAAATGAGTGCAAGAAAATCTGGTTGGAGATGTAACAAGCGGTGCTCATGGCCTTAGCCCAAAATCTTCTAGGAGTCCCGTGCTTATCGAGCATCGTCCTAGCCATCTCCACTAGAGTGTGGTTCTTTCTCTCAATAACTCCATTTTGTTGAGGAACCCGCAGAGCAAAAAATTGGTGTTCAATGCCATGCTCAAGTCAAAAGTCAACAAAGAAACTATTCTTAAACTCAGTGCCATTATCACTTCTAATTGCTTTCAATGCACCAGGGAGTTCTTTGAATAATCTCAAAGCTAAGCTTCGAAAGTGTGAAAACACTTCATCCTTACTTGCAAGAAAGAAGACCCAAGAATAACGGGAGCAGTCATTGACCACGACAAGGACATACCATTTGCCTCCGACTGAACTAACTCTAGATGGACCAACAGTTTCCATATGAAGTAATTTACTAGGTTGTTCGGTCATCACCAGATTAACTGGTGAATGAGTGACATCCACCATCTTTCCATGTCAACAAGGAGCAAAAACAAGATTCTTCTCAAACATGAGCTTAGGAAATCCTCGGATCTAGTCTAGGGCACTCAGACGATCGAGCAAGTCAAAGCTCATATGGCCTAGTCTCCTATGCCACATCTAGAGCTCATAAGAAGGTTTAGTGATTAAACAATGAGAAGAACCAAGAGACATAGAAAAGCCGGCTCCAAATACCCTCCCTATTTTTGAAATCTTACAAACCAAAATGCTAGAAGAATCGAGAACTTGAGAAGTATTGCGTCTGAAATGCACTTCCAAGCCCTCATCAAGAAATTGGGATACCGATAGCAAATTGTATCCCAAATGCTCAACCAATGCGACATGTTTGAGAGTGAAACTATTATTGATTCTTACCATTCCTTAACCTTTCACTCTAACTCTTAGATTGTTTCTAAAGGTGATGTACTCGCGTCGCTTGGTCGAGGTGAGGTTGGAGAACTATAATGACTTTCCGGTCATGTGGAACGAACAACCAGAATTGATGATCCACTTGTTCTCCAGTCCTATATCTGCCACTTACACATGGTGAAAATGTCTCGAGTGCTCATTGTTAGGGTAAATGAAAAATTTCTAGGAATCCAGCACTGAGAAACTCAAGGTGGAGAAGAAACAGTAGTAGACTGCATGTAAGCTGGGCGCGAATCATGATAAAATTGTACAGTCTACTAACATCACAAAAATCAGAACCAAGATGAGGTCTCCCAACCTATCAATGATCAAAGCCTCTTACATGAGATCTAGTACCATATGAGTCATGGTAAGATCTGCGCTGGGCAAAGCCTCTATCATAAAAACATAGTGCCTCACTAAATCTAGAGAGAGTGAGAAACAAGCTCATGTATATTGAGAGATGGGTGATACATGTCCTGAAAACTCATCTCCCTAGAACGTCGTTCATCCTTCATGCGACGAAAGCAAAAGCCAATCAAATGTCCCACCCTATGACAATACGAGTAATGAAAAATCTTCTTGGGGGCTGGGGCATGTGTCACATGACAAATCCTCCCAAGCTCTATAGGTTTTGGTTTAGCAACTCTCTTAGGTGGAGGAAGTGTCTTTTTCTTGGGAGGCTAGTGTTGATAGCAACAAATGGCATTAATGGTACAAATTGTCAAGATATCAATTGCTGGTAATTTGGGCCAAAAATATGAAATTCCTGGTATAGGCCGAAGCCCTGAAGTGCCGGAGGTCCATCAGCATGGGGCCTCAGTGGCCTTTCATCGGCGTGCTTTGCAGGCTGGCTTTGGCCCGAAGGGCCCCTGCGGAGGCCTGCTCTGCAAGTATGCTTCGGCCCGATGGGTTGGCTGAGGCGAGGCCTACGAAGGCTCACTCTGGCCAGCAGAGTCCAAATCAAATTAGCATAGCTCGGTTGTTTTTGATCTCTTATCCAATCTTAATTGTTTTAGCTGAACTCTTATCAGATTAGAGTTAGAGATAGAAGACTAACCCCAATAAATATAGGGGTGAGGCCGGTTCATAATAATCGACACAGATCAATAACTCAAAACCCTAGTTTTGAACCGTACCTTTACTTTCATCTACTTTACCGCAATTAGATTAGTTCATCTTCGTGGGTTTGCATTGGAAGCCCTCCATTAGACAAGTCGTAATCGTGGTAAGCCTTGTTGATTCGCCTGTGAATCAGCCGTTAATATACGTAACAAATTTTTACCCTTCGTTCTTCTCGACGAACTCGTAGTCTTCTCGACACAGAAAAAGTAATTAAAACATTCAATAAAGCATCACAAAACATAAACATACAAGTTTTATGACATAAATATGTGAATGGAGATTTATTATACTGAAGTTATATTTAATAATATTAAATGTTAAAGTTTTGGGGTTTTTCCTAATTTATTTCATGAATTATTCAATTATCCCTAAGGGGTTTTTATTTATTTAATTCATAAGATTATTTTGTGCTAAAGTAACATACTGTTTTTATGGCATTAATATGTAGAGAATAAAATGCTGAATTTAAAAAAATTTGAATGGTGAAATTTGGAGTTAAAATGAGCAAGTTATGAATTTTGGAAGTTTAAACATTTTTCTGGAATTTTATTTAAACTGAAATCAGTCTCTTGTCCACGGTGAGCCAGGCCCACGGTGGACAGGCGTACTGTGCGCATGAACCGGGTTGATCTGGACCGTCCGATCCAGATCCAGTGGCCAGGCGCGAGGCGGGAGGTTTAAATGAAATTGGACGGCCACGATTAGATCGCACCGAACCGGTATGCGTAGAAGCACGAGATTGAGTCAAGCTTTTTAAATAGCAATCAACGGCCCAGATGCCTCGATACCGGTTTGACCGGATGGACGCCTCGGATTAAACCCGGGTGGGTTATAATCCTGGCCGTTCACCACAGATCGAACGGCCGTGGGTGCATCCGTCACGGCACGCGTTAAGGGGGCATGTACCCCCTTCGTCTCCGGCGACGGCGGCCTCGGGTGCGACGGCGATGGTGGCAGCGAGCGCCTAAGGGCCTAGATTTCGCCGGAAATGGAAAGAGGGGAGGATGGCGGTCACGTTGGTACCTTCGACGGCGACAATGGGCGGCGGATGGCGACCGGCGACGAGGGTAGACAAAAGAGGGTCTTCGGGTGGTCGACGGCGACGACGGTCCGGCGGTCTTCTTGGCCAACGGAGGCGTGGCCGAGGTCGGGCGGTCGACGATGGTCACGACGGTGGTGACGGTGTGGACGGAGGCGGTCCGAGGTGGCGGCGAGCGGTGGCCGGAGGTGAAGCAGGAGAGGAGACCGAAAAACGGAGCAGGGCGCTCTGATTTCGCTCGAGCAAGGGCTACGTTGGTGTGGGCAGAGGGCGGTGACCGGGGGGTTTAAATAGGAGGGGTCACCGGCATCCAAACGGAAGGGAACCGAGGGTTCCCATGAACTCCGGCGAGGTTTCCTTTTGCTCGGCCATGCTTCCATCTAGGTGAAACCGCGTTGGCCGTAGATGGAAATAGATTGCCGGTGCTAGGGGGAAAGGGGGGATCCCCTTCCAACGAAGAAGACGAAGCTTACAGGTGGGCTCCACCTGTCAGCGGGCGGACGGAAAAGAGAGCGCTGACGGGTGGGGCCGGGCAGTCAGAGGAACAAAGGCGGGTGCGTGTGGCTGACGGGTGGGGCCAAGCGGGGCGCGGGTGGGAGAGAGGGGCGGGACGCGTGCACCAATAGGCAGGTCCCACAGGTCAGCGACACGGGTGCTGGGCTGGGTTGGGCCGAGGCGGATTCGAGGTTGAGGCCCATTAAGATTAATAATTGTTTTCCGATTTAAAATAAATCCAGAAATTCATTTATTTGATTAAGGGTTGAATCACCGTTGATAAAAATTTGTAAAAATTCCTGAAATTATGTCTTGGCCTCTAGATTATCCCATAAATTTTCCAAGTCGAAATTTCGAATACTTCTCCCTGTTTGGCTTTAATAGGGCTCTTTTAGGATTTTCTTTAATAATTAATTTCAGAAAATGCTTTGAATAATAATTTCCTTTATTTTATTTCTTTTTAAATCTTGGGGTGTTACAATCCTATCCCCCTTACAGAGAATCTCGTCCTCGAGATTCGGATCAATCCTCGAATAACTCAGGATGCTGGGCCTTGAGTTCTTCCTCTTTTTCCCACGTAGCTTCCTCTACGGTGTAATTGCTCCAGTGAACCTTGCAGAAGCAGATGACGCGACTTCTGGTGGTCCTTTCCTTTACTTCCAAGATCTTGACGGGCTTTTCCACATAGGTCAGATCCTCTTGAACATCCAACTACTGTAGGTCTACTTGCTCTGTGGGGACTCGAAGGCACTTCTTTAGTTGAGACACATGAAACACATCATGTACCCCAGCCAATGAGGGTGGCAGTTCCAACTATAAGCGACTTCGCCTTGGCGTCTAACAATAGGAAAAGGTCCAACATATCGAGGTTCCAACTTTCCTCTCATGTTAAACCGTTGAGTGCCACGGAGAGGGGTAACTCGAAGGTAGACGTGGTCTCCCTCTTCAAAGGCTAGATCTCGACGATGATTGTCCGCATAGCTCTTCTGTCGAGATTGGGCTGACTTGAGTCGGTCTCTAATAATTCGTACCTTCTCTTCAGCTTCCCAAAGGATATCTGTTCCAAATACCTGGGATTCACTGGTTTGATCCCAAAGTAAAGGCGTCCTGCACTTACGTCCATATAGGGCTTTGAACGGGGAGATCTGAAGGCTAGCTTGATAACTGTTGTTGTACGAAAACTCGGCGTACGGTAAACTCTTGTCCCAAGTTCCTCCAAAATCCAAGACGCATGCTCGAAGCATATCCTCCAATATCTAATTCACCCTTTCAGTTTGTCCATCTGTTTGAGGGTGGTATGTGGTGCTGAAGTTTAGTCTCGTTCTCATCTCCTCTTGAAGGTTTTTCCAAAATCGAGATGTAAACTGACTCCCTCTATCGGAGACTATCTTTTTGGGTACTCCATGAAGGCACACGATGCGGGCCATATATAACTCTGCGAGCTTAGGGCCACTGAAGGTTGTCTTGACGGCTATGAAGTGAGCTATTTTGGTTAGCCGGTCAATGATTACCCATATAGAATCATATCCAAGTTGGGTCTTCGGGAGTCCGGTGATGAAATCCATACCGATCTCTTCCCATTTCCATTCAGGCACTGTAAGTGGCTGTAACAACCCTGCGGGTCTCTGATGTTCTGCCTTTACTCGTCGGCAGATGTCACATTCCACGACAAACTGAGCAATCTCTTTCTTCATGCTAACCCACCAATAGCGTTCCTTCAGGTCCTGGTACATCTTGGTACTCCCGGGATGGATGGAGTATAAAGTATCATGGGCTTCCCTTAGAATAAGGGTCTTTATCTCTGGCTTATCTGGTACACATATCCAGGTACCAAACCATATGGTGCCAGTCTCTTCCTCTGAAAATCCTGGGGCCTTTCCCTGTCTCGTGTTTTTCTTGATGGCGGCTATATCCGGGTCTTCTAACTGAGCTTCTCGGATCTGCTCGAACAAGACAGGTCGGGTCTCAAGGGTAGCTAGATATGCTCCTATGGTTAACCCGAGATTCAACTTTTCCATCTCCTTATATAACAAAGGCGTGTGATCTTGTATCACGATAGCGGTGTAGTATCCCTTATGACTCAATGCGTCTGCTACCATGTTTGCTTTTCCGGGATGGTAGTGAATACCTAAGTCGTAGTCCTTTATTAATTCCAACCATCGCCTTTGCCTCAGGTTGAGATCCGGCTGCGTGAAGATATACTTCAAACTCTTATGATCCGTAAAGATTTCGCAGCGGTTTCCAATTAAATAATGCCTCCATATCTTAAGGGCATGCACCACAGCGGCCAATTCCAAGTCGTGAGTCGGGTAGTTTAACTCATGAGGTCTCAACTGACGAGAGGCGTATGAAACAACCTTTCCATCTTGCATGAGAACACACCCCAATCCTTGGCGAGATGCGTCGCAGTAGACATGGAAGTCCTTCCTGATATCCGGTAGGGTCAGTATGGGTGCTGACACTAGCCGGGTGTTACGGGTGCGAAAACTTTCTTTGCACTCGGGAGTCCATTCAAACTTATCTCCCTTCTGCAACAACTTAGTCATGGGCTTGGCTATCTTGTAAAAGTTCTCGATAAATCATCGATAATATCCTGCCAAACCAAGAAAACTTCGTATCTCCGATACGTTGGTGGGTGGTAGCCAGTCCGTAACTGCTTCTACGGTGACCGGATCCACTGTGATACCTTGTGCAGAGATGATATTTTCAAGGAACTTTACTTCCACCATCCAAAACTTGCACTTGCTGTACTTGGCGTATAGCTGATGTTCCCTTAGTTTTCCTAAGGTCAACTGGATGTGAGTCTCATGCTCCTCTTTGTCCTTGGAATAGATGAGAATGTCATCTATGAATACCACGATAAATTTGTCCAAATATTCCATGAACACCTTATTCATCATATTCATGAAGAAAGCCGGGGCGTTGGTTAATCCGAAAGACATAATGGTGCACTCATACAATCCATAACGAGAGGTAAAGACCGTCTTGGGTATATCCTCCTATCGAATCCTCAGCTGATGATATCCGGATCGCAGGTCGATCTTGAAAAATACCGTAGCTCCTTTCAGCTGGTCAAATAGATCATCGATCCTGGGTAACGGGTACTTGTTCTTGATGGTTACCTCATTCAAGGCTCGATAATCCACACACATATGCTTAGCCTTGTCTTCTTTCTTCTCAACGAAGATGACGGGGGCTCCCCACGGGGATGTGCTAGGCCTGATGTATCCCTTCTTCTCAAGGTCTTCCAGTTGCTGCTTCATCTCAGCTAGCTCATTAGCGGCCATCCGGTATGGTCACTTGTAGATGGGAGTGGTTTTGGGTACCAAATCAATCCGGAACTCAATATCTCTCTTGGGTGGCATCCCTGGTAAATCCTCCGGAAATACGTCCGGGTATTCACAGACTACTGGTATCTCCTCCAAAGTAATCTGGTGTAGCCTCGGTCTTCCGGACTTTAGGCTCGGCATCTAGAATGTGACGACAGTCCCTTCTTCACTGGTCACGGTTACTTGCCTCCGGGCACATCTTATCACCCCTTGGTGTTTATTGAGCCAATCCATTCCTAGAATGAGATCCAGGCCTTGGCATTCTATTAGGATGGTGTCAGCCTAGAATATTGTGCCTTGGATATCTACCCATACCCTTGGACTATAGGAATGGGCTATAGTTTGTTTGCCAGGGGTGGCTATTAATATGGGTGTTGGTAGCTCACTTATGTTCAGGTTATTTTTCTCCACAAAAGTAGTTGATATAAAGGAGTGCGTAGCTCCGGTATCAAATAAAACCACTGCAAGGGATGAATGTACTATGAACTTACCCAAGACGATCTCGGGCGCGGCCTAGGCTTCTTCGGCGGTGACGTGGTTGACACGGGCACGGATGGCAGGGTTTTTCGTGACTCCTTGTGCGTGCTTGGGGTGGGGGCACTGGTGGGAATAATGCCCCTCCTGGCGGCAGTTGAAGCAAATCACGGGCTTGCCGTGCTTGTCGCACAGAACCTCTGCTTTCTTGGCAGGGGCAGGTGGAGCGGCTGGTGCGGCCGGAGCGGGGCGAGGATGTCCGGCTCCGGCGTTGGCGGTGGGTGGCGCTGGACGGTAGACCGGGCGCGGATGATATTGGGGCGCCGGTGGGAAAGGTGTGAAGCGGGGCCTCTGCGCCATTCCTTAGTTCTAGCGGAAGGCGATCATCCTCTTCTTCTTCAGGTCGACCTTGTTCTGATGGGTCTCCTGAATAATAGCTTTATTCACCAACTTTTGAACGTTGGCAAAATCTCCGGAGATCAACTGAAGGGAGAGCTCATCCTTCAGCCCCCGGAGGAACTTCGACTACCTGGTCGTATCCGTACGGACTTCCTCAGGTGCGTACCGGGCCAGCCGATTGAACTCGTGTAGATACTCAGTGACAGACCTGCTTCCTTGTTGCAGGTCCCGAAACTCCTGTTGTTTCTGGGCGATGATGCCGTCGGGGACGTGGGTCACGCGGAAGGCGACGGAGAACTCCGCCCAAGTGTGGATGTGTCCCTCGGGCAGAGTCTCACGCAAGTTGTCCCACCATTCCGCGGTAGGACCCTGGAGTTGGTGGGCAACGAAAAACACCCTCTCTTGCTCAGTACAAGTCAGGAGGTCCAACTTTTTCCCGATCGTTCTCAGCCAGTCACCAGCCTCCATGGGGTTGGTGGTGCTCGAGAACATGGGAGGGCGGACTCGGAGAGACTCCGAGAGCTGAGAGGCGGGGGCGAGCCAACTCTGGCTGCTAGTGGAGGCGGAAGAATTGAGCCTGCTGCTCTTGCATCTGCTGCTATTGTTGTTGCATCTGGTTCAATAGTGCAGCTACCAACTGGTTTTGGTTGGCCATCATTTCGGCCAATATGGGGTGGTTGGTGGCAACTGGGGCTTGCCTCTTCCTGGTTGCTCCCCATTGGGGTAGATTACCGTTGTCCCCTCCATTCTGGGGAGCATCGGAACCTTCAGTGTTCGTCATCCTGAAGTTTCCAAAATAGACAACACTTTCTTAGGGGAAATGATACTAAGCTTTATTTCAAATTGTGTCGTTCTTGCGATTACACTTGTGTCTTTTTATTTAATCTTCACTCATGCCTTATGTTTGACATGAGTGGCAATACAATCCAAAGCAAGTAAAAGAAAACAATCAATCGTAAAAACTACGTCTACGGTAGCTCAGGGGACAACTCGACCACGGGCTCGGCAGAGATGGTCGGGGTGGTGGAGCTGGAGGGTCCGGCGGGAGGTGCGCTGCGGGAGATCCTCTTAGGTCTCATGGTGGGGATCCAAAGTGATTTCCGCTTGCGGGGCAGAAGGGGTGCGACCTCCTCGAGATCCTTCTTCAACTCCTCAATCTGGTGGTGAAGCTAGGGATTGTCGGTGACACGCTGTCGTAGGAGCTCATTCTGGCGCCTCAACTCCTCTGCCTCGGCAGCCAATCGGTGTCCCTACTGGATACGGTGATGAAGATCTCCGTTCTCGCAGTTCAGATCCTTAGAAGAATGACGGTAGAAGTCTATGGTGTCATGCTGGCTGTCTGCGTCAAGGACGGCCTCTGTGTGGAGGTTGTCCATGGCCTCCAAAAGTCTCATGGTGCGAGCGATGGTGGAGTTGCTCTGTGTGAGGGGGCTAATGTAGATGCTGCGGTGACTCCCTGGTGTGTGCATGGGCATGAAGCGGTAGACGGTATCGCGGAGGTGGTAGTCGTACACCAGTCAAAGCTCGGCGAGGGCCTGGAGTGCAGCGCACTGGCTGGCCACCACAAACAAAGGTCCTCCGGCTCCATGGGTGTAGAAGGGAGGCTGCGTGGGGGAGGAGCGGATGACGACCGTGACCTCGCAGTAGCTCTCGCTCGCATCGGGAAAGATCCCGTGGAACGCGGGCTCATGGGGGAACCCCAAGAAGTCGACGAGCACGCGAAGTTCGCGAATGAATCCGGCCTCATCACGAAGAGTCCCGCTCATGGTATGGATCGGCATCTACAAAAGAAAAAAACGTGAAAACTTCAGAAGATGAGAGGTGAAGTAATTTTGTAAGAAAATATGGCTAATATAAGTCCTAGGGTCAGGTCTGTTTGGCTTCCTACAGTCAAGTCGGCTCTGATACCATCTTGTCACGCCCCGATTTAATAAATCAGGACCTTTATTGAAATTCCATAGAAAATCAATAAACCAAGACGTTTATCATGCGACCACGTACAATACGAGAAATCATTCACGGTTCGTAGACCGTATTAGTACAAAAGTGAATAAAGATGAAGAGAAACTAATAAATCAAAGGGTCCTAGATGAACGCCTCCTTCCAGTCTCGCCTTGACTGGGTCGCTACTCCAGACCTTCATCCTCCTCGTAGTAGACGGGCTCTGGTGGTGTAAGTCAACGGGGGTGAGTACAATCGTACTCAGCAAGCCACCGGATGCAAATATAATGCAGAGTAATAACAAGGGAGATAGTGGCTAATTTTGCGGAAAAGCATAATTGTAAAGCAATTAAATGTGATCAAGTTATTAGTACTGAAATGTAAACATGTGTATGCATCATCATCTTCTAACTCGAGGGGTATAGTCAGCCCCACCTCGCTCAACAGTCCTTACATGCCATGAATAACTCAACCATTCAAATAATTGTAAACTAACTGTGAGTAGTTACACAACCCGCCCTTGACCGTGGGCTCGGCTTTTTGAAAAGATTAAATACTCTGATCAGAGATGTACCACTGTACCCACAAGGCATGCACTCATCACTCACACCAAAGTGTAACGAGATGACCCATACCACGAGAACTCTTGCCAAAACCTTCCATATGGTCCTCCTCGACCCGACAGCACCCTCTTATGGGTTTCATATGGTGTCTCGACGCGTCGAGCCTCACCATACCCCCCTTGAGCCACGTCGGTACAAGTCACCCGCAGGTTGCCCCTTGTCCCCTCCACTATGGTGCATCGAGTCGGATTGTTCCATACTTTCAGTTAGGACTTACCCATAAGACTTTTGGTTGGTACGGAAGTGCTTTGCAACAGATCCCGCAGACCGGTCCTTATAGTACCCCGGGTGCGACCAACCAATGCCCTTGCTTGCACCCAGAACCCACCATACTTATAACATAGCCAACTCCAACAGAGTCCAGAGACGAAAATAACGGGGAAATTCATATAACAGATTCCATCTATCTACGACTCATTCTTTTTTATCCTATAGCAGTTGTGCCTACACATTGGGCACTAGCTAATATCTTTATAGTAGAGTGACAAGGAGTTAAGGCTCAATAAGCATGGCTTGGGTTTGCACACAAGGACGGGGATCTAATAAATATAGTGTAGGGCTTGATATTTGACTAATGCAATAATAATCCTATGAGTTATAGCGATAATTTATTAAAACATGGGCTCAATGATGATCAAAATGGGGGTTGTGACTTGCCTTGATCAGCGAATGGGGAAGGTGGAACCTCAGGATAGAACTCCGGCTCCTCGACGAACTCGTAGTCTTCTCGACACGGAAAAAGTAATTAAAACATTCAATAAAGCATCACAAAACATAAACATACAAGTTTTATGACTTAAATATGTGAATGGAGCTTTATTATACTGAAGTTATATTTAATAATATTAAAGGTTAAAGTTTGGGGGTTTTTCCTAATTTATTTCATGAATTATTAATTTATCCCTAAGGGGTTTTTATTTATTTAATTTATAAGATTATTTTGTGCTAAAGTAACATACTGTTTTTATGGCATTAATATGTAGAGAATAAAATGCTGAATTTAACAAAATTTGAATGGTGAAATTTGGAGTTAAAATGAGCAAGTTATGAATTTTGGAAGTTTAAACATTTTTCTAGAATTTTATTTAAACTGAAATCAGTCTCTGGTCCACGGTGAGCCAGGCCCACGGTGGACAGGCGTACTGTGCGCGTGAACCGGGTCGATCTGGACCGTCCGATCTAGATCCAGCGGCCAGGCGCGAGGCGGGAGGTTTAAATGAAATTGGACGGCCACGATTAGATCGCACCGAACTGGTACGCGTGGACACACGAGATTGAGTCAAGCTTTTTAAATAGCGATCAACGGCCCAGATGCCTCGATACCGGTTTGACCTGATGGATGCCTCGGATTAAACCCGGGTGGGTTATAATCCTGGCCGTTAATCACAGATCGAACGGCCGTGGGTGCGTCCGGCACGGCACGCGTTATGGGGGCACGTACCCCCTTCGTCTCCGGCGACGGCGGCCTCGGGTGCAACGGCGACAGCGGCAGCGAGTGCCTAAGGGCCTATATTTCACCGGAAATGGAAAGAGGGGAGGATGGCGGTCACGTTGGTACCTTCGACGACGACAACGGGCGGCGGATGGCAACCGGCGACAAGGGTAGACAAAAGATGGTCTTCGGGTGGTCGACGGCGACGGCGGTCCGGCGGTCTTCTTGGCCAACGGAGGCGTGGCCGATGTCGAGCGGTCGACGACGGTCATGACGGCGGAGCAGGGCGCTCTAATTTTGCTCGGGCAAGGGCTACGTTGGTGTGGGCAGAGGGCGGCGACCGGGGGGTTTAAACGGAAGGGAACCGAGGGTTCCCATGAACTTCGACGAGGTTTCCTTTTGCTCGGCAATGCTTCCATCTAGGTGAAACCGCGTTGGTTGTAGATGGAAATAGATCGCCGGTGCTAGGGGGAAAGGAATCGGGGGTCGGATCGGTGGATACGGGCGGCCAGCGGTGGAAGATGAAGCTGATAGGTGGGCTCCACCTGTCAGCGGGCGGATGGAAAAGAGAGCACCGACAGGCGGGGCCGAGCGGTCAGAGGGACAAAGGTGGGCGCGTGTGGCTGACGGGTGGGGGCAAGCGGGGCGCGGGCGGGAGAGAGGGGCGGGACGCGTGCACCGACAGGCGGGTCCCACAGGTCAGCGACGCGGGTGCTGGGATGGGTTGGGCCGAGGCGGATTCGAGGTTGAGGCCCATTAAGATTAATAATTGTTTTCTGATTTAAAATAAATCTAGAAATTCATTTATTTGATTAAGGGTTGAATCACCATTGATAAAAATTTGTAAAAATGCCTGAAATTATGTCTTGGCCTATAGATTATGCCATAAATTTTGCAAGTCCAAATTTCGAATACTTCTCCCTGTTTGGCTTTAATAGGGCTCTTTTAGGATTTTCTTTAATAATTAATTTCAGAAAATGCTTTGAATAATAATTTCCTTTATTTTATTTCTTTTTAAATCTTGGGGTGTTACAATCCTATCCCCCTTACAGAGAATCTCGTCCTCGAGATTCGGATCAATCCTCGAATAACTCAGGATGCTGGGCCTTGAGTTCTTCCTCTTTTTCCAACGTAGCTTCCTCTACGGGGTGATTGCTCCACTAAACCTTGCAGAAGCGGATGGCGCGACTTTTGATGGTCCTTTCCTTTACTTCCAAGATCTTGATGGGCTTTTCCACATAGGTTAGATCCTCATGAACATCCAACTGTTGAAGGTCTACTTGCTCTGTGGGGACTCGAAGGCACTTCTTTAGTTGAGACACATGAAACACATCATGTACCCCAGCCAATGAGGGTGGCAGTTCCAACTGATAAGCGACTTCGCCTTGGCGTCTAACAATAGGAAAAGGTCCAACATATCGAGGTGCCAACTTTCCTCTCATGTTAAACCATTGAGTGCCACGGAGAGGGGTAACTCGAAGGTAGACGTGGTCTCCCTCTTCAAAGGCTAGATCTCGACGACGATTGTCCGCATAGCTCTTCTATCGAGATTGGGCTGTCTTGAGTCGGTATCTGATAATCCGTACCTTCTCTTCAGCTTCCCGAAGGATATCCGTTCCAAATACCTGGGATTCACTGGTTTGATCCCAACGTAAAGGCGCCCTGCACTTACGTCCATATAGGGCTTCGAACAGGGACATTTGAAGGCTAGCTTGATAACTGTTGTTGTACGAAAACTCGGCGTACAGTAAACTCTTGTCCCAAGTTCCTCCAAAATCCAAGACGCATGCTTGAAGCATATCCTCCAATATTTGATTCACCCTTTTAGTTTGTCCATCTGTTTGAGGGTGGTATGCGGTGCTGAAGTTTAGTCTCGTTCCCATCTCCTCTTGAAGGTTTTTCCAAAATCGAGACGTAAACTGACTCCCTCTATCGGAGACTACCTTTTTGGGTACTCCATGAAGGCACACGATGTGGGCCATATATAACTCTGCGAGCTTACGGCCACTAAAGGTTGTCTTGACGGCTATGAAGTGAGCTACTTAGTTAGCCGGTCAATGATTACCCATATAGAATCATATCCAAGTTGGGTCTTCGGGAGTCCGGTGATGAAATCCATACCGATCTCTTCTCATTTCCATTCAGGCACTTTAAGTGGCTGTAACAACCCTGCGGGTGTCTGATGTTCTGCCTTTACTCGTCGGCAGATGTCACATTCCGCGACAAACTGAGCAATCTCTTTCTTCATGCTAACCCACCAATAGCGTTCCTTCAGGTCCTGGTACATCTTGGTACTCCCGGGATGGATGGAGTATAAAGTATCATGGGCTTCCCTTAGAATAAGGGTCTTTATCTCTGGCTTATCTGGTACACATATCCTGGTACCAAACCATATGGTGCCAGTCTCTTCCTCTGAAAATCCTGGGGCCTTTCCCTGTCTCGTGTTTTTCTTGATGGCGGCTATATCCAGGTCTTCTAACTGAGCTTCTCGGATCTGCTCGAACAAGACAGGTCGGGTCTCAAGGGTAGCTAGATATGCTCCTGTGGTTAACCCGAGATTCAACTTTTCCATCTCCTTATATAACAAAGGCGTGTGATCTTGTATCACGATAGCGGTGCAGTATCCCTTACGACTCAATGCGTCCGCTACCACGTTTGCTTTTCCGAGATGGTAGTGAATACCTAAGTCGTAGTCCTTTATTAATTCCAACCATCGCCTTTGCCTCAGGTTGAGATCCGACTGCGTGAAGATATACTTCAAACTCTTGTGATCCGTAAAGATTTCGCAGCGGTTTCCAATTAAATAATGCCTCCATATCTTAAGGGCGTGCACCACAGCGGCCAATTCCAAGTCGTGAGTCGGGTAGTTTAACTCATGAGGTCTCAACTGACGAGAGGCGTATGAAACAACCTTTCCGTCTTGCATGAGAACACACCCCAATCCTTGGCGAGCTGCGTCGCAGTAGACATGGAAGTCCTTCCTGATATCCGGTAGGGTCAGTATGGGTGCTGACACTAGCCAGGTCTTGAGGGTGCGAAAACTTTCTTCGCACTCGGGAGTCCATTCAAAGTTCTCTCCCTTCTGCAACAACTTAGTCATGGGCTTGGCTATCTTGGAAAAGTTCTCGATAAATCGTCGATAATATCCTGCCAAACCAAGAAAACTTCGTATCTCCGATACGTTGGTGGGTGGTAGCCAGTCCGTAACTGCTTCTACGGTGATCAAATCCACTGTGATACCTTGCGCGGAGATGATATGTGTTGGACCGGAAACGGCGACCAGAGGGGGGGTGAATGGGAGCTTTTAAAAACTTGGGCTAAAAACAGCCTTCGGATTTAGTTCTGTCTACTGCGGAACAGGCTTCGAATACCAAACTTCGAAGGTCTGGTTCGGAGGTACTTGACAGCTCCGAACACAGGCTTCGCAAGGAGTAAAAGTCCGAAGCCAAGCAGACTTCGCTCCACCCACGACCCCGAAAACAACTCTGCTAAGTCAGTGCAGGCTCTGCACTCTCTGCCTTCACCTAGCGCACCTCGAGCCGAGGACCGACCCAGACCCCTTCGCAGCCACCGTGACAGAGCTCCCTGCTCCCCTAGCATCAAGCCTCCCGCTTGACCCAGGTTCACTTGCTACGAACCGTCCGTCGCCTCTGAAGTCTCCCGCGCACCACAGACAAATAGACAAGTGTATCCAGTACTCCGGAGACCTCTCCGGGTTAGCACCCTTCAGCACACACTCCGGTGTACCGCCCAAAGTACCGAGACCTTCGGTACAAACCCAGTCATCGTGTACTGTCGGACCCCTCCGACAGGCACACTCCGCTGCAACAGCTGCAGCAACCAAACCACCGAACCCTTCGGTGAAACCACCTCCGAACACCTTCGGAGTTCCAACCTCCGAACCCCCTTCGGAGGTACCCCTTCGAACCAGAGGTAAAAAGCCTGTCAATCACTCATCACAAACACCGAAACCAACCCTTGGTTTCTCAATCTCCCCTTGATGAGTGCATTGACAACCAAATTCAAATTCAAGAAAAATTAAAGAATTTCAGCACACAAGTGACCATAAAAACTCAGAAACGAGCCAAAACATGTCACTTGATAAAAGAATTTTCCTCCCCCCTTTTTCAAAAGAGTAAAAGCCCCTTCGGCAAATCTCCCCTTTCTCAAGATAAAAACTCCCCCTGAGTAATTTAATTGTACCCCCTTGCAACAGAGAACTCAAAAATCTCTCCCCCTTTGGCAATGCAAGCATCAAGGAGCATATAAAAGATGCATTGCTTGGAAATGAGCATAATTGCAAAGACATATAAAGCAAAAATATGCCAGTACTTAATACCAAAAATCATGTGCTCAGCTCAATTTAACATTCTCTAAAAGCATGATGACAGCATGTGATTTTGTCATTTTGAAATAAAAGCATCACCACTCAATCACGATAACTAGACAAGTAAAAGCAAGGACTGCGCAAAGCTAGTCAATGTCTACTCTAGACAGACAGATCCAGTTCAAATGGAGCATGAAAAGCAAACTTGATGATCAATGAATTTTGTTGTTCTTTTTCATAATGCCAGGGGTTATTTGTTTGTCCACCTTATACTTTCCAATCAGGCCAAGCCTAGGCGTGAAAGCCATTAGAAGCTTAAGGCAATGATTTTGGCAGACACTACACTATCCCAGTTCAAACCAATGTGCAATGGTAAGCAGTCTAGAATAGAGTAGTGCGACAAAACAAACCCACCTGGATCTTTTAACTTTGAAGCATGTAAATCATGGATTTTGGAATTTTGAGATTAAGTGAACAAATTGTTTGGTACTTTATGAATATCCATGAAAATGTAGAAAAATTTTTCAAGTTGCAATTTTTAGCATCCAGAGAAAAGTGTCTTGCTATCAAGCAGATAAAAACTAGCTAAAGCAGTCCTGCCTAAACATGCTAGATTCAAGACTAAGCAGTGAGCATGATTTGTCTTTGGAAAGAAAACATCATGCACATTAATGTTTCAGATGAATTAAAAAGAGCTGAGCCGTCATGATTTCATGAATTATAATCAGGCATATAAGTGCAAAAGATGTAAATGCAATTTCAACACACAATTAGCAACTGCACATCCATCTAAAACTGCTCCCCCTCACAAAATGCCGTAAGGGTGACAAATACCAAGTTCCCCACACAAGTAGGCAAATCGAGAAGCATCGAGGGGTTTTGTGAAAATATCGGCTAGCTGGTGTTGGGTATCAACATATTGAAGTTCAATATCACCCTTCTCATTGTGATCTCTGAGAAAATGATACCGCACATCAATGTGTTTGGTTCTGGAGTGCTGAACCGGGTTGTTTGCAATACAAATAGCACTAGTGTTATCACAGAAAAGTGGAACACTCTTATAATCTAACCCGAAATCCCGCAAAGTGGAAGCCATCCACAAAATCTGAGAGCAACAGCTAGCTGCAGCAACATATTCGGCCTCAGCCGTCGATTGTGCAACACTAGACTGTTTGCGGGAAGACCAGCAAACCAGAGACGTACCCAGAAAATGACAAGTACCAGAGGTACTCTTCCTATCAATCCTACACCCAGCAAAATCCGCATCGGAATAACCATGAAGACATAGAGATGAAGATGCTGAATACCATATGCCAAATTCGAGGGTATGTTTGAGATACCTTAGGATGCGCTTTACCGCTTGGCGGTGCGAAGCTCATGGCGAAGCCTGAAAATGAGCGCACAGACACACTGCGAAGTGTATGTCCGGCCTCGTAGCAGTCAAGTAGAGGAGGGAGCTGATCATGCTTCGGAACTCCTTCTGATCTACGGCTTCTCCATCTTCGTCGGGATCCAATGCTACAGATGTAGCCATTGGAGTGGCGAGGGGCTTCGCATCGGACATGTCAAACTTCTTGAGCAAGTCCTTGGTGTACTTCGTCTGGTGGACGAAAGTACCTTGTTTGCTTTGTTTGATTTGCAAACCAAGGAAAAAGGTGAGTTCACCCATCATGGACATTTCAAACTCCCTGCTCATGGTATCTGCAAACTCGGCAACCAAAGCATGAGAAGAGCCACCAAAGATGATATCATCCACATAAATCTGAACCAGGAGGAAATCTTTGCCATGCTTGAGAGTAAACAGTGTTTTATCAACATAGCCCATCAAATACCCTCGCTCAAGCAGAAAAGACTTAAGTCTATCATACCATGCCCGAGGGGCCTGCTTGAGTCCATAAAGAGCCTTATGAAGTTTAAGGACTTTATGTGGGTACTTGGGGTTTTCAAAACCAGGGGGTTGTTTTACATAAACATCTTCACCTATGAAGCCATTAAGAAAAGCACTTTTGACATCCATTTGATAGAGTTTGAATCCCCGGGATGTCGCAAAGGCAAGCAAAATCCTAATGGCCTCAAGGCGCGCAACAGGTGCAAAAGTTTCAGTAAAATCAATCCCTTCTAGTTGAGAATAACCCTGAGCTACAAGTCTAGCCTTGTTTCTAACTATTGTCCCATCCTCCCCTTGTTTGTTTTTGAAAATCCATTTTGTTCCAATGAAATGAACATTTGGTGGAGGATCAACTAATGACCAGACTTGGTTTCTCTCAAAATTTTCAAGTTCCTCATGCATGGCATTGATCCAACTAGAATCAGAAAGTGCATGACTAACATCTAAGGGCTCGAAAGAAGCAACAAAAGCAGAATTAGTGAAATGAGCATGTGAACGAGTTACCCTTTGATCAAGCTCACCAATGATCTGCTCGAGAGGATGCATCCTTTGAACATGGTGTGGAGCCTCGCGGCGGGATGCAGTCTTCCCCTCAACTTGTGCGTTGGAGTGGTCCAAGATGACCGATGTCGAGGTAGTCGCTTCGGGACCTCGTGCCGAAGTAGTTGAAGCGGGGTCAGCTTCGGGGGTTGATGTCGAGGGTAGTAGGGGTTCATCCTCGAACTCTCCGGGATCTTCGTCTTCGAAGATGGTCTGTTCCATGTCGTGTTCATTTGCTTGTTCAAAAGCAGAACTAACAGAGGGGGTTGATTCATCAAAAGTCACATCACATGACTCGATGACAGTGTTAGTCTCCAAATTATAAACACGATAAGAATGACCATGTGTAGTGTAACCCAAAAAGATCCCGTCAGAAGAACGCGACTCAAATTTATCCAAATTACCACGTTTTAGGATAAAGCAACGACAGCCAAAAACTCGAAGATGAGTAACCTTGTGCTGTCTCCCAAAACGTAGCTCATAAGATGTCAAGTTTAAAATTGAGCGCAAGAAAATTCGGTTTGAGATGTAACAAGCAGTGTTCATGGCCTCAGCCCAGAATTTTCTAGGAGTCCTGTGCTCATCGAGCATCGTCCTAGCCATCTCAACCAAAGTGCGGTTTTTCCTCTCAACGACACCGTTCTGTTGAGGAACCCGCGGAGCAGAGAATTGATGTTCTATGCCATGCTCCATGCAAAAGTCAACAAAGAGACTATTTTTGAACTCGGTGCCATTATCACTTCGAATGAATTTCAATGCACCTGGGAGTTCAGTGAACAGTCTCAAAGTCAAGCTCTGAAAGTGTGAAAACACTTCATCCTTGCTGGCAAGAACGAAGACACAAGAGTAGCGAGAGAAATCGTCGACAATGACTAATACATACCACTTGCCGCCTAAAGAACTAACCCGAGAAGGATCTACAGTGTCCATATGGAGAAGTTATCCGGGTTGTTCAGTCATCACTGTGGTGACTGGCGAATGCGAAGCAGCAATCATTTTTCCATGTCGACAAGGAGCGCAAACTAAATTCTTCTCAAACTTGAGCTTGGGCAATCCTCGGATCAGACCTAGGGCACTCAGACGAGCGAGCAACTCAAAGCTCATATGCCCTAGTCTCCTATGCCACTTCCAAAGCTCAGAAGTCGAATGTGCAACAAGACAATGAGAAGAACCAGATGACTCTGAAAAATTAGCTCCAAAACTCTCCCAACTCTAAAGATCTTACACACTACAATGTCATCTAAATTGAGCACTTGCGAAGTATCGCGATGGAATCGCACTTCGAAGCCCTCATCAAGCAACTGAGATACAGACAACAAATTGTATCCCAGGTTTTCAACCAAAGCAACATCTTTGAGAGTGAAATTCGAGTTAATTCTTACCACACCTTTACCTTTCACTCTACTCCTTCGATTGTTTCCGAAGGTGATATGTTCCCTTTGCTTGGTTGTGGTGAGGCTGGAGAACCATGCTGCATCTCCGGTCATGTGGCGCGAACAACCGGAGTCCATGATCCACGTGCCCTCCAAGCCTCGATCTGTCACCTACACATGATAAGAATATCTCGATCGCTCAGTGCTGAGGTGAGTGGAAAAATGACGAGGCATCCAGCACTGAGTGACACGAGTAGTAGGTGCAGTAAAAGTAGATGGTCTACGCACATGATAATCTGAATGATGCAAAGTGTGAGGTCTACCTACATGCTGTGATCGAACAACATGTTGAGGTCTCCTACTCTGACGAGGTACAAAGCTACTCGCCCGGGGTCTACCACCATATGGAACATGGTGAACACCTCGAGGAGCAAAACCTCTCCGAGAAGCACGAGGAACCTCAAAAGCAGGACGATAGTAAAACTCAGACTCATGCATACCTAAAGATGGGTAATGCATGTCCTGGTAACTCATCGCCTGAAAGCGTCGCTCATTCTTGATGCGACGAAAACAGAACCCAACCAAATGACCCGCCCGCTGACAATAGGAACAATGAAACACTCTCCTTGGGGCACTCTCATGGGTCACAGGAGCAACTCTCACAGGCTCCTTGGGCTTCTGTTGAGTGGTTTTCTTGGGAGTATTTTTCTTGGCAGGAGGAGTGGTTTTCTTATGAGCTCCGGTAGGTTTCTTGGCTGGTGGAGTGTCTAACAGAGCTCTCTCTTTCTCTAAGGTAGTGGGTGAGGTGAAAACAGTTTTGATCTTACTGTCTGAAGAAATCCTCTCAAAACCCAAACCTAGAGCTACCCCTGCTCTGTCAGCACACATCTTGGTCTTAGCCAAGAGCAAATCCATCCTACCCTTTCCCTCAGTGCATTTGTTATCCACAGAAAGAAGGTATTCATTTTCAGACATGAGGTTCTCAGTCTGCTCTCTAACAGTGCCTAGTTGGTTCTTAAGGGTAATGCACGTGTCACAAACAGGCTGCACATCCTTAGAACTACCGGCCCTCTCCAATCTAGCCTCTAAATCATGAACATGTTTATCACATAAATTAATGCTCTCGCGCAATAAAGAACAGTTCATGCATTCAACATTATCATGAGGTCTAGAATCCACCACCAAAAGCTGCTTTTGTGCAGTCTCAAGCTCAGAAAGAGTTTGAGCATGTACAGAGCGCAACTGAGCAAGCTCACTCATGACAACAGAACAAGATTCACATTCAGCATCATTAAATTTAGACTTAAGCATGGCATACTCAGTAGAAACAGATTCTAGCCTAAGTCTAAGGTCTTTTCTTTCTCTAGCGGCTTGCACAAGCAATCTATCCTGACCAAGAACTACTT
Source organism: Zizania palustris (assembly GCA_019279435.1). NCBI lineage: Eukaryota > Viridiplantae > Streptophyta > Magnoliopsida > Poales > Poaceae > Zizania > Zizania palustris. The sequence continues at coordinate 103,708,327 of JAAALK010000082.1, read as the reverse complement.
CATTCAGCTCATCTAATTTTATTAATAGCTGGTCAGATGATAGAGGTACCTCAAATGAGTCAAGCTCATCGCCGCTGTGATCGCTGTCGGCCATGAAGCAAAGGCCGGTGAAGTCTCGTCCTTTCTTGTCCTTCTTGTCCTCCTTCCTTGGGGACTCCTCCTCCTCAGAGCTCGACTCCTCAGTTGAGGAAGTGTTGATGTCGCTGAGAGCAGCAACGAATGCTCTGGAAGCGGCCTTGGCTACTTTCTTAGCCATCTTGCCGCACTTGCCATTTACAAAGTGTTTCCTCTCCTTCTTGTGGTATTTGGGGCGCTCACTCTCATCTCTCTTCTTGAGCTTAGGGCAATTTGCCTTAATATGAGAAGTGTCGCCACATTCAAAGCAACCACTAAAACCACTTCTCCTATGATCCCGTCTCTCATGGTGAAAACGGGTGAACCTCCTGGCAATGAGAGCAAGCTCATCATCATCCAGAGTGTCCACCTGCTCCTTTGTGACGGAGACCAGGGAGGACAAAGCAAAACCATCTGCAAGAACACAAGTGCCAGATGTTCTTGGTTCTGCAGTGGTGCCACGGCTAGTGCTAGAAACCAATGCCAATGGTTGTGGCAAAGATCTTTTGTGCACAGCAAGAGATGCCTTGGCAATCTCTGTGGACTTCAGCTTGGTAAAGAGCTCATCACAGGTCAGTGTGTCATATCCTGTGGACTCCTCAATGTTGGATATCTTTACTTCCCATATGCTACGGTCAAGAGCATAGAGAAGCTTGATAGCCCTGTCATGATCATTGTAAGCAAGCGTCCCGTTGGACCGCAAGTTACTCACTATAGCATCAAAACGCGAAAACATGGCATCTATAGATTCACCAGGTGCCTGCACAAACAGCTGATACTGTTGATTGTATGTGCTTTGGCGTCTGGCCTTGATCTGAGTAGAGCCCTCATGAAAAATAGTGAGAGTTGTCCAAATTTCCCTAGCAGTCCTAAGGTGCTGCACCCTATCAAACTCACTCCGGCTCAAACCAATGAACAGTATATTCCTAGCCTTGGAGTTGGCATATACTGATCTTTTTCTGTTTGAGTAGTGCGAGTATCAGGGATGGAGTATTGTGAGTCCACAATCTCCCAAATTGCATTTCCTTGGCTTAACAAGTAAGCCTCCATGCGCACCTTCCAGTATGCAAAATTAGTCCCATCGAACAAACGAATTTTACTGCCTCTATCCATGTCGCCAATAGATCACAAAACCGGTTAAGGTCAACTGGTGATCTTAACCCGCTCTGATACCAATTGTTGGACCGGAAATGGCGACCAGAGGGGGGGTGAATGTGAGCTTTTAAAAACTTGGGCTAAAAACAGCCTTCGGATTTAGTTTTGTCTACTGCGGAACAGGCTTCGAATACCAACCTTCGAAGGTCTGGTTCGGAGGTACTTGACAGCTCCGAACACAGGCTTCGCAAGGAGTAAAAGTCCGAAGCCAAGCAGACTTCGCTCCACCCACGACCCCGAAAACAACTCTGCTAAGTCAGTGCAGGCTCCGCACACAGGGTGCTTCGAGCAGGCTTTGCACTTCACCCTTCGCAAGAGTGGACTACCCTCCGAGGACTTCGACCTAAAACTTAGCGACAGCAACTGGTGCTGGGCTTCTTTCTGCGAAGGTCTAAATGAACACTAAACATACTTCGCTAAGGGTTCAGACAAGAGAAGCAAAACGGGCTTCGATCAGGGCTTCGCTAGTAAGCAGCGAGGTCTAGCCTCCTGTTACACAGAGCAAATGCGCACTGAAAAACACACTTCGCACACAACACACTTCGTCAACACAGGCTTCGATGCACTATCACAAGTCACTCAGGGTGACACACAAATGAACGAAGTATGCAGCGAGGTATGTAAAACAAGCTCAAGCAAAAAGCACACCGAGGCAGGGCTTCGCCGCTTGAACAAGGAACACAAAAATGAACTCACTAGATGTATTCAAAGTGTGAGGAGGCTAGTACAGGAGCTCAACAGTAAATGCTCAAAGTGTTAAATGTTACCTACCGAGCCCCCATATTTATAGCCCACAGTTCACCCAAGTGAAATGACTACTTTACCCCTAGGGTTTACACCAATTTTGTCTCTACAGAACAGAGGGGTACAAAAGGTAGTCTACTTTATTCTGGAGGCTTCTCTTTCAGCTTTGCAGAGGGGACAACGTCAGCTTTTTGCAGAGCAGACAGTGTCAGCCTTTGCAGTCTTTGACCTTCCTGAAGCCCCCCTTCGCACGCGAGGGGTGCGGTAGCTTCGGTGAGAAGCCTTGAGCTTGATGGCCTTCGCTTCACCGAAGATAGCCTCCGATACAGTGACAGTTTTGAGCCAAAGCCGTCAAAGCCCTTGGGCCTTCGCACCAACACCTCCAGAGTGGACCACCACAGCTTCGCAGCTACTCCCAGCTCGAACTCCGTCAGTTCGTGTACCGAAGCCATGCATGGCCAAAGTACCACAAGTCATCCTTCACTCCGAAGCCAGCCTTGCTCCGAAGCCTTCCTCACTCCGAAGACCCACCTTCGGAGTAACACCCTTCGAAATCCCTCCTTCGTCCAAGGCCTCCGCACGAAGCATTCCATGAGCACTTCATCGCAGTGTCTCTCCCCGAGCACACTCCTCGACGATCCTCACCCGGACCATGCCTTCGATGCGCCTCGACTTCTGAGACCTTCGTCGGGTACCTTCGAATGTCTCCCTCCGGAGCACACTTCGAACGCCTTGCCTCCGCAGAGGACTTGATCCATCCAACTCCGAAGTCACTCCATCCGGAGTACCTTCGAAGTGCCTTGCCTCCGAGTACCTTCACCCGGAGCCACGCTCCGCACTCTCTGCCTTCACCTAGCGCACCTCGACCCGAGGACCGACCCAGACCCCTTCGCAGCCACCGTGACGGAGCTCCCTGCTCCCCTAGCATCAAGCCTCCCACTTGACCCAGGTTCACTTGCTACGAACCGTCCGTCGCCTCCGAAGTCCCCTACGCACCACAGACAAACAGACAAGTGTATCCAGTACTCCGGAGACCTCTCCGGGTTAGCACCCTTCGGCACACACTCCGGTGTACCGCCCAAAGTACCGAGACCTTCGGTACAAACCCAGTCATCGTGTACTGTCGGACCCCTCCCACAGGCACACTCCGCTGCAACAGCTGCAGCAACCAAACCACCGAACCCTTCGGTGAAACCACCTCCGAACACCTTCGGAGTTCCAACCTCCGAACCGCCTTCGGAGGTACCCCTTCGAACCAGAGGTAAAAAGCCTGTCAATCACTCATCACAAACACCGAAACCAACCTGAGAAACCAAGGGTGGTTTCGGTGTATGTGATGAGTGATTGACAGGATTATTTACCCTCTGTTCGAAGGGTACCTCCGGAGGGGCTTCGGAGGTGGTACCTCCGAAGGGTGTTCGGAGGTGGTTCACCGGAGTGTGTTCGGTGTTTGTTTGCTGCAAGCTGTGCAGCGGAGTGTGCCTGTCGAAGGGGTCCGGCAGTACACGATGACTGGGTTCGTACCGAGGGCTTCGGTACTTTGGGCGGTACACCGGAGTGTGTGCCGGAGGTTGCTAACCCGGAGAGGTCTCCGGTGTACCGGATACACTTGTTTGCTTGTCTGTGGTGCGCAGGGACTTCGGAGGCAACGGACAAGGTTCGAGCCGGGTGAACCTGAGTCAAGCGGGAGGCTTGATGCCAGGGGAGCGGGGAGCTCCGTCACGGTGGCTGCGAAGGTGGTCCGGGTCGGTCCTCGGGTCGAGTCGTGCCAGGTGAAGGCAGAGAGTGCGGAGCGTGGCTCCGGCTGAAGGTACTCAGAGACAAAGTCCTCGGAGGTGAGGCACTTCGAAGGTACTCCGAATGGAGTGACTTCGGAGTTGGGTGGATCAAGTCCTCTGCGGAGGCAAGGAGTTCGAAGTGTGCTCCGGAGGGAGACACTCGAAGGTACCCGACGAAGGTCTCAGAAGTCGAGGCGCATCGAAGGCATGGTTCGGGTGAGGCTCGTCGAGGAGTGTGCTCGGAGTGAGGCACTGCGACAGAGTGCTCATGGAATGCTTCATGCGGAGGCCTTGGACGAAGGAGAGACTTCGAAGGGTGGTACTCCGAAGGTGGGGCTTCGGAGTGAGGTTGACTTGAGGTGCTTCGGCCATGCATGGCTTCGGTACACGGACGGACGGTGTTCGAGCTAGGAGTAGCCGCGAAGCCGTGGTGTTCCACTCCGGAGGTGGTGGTGCGAAGGCCCAAGGGCTTTGACGGATTCGGCTTAAAACCGTCACTGTATCGAAGGACTTCTTCGGCGGAGCGAAGGCCAACGGGCTGCAGGCTTCTCGCCGAAGCTACCGCACCCTCCGGTGCGAAGGGAGGTTCCAGAAGTCAACACTGTAAAGGCTGACACTGTCTGTTCTGAAAAAGGCTGACACTGTCCCCTCTGCAGCTGACAGAGAAGCCTCCAGAATAAAGGTGGACTACCTTTTGTACCCCTTAGTTCTGAAGAGAAAAAATGAATGTAAACCCTAGGGGTAAAGTAGTCACTTCCTTAGGATGAAGCCGTGGGCTATAAATATGGGGGCTCGGTAGGTAACATTTAACACTTTGAGCATTTACTGTTGAGCTCCTGTACACAGACCTCGCTGGTTTTTCATCCAGAGTTCAATACATTTTGTGTTCCTTGTTCAAGCGGCGAAGCCCTGTTTATGTGTGCTTTTGCTTGAGCTCGCGTTGCATACCTCGCTAGTTTTTAGTTCACCGAAGCCTGTCTTTGCGAAGGGTGTTTTTCTCGCGAAGTGTGTTTTACAGTGTGCTGTCGCTCTGTGTAACACGAGGCAAGACCTCGCTGCTTACTAGCGAAGCCCTGTTCGTTTCCCGTAGTGCTTCTTGTGTCGAAGCCCTTAGCGTAGTCCGTTGTGTGTGCGTGTAGACCTTCGCGTACGAAGCCCAGCACCAGTTGCTGTCGCCAAGTACTTGGTCGAAGTCCTCAGAGGGCTGTCCACTTTTGGGAAGGGTGAAGTGCGAAGCCTGCTCAAAGCACCTCGTGTGCGGAGCCTGCACTGACTTAGCAGAGTAGTTTTTCGAGGGTTGTTAGTGGAGCGAAGTCTTCTTGGCTTCGAACTTTTGTTCCTGCGAAGCCTGTGTTCGGAGCTGTCGAAGTACCTCCGAACCAGACCTTCGAAGGTTGTGTTCGAAGCCTGTTCCGCAGAAGACAGAACAGAACCGAAGGCTAAGTTTTTTAGCCCGAAATTTTAATAGCTCCCATTCACCCCCCTCTGGTCGCCGTTTCCGGTCCAACAATTGGTATCAGAGCAGGTTAAGATCACCAGTTGACCTTAACCGGTTTTGTGATTTTTAGGCGACATGGATAGAGGCAGTAAAATTCCTCTGTTCGATGGGACAGATTTTGCATACTGGAAGGTGCGCATGGAGGCTTACTTGTTAAGCCAAGGAAATGCAATTTGGGAGATTGTGGACTCACAATACTCCATCCCTGATACCCGCACCACTCAAACTGAAAAAGATCAGTATATTGCCAACTCGAAGGCAAGGAACATACTGTTCATTGGTTTGAGTCGGAGTGAGTTTGATAGGGTGCAGCACCTTAGGACTGCTAGGGAGATTTGGACAACACTCACTGTCTTTCATGAGGGCTCTGCTCAGATTAAGGCCAGGCGCCAAAGCACCTACAATCAACAGTATCAGCTGTTTGTGCAGGCACCTGGTGAATCTGTAGATGCCATGTTTTCTCGCTTTGACGCGATAGTGAGTAACTTGCGATCCAACGGGACGCTTGCTTACAGTGATCACGATAGGGCTATCAAGCTCCTCTATGCTCTTGACCGTAGCATATGGGAGGTGAAGATATCCAGCATTGAGGAGTCCACAGGCTATGACACATTGACCTGTGATGAACTCTTTAGCAAGCTGAAGTCAACAGAGATTGCCAAGGCATCTCTTGCAGTGCACAGAAGCTCTTTGCCACAGCCATTGGCATTGGTTTCTAGCACAAGCCGTGGCACCACTGCAGAACCAAGCACATCAGGCACTTGTGTTCTTGCAGATGGTTTTGCTTTGTCCTCCCTGGTCTCCGTCACAAAGGAGCAGGTGGATACTCTAGCTGATGATGAGCTTGCTCTCATTGCCCGGAGGTTCACCCGCTTTCATCATGAGAGACGGGATCAGAGGAGAAGTGGTTTTAGTGGTTGCTATGAATGTGGAGACACTTCTCACATCAAGGCTAATTGCCCCAAAATCAAAAAGAGAGATGAGAGTGACCGCCCCAAATACCACAAAAAGGAGAGGAAGCCCTTTGTGAAGGGCAAGCGCGGCAAGATGGCTAAGAAAGTAGCCAAGGCCGCTTCCAGAGCCTTTGTTGCTGCTCTCAGCGACATCGACACGTCCTCAACTGAGGAGTCGAGCTCTGAGGAGGAGGAGTCCCCAAGGAAGGAGGACAAGAAGGACAAGAAGGGACGTGACTTCACCGGCCTTTGCTTCATGGCCGACAGCGATCACAGCGGCGATGAGCTTGACTCATCTGAGGTAAACCTATCATCTGACCAGCTTCTAATTAAATTGGATGAACTGAATGAAGTTGTGCTAGGTCAGGATAGATTACTTGTGCAAGCCGCTAGAGAAAGAAAAGACCTTAGACTTAGGCTAGAAAACATTACTACTGAATATGCCATGCTTAAGTCTAAGTTTGATGATGCTGAATGTGAATCATGTTCTGTTGTCATGAGTGAGCTTGCTCAGTTGCGTTCTGTTCATGCTCAAACTCTTTCTGAGTTTGAGACTGCACAGAAGCAGCTTTTGGAGGTGGATTCTAGACCTCATGATGTTATTGATTGCATGAACTGCTCTTTATTACGCGATAGCATTAATTTACGTGATAAGCATGTTCATGATTTAGAGGCTAGATTGGAGAGGGCCGGTAGTTCTAAGGATGTGCAACCTGTTTGTGACACTTGCATTACCCTTAAGGACCAGCTAGGCACTGCTAGAGAGAGAGCTGAGAACCTCATGTCCGAAAATGAATACCTTCTTTCTGTGGTTAATAAATGCACTGAGGGAAAGGGTAGGATGGATTTGCTCTTGGCCAAGACCAAGTTGTGTGCTGACAGAGCCGGGGTAGCTCTAGGTTTGGGTTTTGAGAGGATAGCTTCAGACAGTAAGACCAAAACTGTTTTTACCTCTCCCACCACCCTAGAGAAAGAGAGAGCTCTGTTGGACACCCCATCAGCCAAAAAGCCTACCCATCCACCAAAGAAAACCACTCCTCCTACCAAGAAAAATCCTCCCAAGAAAACCACTCAAAGAAACCCAAGGAGCCTGTGAGGATTGCTCCTGTGACCCATGAGAGTGCCCCCAGGAGAGTGTTTCATTGTTCTTATTGTCAGCGGGCGGGTCATTTGATTGGTTTCTGTTTCCGTCGCATCAAGGATGAGCGACGTGCACAGGCGATGAGCTATCAGGACATGCATTACCCATCTTTAGGTATGCATGAGTCTGAGTATTACTCTCGTCCTGTTTTCGAGGCTCCTCGTGCTTCTCGGAGAGGTTTTGCTCCTCGAGGTGTTCACCATGCTCCATATGGTGGTAGACCTCGGGCGAGTAGCTTTGTACCTCGTCAGAGTAGGAGACCTCGTCATGCTTTGCATTCTTTGCATGTAGGTAGACCTCGCACTTTGCATCACTCTGATTTTCATGTGCGTAGACCGTCTGCTTTTACTGTGCCTACTACTCGTGTCACTCAGTGCTGGATGCCTCGTCATTATTTTACTCACCCCAGCACTGAGCGAGCGAGACGTTTTCATCATGTGTAGGTGACAGGTCGAGGCTTGGAGGGAACGTGGATCATGGACTCCGGTTGTTCGCGCCACATGACCGGAGATGCAAACTGGCTCTCCAGCCTCACCACAACCAAGAAAAGGGAACATATCACCTTCGGAAACAATCGAAGGAGTAGAGTGAAAGGTAAAGGTGTGGTAAGAATTAACGCGAACTTCACTCTCAAAGATGTTGCTTTGGTTGAAAACCTGGGATACAATTTGCTGTCTGTATCTCAGTTGCTTGATGAGGGCTTCGAAGTGCGATTTCATCGCGATACTTCGCAAGTGCTCAATTCTGATGGCGTTGTTGTGTGTAAGATCTTTAGGGTTGGGAGAGTTTTTGGAGCTGATTTTTCAGAATCATCTGGTTCTTCTCATTGTCTTGTTGCACTTTCGACTTCTGAGCTTTGGAAGTGGCATAGGAGACTAGGGCATATGAGCTTTGAGTTGCTCGCTCGTCTGAGCGCCTTAGGTTTGATCCGAGGATTGCCCAAGCTCAAGTTTGAGAAGAGTTTAGTTTGCGCTCCTTGTCGACATGGAAAAATGATTGCCGCCTCGCATTCGCCAGTCACCACAGTGATGACTGAACAGCCCGGAGAACTTCTCCACATGGACACTGTAGGTCCTTCTCGGGTTAGTTCTTTAGGCGGCAAGTGGTATGTACTTTTTATTGTCGACGATTTCTCCCGCTACTCTTGGGTTTTCTTTCTTGCCAGGAAGGATGAAGTGTTTTCACACTTTCGGAGCTTGGCTTTGAGACTTTTCACTGAACTTCCTGGTGCATTAAAATTCATTCGAAGCGATAATGGCACCGAGTTCAAAAATAGTCTCTTTGTTGATTTTTGCATGGAGCATGGCATAGAACATCAATTCTCTGCTCCGCGGGTTCCTCAACAGAACGGTGTTGTTGAGAGGAAAAACCGCACTTTGGTTGAGATGGCTAGGACGATGCTTGATGAGCATAGGACTCCTAGAAAATTCTGGGCTGAGGCCATGAACACTGCATGTTACATCTCAAACCGAATTTTCTTGCGCTCAATTTTAAACTTGACATCTTATGAGCTGCGTTTTGGGAGACAGCCCAAGGTTACTCATCTTCGAGTTTTTGGCTGTCGCTGCTTTATCCTAAAACGTGGTAACTTGGATAAATTTGAGTCGCGATCTTCTGACGGGATCTTTTTGGGTTATACCACTCATGGTCATTCTTATCGTGTTTATAACTTGGAAACTAACACTGTCATCGAGTCATGTGATGTGACTTTTGATGAATCAACCCCCTTTGTTAGTTCTGCATTTGAACAGGCAAATGAACACGACATGGAACAGACCTTATTCGAGGATGAAGATCCCGGAGAATTCGAGGATGATCCCCTACTACCCTCGACATCAACCCCCGAAGCTGACCCCGCTTCAACTACTTCGGCACGAGGTCCCGAAGCGACTACCTCAACATCGGTCATCTTGGACCACTCCAACGCACAACTTGAGGGGGAGACTGCATCCCGCCGCGAGGCTCCACATCATGTCCAAAATATGCACCCTCCCGAGCAGATCATTGGTGAGCTTGATCAAAGGGTAACACGTTCTCACGCTCATTTCACTAATGCTGCTTTTGTTGCTTCTTTCGAGCCTTTAGATGTTAGTCATGCACTTTCTGATTCTAGTTGGATCAATGCCATGCATGAAGAGCTTGAGAATTTTGAAAGAAACCAAGTCTAGACTTTAGTTGATCCTCCACCAAATGTTCATTTCATTGGAACAAAATGGATTTTAAAAATAAACAAGGGGAGGATGGAACAATTGTTAGAAATAAGGCTAGACTTGTAGCTCAGGGCTTTTCTCAACTAGAAGGGATTGATTTTACTGAAACTTTTGCACCTGTTGCTCGCCTTGAGGCCATTAGGATTTTGCTTGCCTTTGCGACATCCCGGGGATTCAAACTCTATCAAATGGATGTCAAAAGTGCTTTTCTTAATGGCTTCATAGGTGAAGATGTTTATGTAAAACAACCCCCTGGTTTTGAAAACCCCAAGTACCCACATAAAGTCCTTAAACTTCATAAGGCTCTTTATGGACTCAAGCAGGCCCCTCGGGCTTGGTATGATAGACTTAAGTCTTTTCTGCTTGAGCGAGGGTATTTGATGGGCTCTGTTGATAAAACACTGTTTACTCTCAAGCATGGCAAAGATTTCCTCCTAGTGCAGATTTATGTGGATGATATCATCTTTGGTGGCTCTTCTCATGCTTTGGTTGCCGAGTTTGCAGATACCATGAGCAGGGAGTTTGAAATGTCAATGATGGGTGAACTCACCTTTTTCCTTGGTTTGCAAATCAAGCAAAGCAAACAAGGTACTTTTGTCCACCAGACAAAGTACACCAAGGACCTGCTCAAGAAGTTCGACATGTCCGATGCGAAGCCCCTCGCCACTCCAATGGCTACATCTGTAGCATTGGACCCTGACAAAGATGGAGAAGCCGTAGATCAGAAGGAGTTCCGGAGCATGATCGGCTCCCTCCTCTACTTGACTGCCACGAGGCCGGACATACACTTCGCAGTATGTCTGTGCGCTCGTTTTCAGGCTTCACCACGAGCTTCGCACCGCCAAGCGGTTAAGCGCATCTTAAGGTATCTCAAACACACCCTTGAATTTGGCATATGGTATTCATCGTCTTCATCTTTATGTCTTAGAGGTTATTCAGATGCAGATTTTGCTGGGTGTAGAATTGATAGGAAGAGTACCTCTGGTACTTGTCATTTTCTGGGTACGTCTCTGGTTTGCTGGTCTTCCCGCAAACAGTCTAGTGTTGCTCAATCGACGGCTGAGGCCGAATATGTTGCTGCAGCTAGCTGTTGCTCTCAGATTTTGTGGATGGTTTCCACTTTGCGGGATTTCGGGTTAGATTATAAGAGTGTTCCACTTTTCTGTGATAACACTAGCGCTATTTGTATTGCAAACAACCCGGTTCAGCACTCCAGAACCAAACACATTGATGTACGGTATCATTTTCTCAGAGATCACAATGAGAAGGGTGATATTGAACTTCAATATGTTGATACCCAACACCAGCTTGCCGATATTTTTACAAAACCCCTCGATGCTTCTCGATTTGCTTACTTGCGTGGGGAACTTGGCATTTGTCACCCTTACGGCATTTTGTGAGGGGAGCTGATTTTAATTGTCTTGCATATGCTCATTATGTGTGGAATTGCACTTACATCTTTTGCTATTATATGCCTGCTTTTAATTCAAAGAAATCATGACAGCTGAGCTCTATGAAATATGTCTGGAACATTGATTGTGCATGATGTTTTATTTTCTAAAATCCAAACTTGCTCACCGCACAATCTTGTATCTAGCTTGTTTAGGCTGGACTGCTTTTAGCTATCTTTTATCTACTTGACAGCAAGACACTGTTCCTTGGATGCTAAAATTTGCAACTTGAAAAATGTGTTCCTTATTCATGGATATTCATCTAAATATTTCATTCATCTGAATCAAAATCAAGAATCCATGATTTGCCTGGTTTAAATGAAAAGATCCAGGAGGGTTTGTTTGTCGCACTACTCTATTCTAGACTGCTTACCATTGCACTTTGGTCTGAACTGGGATAGTGTAGTGTATGCCAAAATCACCGCCTTAAGCTTCAGATGGCTTTCATGCCTAGGCTTGGCTTGATTGGAAAGTATAAGGTGGACAAACAAATAACCCCTGGCATTAAGAAAAAGAACAGCAAAATTAATTGCTCATCAAGTTTGCTTTCACAGCTCCTTTTGACTAAGACTTGTCTGTCTAGGGTAGAATTTGTTAGCTTTGCGCAGTCCTTGCCTTCTCTTGGCTAGCTGCTGTGATTACGTGGTGATGCTTTTACTTCAAAATGACAAAATCACATGCCATCATCTTGTTTCACAGATTGTTAAATTGAGCTGAGCACATGATCATTTGTGTTAATTTTGGCATATTTTTGCATTATATGTCCTTGCAATTCTATTCATTTCGAAGCTTTGCATCTTTTGACTGCTCCTTGATGCTTGCATTGCCAAAGGGGGAGAAATTCCGGAGAGATTTGCTATGTTCTCTGCCGCAAGAAGGCATAATTTCGAAAAAGGGGAGAGATTTTTGACATAAAGGGGGAGAAAAATTTGCTTAACTCAGGGGGAGTTCTTTTCAAGGGGAGATTTGCCAAAGGGGCTTTTACTCTTTTACAAAGGGGGAGAAAATTTATTTCATCAAGTGACATGCGTTGGCTCTTTTCTGAGTTTTTATGGTCACTTGTGTGCTGTAAATTTTAAATTTTCTTGAACTTGAATTTGGTTGTCAATGCACTCATCAAGGGGGAGATTGAGAAACCAAGGGTGGTTTCGGTGTATGTGATGAGTGATTGACAGGATTATTTACCCTCTGTTCGAAGGGTACCTCCGGAGGGGCTTCGGAGGTGGTACATCCGAAGGGTGTTCAGAGGTGGTTCACCGGAGTGTGTTCGGTGTTTGTTTGCTGCAAGCTGTGCAGCGGAGTGTGCCTGTCGGAGGGGTCCGGCAGTACACGATGACTGGGTTCGTACCGAGGGCTTCGGTACTTTGGGCGGTACACAGGAGTGTGTGCCGGAGGTTGCTAACCCGGAGAGGTCTCCGGTGTACCGGATACACTTGTTTGCTTGTCTGTGGTGCGCAGGGACTTCGGAGGCAACGGACAAGGTTCGAGCCGGGTGAACCTGGGTCAAGCGGGAGGCTTGATGCCAGGGGAGCGGGGAGCTCCGTCACGGTGGCTGCGAAGGTGGTCCGGGTCGGTCCTCGGGTCGAGTCGTGCCAGGTGAAGGCAGAGAGTGCGGAGCGTGGCTCCGGCTGAAGGTACTCAGAGACAAAGTCCTCGGAGGTGAGGCACTTCGAAGGTACTCCGAATGGAGTGACTTCGGAGTTGGGTGGATCAAGTCCTCTGCGGAGGCAAGGAGTTCGAAGTGTGCTCCGGAGGGAGACACTCGAAGGTACCCGACGAAGGTCTCAGAAGTCGAGGCGCATCGAAGGCATGGTCCGGGTGAGGCTCGTCGAGGAGTGTGCTCGGAGTGAGGCACTGCGACAGAGTGCTCATGGAATGCTTCATGCGGAGGCCTTGGACGAAGGAGGGACTTCGAAGGGTGGTACTCCGAAGGTGGGGCTTCGGAGTGAGGTTGACTTGAGGTGCTTCGGCCATGCATGGCTTCGGTACACGGACGGACGGTGTTCGAGCTGGGAGTAGCCGCGAAGCCGTGGTGTTCCACTCCGGAGGTGGTGGTGCGAAGGCCCAAGGGCTTTGACGGCTTCGGCTTAAAACCGTCACTGTATCGAAGGACTTCTTCGGCGGAACGAAGGCCAACGGGCTGCAGGCTTCTCGCCGAAGCTACCGCACCCTCCGGTGCGAAGGGAGGTTCCAGAAGTCAACACTGTAAAGGCTGACACTGTCTGTTCTGAAAAAGGCTGACACTGTCCCCTCTACAGCTGACAGAGAAGCCTCCAGAATAAAGGTGGACTACCTTTTGTACCCCTTAGTTCTGAAGAGACAAAATGAATGTAAACCCTAGGGGTAAAGTAGTCACTTCCTTAGGATGAAGCCGTGGGCTATAAATATGGGGGCTCGGTAGGTAACATTTAACACTTTGAGCATTTACTGTTGAGCTCCTGTACACAGACCTCGCTGGTTTTTCATCCAGAGTTCAATACATTTTGTGTTCCTTGTTCAAGCGGCGAAGCCCTGTTTATGTGTGCTTTTGCTTGAGCTCGCGTTGCATACCTCGCTAGTTTTTAGTTCACCGAAGCCTGTCTTGGCGAAGGGTGTTTTTCTCGCGAAGTGTGTTTTACAGTGTGCTGTCGCTCTGTGTAACACGAGGCAAGACCTCGCTGCTTACTAGCGAAGCCCTGTTCGTTTCCCGTAGTGCTTCTTGTGTCGAAGCCCTTAGCGTAGTCCGTTGTGTGTGCGTGTAGACCTTCGCGTACGAAGCCCAGCACCAGTTGCTGTCGCCAAGTACTTGGTCGAAGTCCTCAGAGGGCTGTCCACTTTTGCGAAGGGTGAAGTGCGAAGCCTGCTCAAAGCACCTCGTGTGCGGAGCCTGCACTGACTTAGCAGAGTAGTTTTTCGAGGGTTGTTAGTGGAGCGAAGTCTTCTTGGCTTCGAACTTTTGTTCCTGCGAAGCCTGTGTTCGGAGCTGTCGAAGTACCTCCGAACCAGACCTTCGAAGGTTGTGTTCGAAGCCTGTTCCGCAGAAGACAGAACAGAACCGAAGGCTAAGTTTTTTAGCCCGAAATTTTAATAGCTCCCATTCACCCCCCTCTGGTCGCCGTTTCCGGTCCAACACAACCCTTGGTTTCTCAATATGTCCAAGGAACTTTACTTCCGCCGTCCAAAACTTGCACTTGCTGTACTTGGCGTATAGCTGATGTTCCCTTAGTTTTCCTAAGGTCAACCGGATGTGAGTCTCGTGCTCCTCTTTGTCCTTGGAATAGATGAGAATGTCATCTATGAATACCACGATAAATTTATCCAAATATTCCATGAACACCTTATTCATCATATTCATGAAGAAAGTCGGGGCGTTGGTTAATACGAAAGACATAACGGTGCACTCATACAATCCATAACGAGAGGTAAAGGTCGTCTTGGGTATATCCTCCTCTCGAATCCTCAGCTGATGATATCTGGATCACAGGTCGATCTTGGAAAATACCGTAGCTCCTTTCAGCTGGTCAAATAGATCATCGATCCTGGGTAACGAGTACTTGTTCTTGATGGTTACCTCATTCAAGGCTCGATAATCCACACGCATACGCTTAGCCTTGTCTTCTTGTAGGACCGAAAGTAGCGACCAGAGGGGGGGTGAATGGGCGCCTAAAAAATTCTTTCGAATCAATGGTCTGCTCGCAATACCCAACACACCTCAAAAGACTAAGCAGCAAAGCGAGAATAGATTGCCTAAGTCTAAAAGTATCTAGCCTAGAAAAGACCGGTGTCGAAAACAGAGAAACACCAACACAGAGCTAATAGGCAGATTAACAAAATATTCAAGACATGGTAGATCAAACTTCTCAGTAAAATAATCTAAGTACACATGGAATGTGATGAGAAGTTACTGTTCAAAATCTATCTCCTGTTCGAAACTTGGCGAAGCCTGCAGTGTCGAAGCCTGTAGTGTCGAAGCCTGCAGATTCGAAGCCTGCAGGTTCGAAGCCTGCAGATTCGAAGCCTGCTGATTCGAAGCCTACAGATTCAAAGCCTGCTGATTTGAAGCCTGCTGATTCGAAGCCTGCAGATTCGAAGCCTGCTGATTCGAAGCCTGCAGATTCAAAGCCTGCTGATTCAAAGCCTGCAGGTTCGAAGCCTGCAGATTCGAAGCCTGCTGATTTGAAGCCTGCTTTACAGAGTTGGATTTCACACAAGAAAAGGGGTTTCGACAGAAACAGCCAGAAAAGAAACTAGACACTATCTGTTCGATCCAAAAGGCTATGACGAAAAAGCAAGGCTAGGAAAAATAGCGTACTGTTGCTGCAGGAAAGTAGTACTACTTGCTACCAGCCACAAGAACTAGTATTCACGTGAAGAACAGAAGCGAAGCGGCAAGAGAAGCTTTCACTCAGGAATAAAATGACTGCACGCAAAACGAAACTGCAGTGCTATTAATGAAATGCTGCACACGCAACAACAGGAATAAAAGCTTCCAAACAGTGAAGAGCCGATTGAATCTCAGGAAGAACAAAAGCACTGCCTGGCGGCGCACGCAGGGAGAGAGAAAACGCGGGAAACACAAAATGACCCAATGGATGATTAAAAAGTGATTTCTGGAAGGGTGACCTAACCCTAGGGATTGGGGCCCTATTTATAGGTTGCCCAACACTTAGGAATATTCCACCAGCCCCTTAGGGTTTTTTACAGACACTGAAATAAAGGAAAAGACTAAACTACCCTTAGGATTTTTTACAAACTTGACTGACTGACTGTGGGCCTAGAGATACAGATGACTTATCCGGAAGCTAAGCTTTCGTAGCGACTACGGCTTCTCTTCTGGACAGTCCGATACAAGATCAATGGTCGTCAGTTTTGCGCCGAAACTGACAAATCCTCCACCGACTTTGCACCAGGTACTCGGATTGGGCCGGCCCGATTCCGCAGCTCTCTCAGCCCATCAATCACTTACCGCTCGTGTACCTGAGTCAATCCTGGTCAACAGCCCAGTGGGTCTTCTGCTGCTTCTGGCCCATGTACCCGGATTGGGCCAGCCCGACTTCGTGGCCCCTCTGCCCGACAGTCGCTCGCTGCCCGTGTACCTGAGTCACACGCGGCCCATGACACAGCAGATCTCCTCTCTTCTTCTGTCCTCTTTGACTATCGTTGACAATGACTCATCACATCTGGAGCCATGAGGCCCATGCTATTCAGCATGGCTCCTCAATCTCCCCCTTGATGAGTGCATTGTCAACACTTCACTTCTTCAGCTCTTCAGTATCTGCAAGCAACTGTGGAAACACGAAAACAAAGCACAAGAAAACCAAGAAGAAGAAAAATAAAGTAAAAGTTTAACCCTAATGAACAAAAGCCGAACAAAAGCAAGAAGTGGTCATTATGGTTAACCAAAGGTAAAAGCTCAAAAACGAGTGCAATCTCAGAATCATCAACAAGGATAGCAAAAGAGTAAGTACAAAACGGAACAAAAACTCCCCCTTAAACTCATATCCCAAGATTTCTCCCCCTTGTTGACAAGTGAACTCATCAAGCACTTGAAAAAGAGACACAGACTCCCCCTGAAATGCAACTCCCCCTCAAAATATGCCATGAATGCAACTGGGGTGCAGGTGGAGTGTAGAAAGCACGCTTCTCAGATATGATTGACTGTAATTACAACATCTAACAGATACAGCAAAAGACATACTGTCTAAGATATATGGCATGATCAGTGCAACAGATGATATCTAAAGAAAGTCATTAGCACGCATTTTCAATTTTGGCAAACAAAAGCATCACCACATTTTCCAGTTAACAAGCAAGGTAAAGCATGAGATGCAAAAGCTAACTGATATCTACCAAGATAAGCATTTTCCAAAACAAAGTGCTCCAGCAAAACTTCTTATCATTTCAATTTTCATGCTTTTTCTTTTCTCTTTTTCATTTATGCTAGGGGTTATTTGCATGTCAAACCTTATGCTAACCGACCAAGTCAAGCCTAGGCCAGATCTGGACCATCAGAAGCTTAAGACATTGGTCTTGGCATACACTACATTGTCCTAGTTCATACCAAAGTGCTATGGTATGCAGTCCAAAACAATGCAATGCGACAAAGCAAACCCACCTGGATCTTTGCAAGTTATGCATAAAGAGGCATGGGATTTTCATTTTTCTTGATTTTTATAGCACATTTCCATGTTTTAAAGCAGAAGGATGTCCAAGTTGCATGTTTGCATCTAAGTCAGGAACTAGCTACAAGGTATGTAATAGGTAGCAAAAACATTCAGCCTTCACATGCTAGTTACCAGAAGCAATGGTGATCATTTTTCAATTTTTAAAGCATAAAAGCCATGCATATGACAGATATCAGACATATCAAGTGACCTGAACCAAAGCATGATCAATGACAAGTATTCAAAAGCATGTACCATCTAGAATAAGTAAAACAGTTCAATCATATAACAGAAGCAGCTCTAAAGTGTGATATGTGAATATGCAAGATATGAACACACCCAAAAAAAAGAGTAAAGAAGAAAGAAAAACTGACGCAAAATATCCTAGAAAGGATACACAACACCCAAATCCCCTCGTAAACGCTCAAAGGTAGACTGATCTAGGGGTTTGGTGAAAATGTCAGCCAACTGATGATGGGTATCAATATGAACAAGGTCAATGACACCTTTCTCATATTGATCCCTCAGAAAGTGAAAGCGCATATCAATGTGTTTGGTTTTTGAATGGAGACAAGGGTTTTTCCCTACACTAATAGCACTGGTGCTGTCGCAAAACAATGGAACCCTGGTAGGAAAGAACAACCCAAAATCTCGCAAGGTGGAAATCATCCAAACCAACTGTGAGCAGCAGCTAGCAGCAGCTACATACTCAGCCTCAGTGGTCGAAAGAGCAACTCCAGATTGCTTTCGAGAAGACCAAGAGACAAGAGAAGAACCAAGAAACTGGCAAGTACCGGAAGTTGACTTGCGATCCAACCGGCACCCACCAAAGTCGGACCCCGAAAATCCAGATAAATCAAGAGATGGTGATGCAGAATAGTAAACATCGAGATCAGGCGCATAAGTGAGATACCTGAAGATGCGCTTGACAGCCTGCCGATGAGACGCGCGTGGTGAAGACTAAAAACACGCGCAAAGTCCCACGGCGAACTGAATGTCTGGTCTTGTCGCCGTTAAGTACAATAGCGAACCAATCATCCCTCGAAACTCCCTCTCGTTGACCTTGACGCCGCTCTCGTCCTTGTCCAGACCCCCAGATGTGCCCATCGGGGTCATCTGCGGCTTCAACTCTCCACCAAAGTCAAATTTTTTAAGCATGTCACGAGTGTACTTACCTTGGTGGATGAAGGTGCCGTCCTTGGTCTGCTTGATCTGGAGCCCTAGAAAATACTTGAGCTCACCCATGAGGCTCATCTCAAACTCGCTGTGCATCTGCTCAGAAAACTTGGACACAAGAGAATCAGTAGTACCGCCAAAAATAATATCGTCCACGTAAATCTGAGCAACTAAGAAATCTGAAGCAACTCTGAGCAAAAAGAGAGTCTTATCCACCGATCACAAAGCCCTTCCCCAACAAAAATTGCTTCAACCGGTCATACCAAGCCCTGGGGGCTTGCTTCAACCTGTGTAAAGCCTTTTGAAGCTTAAAAACATGTCGAGGAAACTTAGGGTTCTCAAAACCGGGGGGCTGCCTAACATAAACTTCCTCCTCTATGAACCCGTTCAGAAAAGCACTCTTAACGTTCATTTGAAAAAGCTTAAAACCCTTCGAAGCGGCAAAAGCTAAGAGAATGCGAATAGACTCAAGACGGGCAACAGGGGCGAACGTTTCTTCAAAATCAATACCCTCTTTCTAGCAAAAACCCTGGGCAACTAATCGAGCCTTGTTGCGCACCACAACTCCATCTTCACCTTGTTTGTTCTTGAACACCCATTTGGTGCCTATGGGGTTGCATCCTGGTGGCGGCTCAACTAGTGTCCAAACCCGATTGCGGACAATGTTCTCAAGCTCTTCTTGCATAGCATTAATCCAATTAGAATCAGAAAGAGCATGAGAAACATCTCTGGGCTCAAAAGATGCAACAAAAGCAGATTCAGCAAATACAGCAAGAGAGTTACCAGATGAACGCAAAGTTCTTTCAGTCAAATCACCGATGATGAGCTCTGAGGGGTGATCACGCTAAACTGCTCGGGTTCCTTGGTGATCTGAAGTCACCTCACCGGAGTCAGTAGTAGGCACCTCTGGACTCAACTGAGGGGGCTCGATCGAAGTGGAAGAAGTGATCAGAGGTCTACCCTCATCCTCAGTCAAAGTCTCAGAAGGTGTGGGCTCTACAGGGTGTGCAGAAGGCCCACCCTCATCAGCAGCTTGAGTATCCTCATCTTCCTCGAAGATGGACTCTTCGAGCTCATCATCCCCAAAAAGCTCAAAAGAAGGAGTTAAATAAGGCAAGGACTCGTCAAATGAAACTTCGCAAGTCTCAACAAGCTGCTGGGAGTCGAGGTTCCAAACACGGAAGCCTCGAGAATGAAAAGCGTAACCAAGAAAAACACCGTCCGAGCAACGAGACTCAAACTTGTCCAAATGCCCTCCCTTCTTGAGCACAAAGCACTTGCAGCCAAACGCGCGCAAGTGGCTCACCTTGGGTTGTCTGCCAAACCGCAACTCATATGAAGTTTTACCTAAGTAAGCTCGAAGAAAAATGCGGTTGGCCAGATAGCAAGCCGTGTTCATGGCTTCAGCCCAAAAATGCCTAGGAGTCCTGTGCTCATCGAGCATCGTCCTGGCCATCTCGACTAGCGTGCGGTTCTTTCGTTCCACAACGCCGTTTTGTTGGGGAGTGTAAGGAGAAGAAAACTGATGGTGAAGACTCTGATCACTACAGAAGCTGACGAACTGAGAGTTCTTGAACTCAAAGCCGTTGTCGGAGCGAATTGCTCGCATTCGACCATTGTTCTCATTCTTCAGCTTCAAGATCAAGTCATGAACAAACTGAAAAGTTTCATCCTTAGACTCCAAAAAGAAAACCCACGAAAATCGAGAAAAGTCGTCAACAATGACAAGCGCGTACCACTTCCCACCGACTGAACATACCCGAGCTGGACCAACAGTGTCCAAATGTAAAAGCTCGCCTGGATACAAAGTCATCACCTGAGTCACAGGTGAGTGAGAAGCGGCAACTATTTTCCCATGACGACAGGGATGGCAAACTAGATCCTTCTCCATCTTAAGCTTGGGCAATCCTCGGATGAGGTTCATAGAGCTTAACCTGACTAGCAGATCAAAACTCAAATGACCTAACCTCCTATGCAACTTCCAGAGCTCAGAGGAGGATCCAGCAATCAAACAACGAGAAGGGCCAAAAGAACTAGAGAAGTCAATTCGAAAAACTTTACCGAATGGTAAAATCTGGAAAATCAAAGACCCTCTAGAATCAATCACGGAAGAATTACCCTTCTTAAAACACACTTCCAAACCATCCTCAAGAAGTTGCGAAACAGAAATCAAATTGAAGTTCAAATTCTTAACCAAGGCAACATTCTTCAAAGAGAAATGATCTGAAATGCGAATTGAGCCAATGCTGTGTACCTTTCCTTGACCACTGTTCCCGAAGGTGATGTACTCTTTGGAGCTCGGGGGAGTGAGACTGGAGAACCATCTGCGATGTCCCGTCATGTGGTGGGAGCATCCTGAGTCCATGATCCAAACGTCCTCCAGTCCCCGATCCTGCACAATCAATGGTCGTAAGGGGGAGCAAATGGTCCGGCGCCAGGTTTAGCAAAAGAGCTAAACCAATGTCGAGCCATCTGCTCAAAAGACGGAAAGCGAAAACCATCAAAAGAATTTGGACCAAAACGCGGCTCAAAGCGCGGTCCATGGTTCTTCCTAAAGCCTCGGCCACGAGGTCCAGGACCGTAGCCAAAACGGCCTGGAGCTCTGCCGGAACGACCACCACCAACTGGAGCACGGGCAAGAAAGTCGTCTCCTCTACCACCACCTACACGACGCGGCCTAGCCTCCAGCCTCTCCCTGCGTCGAGGAACACGCAGTCTACCACCCTGCTGGTAAAACTGCTCCTGACCACCACGAGCTCTCTCAGCTTTCTCAACCCGCTTTCGCCTGAAGCAAAAGTCCGCAAGATGCCCTTCTCTCTGACAATACTCACAATGATAGGTGGGCTTCTTGGGATGTGGTTGAGGTTTAGGGTTCTTGGGCTTAGTGGTGATTGGTGCAGTCTTCTTGGGTTGAGAGGGTCTAGGAAGAGAGTCAAGAGAAGTGTGGAGGTGTTTGGGCTTTGGAACCCAGATGGGCTTCTTGGGTGGAGCTTTGGGCTGCTCATGGATCACTCCATCCTTGGGCTGACTAGCCAGGGAAGACTCAGTGGAGTGAGTCTTGGGGTATCTCTGCTCAGGAGTCATTTTACTCCACTCCACTGCCTGGTTGATGGCACTCTCAAAGTCAGCCTTGGTGTAGGTGTAACCTACCCCAAACCCATCCTGCCTCTTAAACTGCTGGATCATCATGCCGAGCTGTGGCTCTCTGGCACTGATCCAACTCAGGATAGAACGGAGGTAAAAATTCTCATTCTGAGAATCAGCTAGCTCCTCTCTCAAGGATGCTAGAACCTCTACCTGAGACAAGCAGGTCTCACACTCACTCTCTACTTGGACAGACTTTTCGGCTTTCAGCTTGATCAACTCCATTCTAAGATACAGACAGTTCTCACAGACAGTGGGTGGAACTGACAGTGTCTCAAGCTCTAGCCTAGTCTGCGCTAGCTCAGCTCTCACTCTCTCCAAATCACCCAAACGCTCATCGCCCATGGCTTTCAGCTCAACTAAGACAGCTAGATGAGATGGGCAATCAGCGCAGGGTACGATGACAGTAGCTTGAGCATCTTTCAGCTCCAGCAGAGCGCTTTCAAGCTCAGTGGCCAAGGTGTCCCTCTCATCAACCCTTTCTGTGTACCTGGACTTCAGAGTCAACAGGTCACACAGAAGCACCTCACACTTCGGGCATTCACTGCTATCACCCAAGTAGGGGGAAGAAGATAGACTCTCAATTCTGCCATTGGCCACGGCAAGCTCACTCTCTAACTCATCTATCCTCTTCTTGGCCCCCCTAAGCAGTTTTTCCCGATATTTTAACTCCTGACGATTGCTTTCAAGTAAATCAACAATTTCGCGCTCATAAGATGATACCTTTTTGTTGTCGTTGTCGTCGGAGTCATCGGAGGTGCTCTTCTCTTCCTTATCCCCAAGAGCCATTGAGCAGAAGCTCTTGCGGGATTTTCGGCGCTGGTGTGAGCGGCTCTTCGGTCTGTCCCCGAAGGCCATGAAGCAGAGGCCCGCCGGATCGTCCTTGTCCTTCCCCTTCCTGATGATGATCTCCTCATCGCTTGAGCTCGATGAAGAGGAAGATGACGTGGACTGCTTGGAGTAGCTCTTCTCCATCTCGGTGAAGAAGGCCTTGTCGCGCTTCTTGTTCTCTCGTCGGTAGTCCTTCAGGGCCTTCTTGAAGAATCTGGTCTTCGGCTTGCCCTTGTTGAAGGAAGAGCTGTCGTGCTTGCCAGAGTCGTGGAAGCCACCACCGGTGCCCTTCTTGTGGCCATTGCGCTTGGGGCAGTCAGCGATGAAGTGCCCTGGATCACCACACTCAAAACACCCGGATTTCATGCCATGTCTTTTGAACATCCTTTTGTCATAGACACGACGCACCCGGTTGTTAAAAAGACACAAATCATCATCTCCCAAAGACTCAAGCTGGTCCTCAGTGATAGACATCAAATAGAACCCAGCACAGCTCACAGAAGAGGGATCAACAGAAGGTGTAGCAAGGGCCAGGGACGTTGATCCAGAGCCAATGAGATTTGATCTCAGCTGGATATCAACCTCAGTGGCCTTCAGCTTGCTAAATAACTCAGAAATTGTCAAGGTATCATAAGAAGTGCTCTCAACGATAGAGGATACCTTGATCTCCCAGATCTTTGGGTCCAAGGTATGGAGAACCTTGCGCGTCTGCTCGTGATCTGAGACTAACTGAGCACCCTCAGCCTTGTTGTCCCGAAGCTTGTTAATGATCGATTGAAAACGACCAAACAACGCTTCAACAGATTCACCCGGCTTTTGTGTGAAGTTCTCATACTCACGCCGGTAGGTCTGATAGAGCCGAGCCTTGACCTGGGTTGTTCCCTCATGGTGTGCCTTGAGGGTAGCCCAGATCTCTCTCGTAGTGGAGAGATGGCTCACACGCTCAAACTCAGTGGGACCTAAACCAGAAAACAGAATGTTCACAGCTTTACTATTGCTCAGATGCTGGGCAATGATACCAGGAGTACCATGCTCAGCAACTAGCAATATAACAAACGTATCGTGAACGCAAATGTCCCAGATGTCCGAGCCTTGGCTCATAACATAGGCTCGCATGCGAGTCTTCCAATAGTTATAGCCATAAGCTTCCAAGGACGGGACCTTGCGAGGAGACGTCATGATCACTACTGGGGTTTAGAACCGGTTAAGGTATGGAAAAACCCTAACCAAGCTCTGATACCACTTGTAGGACCGAAAGTAGCGACCAGAGGGGGGTGAATGGGCACCTAAAAAATTCTTTCGAATCAATGGCCTGCTCCCAATACCCAACGCACCTCAAAAGACTAAGCAGCAAAGCGAGAACAGATTGCCTAAGTCTAAAAGTATCTAGCCTAGAAAAGACCGGTGTCGAAAACAGAGAAACACCAACACAGAGCTAATAGGCAGATTAACAAAATATTCAAGACATGGCAGATCAAACTTCTCAGTAAAATAATCTAAGTACACAAGGAATGGGATGAGAAGTTACTGTTCAAAATCTGTCTCCTGTTCGAAACTTGGTGAAGCCTGCAGTGTCGAAGCCTGTAGTGTCAAAGCCTGCAGATTCGAAGCCTACAGATTCGAAGCCTGCTGATTCGAAGCCTACAGATTCGAAGCCTACTGATTCGAAGCCTGCAAATTCGAAGCCTGCTGATTCGAAGCCTACAGATTCGAAGCCTGCAGATTCGAAGCCTGCTTCACAGAGTTGGATTTCACACAAGAAAAGGGGCTTTGACAGAAACAGACAGAAAAGAAACTAGACACTATCTGTTCAATCAAAAAGGCTATGAGGAAAAAGCAAGGCTAGGAAAAATAGCGTACTGTTGCTGCAGGAAAGTAGTACTACTTGCTACCAGCCACAAGAACTAGTATTCACGTGAAGAATAGAAGCGAAGCAGCAAGAGAAGCTTTCACTCAGGAATAAAATGACTGCACGCAAAATGAAACTGCAGTGCTATTAATGAAATGCTGCACACGTAACAACAGGAATAAAAGCTTCCAAACAGTGAAGAGCCGATTGAATCTCAGGAAGAACAGAAGCACTGCCTGGCGGCGCACGCAGGGAGAGAGAAAACGCGGGAAACACAAAATGACCCAATGGATGATTAAAAAGTGATTTCTAGAAGGGTGACCTAACCCTAGGGATTGGGGCCCTATTTATAGGCTGCCCAACACTTAGGAATATTCCACCAGCCCCTTAGGGTTTTTTACAGACGTTGAAATAAAGGAAAAGACTAAACTGCCCTTAGGATTTTTTACAGACTTGACTGACTGACTGTGGGCCTAGAGATACAGATGACTTATCCGGAAGCTAAGCTTCCGTAGCGACTACGGCTTCTCTTCTGAACAGTCCGATACAAGATCAACGGTCGTCAGTTTTGTGCCGAAACTGACAAAGCCTCCACCGACTTTGCACCAGGTACCAGGATTCGGCCGGCCCGATTCTGCAGCTCTCTCAGCCCAGCAATCACTCACCGCCTGTGTACCTGAGTCAATCCTGGTCAACAGCCCAGTGGGTCTTCTGCTGCTTCTGGCCCATGTACCCGGATTGTGCCAGCCCGACTTCGCGGCCCCTCTGCCCGACAGTCACTCGCTGCCCGTGTACCTGAGTCACACGTGGCCCATGACACAGCAGATCTCCTCTCTTCTTCTGTCCTCTTTGACTATCGTTGACAATGACTCATCACATCTGGAGCCATGAGGCCCACGCTATTCAGCATGGCTCCTCACTTCTTTCTTCTCAACGAAGATGACGGGGGCTCCCCGCGAGGATGTGCTAGGCTTATGTATCCCTTCTTCTCAAGGTCTTCCAGTTGCTGCTTCATCTCAGCTAGCTCATTGGCGGCCATCCGGTATTGTCGCTTGTAGATGGGAGTGGTTCCGGGTACCAAATTAATCCGAAACTCAATATCTCTCTTGGGTGGCATCCCTGGTAAATCCTCCAGAAATACGTCCGGGTATTCACAGACTACTGGTATCTCCTCCAAAGTAATCTGGTGTAGCCTTGGTCTTCTGGACTTTAGGCTCGGCATCTGGAATGTGACGACAATCCCTTCTTCACTGGTCACGGTTACTTGTCTCCGGGCACATCTTATCACCCCTTGGTGTTTATTGAGCCAATCCATTCCTAGAATGAGATCCAAGCCTTGGCATTCTATTAGGATGGGGTCGGCCCAGAATATCGTGCCTTGGATATCTACCCATACCCTTGGACTATAGGAATGGGCTAGAGTTTGTTTGCTAGGGGTGGCTATTAATACGGGTCTTGGTAGCTCACTTATGTTCAGGTTATTCTTCACCACAAAAGTTGTTGATATAAAGGAGTGCGTAGCTCCGGTATCAAATAAAACAACTGCAAGGGTCGAATGTACTGTGAACTTACCCATGACAATCTCGGGCGCGGCCTAGGCTTCTTCGGCGATGACGTGGTTGACACGGGCACGGATGGCAGGGTTTGTCGCGACTCCTTGTGCGCGCTTGGGGTGGGGGCACTGGTGGGAATAATGCCCCTCCTGGCGGCAGTTGAAGCAAATCACGGGCTTGCCGTGCTTGTCGCGCAGAACCTCTGCTTTCTTGCCAGGGGCAGGTGGAGCGGCTGGTGCGGCGGGAGCGGGGCGAGGATGTCCAGCTCCGGTGTTGGCGGCGGGTGGCGCTGGACGGTAGACCGAGCACGGATGATATTGGGGCGCTGGTGGGGAAGGTGTGAAGCAGGGCCTCTGTGCCATTCCTTGGTTCTGGCGGAAGGCGATCATCCTCTTCTTCTTCAGGTCGACCTTGTTCTGCTCGGTCTCCTGAATAATAGCTTTATTCACCAACTTTTGAAAGTTGGCAAAATCTCCAGAGATCAACTGAAGGGAGAGCTCATCCTTCAGCCCCCGGAGGAACTTCGACTGCTGGCCATATCCGTACGGACTTCCTCAGGCGCATACCGGGCCAACTGGTTGAACTCGTGCAGATACTCAGTGACAGACCTGCTTCCTTGTTGCAGGTCCCAAAACTCCTGTTGTTTCTAGGTGATGATGCCGTCGGGGACGTGGGCCGCGCGGAAGGCAGCGGAGAACTCCGCCCAAGTGTGGATGTGTCCCTCAGGCAGAGTCTCACGCAAGTTGTCCCACCATTCCACGGTAGGACCCTAGAGTTGATGGGCAACGAAGGCCACCCTCTCCTGCTTAGTACAAGTCAGGAGGTCCAACTTTTTCCCGATCATTCTCAACCAGTCACCAGCCTCCATGGGGTTGGTGGTGCTCGAGAACATGGGAGGGCAGACTCAGAGAGACTCCGAGAACTGAGAAGCGGGGGCAGGAGCGGGAGTGGCAGGGCGAGGAAACTCTGGCTGCTGGTGGAGGCGGAAGAATTGAGCCTGCTGCTCTTGCATATACTGCTATTGTTGTTGCATCTGGTTCAATAGTGCAGCTACCAACTGGTTTTGGTTGGCCATCATTTCGGCCAATATGGGGTGGTTGGCAACTGGGGCTTGCCTCTGCCTAGTTGCTCCCCATTGGGGCAGATTACCATTGTCCCCTCCATTCTGGGGAGCATCGGAACCTTGAGTGTTCGTCATCCTGAAGTTTCCAAAATAGACAACACTTTCTTAGGGGAAATGATACTAAGCTTTATTTCAAAATGTGTCGTTCTTGCGATTACACTTGTGTCTTTTTATTTAATCTTCACTCATGCCTTATGTTTGACATGAGTGGCAATACAATCCAAAGCAAGTAAAAGAAAACAATCAATCGTAAAAACTACGTCTACGGTAGCTCAGGGACGACTCGACCATGGGCTCGGCAGAGATGGTCGGGGTGGTGGAGCTAGAGGGTCCAGCGGGAGGTGCGCTGAGGGAGATCCTCTTAGGTCTCACGGTGGGGATCCGAAGTGATTTCCACTTGTGGGGCGGAAGGGGTGCGACCTCCTCGATATCCTTCTTCAACTCCTCAATCTGGTGGCGAAGCTGGGGATTGTCGGCGACGCGCTGTCGTAGGAGCTCATTCTGGCGCCTCAACTCCTCTGCCTCAGCAGCCAAACGGTGTCCCTGCTGGATATGGCGACGAAGATCTCCGTTCTCGTGGTTCATATCCTTAGAAGAATGACGGTAGAAGTCTATGGTGTCGTGCTGGCTGTCTGCGTCAAGGACGGCCTCTGTGTGGAGGTTGTCCATGGCCTCCAAAAGTCTCATGGTGCAGGCGATGGCAGAGTTTCTCTATGTGAGGGGGCTAATGTAGATGCTGTGGTGACTCCCTGGTGTGCGCATGGGCATGAAGCGGTAGACGGTGTCACGGAGGTGGCAGTCGTACACCAGTCGAAGCTTGGCAAGGGCCTGGAGTGCAGCGCGCTGGCTGGCCACCACAAACAAAGGTCCTCCGACTCCATGGGTGTAGAAGGGAGGCTGCGTGGGGGAGGAGCGGATGACGACCGTGACCTCGCAGTAGCTCTCGCTCGCATCGGGAAAGATCCCATGGAACGCGGGCTCATGGGGGAACCCCAAGAAGTCGACGAGCATGCGAAGTTCGCGGATGAATCCGGTCTCATCACGAAGAGTCCCGCTCATGGTATGGACCGGCATCTACAAAAGAAAAAAAATCGTGAAAACTTCAGAAGATGAGAGGTGAAGTAATTTTGTAAGAAAATATGGCTAATATAAGTCCTAGGGTCAGGTCTGTTTGGCTTCCTACAGTCAAGTCGGCTCTGATACCATCTTGTCACGCCCCGATTTAATAAATCAGGACCTTTATTGAAATTCCATAGAAAATCAATAAACCAAGACGTTCATCATGCGACCACGTACAATACGAGCAATCATTCACGGTTCGTAGACCGTATTAGTACAAAAGTGAATAAAGATGAAGAGAAACTAATAAATCAAAGGGTCCTAGATGAACGCCTCCTTCCAGTCTCGCCTTGACTGGGTCGCTACTCTAGACCTTCATCCTCCTCGTAGTAGACGGGCTCTGGTGGTGTAAGTCAACGGGGGTGAGTACAATCGTACTCAGCAAGCCACCGGATGCAAATATAATGCAGAGTAATAACAAGGGAGATAGTGGCTAATTTTGCGGAAAAGCATAATTGTAAAGAAATTAAATGTGATCAAGTTATTAGTACTGAAATGTAAACATGTGTATGCATCATCATCTTCTAACTCGAGGGGTATAGCCAGCCCCACCTCGCTCAACAGTCCTTACATGCCATGAATAACTCAACCATTCAAACAATTGTAAACTAACTGCGAGTAGTTACACAACCCGCCCTTTACCGTGGGCTCGGCTTTTCGAAAAGATTAAATACTCTGATCAGAGATGTACCACTGTACCCACAAGGCACGCACTCATCACTCACACCAAAGTGTAACGAGATGACCCATACCATGGGAACTCGTGCCAAAACCTTCCATATGGTCCTCCTCGACCCGACAGCACCCTCTTATGGGTTTCATATGGTGTCCTGACGCATCGAGCCTCACCATACCCCCCCTTGAGCCACGTCGGTACAAGTCACCCGCAGGTTTCCCCTTGCCCCCTCCACTATGGTGCATCGAGTCAGGTTGTTCCATACTTTCAGTTAGGACTTACCCATTAGACTTGTGGTTGGTACAGAAGTGCTTTGCAACAGATCCCGTAGACCGGTCCTTATAGTGCCCCAGGTGCGACCAACCAATGCCCTAGCTTGCACCCGGAACCCACCATACTTATAACATAGCCAACTCCAACAGAGTCCGAAGACGAAAATAACGGGGAAATTCATATAACAGATTCCATCTATCTACGACTCATTCTTTTTTATCCTATAGCAGTTGTGCCTATACATTGGGTACTAGCTAATATCTTTATAGTAGAGTGACAAGGAGTTAAGGCTCAATAAGCATGGCTTGGGTTTGCACACAAGGATGGGGATCTAATAAATATAGTGTAGGGCTTGATATTTGACTAATGCAATAATAGTCCTATGAGTTATAGCGATAATTTATTAAAACATGGGCTCAATGATGATCAAAATGGGGGTTGTGACTTGCCTTGATCAGCGAATGGGGAAGGTGGAACCTCAGGATAGAACTCCGGCTCCTCGACGAACTCGTAGTCTTCTCGACACGGAAAAAGTAATTAAAACATTCAATAAAGCATCACAAAACATAAACATACAAGTTTTATGACTTAAATATGTGAATGGAGCTTTATTATACTGAAGTTATATTTAATAATATTAAAGGTTAAAGTTTTGGGGTTTTCCTAATTTATTTCATGAATTATTAATTTATCCCTAAGGGGTTTTTATTTATTTAATTTTTAAGATTATTTTGTGCTAAAGTAACATATTGTTTTTATGGCATTAATATGTGGAGAATAAAATGCTGAATTTAACAAAATTTGGAGTTAAAATGAGCAAGTTATGAATTTTGGAAGTTTAAACATTTTTCTGGAATTTTATTTAAACTGAAATCAGTCTCTGGTCCACGGTGAGCCAGGCCCACGGTGGACAGGCGTACTGTGCGCGTGAACCGAGTCGATCTGGACCGTCCGATCCAGATCGAGCGGCTAGGCGTGAGGCGGGAGGTTTAAATGAAATTGGACGGCCACGATTAGATCGCACCGAACCGGTACGCGTGGACGCACGAGATTGAGTCAAGCTTTTTAAATAGCGATCAACGGCCCAGATGCCACGATACCGGTTTGACCGGATGGACGCCTCGGATTAAACCCGGGTGGGTTATAATCCTGGCCATTCATCACAGATCGAACGGTCGTGGGTGCGTCCGGCACGACACGCGTTAAGGGGGCACGTACCCCTTTCATCTCCGGTGACGGCGGCCTCGGGTACGACGACGACGGCGGCGGCGAGCGCCTAAGGGCCTAGATTTCACCGGAAATGGAAAGAGGGGAGGATGGCGGTCATGTTGGTACCTTCGACGGCGACGACGGGCGGCGGATGGCAACCGGCGACGAGGGTAGACAAAAGAGGGTCTTCGGGTGGTGGACGACGACGGCGGTCCGACGGTCTTCTTGGCCAACGGAGGCGTGGCCGAGGTCGGGTGGTCGACGACGGTCACGACGGTGGCGACGGTGTGGACGGAGGCGGTCCGAGGTGGCGGCGAGTGGTGGCCGGAGGTAAAGCAGGAGAGGAGACCGAAAAACGGAGCAGGGCGCTCTAATTTCGCTCGGGCAAGGGCTACGTTGGTGTGGGTAGAGGGCGGCGACCGGGGGGTTTAAATAGGAGGGGTCGCCGGCGTCCAAACGGAAGGGAA
The DNA here is from genome assembly GCA_019279435.1 of Zizania palustris. Taxonomy (NCBI): domain Eukaryota; kingdom Viridiplantae; phylum Streptophyta; class Magnoliopsida; order Poales; family Poaceae; genus Zizania; species Zizania palustris. The sequence goes on along the minus strand of JAAALK010000082.1, from coordinate 103,677,720 downwards.
CCGAGGGTTCCCATGAACTCCGGCGAGGTTTCCTTTTGCTCGGCCATGCTTCCATCTAGGTGAAACCGCGTTGGCCGTAGATGGAAATAGATCGCCAGTGCTAGGGGGAACGGAATCGGGGGTCGGATCGGTGGATATGGGCGGCCGGCGGCATGGAAACAGAAGGGGGTCGCTGGATAAGGAAGGGGGGATCCCCTTCCAATGAAGAAGATGAATCTACCTATCAGCGGGCGGACGGAAAAGAGAGCGCCGACAGGCGGGGCCGGGCGGTCAGTGGGACAAAGGCGGGCGCGTGTGGCTGACGGGTGGGGCCAAGCGGGGCGCCGGCGGGAGAGAGGGGCGGGACACGTGCGCCGATAGGTGGGTCCCACAGGTCAGCGACGCGGGTGCTGGGATGGGTTGGGTCGAGGCGGATTCGAGGTTGAGGCCCATTAAGATTAATGATTGTTTTCTGATTTAAAATAAATCTAGAAATTCATTTATTTGATTAAGGGTTGAATCACCATTGATAAAAATTTGTAAAAATTCCTGAAATTATGTCTTGGCCTCTAGATTATGCCATAAATTTTGCAAGTCCAAATTTCGAATACTTCTCCCTGTTTGGCTTTAATAGGGCTCTTTTAGGATTTTCTTTAATAATTAATTTCAGAAAATGCTTTGAATAATAATTTCCTTTATTTTATTTCTTTTTAAATCTTGGGGTGTTACATCCTTCGCCAAGGGTTTTAGCTTCAATCTGATCTCGGGAAGGTGATTTCCAGAGCTAGGAAGCTAGTTTTGGAGTCTGCTAGAGCGCCCTTTGGCAAGTCTTTCCTTCGTCCATCTGTGCCAGATTCGTCACACCTTTGTCGGTTTCGTCAGATCCCACATGCCAGAGCCACTTCACATTAGAGTTACTTCACACTGGATTCGCACTGGAATGCTCCGCATCGGACCTCATCGCGCTAGAACACTCCGCATCGGACTTCATCATGCTAGAGGCTTCACGCCGAACCCTGTCGTTCAGAGGCGATTTCATGTTGCGATCTATTCGGAGCCTGTCTTTGGTCAGATCGATATGAACGCCGAAGGTTACCTTCGGTGCATACTTCGCACCAGATGACGAAGGCCTCCCTTCGGTGACCCTTCGCATGGTATACTTCGAATCAATCTGGCTTCGTTTGGCCGATTGGGTTGTTTTATCTATATATTTTGGATAATTGGATTATTTATGTGCAATCTGATTACCTGGTGACTCCACCCCCTTGCTACTGTTAAGGGTAGTCGGAACGCGATGTCATTGTTGTGTTACGCTTAGGCTTATTCCTAAGTGTCCACACGCTTTTGAATCGTCGAACCGGCCGAAGTGCCGGGGCACGTTTTCGTGTCAACACACTTTTTGGCGACTCCACTGGGGACAACGCCAACATGACAAGTGCATCTACATCGGTTGTAAGTACCGCTACAACGACTACTACGTCTACAATGCTGATGGATCCCATGGGGGGCACAGAGATCAACAACCGCAACATCATGACGCCCACCCTTGCAGATATCCTTGAGGAAGGACGGGCGGAGATCGAGGCGAAAATGAAAGAGATCCAAGATCTCATGCTTGGGAGTTACGTCAAGACACGTGCGGGCTTCATCAAGTGTGACATCAATATCCCCGACCTTGCCCCGACTCAGGTAACAATAGTGTCGCCTCCTTTATCTTCCTACGCTACTTGCGTTGCATGCTCCTACACAACCGCATAGGCCCGAGCACGTCATTTACCCTGAGCCATCATGAGAGGAGGACCCCCACGGCCGACACGTAGACATACCACCGCGTGTCGCACCTCCGCATGAGAGATGCGCACAGGCGGGTGGCCAGGACGACATTAAGGAGTGGATCCATGCTCTGTTTAGAGAGTGTACCGGCTTTGCGCCTCGGGATCGGGCTAGGATTTAGCGAAAGCCATACCTCGATTACTTCGATACCATACCCTACCCTCGTGGCTATAAAGTCCATGACTTCACCAAGTTCGATGGCGAGGGTAACAATACTACACTAGAGAACGTTAGCCAATTCTTAGCACAGTGTGGAGAAGCTAGTGGGTCAGACACGTTAAAACTTAGACTGATTTCTCTCTCGCTATCCGTCACCACCTTCACTTGATTTTTGGCGCTGCCACCGAACTCTGTCCAAACATGGGCCCAGTTAGAACAGAAATTCCATGACTATGTTTATACAGGCGAGACAGAACTTAGGCTTTCACACTTGACGACAGTCAAACAGAAATCTAGTGAGAGTGTCTCTGAGTACGTCAAATGCTTTAGAGACACCAGGAACCAATGTTTTAGTCTCAATATTTCAGAAAGAGATTTGGCGGATCTACCTTTTAACAGATTGCGTTCTGTAATGCCCCGATTTAATAAAACTAGGAATTTATTGAAATTCCATAGAAAATCAATAAATACAAACGTTCATCACATGACTGCGTACAATACGCCAATCAAACATGGTTCGTAGACCATATTATTACAAAAGAGTTAAATCAGAGAGAAACTAGTAAAACAAATTTCCTACATGAACGCCTTCTTCCAGTCTCGTGCCTTAACTGGGTCGCTACTCCAGACCGTCACCCTCCTCGTAGTAGACTGCCTCTGGTGGTGTAAGTCAACGGGGGTGAGTACAATCATACTCAGCAAGTCACCGAATGCAAATATAATGCAAGGTAATAACAAGGGAGGTAGTGGTTTACTTTTGTGGAAAAGCATATTTGTAAAGCAATTAATGTGATGAAGTTATTAATACAGAAAATTAAACATGTGTACATGCATCATCTTCTAACTCGAGGGGTACAGTCAGCCCACCCTCGCTCAACAGTCCTTACATGCCATGAATAACACAAACATTCAAGCAATGGTAAACTAACTGCGAGAAGTCACACAACCCGCCCTTGACCGTGGGCTCGACTTTTCAGAAAGATTTAAACTCTGATCAAAGTTGTACTACTATACCCACAAGGCACGCACTCATCCACGGACACCAAAGTGTACGAGATGACCCATACCATGGGAACTCGTGCCAAAACCTTTAGTATGGAACGCACAAATTCGATAACACCCTCTTATAGGTTTCATATGGTGCCCCAGTCACTTCGGGCCAACACCATACCCCCCTTGAGCCACATCGGTACAAGTCACCCGCAGGTTGCCCCTTGCCCCCTCCACTATGGTGCATCAAGTTGGTTTGATCCATACCTCAAGTTAGGACTTACCCATTAGACTTGTGGCTAGTACGGAAGTGTTTTGCATCAGATCCCGCAGACCGGTCCTTATAGTGCCCCAGGTGCGACCAACCAATTCCCGAGCTTACACTCAGAACCCACCATACTTATAACATAGCCAACTCCAACAGAATCCATAGACGAGAATAACAGGGAAAAATCATATAGAAGAATCCAACTATCTACGACTCATTCTTTTATCCTATAGCAGTTGTGTCAATACATTGGACACTAGCTAATATAATATTGTAGAGTGACAAGGAGTTTAGGCTCAATAAGCATGGCTTGGGTTTACACACAAGGATGGGGATCTAATAAATATAATTTAGGGCTTAAGATTAGACTAATGCAATATTATCCTATGAGTTATAGCAATAATTTATTAAAACATGGGCTCAATTATGATCAAAATGGGGGTTGTGACTTGCCTTGCTCCACAAACGGTGAAGGTGGAACCTCGGGGTAAGACTCTGGATCTTCGACGGCGTCGTATTCTTTCGGTACGAAAAATAAACACGACATTCAATAAACAATCAAAAAATCACTAATAAAAGCACAAATGTTTTTTTGTTGGATTAAATAAAGCCTTAAATTCTATGGAATTATTACCTAAATATTTAATATTAAGTTTTAAAGATGTTTCTGAATTTTATAAATTGGTAAAAGTATTTTCCCTAAGGGGTTTTTATTTTCCTATTTAAATGTGAATTGAAAAGTACCAAGCAACCCTACTGTTGTTATTGTATTAAAATAGTGAAAAGAAGTTATTATGTCCTTTCAAATTAATATATAAATTTTTAAGGGATCTTCTGAATTATTTAATGAAATAGGAATTTAATCCTAAAGGGGTTTTTACTTTATTATTTAATAAGAATAAAATGTGCAAAATAAAATATTGTTTTTATGGCATAAAAGTGTAGAGAATAAAAAGACAAATTTTCCAGAATTAAAATGGTCAAATTTGGAGTTAAATTGAGCAAGTTATGAATTTTTAAAGTTTAAACAATTTTGTGAAATTTTATTTAAATAGAAAACAGGCTTGGGTCCACGGTGAACCAGGCCCACCATGGACCCGCGCACTGTGCGCATGGTCCGGCCCGATCTGGACCGTCGGATCTAGATCCAGTGGCCAGATGCGAGGCGAGGGTGGTTAAGTGGGATTCAACGCTCGGAATTGGTTGATACCGCTTAGGCGAGATCAAAGGCCCATATTAAATCTCGTGGGGATTTAATCTATACTGTCCAAAACCGACCGTGCGGCCGAGGGCCCATCCGGCTCCGGTGACGCAACACCGACGGTTTCCCGGCGACGATGAGGTCTAAAGGCACGGCTAAGACCAAAAATGGAAAGAGGGGCACACGGGGGACCTAGGCATACCGGCGGCGACGACGACGGGGCAGTGGCGGTGGTTGGTGACAAGAAGGGGGCAGCGGTGAGGGCGAGGGGTTATATAGGGAGGGTCGCCGGCGCGTAAATGGATGGAAACCGATGATTTCCTTCTTTTGCTCCGGTGATCTTTCCATTCGCGCCGCCGGTGATTTGGGGTTTGATTTCACTGGAGAAAAGAGGGAAAGGGATCCCCGGAACATGGAATACCAAGTTGGGCGGCCAATTTGGCAAGGGGGGCGGCGATGAAATTGGGAGGTGGGGGTCGCCGGTATGGAAGGGGGATCCCCTTCCAACGAATAAGATGGGCCCAACAGGTGGCCCCCACCTATCGGCAGGCGAGCGCAGAGGGGAGAGGCGCTGACCAGCGGGCCCAGGTGATCAGCGAGAGGGAGGTGCGCGCGTGCGGCTGAGGGTGGACCCAGGCGGCTACGGCGCGCAGGAGAGAAGAGGGGGACGGCGCCAACAGGGTGGCCCCACCTGTCAGCGAGAGCGGGACTGGGTTGGGCCAGGATGGAGGGGAATTGGGGGTTGCGGCCCACTGACAATTTAAATGTATTTTCCATTTAAAATAATTCCAAATAATCATTTATTTGTTTTGTGCCTTAATCTTTGTTGCTAAAATTTTGCAAAAATTCTCAAAAATATTTCTTGGCCTCTAGATCACACCATAATTTTTTCAGTTTTAAATTTGAATTATTTATCCTTATTTTGCTTTTAATTGGGTTCTTTTAACCTTTACTCTAAATAAATAATTCATTTTCAATTCTGAAAATTTATTTCCCTCATTTTTATTTTATTTTTAAATTTGGACTGTTACAATCCTATCCCCCTTACAAAGAATCTCGTCCTCGAGATTCGAAGCGAACCTCGGGAAATCTAAGGGACGGGGTTCTACTGGTGCTCCGGAATGTGAGGAGGTGATCCTTTAGAAATAGGTAGAGTGTCCTCCAGGACTGGGTTGATTGGGGTCATAATGAAAACGCCTTCTAACATACCTTGGACTTCTTGAGCGGAGATGTGGTGAACTTGGGTACGTCCCACCGGGCTTGGAACGGAGGACGATGCCTGCTTGGGGTAGGGGCACATGTTGGAGAAGTGTCCCGCTTGGCGACAATTGAAGCATATTATGGGGTTGTCGTTCCTGTCCCTCTTAGCTCCGGTAGTTTGCACTGGAGCTCTTCTGGCTAGCAGTGCTTTGGGTGGGATGCCTGAACTAGGCCCTCCAAGAATGTTCCGAGGCTCAACAGGGGTTGAGGCTTGAGGAGGGATCACTGAGCGGGGCTTCTGCGCCATTCCTTGCTACTGACGATAGGCGATCAGTCTTCTCTTCTTCAGGTCCACCTTGTTTTGTTCGGTTTCCTGAATGATTGCTTTATTCACCAATTTCTGATGGCGAAGTCCCCGGAGACCAACTGAAGTGACAATTCATCCTTCAGTCCCCGAAGAAATTTGGATTGGCCGGCTTTGTCCATGCACACTTCCTCCGGTGCATAACGGGCTAACCGGTTGAATTCATGCAGGTACTCTATAACAGTCCTGCTTCCTTGATGTAGATCCCGGAATTCCTGCTGCTTCTGGGCGATGACGCCCTCCGGAACGTGAGCGGCACGAAAGGCGGCGGTGAACTTAGCCCATGAAATTTCATGGCCCTCGGGCTGAGTCTCGCGGATATTATCCCACCACTCCGCGGCGGGTCCTTGGAGCTGGTGGGCGGCAAATGCCACTCGCTCCTGCTCGAAACAAGGCAGAAGGTCTAGCTTCTTGCCGATGGTCCTCAACCAATCACCTGCCTCCAACGGATTGGTGGTGCTGGAGAATATTGGGGGCCGAACACGTAGAAACTCTGAGAGTTGAGAGACTGGTGTCGGTGCATGGATGGCTAGGTGGAGGGGAGGCACGGGATGCTGTTCTTGGAGACGAAACAACTATGCCTGTTGTTCTTGCATTTGGTTTTGTTGTTGTTGCATCTGAGTAAGCAGCGTGGTGATCAGTTGGTTTTGGTTTGCCATCATCTCAGCTAGTGTGGGATGATTGGCAACGGGGGCCTGCCGTTGGCTGGTTGCTCCCCACTGAGGCAAGTTGCCAGAGTCACTTCCGTCATGCGGGGCATATGATCCTTGGTTATTGGCCACCCTGAAGTTGAAGGGTTTTCAACAGAAGATGCAAAAATCTTTAAGGGGATTTATTATAAGTTTTTATTTCTCAGAATGATGGTTTCGACCTAGGTGCTTACATCTTTATTCTAAATCTCTTATAAAATTTCCACTCATGCCTTATATTCCGACATGAGCGGCACTACAAGCATAACAAAAATGTAAACAACCAAACGTAAACTATCTTCTAAAATAGCTCAGGGGAGGGCTCGATCGTCGGCTCGACGGGGATGGTCGGTGCAGGGGTGGTGGAGCTAGAAGGCCCGGCGGGAGGGGCACTACGCGAGATCCTCTTGGGCCTGGCTATGGGGGTCCTAAGCGTCTTCCGCTTGCACGACGGAAGGGGAGCGACCTCCTCGAGATCCTTCTGGAGCTCCTTGATCTGGCGACGCAACTGTGTAGTGTCGGCGATGCCCTGGCGCAGAATCTTGTTCTGACGCCGCAACTCCTACGCCTCGTCGGCTAAGCGACGCCCCTGCTGGATCTAGCGATGAAGCTCTCCATTCTCGCGGTTCAGGATCTCTGATGAGTGGCAGTATTAGTCGATGGTGTCACGCTAGTTGTTGGCGTCGAGTACGGCCTCCATGTGAAGATCATCCATTGCCTCCAATAGACGTATGGTGCGGCCGATGGTGGAGTGGTGCTGGGAGAAGGTGCTGACGTAGACATTGTGTTGACTCCCCAGAGTGCGCATGGGCATGAAGCGGTAGGCGGTGTCAGAGAGCTGGCTGTCGTAGATCACCTGAAGCTCGGAGAGGGCCTGAAGTGCAGCGCGCTGGCTGATTACCAAGAAGGTAGGTCCTCTGACTCTGTAAGTATAAGTGGGCTGCGTGGAGGAGGGGCGGATGATGATGGTGACCTCGCAATAGCTCTTGTTTTCATCGGGGAAGACCCCATGGAACGCAGATTCGTGCTCAAATCCGAGGAAGCCCACGAGCATGCGAAGCTCGTGAATGAATCCAGCCTCATCGCGGAGAGTCCCACTCATGGTATGAACCGGCATCTACAAAAGAGAGAAATTTTTTTGTAAAAACTCTAAAAGACATGGTAGTAAGTAGTTTGTACGAAAAATATGGTTAATATAAGTCCTAGGGTCAGGTCTGTTTGGCTTCCTACAGTCAAGTCGGCTCTGATACCATCTTGTAACGCCCCGATTTAATAAAACTGGGAATTTATTGAAATTCCATAGAAAATCAATAAATACAAGACGTTCATCACATGATTGCGTACAATACGCCAATCAATCATGGTTCATAGACCATATTATTACAAAAGAGTTAAATCAGAGAGAAACTAGTAAAACAAATTTCCTAGATGAACGCCTTCTTCCAGTCTCGTGCCTTGACTGGGTCGCTACTCCATACCGTCACCCTCCTCATAGTAAACTGTCTTTGGTGGTGTAAGTCAACGGGGGTGAGTACAATCGTACTTAGCAAGCCACCGAATGCAAATATAATGCAAGGTAATAACAAGGGAGGTAGTGGCTTACTTTTGCGGAAAAGCATATTTGTAAAGCAGTTAATGTGATCAAGTTATTAATACAGAAAATTAAACATGTGTACATGCATCATCTTCTAACTCGAGGGGTACAGTCAGCCCACCCTCGCTCAACAGTCCTTACATGCCATGAATAACACAAACATTCAAGCAATGGTAAACTAACTGCGAGAAGTCACACAACCCGCCCTTGACCGTGGGCTAGGCTTTTTGAAAAGATTTAAACTCTGATCAGAGGTGTACTACTGTACCCACAAGGCACGCACTCATCCACGAACACCAAAGTGTACGAGATGACCCATACCATGGGAACTCATGCCCAAACCTTTAGTATGGAACGCACCAATTCGATAACACCCTCTTATAGGTTTCATATGGCGCCCCAGTCACTTCGGGCCAACACCATACCCCCCTTGAGCCACATCGGTACAAGTAACCCGCAGGTTGCCCCTTGCCCCCTCCACTATGGTGCATCAAGTTTATTTGATCCATACCTCCAGTTAGGACTTACCCATTAGACTTGTAGGTAGTACGGAAGTGTTTTGCAACAGATCCAGCGAATCGGTCCTTATAGTGCCTCAGGTGCGACCAACCAATTCCCGAGCTTGCACCCGGAACCCACCATACTTATAACATAGCCAACTCCAACAGAATCTAGAGACGAGAATAACGGGGAAAAACCATATAGTAGAATCCAACTATGTACGACTCGTTCTTTTATCCTATAGCAGTTGTGTTAGTACATTGGACACTAGCTAATATAATATTGTAGAGTGACAAGGAGTTTATGCTCAATAAGCATGGCTTGGGTTTACACACAAGGACGGGGATCTAATAAATATAATTTAGGGCTTGAGATTAGACTAATGCAATATTATCCTATGAGTTATAGCGATAATTTATTTAAACATGGGCTCAATTATGATCAAAATGGGAGTTGTGACTTGCCTTGCTCTGCAAACGGTGAAGGTGGAACCTCGGGGTAAGACTCCGGATCTTCGACGGTGTCGTATTCTTTCGGTACAAAAAATAAACACGACATTCAATAAACAATCCAAAAATCACTAATAAAAGCATACATGTTTTTGTTGTATTAAATAAAGCCTTAAATTCTATGGAATTATTACCTAAATATTTAAGATTAAGTTTTAAAGAGGTTTCTGAATTTTATAAATTGGTATAAGTATTTTCCCTAAGGGGTTTTTATTTTCCTATTTAAATGTGAATTGAAAAGTACCAAGCAACCCTACTGTTGTTGTTGTATTAAAATAGTGAAAAGAAGTTATTACGTCCTTTGAAATTAATACATAAATTTTTAAGGGCTCTTCTGAATTATTTAATGAAATAGGAATTTAATCCTAAAGGGGTTTTTACTTTATTATTTAATAAGAATAAAATGTGCAAAATAAACATATTGTTTTTATGGCATAAAAGTGTAGAAAATAAAAAGACAAATTTTCCAGAATTAAAATGGTCAAATTTGGAGTTAAATTGAGCAAGTTATGAATTTTTAAAGTTTAAACAATTTTCTGAAATTTTATTTAAATAGAAAACAGGCTTGGGTCCACGGTGAGCCAGGCCCACCATAGACCCGCGCAATGTGCGTGTGGTCCAACCTGATCTGGATCGTCGGATCTAGATCCAGCGGCCATATGTGAGGCGGGGGTGGTTAAGTGGGATTCAATGCTCAGGATTGGCTGATACCGCTTAGGCGAGATTAAAGGCCTAGATTAAATCCCGTGGGGATTTAATCTGTACCGTCCAAAACCAATCGTGTGGCCGATGGCCCATTCGGCATGGCATGCTACGGAGGGGTACTTTACCCATTTTCTCCGGCTCCGGCGATGCAACGACGATGGTTTACCGGCGACGGCGAGGTCTACAGGCGCGGCTAAGACCAAAAATGGAAAGAGGGGCACACGGGGGACCTAGGCATACCGGCGGCGATGACGACGGGGCAGTGGCGGCGGTCGGTGACAAGAAGGGGGCGGCGGGCTCCTCGGGTTCAACGGCGGCGAGGCGATCTGGTGGTGATCTAGCCCAATGGATGTGGGGCCGGGGTAGGAGAGGTGACAGCGGTCCTGGCGGTGGCGACGGCGAGGGCGGCGGCGGCTCAAGTCGTCGGTGAGCGGCGGCTCGAGAGAAACCAGAGGCGGCGGGCGTTTTGGCATCGCACGGCTTCGGCAGAGCATGGCTTAAGGCGATTTGTGGTGCAGCAGAGTGCGGTGAGGGCAAGGGTTATATACGGAGGGTCGCCGGTGCGTAAATGGAAGGAAATAGATGGTTTCCTTCTTTTGCTCTTGTGATCTTTCCATAACGGCGCCACCGGCGATTTGGGGTCTTATTTCACCGAAGAAAAGAGGGAAAGGGATCCCCATAACATGGAATACCGTGTGGGCGGCCAATTTGGCAAGGGGGGCGACGTCGATGAAAATGGGAGGTGGGGGTCGCCGATATGGAAGGGGGGATCCCCTTCCAATGAAGAAGACGGGCCCGATAGGTGGCCCCCACTTGTCGGCGGGTGAGCGCACAGGAGAGAAGCGCCGACCAATGGGGCCAAGCGATCATCGAGAGGGAGGTGCGCGCATGTGGCTGATGGTGGACCTAGGCGGCTGCGGCGCGTGGGAGAGAAGAGGGGGACGACACTAACAGGGTGGCCCCACCTGTCAGTGAGAGTGGGACTGGGTTGGGCCGGGCTGGAGGGGAATTGGGGGTTGCGGCCCACTGATAATTTAAATGTATTTTCCATTTAAAATAATTCTAGATAATCATTTATTTGTTTTGTGCTTGAATCTTTGTTGCTAAAATTTTGCAAAAATTCTCAAAAATATTTCTTGGCCTCTAGATCCCACCATAAATTTTTCAGTTTTAAATTTGAATTATTTCTCCCTGTTTTGCTTTTAATTGGGTTCTTTTAACCTTTACTCTAAATAAATAATTCATTTTCAATTCAGAAAATTTATTTCCCTCATTTTTATTTTATTTTTAAATTTGGGCTGTTACACGTTCTGAGATTAAGGAGAAGTTAGACAACCAAAACTTTTTAGAGGTCAGTCAAGTCCTACAGCAAGCTCTAGTCCATGAAGGCCGAGCCAAGGATAAAATATTCATTAAAACATTTAACAAACCTAGATCTGAAGTTCACATCATGGAACACCCCGACGAGGAAGAGTCAGAGGAAGAGGACGATTAGGCCGATATGTATGCGGTCGAATGGGCCTAGAACACTAAGAACAAACCTGTCACTTGTTCTGAGCTACGGCCATCTCCCACTAAGAGTCGGCCCAACGAGGTTAAGTACTCTTTTGATGAGACCAAGTCATCCCGACTGCAGATGAACTAAAGAAATGCCCCTACTGTAAGTGGCATGACTCGCATTCTCATTATACTAATGATTGCAATGTTTTCCATCGGTAGGTTCAATCAGCCATAGAAGAAGGACGATTGAAAATAGATTCTAGTCCGAAGATGAAGCTGGACAAAGACCCCTTTCCCATAAACACCATCGACCTCAACGAGAAGAAGATATTGATTTGGCCAGAGTAGGCCAAGTCATCAAAGGGGAAAGCGGTCGTTATTGAAGAACCCTGCACACGCACACTCGTACCAAAAAACCCTAAAGTAGGAGTGTGGAAAAAAGAACATCGACACGTCATCTTTGGCTAGGACTCATAAGAAGCCGAAGGTAACATACCATATGCTATTGAATAAACACTGGAAGAGGGCAAAGAAAATAGATACTCGGCCAAGAGTGCCAAAACAGCTGAAGGGGCCAAGATAGCCAAACCCTCTGAAGGGTGAGTTCAGACCCCAACAGCCGAACCCTTCGAGGGGCGAGTTCGGACCCCAACAGCCGAACCCTCAGAGGGGCGAGTTTGGACCCCAATGGTCGAACCCCTCGGAGGGAGAGCTTGGCTCATAGTGGCGGAACAACTGCATGTACTACCTAGCACATGTTCCACCAAGCCCATTCTGAAATTATTTTTTTATGCGAGTATTTTGTATAGAACAGAAAAAGTTTCAGAGCTATTTTTAAAGTGTAGTATTTGTGTGTGCAAATTCAGTGCTGGTGATCCCTCAATCTATCATTTGACATAATATTAGATAGGAGGGTGATAGCATCTATTTTTATCAGAGTCTTTACTACATCTGCTTCCGCTTGTTCATTTAGCATCTATTTGTCGAGGCGCCTATTCACCCCCCTCTAGTCGCCATTCCGATCCCACATAGTAGCAGAGTCCGTCGTCACTTGAGCTTGGCGGCGATAGGAGATGAGGGTGTTGGTGCTATGAAGGGGGAGTCTGCCCCGACAGTGACGTAGAACCAATTCTGGTCCCACTTTGAGTACCTGCGGTCATTCACCGCCCTCGCCGAAAAGGAGTCCGCAAACTACTTGCGAATCTAGAAGTTCACACATCCGAAGGGCAAAGCCTTATCCACCCCGTCCTTCCCAGGCCTCCTCTTTGGTTGGTAGCTGACATCATGGAGGGTAGCGAAGACATCCACACGTCCCTCACACCCTTCAGCCCTCATAGCTTACTCGAAGATTGTGAGTCGGGCTACAGCGTTTGGAGACGGGTGAGGGAGCTAAAAAATGTAAATCTTTAGGACTTCACCCAGCATGCCTTCGATTGGGACCCTGAGCCCAGCTTATAAGAAGGCCTCGAAGACTACGACCTCATCAACCGGAGGCACCAGAATGATCTCGGACTCGTCACTCAGTGGTTTACCTTCTTGGAAACTTTGCCAGCGCAGACCTCGTTTATAGACTCTAAGGTGGACACTGACGCCTGTAGCTCCAGAGTCTATTCAAACTTCTCCGGCGGAGGGTGAAGGTCAAACGCTCCAAGGTGCTACGCTGGAGCCTTCGCTGCTATCGCCACCACAACATGAGCTTGAATGGAGCCTTACCCTCTGCCAAGAGCGAGGGACTTCTTCGACGAACACTTCTTTGGCATATTGCTAAGGGCTCCAGTCACAAAGAGGGTAGGGGTTCTGGAGGCGAGAGATCTAAGGGCTCCAAAGGAGTCTAGAGAACTCAAGGAGGAGAAATCAAGGCGCGAGCACGTAATGAGCCCCGGGGTGCTGGTGGGCTTTTATAGAAGGTGAAAAGTTGCGGCGCGCCCCTCGAGTCACATTTTTTACTACCCAGAAACCGCCCTGCACAGTTTATGACTGGTGGGGCCAAGATGAAGACGAAGTGTCCCACTTTCGTATGGCAACGGTTCGATTTCGAACCGTTGGCCGCCCGACATCGGTTGGACTCCCGATGGCGTCCCATCCGCTCCTACAAGGAATTAAAAGATTAATGTGGTCCGAGGCCACGCTCCGTGGACCGGCTTCGAAGCCCTGCTCTAGAGCCCAGAAGTCTGAAGGAACCACTCTACAATGTCATTTTCCCTAGGGCGCACGCACCCCTTCGGTATAAAGGGCTACGTGCAAGGGGCTACTATTGGGGTAAATATATTTACCCTAACAGGGGTTAAATGACAGTATCTTCGAGGCCTCCAAAACGCTGAGGCCGTCTAAAGATATGAAGCCCTCTAGGGCAACAAAGTCTAATAGCAAGCACAAGATCCCTTCATCTTAAGTGAAGCAAGAATATAAAAGACTACCTTGAAGACTACTCCAAGAATCCCAAGGTCAGGAGCTAGGAGTAGGGGCCCTCTTCGAGGCCTCCTCCGAGGCCCCCTCCGAGGCCTCCTCCGAGGCTCCCTCCGAGGCTCCCTCCAAGTAGAAGCCTCCGGTCCACACTCCGGTGCAGGTAAAATACCTTAATACCACCTTGGCGTGAAGACCTAAACTAGGGGCCCCCGCCCCTGGTATTTGCACATGTATTTGTATGGACTTTATCTTTTTACCCCTACGAATCCCTGTAGTCAAAGCCCTATAAGTAGAGGGTAAAGTAGACTTTTTCTTTTATATTTGCCTTTAAAGGCAGGGTACTACCCTTGTAAGAGGAGGGAGGTTACATAATAGCAAAATCACTATGAACTGTATGTAAGGCTATTATCCCTCAAGGAGGCCTGAACTAGTATAAAAAAACTCTCTCCTTGTGAGCCCTTAGAGGTTCACACTCTTTCATACACTACCTTCTTCTAGGTATTCACATTATAGAAGCCTATTTGTACCACTGCACCACCTAGAGGACCTAGTGGATGTCCTGGTCAATGACTCAGGGCTGATAAGAGGGCGTTTCAATGATATCCCGGACTTCATTTCCCTAGAGTTGGTTGACGCCGTTACATCGGCCGCGTACTTGGAGTTACATCGGCCGGACATGCAGCGGGTGCTGAAGCAAATACTCGATTGTGCCAGTTGCGTGTCACAGCGGGAGGCGATCAAGATCCACGACAAGGTGGTGCTCACTGAAGGCACCCTTCTGGATCGCATCCAGAGCAAGTCATCGGCCACGTCGCTGGAGCTTGGTTAGCTATGGGAAGAAGAAGTCGAACTGGCCTCGAGGCTGGATGGGGTCCAGGTGAAGATTGCCGAGAAGAAAGGTGTTCTGGACTCCTTCCCAGCTCGGATCGATACCCAAGAACATCAGCTCGCATGTGCCATCCAACATGCGCAGCACCGATGCCACACCATTTGAGATGTCCCCAGTTCGGACGTCGAGGATCAGGCTATCCTTCAGAGCATCGATGCAATCTGACTACATGCAATCGAGGCCATTCGTCGTGCTCTTGTTTAAATATTCTTTGTATTAGCTCCTTGACCTATAAAATCTCAAAGCATTTTTGTAATATATTATCATCAATCGCTCAATTTGGTCTTGAGTTTTTTTGCATCTAAGGGCGATGCGTTAGCATCAGTCGTCTAAAGGCGATACCATCGGTATCAGTTGTTTGATGTTTGCATGTAGAGCTTTAGGCATTTATCCAAATGCTCGGCAAATATTTCTTCAAGTACTTTCCATTCAAAGCTTTCCCGAACACTTATCCATCTAATCCTTCGAGTGGATAGGCGTTACCAGGAACCACTGGATGTATTCGAAATGGTCCTTCCCAATTAGGTGAGCACTTACTGAACCGATTGTCCTTAGACCCGATCGGTAGGATAAGTTTCCACATGAGTTCTCCCTATTCAAATTACTTGGGCACCACTTTCTTGTTGTAAAACATAACAACCCTTGCATTGTTCTCTTTAATCTTCTCGAGGGCCCTTAATCAGACCTACGCTAGATCATCTAAGCCATCCATCATTAAATTATAATAATCATCGGCTATGAGTTGGTCTTGTAATGTAATCCTTCTTGAGCCGATGTTATTTTCCCACAATAATATTGCTTCATGGTCGTAGTCTAACTAATATGGTGGTACTTGAGTAGATCCATGTCACGCCATCTGATAAGCCAAAGTGCTTCTGACAAAGACCGATGCCTATCGTGAACTTGATCAGGCTCTTGTTGGACGCCTCAGCCTGACCATTGGCTTGTGCAAAATATGGCGACAAATATAGGAGTTTGATTCCCATACCGGTTGTGAATTGCTGGAACTCCTCCGATACGAAAATTGTTCCCTGATCTGTGGTGATGGACTATGGAATCCCAAACCAATATATTATATGTTCTCTGATGAACTCAATGGCATAGGTAGAAGTAACCCTTTTGAGTGGAACGATCTCTACCCATTTCGTGAAATAATCAGTAGCTGCCAATATGAACTTGTCTTTTACTTGACACTGGGTAGATTTGGTTGATAATATCAATGCCCCACCCCCTAAAGGGCTAGGGTTTAATTATCGGGTTCATTGACGATGCGGGTGCCCTTTGAATAGCTCCAAACCTCTTACAGTCCTAGAACTCCTTGTAATATTTTATGCAGTCCTCCACCATAGTCGGCCAAAAGTAACCTGCTCTCCAAAGCAACCATTTCATTTTTGGGGCCAACTAGTGTGTCCCGCATATGCCATCGTGTACTTCACACATCACTACTTTAGCTTCTTTGACTTTTATGCATTTAAGGAGAACTCCATTAGTAGTCTGATGGTACAAGTCTTCTTCAAGAAAAACGTATCTCGTTGCTTGATATCTGAGTTTTCTTGGTGCTGATGTCGAAGGATTTTTCAAATAATGAATGATATCGTACCTCCAGTCATCGGCTTCTATCTTCGCGATCTCTACCTCGATCGACCTGGCCATCAACTTATATCATGACGTCGTCTGGGCCAAATCATTTGTTTCTGAGTTCTGCTCCCTCGGGATATGAGTAAGAGTTACGATTCAGAAGCTTGACATTATGGCTTGACACCAATCATGATATTCTTTCAGCATGTCGTCTTTGCATTCATACTCATCTGACAGTTTCCTCATCACTAGAAGAGTCTCCCAAAATTTCTATTGTATCGGCACCCACTTCTTCCAATAGTTGTAACCCTTTCAATACCGCTTCGTATCCGACCTGATTATTGGTGGAGAAAGGTCTGATGGTATATGAAAATTCAAATGATGCCCCTGAGAGGAAACAATCACCAAGCCTATAGCACATTCATGCCGACACACTGATTCGTCGAAGAATAGGGTCCATGGTGTCGTCTCAACATGAGTCACCGCCTCATCTCTATGCTAGACTATAAAATTGGCTATTTCTTGTCCCTTTACTGCCTTAGCCAATTCATATCTAAGGTCAAATTCAGTGAAAGCGAGGACCCATTTTCTGATAACCAATTTCAACACTACGGCTGATAGCATATACTTAATGACATCAACCTTACATATCACATTGCATTCTGATGATAACAGGTAATGTCTTAGTTTGGTTCATGAGTAGTATAGGCATAGACAGAGCTTTTCCATGCGGGGTATCGGGTCTCGGCGTCCAATAATCTTCTACTGAGATAGAAAATTACCCTTTCTTTTTTATCAATCTTCTGCACTAGGACCGGCCCGATGGCTTCATCATCAGTTGACAAATATAACCTGAATGCAATCCCTTTCTGTGGTGGCATCAGCACTAGCAGTGAGGCTAAGTATTCCTTAATCTCGTCAAACGCATTTGGCTGCTTTTCTCCCCATATGAATTCCTGGTCAGGCATCAACTTCAATAGTGGAGTAAACGACCCTATTTTTCTTGAGAGATCAGTTATGAATCTCCTGAGAAAATTTATCTTCCCGATCAGTGACTACAACTTTGTTTTATCTATAGGGGATTGGATGTTCTTAACTGCTTCAATACAGTGTTGGCTTATCTCAATCCCTCTTTCATGCACAATAAAGCCCATAAACTTTCCCGCTGATACACCGAAATCACACTTCTTAGGATTCTTTTTAGCCCATATTACATGGCTCTCTCTAGAACTTGACGTAGATTGGCCATGTGGCCTTGAGTACTTCTTGATTTTACCACGATGTCGTTTATGTATATTTCCGCCAATAGGTCGATCAAGTCATGGAAAATGTAGTTAATGGCTATCTGGTAAGTTGCTCCGGCATTTTTCAAGCTGAAGTCATCACCACCAACACATAAAGTCCAATAGCACCTGGGCACCGGAAGGCCATCTTGTGGATTTCTTCATTAGCCATGAAAATCTAATTATAACCTGCATTCCCATATATGAAGCTAATAATCTTGTGACCCGATGCAACATCCACTAGCAAGTCCGCGATTGGCATTGGGTATTTGTCTTTCGGGGTTGCCTTATTAAAATCTATGAAGTCAATACATAATCTAAGCTTCCCAATTTTCTTCCATACTAGTAAAATGTTTGATACCTACTATGCGTATTGGCACGACCTTATGAATCATGCATCATATATCTTGGTTACCTCGACCTTGATATCTGGATATATTTCCGCCTTGAACCACCGAGGTGACTGCTTGAATGGTTGATACCCCTGTCTTATTGGGAACCGATGTTCTACAATCGATCGTCTTAGACCTGGCATTTCATGATATTCTCATGCGAAGAAATCCCGATACTCCCGTAATAATGCAATTAATTCATTCTTTATTTCATCGGGAAGTTGAGCACTTCCAAAGGTTGGCCTCGATCTATCACTATGTCCGATGTCTACTTCCTGTAGCTCACCGGTTGCGGCGAAGCCTTCACCGAGTTTACCTTCTGCTTCGTTTGTGTCACCTGGAATGCTAACTCAGCTAGTTCTGTGTCGCTAAGGTTGGCTATAGCACCTACTTCTCACGTCGTGGAATCTTTGCACATAATCTTGCACTGACTCATCCATCTTCTGCTCTACTGTAGTCAAGTCAGTAAGCTTCATCTCATGTATGCCAACGAAGAAATACTTGTGAAACTTCTTCTCTAGACCGAGTCCTGCCTTGAAAACTTGGTGAAGTCAAGGATCTTGTATTAGTTCGGTAGCAGTACCCAATCGAACCACTTTGGTTACGGTCGCCGATACACGTACGTATAATCTTTAGGCTTGAGCTCAAACTAGTCCCAAATAACTTCAGTGATTCGGTTCACCCAATCGTCTTCTTGTTGGTTCAGCACAGGGATATCGATCAGTCATTGGAGGATGATGATACTGATCCAGCCGAACAACATTATTTCCTTATTCTTCATTGGAATAGGGCGGCACTCCATAGTATGCATTCTGATGGTATCCTTGAGGGATGCCATCGGGTGCCCCCCCTTGGCAGCAAAAGGTCAGGCAGCATGTTCTTAGCGATTCCATACGTAAGTTTGGATACCTCTTGTCTGATCGGTCCTTGCGGTGCGGTCGAAGGCTAGGAGGGAGGCGTACCTCTTCCGAAGAGATACATATTCTAGTACGGGTCATGTCTACCTAGCCCTTGGAGCATAGGGGTAGGTAACGGGACTGTCATGTCAACCTCCCGGTCGAACGAAGTGTTCGGCGGACCCTGCCTTATCGTCCCTTGTGGTGGTGGCACCAGCCGAGTATGTTGATGGTTTTGCAGCAGACGAGAATTATTAGTAGGGAAATACACCGGGCCTTGTGCTAGTTCTTGAGCAATCGTCCCATCAATAGTCTTTTTGAACAACCCGTGCAAGGTATTAACCAATACCTCAGACTGATTGATGAGACCATGATGGAGAGCGTTGTCGCTGGTTTTCTGAAAAGTGACCCGTAGACTCTTGACTTGCTAAGAGATTTCCCCGGCCACAAATGGTTTTGAAGGACCAGTGCCCAAGAAAATTCTGGTTGGATCAAAAGTTCTAATTTGAAATCGGAAGTTCCAATTATTTTCTGAATTGGAAACAGAGAGCTCAAATCAGAAGTTTCGATATGGTATCAAAAGTTCCGATAATTTATTGTTTACGAAACAGAGAGCTCAAATCATATGTTCCGATAATTTCTAATTTAGAGACAGTGAGTTGAAACCGGAAGTTCTGATGTGTATCGGGAAAAATTGCACTGATCGGAAGTTCCGATGATTCCTGGAATTGCAGTCCAAGAGCCCTGATTAGAAGTTCTGAGATAGGCAAAACATATTGGATCTGTTAGGCCAAAATGTGGATTGGGGCCAGGGCTCTCACCTCTATATAAAGAGAGGAGGAGGTCTTGGTAATCAAGTTGTTCATGGTTTACATTAGATCTAAACTCTAGACACTAAGAACGCATCCTCTTCCTTTCTTGATCTCAAGAGTTGGGATTGAGAGATCTTTGATTTCTCACGAGCGGTGCTAGCACACCGGCATGGGAGAAATCTCATCCTTGTATGTGAGGACTTTGTGGAGGTGTTGCTCGAATAGCGATACCCATCGTCTTCTTAACGTGGACACCGACATCTTCACCGATTGGATCACCGGGGAATGGATGGAGTGAGAAACCAAGGGTTGGTTTCGGAGTTTGTGATGAGTGATTGACTGTGTTTAACCTCTGGTTCGAAGGGGTACCTCCGAAGGGGTTCGGAGGTTGGTTCTCTGAAGGGGACTTCGGAGGCAGTTTCACCGAAGGGTTCGGTGGGCTTTGGTTGCTGCAGCTGTTGCAGCGGAGTGTGCCTGTCGGAGGGGTCCGATAGTACACGATGACTGGGGTTGTACCGAAGGTCTCGGTACTTTGGGCGGTACACCGGAGTGTGTGCCGAAGGTTGCTAACCCGGATAGGTCTCCGGAGTACTGGATACACTTGCCTGTTTGTCTGTGGTGCGCAGGGGACTTTGGAGGCGACGGATGGTTCGTAGCAGGTGAACCTGGGTCAAGCGGGAGGCTTGCTGCCAGTGGAGCGGGGAGCTCTATCACGAAGGCTGCGAAGCGGGTCTAGGTCGGACCTCGGGTCGAGGTGCACCAGGAGAAGGCAGTAAGTGCAGAGCGTGGCTCCGGGTGAAGGTGCTCCGAGACGAAGTCCTCGGAGGCGAGGCGCTTCGAAGGGTACTCCGGATGGAGTGACTTCGGAGTATGGTGGATCAAGTCCTCAGCAGAGGCAAGGTGTTCGAAGTGTGCTCTGGATGGAGACACTCGAAGGTATACCCGACGAAGGTCTCAGAAGTCGAGGTGCATCGAAGGCATGGTCTGGGTGAGGCTTGTCGAGGAGTGTGCTCGGGGAGAGGCACTGCGACGAAGTGCTCATGGAATGCTTCATGCGGAAGCCTAGGACGAAGGAGGGACTTCGAAGGGTGGTACTCCGAAGGGGGGCTTCGGAGTGAAGCAGGCTTCGAAGCGAGGCTAGCTCCGGAGTGAGGATGACTTGTGGTACTTCGGCCATGCATGGCTTCGGTACATGGACTGACGGAGTTCGAGCTGGGAGAAGCTGCGAGGCCGTGGTGGTCCACTCCGAAGGTGTTGGTGCGAAGGGCCAAGGGCTTTGACGGCTTCGGCTCAAAACCGTCACTGTATCGGAGGCTGACTTCGGTGGAGCGAAGGTCGTCAGGCTCAAGGCTTCTCACCGAAGCTACCGCACCCCTCGCGTGCGAAGGGGGGCTTCGGAAAGGTCAAAGACTGCAAAGGCTGACATTGTCAGCTCTGCAAAAAGCTGACGTTGTCCCCTCTGCAAAAGCTGACAGAGAAGCCTCCAGAAAAAGTTGACTACCTTTTGTACCCCTCTGTTCTGTAGAGACAAAACCAATGTAAACCCTAGGGGTAAAGTAGTCAATTCACTTGGGTGAATTGTGGCTATAAATATGGGGGCTCGGTAGGTAACATTCAACACTTTGAGCATTTACTGTTGAGCTCCTGTACTAGCCTCCGCTTACTTTGTATTCATCCAGAGTTCATTTTTAGTGTTCCCTGTTCAAGCAGCGAAGCCCTGCTTCGGTGTTCATTGTTCTGCTTGAGCTTGTTTTGCATACCTTGCTAATAGTAGTACACCGAAGCCTGTCTAGGCGAAGTGTGTTTTGTGCGAAGTGTGCTTTTCAGTGTGCGTTCGCTCTGTGTAACTGGAGGTTAGACCTCGCCGTTTACTAGCGAAGCCCTGATCGAAGGCCGGTTCTTTTCCTGTGTCGAAGCCCCTAGCGAAGTCTGTAAGTGTGCGTTTAGACCTTCGTAGTACGAAGCCCAGCACCAGTTGTTGTCGCTAAGTATTTGGTCGAAGTCCTCAGAGGGTTGTCCACTCTTGCGAAGGGTGAAGTGCGAAGCCTGCTCGAAGCACCCTGTGTGCGGAGCCTGCACTGACTTAGCAGAGTAGATTTTTCAGGGTTGCGTATTGAGCGAAGTCTTCTTGGCTTCTGACTTTTACTCCTTGCGAAGCCTGTGTTCGGAGCTGTCAAATACCTCTGAACCAGAACTTCGAAGGTGTTGTTCGAAGCCTGTTCCGCAGTAGACTGTATTAAAACAGAAGGCTAATTTTAGCCTGAAATTTTAAAAGCTCCCATTCACCCCCCCTCTGGTCGCCGTTTTCGGTCCAACAATTGGTATCAGAGCGGGTTAAGATCACCAGTTGACCTTAACCGATTTTGTGATCTGTTGGCGACATGGACAGAGCTAGTAAAATTCCTCTGTTCGATGGGACTGATTTTGCATACTGGAAGGTGCGCATGGAGGCTTACTTGTTAAGCCAAGGAAATGCAATTTGGGAGATTGTGGACTCACAATACTCCATCCCTGATACTCGCACCTCTCAAACAGAGAAGGATCAGTATAATGCCGACTCCAAGGCTAGAAATATATTGTTCATTGGTTTGAGTAGAAGTGAGTTTGATAGGGTGCAGCACCTTAGGACTGCTAGGGAAATTTGGACCACTCTCTATATTTTTCATGAGGGCTCTACACAGATCAAGGCCAGGTGCCAAAGCACATACAATAGATGCCATGTTTTCTCGCTTTGATGCAATAGTGAGTAACTTGCGGTCCAACGGGACGCTTGCTTACAATGATCATGATAGGGCTATCAAGCTTCTCTATGCTCTTGATCGTAGCATATGGGAAGTAAAGATATCCAGCATTGAGGAGTCCACAGGTTATGACACATTGACCTGTGATGAGCTCTTTAGCAAGCTGAAGTCTACAGAGATTGCCAAGGCATCTCTTGCAGTGCACAGAAACTCCTTGCCACAGCCATTGGCATTGGTTTCTAGCACTAGCCGTGGCACCGCTGCAGAACCAAGCACATCTGGTACTTGTGTTCTTGCAGATGGTTTTGCTTTGTCCTCCCTGGTCTCTGTCACAAAGGAGCAGGTGGACACTCTGGATGATGATGAGCTTGCTCTCATTGCCAGAAGGTTCACCCGTTTTTATCATGAGAGACGGCATCAGAGGAGAAGTGGTTTTAGTGGTTGCTTTGAATGTGGCGACACTTCTCATATCAAGGCCAACTGCCCTAAGCTCAAAAAGAGAGATGAGAGTGAGCGCCCTAAATACCACAAAAAGGAGAGGAAGCCTTTTATGAAGGGCAAGCGCGGCAAGGTGGCTAAGAGAGTAGCCAAAGCTGCTTCCAGAGCATTTGTTGCTGCTCTCAGTGACATTGACACTTCCTCAACTAAGGAGTCGAGCTCTGAGGAGGAGGAGGAGTCCCCGAGGAAGGAGGACAAGAAGGACAAGAAGGGACGAGACTTCACCGGCCTTTGCTTCATGGCCGACAGCGATCACAGCGGAGATGAGCTTGACTCATCTGAGGTACCACTATCTTCTGACCAGGTTTTAATTAAATTAGATGAACTGAATGAAGTAGTTCTTGGTCAGGATAGATTACTTGTGCAAGCCGCTAGAGAAAGAAAAGACCTTAGACTTAGGCTAGAATCTGTTTCTACTGATTATGCCATGCTTAAGTCTAAAGTCAATGATGATGAATGTGTATCTTGTACTGTAGTCATGGGTGAGCTTGCTCAGTTGCGTTCTGTACATGCTCAAACTCTATCTGAGCTTGAGACTGCACAGAAGCAGCTTTTGGTGGTTGATTCTAGTCCTCATGATATAATTGATTGCATGAATTGTTCTTTATTACGCGAAAGCATTAATTTACGTGATAAACATGTTCATGATTTAGAGGCTAGATTGGAGCGGGCCGGTAGTTCTAAGGATGTGCAGCCTGTTTGTGACACGTGCATTACCCTTAAGGACCAGCTAGGCACCGTTAGAGAGCGAGTTGAGAACCTCATGTTTGAAAATGAAAACCTTCTTTCCGTGGTTAACAAATGCACTGAGGGAAAGGGTAGAATGAATTTGCTCTTGGCCAAGACCAAGATGTGTGCTGACAGAGCAGGGTTAGCTCTAGGTTTGAGTTTTGAGAGGATTCCTTCAGATAGTGGAAACAAAACTGTCTTTACCTCTCCCACTACCCTAGAGAAAGAGAGAGCTCTGTTAGACACTCCATCAGCCAAGAAACCTACCCGAGCTCAAAATAAAACCACTCCTCCTGCCAAGAAAATCCCTCCAAAGAAAACCACCCAGCAGAAGCCCAAGGAGCCTGTGAGAGTTGCTCCTAAGACCCATGAGAGTTCCCCCAGGAGAATTTTTCATTGTTCCTACTGTCAGCGGGCGGGTCATTTGGTTGGGTTCTGTTATCGTCGCATCAAGGATGAGCGACGTTCTCAGGCGATGAGTTACCAGGACATGCATTACCCATCTTTAGGTATGCATGAGTCTGAGTTTTACTATCGTCCTGCTTTTGAGGCTCCTCGTGCTTCTCGGAGAGGTTTTGCTCCTCGAGGTGTTCACCATGTTCCATATGGTGGTAGACCCCGGGCGAGTAGCTTTGTACCTCGTCAGAGTAGGAGACCTCGACATGTTGTTCGATCACAGCATGTAGGTAGACCTCGCACTTTGCATCATTCAAATTATCATGTGCATAGACCGTCTACTTTTACTGCGCCTACTACTCGTGTCACTCAATGTTGGATGCCTCGTCATTTTTTCACTCACCCCAGCACTGAGCGATCAAGATATTCTTATCATGTGTAGGCAACAGACCGAGGCTTGGAGGGCATGTGGATCATGGACTCTGGTTGTTCGCGCCATATGACTGGAGATGCAGCATGGTTCTCCAGCCTCACCACAACCAAGCAAAGGGAACATATCACCTTCAGCAACAATCGAAGGAGTAGAGTGAAAGGTAAAGGTGTGGTAAGAATCAACTCGAATTTCACTCTCAAAGATGTTGCTTTGGTTGAGAACCTGGGATACAATTTGCTTTCAGTATCTCAGTTGCTTGATGAGGGCTTCGAAGTGCGATTCCATCGCGATACTTCGCAAGTACTCAATTCTGATGGCGTTGTGGTTTGTAAGATCTTTAGAGTTGGGAGAGTTTTTGGAGCTGATTTCTCTGAGTCTTCTGGTTCTTCTCATTGTCTTGTTGCTCATTCGACTTCTGAGCTTTGGAAGTGGCATAGGAGACTAGGGCATATGAGCTTTGAGTTGCTCGCTCGTCTGAGCGCCCTAGGTCTGATCCGAGGATTGCCCAAGCTCAAGTTTGAGAAGAATTTAGTTTGCGCTCCTTGTCGACATGGAAAAATGATTGCCGCTTCGCATTCGCCAGTCACCACAGTGATGACTGAACAACCCGGAGAACTTCTCCACATGGACAGTGTAGGTCCTTCTCGGGTTAGTTCTTTAGGCGGCAAGTGGTATGTATTAGTCATTGTCGACGATTTCTCTCGCTACTCTTGGGTCTTCTTTCTTGCCAGCAAGGATGAAGTGTTTTCACACTTTCGGAGCCTGGCTTTGAGACTTTTCACTGAACTCCCTGGTGCATTGAAATTCATTCGAAGTGATGATGGCACTGAGTTCAAGAACAGTCTCTTTGTTGACTTTTGCACTGAGCATGGCATAGAACATCAATTCTCTGCTCCGCGGGTTTCTCAACAGAACAGTGTCGTTGAGAGAAAGAACCGCACTTTGGTTGAGATGGCTAGGACGATGCTTGATGAGCATAGGACTCCTAGAAAATTTTAGGCTGAGGCCATGAACACTGCATGTTACATCTCAAACCGAATATTCTTACGCTCAATTTTGAACTTGACATCTTATGAGCTACGTTTTGGGAGACAGCCCAAGGTTACTCATCTTCGAGTTTTTGGCTGTCGTTGCTTCATCCTAAAACGTGGTAATTTGGATAAATTTGAGTCGCGTTCTTCTGACGGGATCTTTTTGGGTTACACTACACATGGTCATTCTTATCGTGTTTATAATTTGGAAACTAACACTGTCATCGAGTCATGTGATGTGACTTTTGATGAATCAACCCCCTCTGTTAGTTCTGCTCTTGAACAGGCAAATGAACACGACATGGAACAGACCATCTTTGAAGAAGAAGATCTCGGAGATTTCGAGGATGAACCCCTACTACCCTCAACATCAACCCCCGAAGACGACCCTGCTTCGACCACTTCGGCACAAGGTCCCGAAGCAACTACCTCGACATCGGTCATCTTGGACCACTCCAACGCACAAGTTGAGGGGGAGACTGCATCCCGCCGCGAGGCTCCACATCATGTTCAAAGGATGCATCCTCCCGAGCAGATCATTGGTGAGCTTGATCAAAGGGTAACACGTTCTCATGCTCATTTCATTGATTCCGCTTTTGTTGCTTCTTTCGGGCCCTTAGATGTTAGTCATGCACTTTCTGATTCTAGTTGGATCAATGCCATGCATGAGGAACTTGAAAATTTTGAGAGAAACCAAGTCTGGACTTTAGTTGATCCTCCACCAAATGTTCATTTCATTGGAACAAAATGGATTTTCAAAAATAAACAAGGGGAGGATGGGACTATAGTTAGAAACAAGGCTAGACTTGTAGCTCAGGGTTATTCTCAACTAGAAGGGATTGATTTTACTGAAACTTTTGCACATGTTGCTCGCCTTGAGGCCATTAGGATTTTGCTTGCCTTTGCGACGTCCCGGGGATTCAAACTCTATCAAATGGATGTCAAAAGTGCTTTTCTTAATGGCTTCATAGGTGAAGATGTTTATGTAAAACAACCCCTTGGTTTTGAAAACCCCAAATACCCACATAAAGTCCTTAAACTTCATAAGGCTCTTTATGGCCTCAAGCAGGCCCCTTGGGCATGGTATGATAGACTTAAGTCTTTTTTGCTTGAGCGGGGGTATTTGATGGGATCTGTTGATAAAACCCTGTTCACTCTCAAGCATGGCAAAGATTTCCTCCTGGTTCAGATTTATGTGGATGATATCATCTTTGGTGGCTCTTCTCATGCTTTGGTTGTCGAGTTTGCAGATGCCATGAGCAGGGAATTCGAGACATCCATGATGGGCGAGCTTACATTTTTCCTTGGTTTGCAAATCAAGCAAAGCAAACAAGGTACGTTCGTCCACCAGACGAAGTACACCAAGGACCTGCTCAAGAAATTCGACATGGCTGATGCGAAGCCACTCGTCACTCCAATGGCTACTTCTGTAGCATTGGATCCTGACGAAGGTGGAGAAGTCGTAGATCAGAAGGAGTTCCGAAGCATGATCGGCTCCCTCCTCTACTTGACTGCTACGAGGCCGGACATACACTTCGCCGTATGTCTGTGCGCTCATTTTCAGGCTTCACCACGAGCTTCGCACCGCCAAGCGGTAAAACGCATCCTAAGGTATCTCAAACATACTCTTGAATTCGGCATATGGTATTCAGCGTCTTCCTCCTTGTGTCTTCGAGGTTATTCCGATGCGGATTTTGCTGGGTGTAGGATTGATAGGAAAAGTACCTCTGGTACTTGTCATTTTCTGGGTACTTCTTTGGTTTGCTGGTCTTCCCGCAAACAGTCTAGTGTTGCACAATCGACGGCTGAGGCCGAATATGTTGCTGCAGCTAGTTGTTGCTCTCAGATTTTGTGGATGGCTTCCACTTTGTGGGATTTCGGGTTAGATTATAAGAGTGTTCCACTTTTCTGTGATAACACTAGCGCTATTTGTATTGCAAACAACCCGGTTCAGCATTCCAGAACCAAACACATTGATGTGCGATATCATTTTCTCAGAGATCACAATGAGAAGGGTGATATTGAACTTCAATATGTTGATACCCAACACCAGCTAGCCGATATTTTCACGAAACCCCTCGATGCTTCTCGATTTGCCTACTTGCGTGGGGAACTTGGTATTTGTCACCCTTACGGCATTTTGTGAGGGGAGCTGTTTTTAATTGTCATGCATTTGCTCACTCTGTGTGAAATTGCATTTACATATCTTGCACTTATATGCCTAATTTTAATTCATATAATCGTGTCAGCTTAGCTCTATTTAATATATCTGAAACATTCATGTGCATGATGTTTTCTTTCAAAATCAAATCGGGCTCACTGCTTAGTCTTGAATCTAGCATGTTTAGGTAGGACTGCTTTAGCTGTCTTTTATCTGCTTGATAGCAAGACTCCTTTTCTCTGGATGCTAATTTGTGCAACTTGAAAAATTGTTCTACATATTCATGGATAATAATAAAGTGCTAAACAATTTGTTCACTTAATCACAATTCCCAAATCCATGATTTGCATGCTTCAAAGTAAAAAGATCCAGGTGAGTTTGTTTGTCGCACTACTCTATTCTAGACTGCTTACCATTGCACTTTGGTCTGAACTGGAATATTGTAGTGTCTGCCAAAATCATTGCCTTAAGCTTCTGATGGCTTTCATGCCTAGGCTTGGCCTGATTGGAAAGTATAAGGTGGACGAACAAATAACCCCTGGCATTAAGAAAAGAACAAAAAAATTCATAGATCATCAAGTTTGCTTTCATTGCTCCATTTGAACTGGACTTGTCTGTCTAGAGTAGCAATTGACTAGCTTTGCGCAGTCCCTGCTTTTACTTGTCTAGTTGTCTTGATTGAGTGGTGATGCTTTTATTTCAAAATGATAAAATCACATGCTGTCATCATGTTTTTAGAGAATGTTAAATTGAGCTGAGCCCATGATCATTGGTATTACTGTTGGCATATTTTTGCTTTGTATGTCTTTGCAATTCTGCTCACTTTCAAGCAATGCATCTTTTACATGCTCCTTGATGCTTGCATTGCCAAAGGGGGAGAAATTTGTGAGTTCTCTGTTGCTAGGGGTACAATTAAATTACTCAGGGGGAGTTTTTATCTTGCAAAGGGGAGATTTGCCAAAGGGGCTTTTACTCTTTTGGAAAGGGGGAGGAAAATTCTTTTGTCAAGTGACATGATTTGGCTCGTTTTTGAGTTTTTATGGTCACTTGTGTGCTGAAATTCTTTAAATTTTCTTGAATTTGAATTTGGTTGTCAATGCACTCATCAAGAGGGAGATTGAGAAACCAAGGGTTGGTTTCGGAGTTTGTGATGAGTGATTGACTGTGTTTAACCTCTGGTTTGAAGGGGTACCTCCGAAGGGGTTCGGAGGTTGGTTCTCCGAAGGGGACTTCGGAGGCAGTTTCACCGAAGGGTTCGGTGGGCTTTGGTTGCTGCAGCTGTTGCAGCGGAGTGTGCTTGTCGGAGGGGTCCGATAGTACATGATGACTGGGGTTGTACCGAAGGTCTCGGTACTTTGGGCGGTACACCGGAGTGTGTGCCGAAGGTTGCTAACCCGGAGAGGTCTCCGGAGTACTGGATACACTTCTATTTGTCTGTGGTGCGTAGGAGACTTCGGAGGCGACGGACGGTTCGTAGCAGGTGAACCTGGGTCAAGCGGGAGGCTTGATGCCAGTGGAGCGGGGAGCTCCGTCACGAAGGCTGCGAAGGGGGTCTAGGTCGGACCTCGGGTCGAGGTGCACCAGGAGAAGGCAGCAAGTGCAGAGCGTGGCTCCGGGTGAAGGTGCTCCGAGACGAAGTCCTCGGAGGCGAGGCACTTCGAAGGGTACTCCGGATGGAGTGACTTCGGAGTATGGTGGATCAAGTCCTCAGCAGAGGCAAGGTGTTCGAAGTGTGCTCCGGATGGAGACACTCGAAGGTATACCCGACGAAGGTCTCAGAAGTCGAGGTGCATCGAAGGCATGGTCAGGGTGAGTCTTGTCGAGGAGTGTGCTCGGGGAGAGGCACTACGATGAAGTGCTCATGGAATGCTTCATGCGGAGGCCTTGGACGAAGGAGGGACTTCGAAGGGTGGTACTCCGAAGGGGGGCTTCGGAGTGAAGCAGGCTTCGGAGCGAGGCTAGCTCCGGAGTGAGGATGACTTGTGGTACTTCGGTCATGCATGGCTTCGGTACACGGACTGACGGAGTTCGAGCTGGGAGAAGCTGCGAGGCCGTGGTGGTCCACTCCGAAGGTGTTGGTGCGAAGGGCCAAGGGCTTTGACGGCTTCGGCTCAAAACTGTCACTGTATCGGAGGCTGACTTCGGTGGAGCGAAGGCCGTCAGGCTCAAGGCTTCTCACCGAAGCTACCACACCTCTCGCGTGCGAAGGGGGGCTTCGGAAAGGCCAAAGACTGCAAAGGCTGACATTGTCAGCTCTGCAAAAAGCTGACGTTGTCCCCTCTGCAAAAGCTGACAGAGAAGCCTCCAGAATAAAGTTGACTACCTTTTGTACCCCTCTGTTCTGTAGAGACAAAACCAATGTAAACCCTAGGGGTAAAGTAGTCAATTCACTTGGGTGAATAGTGGCTATAAATATGGGGGCTCGGTAGGTAACATTCAACACTTTGAGCATTTACTGTTGAGCTCCTGTACTAGCCTCCGCTTACTTTGTATTCATCCAGAGTTCATTTTTAGTGTTCCTTGTTCAAGCAGCGAAGCCCTGCTTCGGTGTTCATTGTTCTGCTTGAGCTTGTTTTGCATACCTCGCTAATAGTAGTACACCGAAGCCTGTCAAGGCGATGTGTGTTTTGTGCGAAGAGTGCTTTTCAGTGTGCGTTCGCTCTGTGTAACTGGAGGTTAGACCTCGCCGTTTACTAGCGAAGCCCTGATCGAAGGCCGGTTCTTTTCCCGTGTCGAAGCCCCTAGCGAAGTCTGTAAGTGTGCGTTTAGACCTTCGTAGTACGAAGCCCAGCACCAGTTGCTGTCGCTAAGTATTTGGTCGAAGTCCTCAGAGGGTTGTCCACTCTTGCGAAGGGTGAAGTGCGAAGCCTGCTCGAAGCACCCTGTGTGCGGAGCCTGCACTGACTTAGCAGAGTAGATTTTTCAGGGTTGCGTATTGAGCGAAGTCTTCTTGGCTTCGGACTTTTACTCCTTGCGAAGCCTGTGTTCGGAGCTGTCAAATACCTCCGAACCAGAACTTCGAAGGTGTTGTTCGAAGCCTGTTCCGCAGTAGACTGTATTAAAACAGAAGGCTAATTTTAGCCTGAAATTTTAAAAGCTCCCATTCACTCCCCCTCTGGTCGCCGTTTTCGGTCCAACACGGAGCAAGGTGAGGATAAGCGAGGACATGCTTCCCCAACATCTTCTTCCGCTGCACGTAGAGCATCTCGTGGTAGAAGGTACCGATTCATGATCCCTCACGCGCATTGTTCTTTGGCTTTGGGGCGAATTTTTTTAATTTGTCGGCTAGCGTAGCTTCCCATTCCCCAACTGTGGTATTAGAGCCTACGTGTGTAGTGTTCAATCTAGATCCCTCATGTATGGAGATACATGATGGAAAAACATATTAGATATGTTTTTGTCCGCAGAAAATTGGAAGTTCCGATGTTTGTCGGATCAGAAGTTTCGATACTTGATCGGAAGTTCCGATATTAAATAAGATTCAATACAGAGAGCAATTTTGTTGTCGGGAGTTCTGATATTGATTAGAAGTATTGATGGATCAGAAGTTCCGATTTTTAATCGGAAGTTCCGATGTCAGTTTTTTAATCGATACAAAGAGTAATATTGCTGTCAGAAGTTCCGATTTGGAATCGGAAGTTCCGATCCAGTTTAGTCACTTGTAGATTCTTCGTCGAACTTTGTTTTGCAGAGATTGTTGTAACTGGTATGGCCTTGATAAATGTGATGTATGAGATGCATGCAATGAATGTAAATTAAATATGGCCTGTTTGTCATGATTATTTATAGCCAAGGCTGGTGTACATTGGTGACCTGCGTGTCGAGAATTGATGCTTCAGCTCATGTAACTAGTATAGGTGCTACAGTGATAGGCTAGTACAGTTCATGGAGACCGGAAGCACACACTCACTAATGGGAGCAATGGATACGGGGATCGCCATGTGAAGAGGCCATACTATGTCATAGTCAATGTGATTGTCTGTGGTGCTTACTTATGTTCCTGTTATACTATTCTTGCATGTTTCGTGTGTGCTAGGGACGTAACCTTGCTAGAATAGTTCTCCCTCGGAAAATTAAGTATTGATGCTTTTCCCAATAGCTGCACCCACCAAGGATCTCGATCATCGATAGTGGGTCTGCCAAAGCAGGGTGCTATCTTTTATCTTGACTGGTTAGGGTGGAAGTCGGACTTCCGCACGCATAGTATTGGTTTGCTTAATGAGGCTATCAAAACGATTTTGGTCCTTGGAGCATAGAGTTGGGCATTGAGCATTGGATGATTCTCCAACGATAAGAGTCACATATGATGTGATTAGAAAACCGTTGTTTATCTATATCACCTAGCTTCTAGCAGTGATGCCAAAGCTCACTAGGAGTTAGA
Organism: Zizania palustris; assembly: GCA_019279435.1. Taxonomy (NCBI): domain Eukaryota; kingdom Viridiplantae; phylum Streptophyta; class Magnoliopsida; order Poales; family Poaceae; genus Zizania; species Zizania palustris. The sequence goes on along the minus strand of JAAALK010000082.1, from coordinate 103,645,602 downwards.
ATGAATATGGAACTTGCACCACTATTGGTCATTAGAGAGAAAGTGACTGTTTTAAAATTGTGAAAAATCTTTTATTGGATAGAAGATAAACATTGCATCATATTGAACTTTGCATTTAATATTTTGTAGATCATGGCACCAACTACTACTGTTAAGAGCACTTCAGTTTTTACTTTGTGATCTATTCTTGAACGAGAGAAATTGTCTGGAACGAATTTTATGGATTGGTACAGAAACTTGAGAATTGTTCTTAAGCAAGAGAAAAAGGATAATGTTCTGCAGGAACCTCACCCTGATGAACCAAGAGAGTATGTTTCTGTCGTAGACAAGCGTGCTTATGAGAAACATGTTAGTGATTTTGTGGACGTCAGTTATCTGATGCTTGCCTGTATGTCCTTTGAGTTTCAGAAATAATATGAAGAATGGGATCCTTACGATATGATCATAGGCCTCAAGGGCATGTTTCAAAACCAGGCAAGGGCTGAGAGATACAATGTGTCTAAAGCCTTGTTTGGGAGTAGGTTAGTAAAGGGAGCCTACTAAGTCCTCATGTGATCAGGATGATTGGTTAAATTGAGACTCTAGAGAGACTAGGTCCTCCACTAGATCCATACTTGGCTATTGATGTGATTCTCTAGTGACTCCCTTTAAGCTTTGACTCGTTCATCATGAATTACAACATGGTTGGACTTGAGAAGACACTAGATGAGTTCCATGGGATGCTCAAAACTATTGAGGAGAGTATCAGGAAATCTCCAAGTCATGTTATGATAGATTAGAAGGAGAGCAAAAAGAAAAAAGAGGAAGGGCAAGGCTTAGACTACAGATTCGATCTCTAGTGCAAAGCCTAAACTGACTAAAAAGTCCAAGTCAGGTCCTACTAGCTCTAATGTGTGCCACCATTGCCACAAGCCTGGTATGGGAAGCGCGACTGCAAGGTGTATATCAAAGAACAGAAGAACAAGAAGGGAAGTGTGACTTCCGCTTTAGGTATTAATGTTATTGAAATTAATATTGCTACTCATCCAAATGATTCATGGGTGTTAGATACCGGTTCGATGATTTATACTTACAAATCGTTGCAGGGGTTGTGTAGGATAAGAAAGTGTGCTAGTTGCGAGTTGGATGTCCGTGTCAGGAATGGTACAAAAGTTGCAGCGTTGGCCGTCGATATTTATTCATTGTTTTGGAGTTGAATAATTGTTATTTCATTCCCGCCTTAGCCAGAAACATTATCTCTTCTTCATGTTTAGATGAGATAGTTTTGAATTCGTAATAAAGAAGGGGTGTTATTTAATATTTTCGAATGACATGTTGTATGGTGTTTGTCCATTCATGAATGGATTATATATTATGAGTCTTGAAGATGCACACATTTATAACATTAGTACAAAGAAACAATGGCTCAATGATTTGAATTCTAGCTACGTCTGGCATTTTCGTTTGGGTCATATAAATGAGAAACGTGTGTAGAAGCTCCACAATGATAGACTTTTAGAGTCATTTGATTTTGAATCATATGACACATGTGAGTCTTGCTTACTTGGCAAAATGACAAAGACGCCTTTCACTTGTCAAAGTGAGAGGGCGAGTGAGCTATTTTCCATAGTACATACTGATGTGTGTGGACCTATGAGCCATGTCGCAATAGGTGATTTTTAGTACTTTATCACTTTTAGCGATGACTTTAGTAGATATGGTTATGTCTACTTGATGAGACATTAGTGGGAATCCTTCGAAAAGTTCAAGGAGTTGCAAAATGAAGTACAAAATCATACGGGTAAGACAATTAAATTTCTGCAATCTGATCGTGGAGGTGAATATTTGAGCCATGAGTTTAGTGATCATTTGAAGTAGTGTGGAATTGTTCCACAGTTGACTCCACTTGGCACGCTCTACTAGAATGGAGTGTCTGAGCAGAGAAACCGCACCTTATTGGACATAGTTCGGTCTATGATGAGTCACGCTGATCTTCCATTATCCTTTTGGGGACTCGGTCTAGAAACTGTCGCTTTCACGATAAATAAAGTTTCATTTAAGTCAGTAGAGAAGATGTCATATGAGATGTGGTCTGGAAGGCGTCCCAGTTTGTCTTTTCTAAAGATTTGGGAATGTGAGGCGTATGTCAAATGTTTGATGTCTGATAAGCTCACTCCTAAATCTAACAATTGCTTCTTTGTGGGGTATCCTAGGGAAACCAAAGGATAATATTTCAATAATAGAGAAGAGGGCAAAGTGTTTGTCGCTCGGAATGGTGTTTTCCTTGAGAAAGAGTTTCTCTCAAAAGGGGTTAGTGGGAGAACGGTGCATCTCGAAGAATTCCAAGAGCCACTAGAAGGTGTTCCAGATCCCACTGAACCACAATAGGATGTGCAAGATGTTTGTTGTAGAGCCCGTTGTGGAGACACCAGCCCCACAAAGGTCTAGAAGGGTGAGTCACACACCAGAGCAGTTCATGTTTTTGACCTCTAGGCAACGTGACGTGTTGTTGGACAACGACGAGCCCAAGACCTATGCGGAAGCAGGTATGGGACCAGACTCTGAGAAATGGCTTGGAGCCATTAGATCTAAAATGGAGTCCATGCGAGAAAACCAAGTTTGGAACTTGGTCGATCCACCCGATGGTGTAAAAACAATTGAGTGTAAATGTATTTTCAAGAAAAAGATAGACGTTGATGGCAATGTTCACATATATAAGCCACGATTGGTGGTGAAAAGTTTCAGACAAATTCAAGGTGTTGATTATGATGAAACATTTTCGCCCGTCGCTATCCTAAAGTCTGTTCAGATCATCCTAAGAATTGCCGCATTTTATGACTATGAGATATGGCAAATGGATGTCAAGACGACTTTCCTGAATGGAAACCTAACTGAGGATGTGTACATGACACATCCTCAAGGTCTTTACGATCTAGAAAATACTGGGAAAGTTTGTAAGTTGTAGAAGTCCATTTATGGACTGAAGCAAGCTTCTCGGAGTTGGAATCTTTGTTTTGATAAGGTAGTCAAAGGGTTTGGCTTTATCAAGAATGAAGAAGAGCCTTGTGTTTACAAGAAGGCTAGTGGGAGCTCATTTGTATTTCTGGTTTTGTATGTGGATGACATATTATTGATCAAAAATGACATTCCTTTATTGAATGATATCACGACTTCATTGAAAAATAGTTTTTTGATGAAAGATCTTAGAGAGACAGCATACATTTTGGGCATAAATATCTATAGAGATAGATCAAAGTGGCTAAATGTATTAAGTCGGAGTTTGTACGATGACAAGGTTTTGAAACGGTTCAAAATGGAGAATTCCTAGAAGGGATTTCTGCCAATGTCACATGGTATTTCTCTTAGTAAGACTCAGTGTGCCGCGACACCTGATGAACTAGAGAAAATGAGTGTGATTCCATATGCCTCCGCAAACGGGTCCATCATGTATGCCATGTTGTGTGCACGCCCAGATATTTCATATGCTCTAAGTGTTACAAGCATGTACCAATCAAACCCGGGTGAAAGTCACTAGGCTATAGTAAAAAGTCCTCAAGTACTTGAGAAGGACTGAGGAAATGTTCCTGGTTTACGGTGGTGATGAGGAGCTCATTGTAAGTGGTTACACCGATGCTAGCTTTCAGACCGATAAAGATGGTTCTCGGTCGCAATCTAGTTTTGTGTTCTGTCTCAATGGAGGCGTAGTGAGTTGGAAGAGTTCTAAGCAAGAGACGGTGCCTGATTCTATAACAGAAGTTGAGTATATCACAGCTTTAGAAGCTCTGAAGGAGGCTATTTGGATCAGAAAGTTTGTTTCTCAGTTGGGTGTTGTCCCTAGTGTGTCTAGTCTAATGAACCTCTATTGTGATAATAGAGGTGCCATTGCGTAAGCCAAGGAGCCAAGGTCACACCAGAAGTCTAAACATATACTTCAGCGATATCACATGATTCGTGAGATCATTAAGAGAGGTGATGTGAAGATTTTCTAGGTGCACACCGATTTGAACATAGCAGATTCGTTGACAAAACCTCTTCCACAGCCCAAGCATGAGGCGCACCGGAGCACCATGGGTATTAGATACTTGTGTGAGTGAGTCATGTGTATGTGGAAGATGTTAGTAGTGTCTATGCTAATGTTCAGATAATTGTTATCTTGTTCCTTGAATAAATGACATTTACATTTAATTAATGAGTTGACTACTTGTTATGTGAAACTATTTGTTTTATAACAATATTGTTCAAGATTCCTGATCTTGTCATCATGTGGGATAGTGATGATGCATAGATTAGCACATATGACTGGTTGATGATCATGTTTCATAGATTATAGACATAGATATGGCAAATCAGTGATGTGGACATATGTTGGTAAACATGGTGTTGGATAGACCCACTTGAGATACTATTGGGATTGTTATTGTAATGTGTCATTAGTTGTGATCTCAAATGGTGTACCTATAGAGTCCCTAGACTTGAGATCGTCATTTGATTCCAGAATGCGTAGCGACAGACTTAGATGCTTCCGAACGCTATTCCGTAATAGGGTAGTATTAAGGGTTGCTTTTAGGTGTGGTGTGAAACATGTTGTGGGATGTGAGAGGTCAAGATGGAATTTACCCCTCCTAAAAACGGGAGATATGTCTTTGGGCCCTCGAGGTAATCGGATTGAAAAAGTGCATATCCATGCCACTATGACTAAAGAGTTAGTCATGATTTGAATCTATTACTTGATCGAGTGAAATATCGAGCTATCCAATAAGGGTGGCACGTATCTCGCCTTGAGCTTGACTGATGTTGTGTGGTAAAGGGACTGGTGCATGAGTATATCAAGGTTTAGCGAAAATTTAATTTTGTACACTTTCGGAGGTCAATATGTGCTTCTAGGTACCGCTATTGATCACTTAGCCGGAAAAGGTTTCCGATGTACGACCGTTTGTGTATGAACTATAAAGTTGCGACGACTTGGCCGTTCAACTATAAAGTTTGTTTCATAAAATGGATGATTCATCAGCGAATCAACAAGGCTTACCGTGATTATGACACGGTGGACGAAGAGTTTACAGCACAAACTCACAAAGATGGATGTTACTTGGCTAATCCTATGGCAAGGAAAGTATATTGAACGGTAAAAGTACGATTCAAGGTAAAAAAATAATAGGTTGGATCTATTATGGTTTCGGGGGAGGGAAACCTTGAATTGGCCTTGCCCCTATATTTATAGGGGTTGTACATGACGTGTCTGGACTCTAATTGAACTTAGATACGGATCCAAGTGGTCAAAATTTAATTAGAGATAAAATAGACCCGAAATCAACTAATTTGAATCAGATACAGAGTGGGCCAGTCTGACCGGACCCATATGGCCGGTCTGACTGGGCCTACATGGCCGGTTGGACCGACTTGTGTCAGGTCTTGGCATATTTTTGGCCCAAATTACCAAAAATTGGTATTTTGACAATTTTGACCATTAATACCATTTTTTTGCTATCAACACATGTCCCCCTATGTTTTGGCAAACTTTAGTGAGCCAAAAGTACAACAAGCTAAGGGTGATATGCTCCATATCGACCTTTCGACACTTCAAGTGTTTTGCCACACACTCGAGAAGTACTTTTTCAAATACCTACCAATCAAAGCTCTACGAAATCGCTTACCAAACTTTAGGCTTTTAGTGCCTAAAGGCAAAATCGTCTTCCAAACCAAGTCACCAACTTGAAATAATTTTGCTCTCACTTTCTTATTATAAGCTCTAGCCACTCTTCTCTTGTCTCTTTCTATTGCCTCTAGAGCTCTCAATCTTTTATCGGTCACTTCTTCCAAATTAACCTTCAGGAGAGTTTCATACTCATTGACCGATAAGCCATCTTTCTTAAGCAATCTCAAAGAGCCAAGATTCACCTCTACGGGTAAAACGGTCTCTTGTTCATACACAAACTCATATGGACTTACTTTGGTGGCGCCATGCTTCGCAACTCTACATGCCCATAATGCCTCAGAAAGCACTTCATGCCACCTTCTAGGAAACTCTTCAATCTTTTTTCTTAATAAGCTTAATCACAGTTTTATTACTAGACTCAGCCTAACCATTGGCCTGAGCATAGTATAGTGAAGAATTTATCAACTTTATACCATAAGATTCGGCAAAATCACATACTTCTTTAGAAACAAATGAAGCACCCTGATCTATAGTAAGATTTGGGGAATATCGAATCTATGTATAATGTGCTTCAAGATAAAATCGATTACCTCGTTTTGCGCCATGTTCTTGAGAGGCACAGCCTCAGTCCAATTGGTGAAGTAATCCATAGCCATCAATACAAACTAATGCCCTTTTGAAGAGGAAGGATGAATTTGGCCGATGAAGTCTAAGTCCTAATCTTGGAATGACCATGGTTTGATAATAGGATTAAGTAAAGATGCAGGAGCGAGCTAAATATTACCAAACCTTTGATATGCTTCACATCCTCTATAGTACTTAAAACAGTCCCCAGTCATAGTTGGCCAATAAAAACCCGCTCTTCTGAGCATCCAACTCATTTTTTGGGCCAACTGATGAGTACCACAAAGACCTTTATGTACTTCACCCATAGCACGTATAGACTGATCGAAATTCAAACTCTTCAAAAATACTCCATCAATTGTTCGGCGATACAACTCATCGTCAAGTAACACAAATTTAAACGCTTGTCGCCGAACCTTTTGATCAAACCACTTACTACGATCTCTCAAATATTGAATAATTGGAGTTCTTCAATCATCCTCATGATTTCCTGAAGTACTCGCCAAATCCTCGCTCAAATTGGCGTTCAAATTACAAACCTTTGCTTGCCCCCCGTGCCCTAAACTTCCCTAATGCAGGTCAGTCATACTGGCCATAGTAGGCTGATCAGACCGGCTGTTGTCAGTCAAACGGCACGGGGCGATCAGACTGGCCTAGCATGGCCGGTCAGACCGACCAAACACCTGCGGTCGGACCGGCCATGTCAGGGCGGTCAGACCGATGTGTTCTGTATCGCATGATGAAATCAAGTCAAGCATCAGTTTTTCTTGTGTGAAAATTTTACCTCTTTTAATTTGGTAACCAGATGCTTGCTGAGCCAAATCATTTGCTACTAAATTGGCTTCTCTAGACACATGAGGAATCTCAGAATCATAAAAAGTAGTAATTATGTTTAGACATTAATCCAAGTAACTATTTAGCAAACCATTAAAACATTGGCACTCCTAGCTACTTGCTAAATAATTAATAATGAATCACCGTATGCATGCACATATTTAACACCCATGGAGCTTAACAATTCAAGTCCTAACAATAGAGCTTCATATTCAGCTTGATTATTAGTACAAGGAAATTCTAATCAGGCCGAGGTCTCAAAACTCATACTACTAGGTGATATGAGCGCAACTCCAACACCTTGGCCATTCTTGCAAGTCGAACCATCGAAGTACAGTTTCCATGGCACTACCTCAATCAAAGTAGTATCACTACTCTAATTGATATCTACATGGTGATCAACTATAAAATTTGCGACGACTTGGCCTTTCATATCTTTCAAGGGTTCATAAGCCAAATCATGCTCAATCAAAGCGTAAGCCCATTTTTTTATTCTCCCACCGAGAATCAGCTTTTGCAACATGTACTTTATAACATCGGTTTGACAAGTAACAATGCATGTGTCGGATAGAAGATGGTGGTGAAGTTTGTTACATGCATAATATAATGATAAACATAAATGCTCTAAGAACATGTATCTAGTCTTAGCATCTAATAAGCGGTGACTAAAGAATGTGATGATGTACTCCTTTCCCTCCACCTCTAGAGTCAACACAACTCCTATCATGCTATCTTCTGCAGCAACGTATAACTGAAATAGAATCCCGACTTTCGATGCTCTTATCACAGGTGGTGATGACAAACACTCTTTAATACGCTCAAAAGCACGTTGCTGACTTGCCCCCCAAGTGAATTCGGCTTCGTTCTTTAGCCGAAGTATAGGGACAAAAGCATCAATCTTGCCAGACAAGTTAGATATGAAGCGACGCAAATAATTTACCTTGCCTAGCAACTTTTGCACATCTCTCTTGCATGTCGGCGTTTCAAAGTTCTTAATCTTCTCAAGCCTCTTAGGATCAATTTCAATACCTCTTTCATGAATCATAAATCCTAAGAGCTTGCCTGCCGACATGCCAAAAGGACACTTTAGTGGATTCATTTTTAAACCATACTTACGCATTCTTTCAAAAGGAACTCTCAAATTGTCTAAATAGTTTCCCATGGCATCTGATTTGACTACAACATCTCTATATAGACCTTTAGCATAACTCCTAGAAAGTTATGAAAGATTAAGTTCATAGCACGTTGATATGTAGCGCAATATTTTTTAAACCAAAGGTCATCACAACCCACTCAAACAAGCCTACAAAACTAGGGCATCGAAAGGTCGTTTTGTAAACATCCTCTTCGGCCATAAAGATTTGATTATAACCAGCATTGCCATCAAGAAAACTTAGTACCTTGTGTATTGAAGCATCGTTGATCATCATGTCGGCTATCGGCATAGGGTACTCGTCCTTCGGAGTGGCCTTGTTCAAATCCCTGAAATCAATGAATACACGAATCTTGCCACTCCCTTTATTCTCTACAGGCACAATGTTAGCGACCCATTCAGCATACCTACATGGCCTGATAAACTCAGCCTTGAGTAGTCGTTCTATCTAATCTTTAACTCGGTCATACACGACCGAATTAAAGCGACGAGGGGGCTATTTATAAGGCCTAAACCTGGGTTTGATAGGCAGCCAATGCTCTACGAGCTCGCAGCTAAGTCTGGGCATCTCACTGTACTCCAATGCAAAACAATCGACATATGACCAAAGCAATTTTATTACCTCGGCCTTTTCATCAGCCTGCAAATTCTGATTTACAAAAGTCAGCCTTGGAATACTACCATCGCCTATATCGACCTCCTCTAGAGGGTCGGCCAACGCAAAACCTTGACCTAACTTCTTGACTTCGCTAAAATCTTCAATGGCTTCGGCAATACCGTCTTTAGAAGACTGATATTGCTCTACACGAGACTTTTGCCAATCAAGATTACTCTTACTAGACATGACTATTAATTTAGAGACAGTCGAGCTACACCAGTCAGCTTTATAGACACTAGAACAAAATGTCCATCAGACACGGTAACAAAGTAATAATCTTAGAGATCTCTACCTAACAAGCATTCTACTTTATCATGGATGGTGTCAATACACACATCAGCAAAGGCAACCTAGGATGAAGTGTCAGCTGGTACGACCTCTACATCATCACCATCCCACTAAATCATACAATGGTGCAAAGTAGAAGGAATGCAACAATTAGCATGGATCCAATCATGCCCAAGTAGTACACTGTAATTAACTTGTACATCGACGACGAAGAACGTTGTCAGCAATGTCTTGTTGCCCACTGTCAGCTCCAAAGAAAGTACGCTCTTGGCCTTGGAGCTCTCGTCGTTGAAGCCATTGAGCGTCAAGTTAGTCCTCATCAAGTCATCTTCATTTTTATCGAGCTTCTTCAATAGATAGTATGACATCAGGTTGATGGTGGCGCCTCCGTCTATAAGCATCCTCGAGATCGACTTCCCATCGATGTGCCCCTTGACGTAGAGAGGCTTCAGGTGGCGAGCCGTATCCTCGGGCTTCTCGAAAATGGTCTCCCGTGGACCAAGGCTACCCTAAGTGATCTCGTCCTCGTCCTGTGGACGAGCAAACTCAGTGGGAAGCATGACGGGCGTGTAGTCATCATCCATCACATCATCCTCGTCGTCGCTTGGAGTTGAAGCTAGGTTGTATATGGAAACCAGTTTTGGCTTCGAAACCTGCTTCGTCCCTAGTCGAGGATGGATCTCCTCGAAAACGGCGTCCCGCTCGTCCTCGGCCTTCTTCTCTCATGTCTCCTGGGCTCAAATATGTTGTAGCCACCTCTTCTAGGACTTGGTCATAAATGGAGGTGTCCACGAAGGCTGCGGCTTAGTGCCGGGTGCCACAAACTTTCTACTGGAATTTTTGGCCGAACGGGAATTGCTCGGATCGACCTCGGCATTTTTGTGTTTAGCGGAGTTGTCTTCCTGTGTACTATCGATCGGACCGGCCTTACCGGGCCAGTCTGAATGGGCTATGTCGGTCGGACCGTCCATGGTGGGCCGATAAGACTGTCTGGTGCCGGGTGCCTAAAAAAGGCCGGTCGGACCGACCCTAGGGATGCGGTCAGACTGACGGTCTTATCCTCGAACGTCTTCTGCGCTTCGCCTCCGTCTTGCTCTTGGAGAGCTCCTTTGGGATTGGGACATCCTAGAACCCTACCTTGACGATGATAGCCTCGGACGCCTCCTTCGGACATCCTTGTGGCGTGATGGATAGTCTGCTGAAGACATCGCCCCTTGCCACATTCATTTGATTATACATGTTATAAAACTCGGAGGGCATGAATGGAGCAATATAATATGGGGTAGGGTACCCGGGAGGCGTAAAATAGCACAGAGACCATTGTGCCATGTTCAAGCGATATGGCGGTGGAGGAAAAGGTGGCCCAGAGGTCTCGCCCATCGTGGGTCGAACCTACTCTTCTGAGGAGGGTTCGGCCTCGCTAGAGGTCTTGTCCGAGTGTTCACCATCTCGACACTCTTCTTGTGTTTTTGTAACAGCATGTCATGCGTCACCTTTGCCTTCTTGTGGGTCATAGCCGAAGACGATGTGTTCGTATTCACTTTCCACACTCCTACCTTAGGGTTCTTCGGTACGAGCGTGTGTGTGCGTGGTTCTCTGATCACGACCTCCTTTCCCTTAGCCGACCCAGCCTGCTCGGGCCAAATCAGCACCTTCTTCACATCGAGATCAATGGTGTTCATGGGGAAAGGGTCCTGGTCGAGCTTCATCTTGGGATAGGTATCCAACTTCAACCATCCTTCTTCTATGGCCGATTGAACCTATCGACGAAAAACATTGCAAGCATTAGTAGAATGGGAATGAGAATCGTGCCACTTATAGTAAGCTCGCTTCTTCAAGTCGTCGGCAGCTGTGATGACGTGACCCTTCGGCAATCTGATAAGCTTGTTTTTCAACAAAAAATCAAATATTCTATCGCACTTAGTCACGTCAAAAGAATACTTCACCTCACTGGGCCAACTCTTAGTAGGAGATGGTCGTAACTTAGAGAAAGTAATGGGCTTGGCCTTGCTAGACCAAGTCTACTCTGCGGTGTACATGTCGGATGAGTCATCCTTGCTCTCTAATGAATCCTCATCGGAGTGCTCCATGACGTGCACCTTGGCCATGGGCTTGTTAAAGGTTTTAGTGAATTTTTTACTTTTAGCTTGGCTTTCTTGAACTAGAGCCTTCTACAGAACTTGACTAACTTGAAAGAAATCATGGCCATCTAGTTTCTCCTTAAGTTCAGAGTGTAAACCGTTAAAATCTAGGTCGGCCAAGTCCCTATCAGAAATGTTCAAGGTAAAACATCGGTTTCTTGTGTCCCTAAAGTGCATAATGTATTCAGAGACACTCTCGCTGGCCTTCTCTCTAACCAATGTCAAATGTGAAAGCCTAAGCTCGGTTTCCCCAGTATAAAAGTAATCATGGAACTTCTTCTCCAACTGGAACCAAGTCTTAACGGAGTTCGGCGGTAACACCGAAAACCAAGTGAAAGCGGTGCCGAAAAACGATAGAGAAAATAGTATAAGTTTCAATGCATCCAACCCACTAGCTTCGCCACACTGCGCTAGGAATTGGCCTATGTGCTCTAGGGTGGTCTTAGTACCTTCATCATCAAATTTTGTAAATTCGGGAACCCTAAAGCCGCGTGGGTATGAGATTGTGTCAAAGTGGTCGGGGTACGGCTTGTGGTAGACCCTAACTCGACCTCTAGGTGTCCAACCCACACATTCCCTAAACGGTGCACGAATCCGCTCCTTGATATCATCTACGCATCCTGCCTGTGTGCGTCTCTCATGCGGGGATGCGACACACAGTGGTATATCAGGGTGTCAGTCATGCGGGTCCTCCACTCGTGCTGGCTCGCAATACGGGGCATGCTCAGGCCTACGAGGATGTGCGGGAGCAGGAGGTGCGGGCAGCGCAAGGAAAGGTAGCATAGACGCGGGTGGCGGTGGCACATAATAGACAGTAGGGGCGGTCGAACCGGCTATAGGGCCGATCTGACCGAGGGTGTAGTAGACGGTCAGACCGACCTGATGGTTGGTCTGACCGATTGTTGTCGACTGCTGGGGCTGGCAAACGCTCGTCGGATCGGCCCAAGTGTCGGTCAGACTGATAGGGTCATGCACGGTCTCGGCCATGGATGATCCGGAGACACGATGACTTTTCTGGTACTCCCATCAGTTATACTATATATGTGATGAAGAGGGGGTACAATTGCGATCGGGGTTGGAGAAGCGGCCTTGAAAAAGCCGAATCTCCTAAACATCGCCTCCATTCTAGAGTCGACAATGGCCTCTATGTGATTTGTGACTATAGCGCTAACGGCTTGGTCTACCGTGGCAGCTATCTCTTTCCTAATGTCCTGAGATGATAGTCGAGGGGATGATAATGTTACCTTGCTCCTAGGGAGATCAAGATGTCGATGTCACGCTTGACGAAGCCCCCGCGGGTCTTGGTGAAGCGCCCAAGTAAGAGAGCATGTAGCTCCCTCGTCTTGTTCTCGATCTCTACCCTATCCTCCTTGGAGAGGTCATCGAGGGTGGGGACGATGATGTTGCTATCGTCGATCTCCGTGCTCCCCACTGAATCCATCGGCATTGAGGGTCCTGCTGTTGTATATGTAGTCAATGTACCCATCACCGATGTAGTAGTGCTTGGCATGTTTGTCCCTAGCGGAGTCGCCAAACGCACTGACGCCGATCAAATGATCCAAAAACGCGTGGATACCTAGAAACGACCCTAGGCATGACACGACGCTGATGTCGTGTTCTGATGACCCTTGATAGTGATAAGGGAGGGTGGAGTCACCAGGCGATCAGATCACAAAGTTATAATCCAATCAGCCAAAAAAGGGAAATAACGATCATCCGAACAAACTAGGGCTAGTTAAACCGGAGTAACAAAGGCAGCCAGACTAGCCTAAGGGAGCTGATCACACCAGCGTATACCCGGCGGTCATACCGTGCGATCAGAGGAAAAAGTACCGGGGGCCGACTGCGTATAGTCGGTCAAACCAACCATGCACCGTCGATCAGACCAATGCGTGCCGGCAACGAGATGACGACACGACACGTCCCGGTCAGATCGGTCGTATGATGTCGGTCAGACCGACAGCAATAGATCAGAATGCCCGGGGTCTCCGATGACTGTCTTGTCGTAGATAACTTCCCACAAAAGTTCCTTGTGATGATTATAGGATAGAAACACAACAAGAACTCCAAAAAATCAGAAGTAATTTGGCCAAGAGACCGAATCACTGGTAAAACCGATAAAGCAATAAAAATCTGTTATGTGGATGAAACGGATGATTCACAAGCGAATCAACAAGTCTTACCGTGATTACGATGTGGCGGACGGGGAGTTTACAGAGCAAACTCACAAAGATGGACGTTACTTGGCTAATCCTAGGGCAAGGAAAGTAGATTGAACGGTAAAAGTACGATTCAAGGTAAAAATAATAGATTGGACTTAGATACGGATCCAAGTCATCAAAAATTAATTAGAGATAAAATAGACCCGAAATCATCTAATTTGAATCGGATACAGAGTGGGCCGGTCTGACCGTCCTATGCCAGGTCTTGGCATATTTTCGACCGAAATTACCAAAAATTGATATTTTGACAAATTTGACCATTAATGTCATTTTTTGCTATCAACAAATTCATGGAATTGTAATCTGAGAGACCTGATCAAAAGTTCTAATCTAAGGATTGAATGTTTCGAGATGGGCATAAAAGATTGAATCTGTTAGGCCCCAATGTGAATTGGAGTGAGGGCTCTCACCTCTATATAAAGAAAGGAGGAGGAGGTCTTGTTAATCAAGTTGTTCATAGTTTACATTAGTTCTAAACCCTAGCCACCAAGAACTCGTCTTCTCCCTTTCTTGATCATATGAGTTGAGATTGAGATATCTCTTGTTTCTCACGAGCGATGCTAGCATGCCGGCATGGGATCAATCACATCCCTATACGCGTGGACTCTGTGGAGGAGTTGCTCGAATAGTGATACTCATCATCTTTTTCACATGGACACCACCATCTTCACCGATTGGATCGCTGGGGAACGGGCAGAGCGAGGCGAGGATAAGCGAGAACGTGTTTCCCAACATCTTCTTTTACTACACCTAGCGTGTCTCATGCTAGAAGGTATCGATTCATGATCCCTCACGCGCATGGTTCTTGGGCTTTGGAGTAAAATTTTTGAATTTGCCGGCTAGCGTAGATTCCCCATTCCCTAACAGGTTTCGTTAACTGAATCATTTGGATAGGACCAGATCGAATCATGCCAAAGGCGTCGAGGCACAATTTCTTCTAGTTTTCTACGTGGTCTTGCATCTCTTCCCTTTGTTCATCTGTCAATGCCTCCATAGTGATCGGGATGATGTTACTGCCGTCAACTTCGCCCGCCATGGATGAATGGTCTTAACAATGTCCCACTAGGCATGCCAAAAAGCGTGTTAGTGTCTTTTTTGGTCACATGCATGGCCTGGGAGATCTGCTTATCTCTAGTATATGTCCTATAATATTAGAAAAAGGGTTCTAAGCGTGCCAATTAGTTTGGCCCTGCAACTGATAAGAAACTAGAGAGAATAACGTTAGTAGCAACGCCGATTGGCTACCGAGCCGATGACTATGGTGAGAATAAAATAAACATGAATGAACATGTCGATCGACCACTAGGCCGATGACCAAGGCAATGCTATTAGGCTGAGCACACCATCGCCCGGTAGGGTGAAGTCCTTGCACGTAAAGGCCGATGAGCACCTCCCATATGTGTATAGAGTGTGACAGAATTAAAGATAACCTATCGGCTATTACTCCGATAGAAACTAAACTTAGAATACTAAACACCATATTTATACCATCAAATTACAATAACTACAAGATCGGATCTAACCAAGATAGTTTCTAGTCACAAGAAATCAATAACACTTCAACACATCGGGCATACTTTATTTAGGTGAATGGAATACAACATGAACCAGATATATTAAAACAAGATGTCGGGCTTAACCGATGAAGCCTCAAACTATGACACCTAATTCACATCAATCTAAGAGATCAAAGTGATGTAGCCTTATACCTAGCAAATATACCAAGATAAACCGATGATCACACTGACTAGACCGATGCCTCAAGAGATCGATACAATACAACCTCAAAGAACATAGACCTAGTCGATGTGACCGTCGGGTGGCGGGACTCACCTCTTCATTAGAGATCAGGATGATATAGCCCGGTTCTGAGTGCTAAGTCCCACCGGGATTAACCTTGGGAACCCAAGGGTGGAGATGCGCTAAAAGAATAGTTTGTAGTGGTTGATTGTGTGTCTGTCTAAACCTAGCAAACTAGATAAATATTTATAGTCCAGAGACTTGTCGTCCAAGTAATCTACGTTGTAACCGATTCTGGGTCATCTTTATCTTGTCTCACTTTTATCGACTCCTTCATATCCGACCATGTTGTAATGATATGGACGGGCTTCTTTGACCACCTTTGATCGGACTGCTTTAACTTCTATTGACCGTGCGACATCCTTTGTGGGCCTGGACTTTACCAAATCTTGGCATCAATATCTATCTAGAAACTTGATTGCCGCCCCGTATAGGTGTTCTCTATGACAATGGTTCGGAGATCCCGCTCTTCTTACAATCCGGTGCACGTCGAAAAAAAAGTTGATGAAGTCTGAGCAGCGCAACAGACTCAAAGCAGTGGAACAGAGATGAGAAGGAGAAAATAGGGATCAAAAATCACTCATCAAATTGGACGTCTCCAATCTTTTATAGACAACCATAGCATGTCAGAATAAAGTTACGAAATTATTATTAGTAATTGGAAAATTCATATAATATAAATTTGGCCACAAATACTAGTAACGAAAGTTTTAAATCAAGAATTCAAGACGACTTGTAACTGAAACATTTATTTTGGCGTTTGATGACTATTCAAATTTCAGTTTTAATCACATTAAAACAATGCATTTAGATACAAATAATGTATACATGAAAGTCCAAAAATTCGAATTGACTTAACGTTATTCTGCTACCATGCATGTAGTCGTTCATCACAAGTCACAAGTCGCGCGGTAACTCATGTGAAAAATATGTGAATACGTGTGCACGTGCATGTGAATTTAGCCAATTTCTCATGATTTTTTTATTTAATAAATAGATATAATTAACTTTATCTTATAAGTGGTTCTACATCCCACTAAATAGACAATATGATATTAATAATGTACACATATTGTTGGGGGGGAAATACTTCATCCCCAAGGTCTTCAAAATTACAAGACAAAGACAAATCATCAGCTCTAAATCCAAGACTTATCTCCGAACCAGAAGGGTTCGGAGCCGGAGGGTCCGTCCAGGCTCTGGTCCGAAGATACCCTCCGAAGGCTTCCCCTCCGTAGTGGAAAAGAGCCAGAAGGATGGGACATCTGCCATGTTTATCTCCTTCGAACACACTTTACCATTTTAGCCCTATTCGGGGTACCGAAATAGTTTCCACTATGTTGGTTGTAATTGAGGGGTAAAAAGGTTTTTTCCTTAGAGTTTTTACCTATAAATACCCCCCTTCTTATCTTGTAATAAGCATCGAATATTCAGATATTCAATACACAACTTCGAACTACTTCGAGCTATTATCCAATTCGGAGGATTGAGATAGTCCGCTTTCACAAATACTTTGTTTGTTAGTTCTTAAACTTAGAGAACCTATTAGCATAATCTGTTGCAGCAACAGTTGGCACCGTCCGTGGGGAACCTAGTTATAAAAGCTAGTTCTCTACCTTTGTCTGCATTTCAAAGAGCACATGCGAGGGAGTTTTAGAGTCTCAAGATTCCGCGCACCCTTTGGCAAGGGGCTTCAAAGTGTAGTTCGAAGGCCTTTCCCCACCTTCCTCAATCGTTCGAAGCCTCTGGTTTTCGGACCTTAGCTTCGTAAGTCATGCCTCCCAAGCGGAGCCTAGCCACCGATCCTCCCCGAAGGTCCCCTCGGACCCACGGTGCAGGACCCTCAGTCATTCCACAAACTCCTGAAGTGGTCTTTAGACCTCGAGTAACCAGAGTCCCTCGGGCAGCTCCTTCGGTGCTTCGAACTGATTATGTCGGTTCCCAAGGCCCGGAGGACCCCTCCGAAGGGAGAGAAGACCTTCTTGAGGATGTGGCTGCCCAGGTAGCGCAGCTTCAGGAGGAAGTAACAAGATGGAGGCAGGAGGCTGCGGACAGGCTTCGCCCTCAAGCCATCCCTCCTGCTTCGGAAGTGCATCAAGATGGTGACCCTGATGATTATCCCGAAGCTCCTCAAGTCTGAGAAGATGCCGAGAATGCATCCTTCGACAACGAATCTCCATTGCATCCAAACCTGCAGAAGGTGCCCTTCGATCCCAGGTTCAAAGGCTTGAAGTTGCACAAGTACTCCGGAGGGTCTGACCCTGGAGAATTCTCTCGTTCTTATGCCCTTGCAATAGAAGCCAGCGGAGGGTGCGGAATACAATTTAAAAATGTTTCCCCTCGCGTTGGAAGGTGTGGCCCTCCATTGGTTCTAGTCTCTAAAGCCAGGATCAATCAGGTCATGGGAGCAATTAAAAAGGAAATTCGTGAGTAATTTCCAGGGGACGTTCGTAGCCCTGATGTCTACTGGAAGCCTTTTCTAGGTGAATTAGCAAGCAGGAGAGACCCTTCGGGAGTACTTCACACGCTTCGCCCACACCAAGTCCCAGATAAAAGGCTTGTCTACATCTTCGATGGTGGAAGCGGCGCGCGAAGGGGTGTTGAATCCCGACCTCCTAAGCAAACTTCACCGGAAGCCGGTGTATTCCATAGCACAGCTAATGGCATACTTCGAACAGTATGCCAAGGTAGAAGAAGGCAGCCTCCGAAGAACTATGGTGTCTGCACCAGCCCTCCTTCGAGAAGTGAAGCCGGAGCCAGAAGTTCCAATTCCTCCGCAAGCCCCTTTCGATAATCGCCCTAATGATCATAGAAGGGGAAAGAAGTATTTCCGCTCCGAGGTATTAAATATTGCCCCCTCCACTCTGAAGACACCTATCAACTATCAACATGCCCAAGGTAACAAGGCTAGTACTTTGAAGCCACAAGAAAAATCGGCTGGCCGAAGCCAGGCTCTTTTTTGTTGTGTGCATGGTGAAAACAGAAGCCATGCCACAAAAGACTGTAAGTCTATACTGGCCCTCTGAGGCGAGTACCTCGAGAGAAGTTCAGGGCGAGGCACTACAGATCAAGCTCCTCTAGCAACTTGATCGGAGCCTGTGCAAGCTATGGGGTGAGCCGGCAATCCTGAAGCACCGATGCAGCTTCCAGTGGCCAACATTATGCCACCACCAAAGCAAGAGGACCCCCAAGACCATGGCAAACGAGTGGTCCTGCCCATCTACAGAGGGGGGACCCTCGGTAATATGTCAAAGCATCGGCGAAGGGATTATGTTCGTGAAGTAGGTCATATAGGGACTTCGAATTCGGCTATTGAAATGTCGGAGTGGTCCCATGTGCCTATTTCATTTTTTGCCCATGACGCTGTAGGGGTGAAATTCCCCCATGCTGACCCTCTTGTCATTTCAGATGACATAGCAGGGGTTGAAGTCCGGATATTAGTGGATGGTGGAAGCTCCTCAGATATACTCTTCATCCAGGCCTTCGATTAGATGTGCATTCTCCAAAGGCACTTGCTTCCGGCAGCCCGCCCACTCCAAGGCTTCGCAGTTCCTCCTCTCGATGCCCTTGGCCAGATAGGCCTCGAGGTTGCCTTCGGAGAGGGGCCCCTGGATAGAATTTAAGAAGTCATCTTCGACGTCGTTGACGCCCCATACGCCTACAACGCAATTTTCGGGAGGGGAATGCTGAACCAATTCGGAGCTGTGGCACATCATAACTATCTATGTCTCAAGATGCCCACGCAAGGTAGAGTTCTTACTGTTTAAGGAGACCAAGCCGTAGCTCGGAGAGTGTAGTATGGCCACGGTCCACCTCTGGATCCTCGACAAGTAAATATTGTGCTGGAGCACTCGGAGAAAGCTTCAAGGTCCTCAGACCCCTCGAAGGGCCCTTCCCTCAAGCCAAGCCCAGAAGGTGATGTGATCACAAAGATGATCCTCAAAGAAGGCAAAGAATATTCAATCCAATTTGGCAAGGGGCTACCTTCGGAAATATCTACTTCGCTGGAGGAAGTAGTTCGAGAAAATTTAGATATCTTCGCTTGGTCTGACGAAGATATCCCCGGAGTTGACCGGAGCATCATTGAGCATAGTTTACTCGTCAACCCTAAGGATCGATCAATTCACAAAGGGCTCCATAAATTGTCAACTGAAAGAGCAGACCTCGTCAAAGCGGAGGTAGAAAAATTGCTGAGAGCTAGAATCATCAGGGAAGTAGCCCACACGGAGTGGTTAGCTAACCCCGTATTCGTCAAGAAGAAGGGCTCCGGCAAGTGGCACATGTGCATCGATTTCACTTCCCTAAATAAAGCATGCCCCTGAGACCCCTACCCTATGCCCCGTATCGATCAACTTGTGGATTCTACAGTCGGCTCCGAACATCTAAGCTTCTTGGATGCATACTCTGTTTATCATCAAGTTTGGCTAAAGCATGAAGATGAAGCCAAGACGAGTTTCATAACTCCTTCCGGAGTATTTTGTTATGTCTGAATGCCTTTTGGCTTGCGGAATGTTGAGGCTACTTTTTCGTGTCTTATTGCTAAGGCTCTAGGTCACCAGATAGGCCGAAATGTCGAAGCCTATATGGATGACATTGTAATAAAAAGTGATGTAAAGCATCATCATAGTCTAGACCTAGCAGAAACTTTTGAGAGCCTCCGAACATGTGGAGTTCGCCTCAACCCTAAAAATTGTATATTTGGGGCGCAAGCAGGAAAATTGCTAGGGTACTTAGTTTCGAGCAGAGGAATCAAAGTTAGCCCGACGGAGATAAGTGCACTGCAAAGAATGGCTCCACCGGAAAATTTGAAGCAAGTCTAGAAGCTGACAGGACGCCTCGTAGCCCTAAGCAGATTCCTAGCTAGATCAGCAGAGCAAAGCCTCCCAATATTCAAAGCCCTAAAAGGGTCTGAGAGTTTCAAATGGACGCCGGAGTGCTAGAAAAGCTTCGATGATGTTAAAGATTATCTCAGAAATTTATCAACACTTACCATGCCCCTCCCAGAAGAAACTCCTCTTCTTTATCTTGCAGCAACAGGCTCCGCAGTAAGTGCAGTGCTAGTCAGGGAAATAGAGCTCAAGGGAAAACTGGTGCAGAACCCAGTATACTTCGTTTCAGAAGCTTTGTCCGGAGCAAAGATAAGATACTCCGAGCTCGAAAAATTCGTTTATGCTTTGGTAATGGCCTCGCGGAAGTTAAGGCATTACTTCTTAGCACATAATTTAATAGTCCCTACCTCGTATCCTCTTGGTGATATGTTTCGGAGCAAAGAGTCCATGGGTAGGATTGGAAAGTGGGATGTCGAGCTAGCCCCTTTCGGTATTTCCTTCAATGCAAGAACAGCTATCAAATCCCAAGTTATAGCTAACTTTGTGGTCGAGTGGACTCCGCCCGTAATTTGGGCTCCGGAAGAAACCTGAGAAGGGCTATGGACAATATTTTCTGACGGAGCCTATCAAGAATCTAGTGCCGGTGCCGGAGCCATGATAATATCACCGTCAGGGCAAAAAGCCATGTATTCTGCAAGGCTCAACTTTATGTCCACTAAAAATATTGCAGAATACGAAGGAATCCTACTAGGCCTCCGAAAAGCAAATGCACTTGGAGCAACAAGAATTATAATAAAAACAGATTCTCAAGTCATTGCAGGGCATGTTGACAAGAGCTTCCAAGCCAGGAATCCACATCTTGCAAAAATTTAGAAAAAATCTGCAAGACGGAGGCATTGTTTAAAGGAATTTCTATTCGAAGCATCCCTCGAGCGGATAATCAACTTGCAGATGTTCTAGCGAAGGCTACAGCCGGAGCATTGGACGTCCCGGAGGGTGCTTTTTATGAAGAACTTGTTAAACCTTCGGTGCATCAACTATCCTCCGCAGAGGTCCTTTGCATTCCAGTCACTGATTGGCGGATCCCAATTTTGGATATTTTGCAAAACAGTATAGCTTCTCTACAAGGTCCAGATTTCTAAAGGCTCCAAGCAAGGGCTCGAAATTATGAGCTTGTCAATGGAATTCTTTATAAAGCTGGAGTTTGTTCTCCCCTAGTCCGATGCATCTCACAACCCGAAGGCCAAGATATACTTCGGGAGATTCACGAAGGCCTGTGCGGCAGCCATCTAGCCCCCCGTGCTCTAGCAGGAAAAACACTTCGCCAGGGGCTTTATTGGCCAACAATTGTAAGAGATGCAGAAGCATTGGTTCGAACCTGCCAAGGGTGCCAGTGAATGGGTAGGCGGAACCATCGTTCACCAACACCTCTTCAAGTTATTGCTCCCATATGGCCAATGGCGTGATGGGGAATGGATCTCATCGGCCCTTTCCCAATGGAAAAAGGCAGCTTGAAGTTTGCGGTGGTAGCAATCGAATACTTTTCTAAATGGGTCGAAGTTGAACCCTTAACTGCTATCACCTCAAGAAATGTGCAAAAATTCTTTGGCACAATATAATTTGCAGGTTCGCAGTGCCTAGGGAATTAACAATCGATAATGGCACCCAATTTGAAGTCGAACCTTTTAAGGAATTTTGCGAAGGTTTGGGCATCAAGTTATGGTTCGCAGCTATTCGCCACCCCCAATCCAACGGAGCCGTCGAACGGGCAAATGGAAATATTCTCTCTGGTTGGAATCAAAGGATTGTTGGGTTAGCAAAGTGGTTGTGGACTGAAGAGCTTCCAAAGATTTTATGGTCTATTCGGACCACTCAAGCTTGGTCCACAGGATTCACCCCATTCAGACTGTTATTCGGAGATGAGGCCATGACTCCTATGGAGCTTAAAGGTGGATCCCTTCGTGTAATGGAACCTGAAGATGATGATGAAAGGAGCACTTCGCTGGACATGTCAGAAGAAACAAGGCTTCAAGCAGTCGCCAATCTGATGAAGTACCAAGACCAAACGAAGGTATGGTATGACCCAAAGATAAAAGTGAATGAACCTAGACCAGGTCATTTGGTGTTGTGAAGTGTAATTGCTTCGGGGAAGCTAGGAAACAAATGGGAAGGACCATATATTATCCTACGCTCAGAGCACCCCAGATCTTTTAAATTAGCTAATTTAGAAGGAGAAGAATTAAAGTATGCATGGCATGTGGAGCACCTTAAACGTTATTATGCTTAGGGGCTCCTTGTAATCAATTGTAAAGTACCTTTCTAAAATAAATAAAGATGGAGGTTCGAATTATGCTTACTCTTCAAATATTCCTTACCCCTAGTGGACGCATCAGGGGAACGGGGATGCTTGTGGAGGTAAGCATCTTTTATCGGAACCCAACAAACGGCCTTTGAACCATTGATTCAAGGATTCTGTAAAAGAGCCGAAGGTGGCCAAAGCCTACAGATTCCAGGCTCCGGCTTGTTAGGATCCGTAGAAGATTCTAAGGACTTTAAAAGAATATATTTCTAGCCCTACAAGTTCGAAGCATCTGTAAAAGAGCCGAAGGTGGCCAAAGCCTATGGATTCCAGGCTCCGGCTTGTTAGGATCTGTAGAAGAGTCTAAGGATTTTAAAAGAACAAATTTACGGCCCTATGGGTTCGAAGCATCTGTAAAAGAGCCGAAGGTGGCCAAAGCATACGGATTCCAAGCTTCGGCTTGTTAGGATCCGTAGAAGAGTCTAAGGACTTTAAAAGAACATATTTCTGGCCCTACAGGTTCGAAGCATCTGTAAAAGAGCTGAAGGTGGCCAAAGCCTATGGATTCCAGGCTTTGGCTTGTTAGGATCCGTAGAAGAGTCTAAGGACTTTAAAAGAATAGATTCCCGATCCTCCGGGTTCGAAGCATCTGTAAAAGAGCTGAAGGTGGCCAAAGCCTACGAATTCCAGGCTTCGGCTTGTTAGGATCTATAGAAGAGTCTAAGGACTTTAAAAGAACAGATTTCCGATCCTCCGAGTTCGAAGCATCTGTAAAAGAGTCGTAGGTGACCAAGCAAAAAGGTTTCAAGGATCTGGCCAAATGAAACACTTCTTAAGTCCTAAGCGACTAATATTGGAGCTTATAAGTATAAACTTAGTTCCAAAATTTATAAACATCATAATACGAATGTACAGTTCGAAGAACTCTGCGAAAGAGTTAAAATCATGGTTACCAGATATTATTGCGAAGCATCATGTTTTTATATAGTTCATTATGTCCGACGAACCCTATCACATGGTGTATGGTCCCCCACCCACAAGGAGGGGCAGGGGGTAAGGCACAGTCAAGTGATGCTTCCCAAACAAAATATATTAATTGGGTAATCATATTACAAACATCGTGATTAAGAAAAATTCTGGTCTAAGCCTAAGAAAAAGCGGAGACCACTCCAACCTCTAGAGTTACTCCTAGGACCACTTCGGTCTTCGGAGCCTAGAGTTCTCAAAACCTTCCTTTTAGTCTGAGTGCTTTTCTTCTTCGAAGCTTGCAACTTTTTTTGCTCTTCTTGAAGTTTAGCCCAGGATAGAAGTTTTTCAGAGTTAGCCTCCGTTGGGTATTCGACTTGGTACTCCGAGTCAGATCAATCTACATACTCTGAGGACAAAGATGTCACTCCCTTATCCTCTTCTTTAATGTAAAATAGGACTTCGTTGCAAACATCGGGTGCTATTTCCCCTTGCTCCCCTCGAGGAACAGAAAATCGCAAGTGCTAGAAAGGCCTTAAGCTTTCGAGGATAGCCCATTGTTGGCGAAGCCCTTCGTTAAGCTCTAATACTTCGAGATCACAATCCGAAGTATGTAGCAAAACCTAAAAATAGACATTCAAGCGAAGGCTTTTCATTCATAAACTTTTCATTCATTAAAATAAAAGGCATTACAAGATTTCTTATACATAGCTAAGCGTCCTAAGGGCTAGACCTTCGGGTCAGTCGGTGGAGCTGTTGGCGGGGTCGGAGCCGAAGGCTTCGTCTGAGCTAGCTTTTGCCGACGAGCTTCGTCGATCCAAGCCTTGGCTGCGACTTCATGGTCTGCTCTCTGGGTCGCCCGAAAGGCTTCCCAAGCTGAAGCCACGTCCAAGGATGGTCGCAGCAAACCTTCGTCGGCGAAGCCTGCTGGCGTCGAACCCTTCACCGAAGCTACAGAGACCCTGATGGCTTCGAGGTGTCAAAGGATGTCACGCCCCGATTTAATAAATCAGGACCTTTATTGAAATTCCATAGAAAATCAATAAAACAAGACGTTCATCATGCGATCACGTACAATACGGGCAATCATTCACGGCTCGTAGACCGTATTAGTACAAAAGTGAATAAAGATGAAGAGAAACTAATAAATCAAAAGGTCCTAGATGAACGCCTCCTTCCAGTCTCGCCTTGACTGGGTCGCTACTCCAGACCTTCATCCTCCTCGTAGTAGACGGGCTCTGGTGGTGTAAGTCAACGGGGGTGAGTACAAACTTACTCAGCAAGCCACCGAATGCAAATATAATGCAGAGTAATAACAAGGGAGATAGTGGCTAATTTTGCGGAAAAGCGTAATTGGTAAAGCATTAAATGTGATCAAGTTATTAGTACTGAAATGTAAACATGTGTATGCATCACCATCTTCTAGCTCGAGGGGTACAGTCAGCCCCACCTCACTTAACAGTCCTTACATGCCATGAATAACTCAACCATTCAAACAATTGTAAACTAACTGCGAGTAGTCACATAACCCGCCCTTGACCGTGGGCTCGGCTTTTCGAAAAGATTAAATACTCTGATCAGAGATGTACCACTGTACCCACAAGGCACGCACTCATCACTTACACCAAAGTGTATCGAGATAACCCATACCACGGGAACTCGTGCCAAAACCTTCCATATGGTCCTCCTCGACCCGACAACACCCTCTTATGGGTTTCGTATCGTGTCTCGGTGCGTCGAGCGTCACCATACCCCCCCCCCTTGAGCCACGTCGGTACAAGTCACCCGTAGGTTGCCCCTTGCCCCCTCCACTATGGTGCATCGAGTCGGATTGTTCCATACTTTCAGTTAGGACTTACCCATTAGACTTGTGGTTGGTACGGAAGTGCTTTGCAACAGGTCCCGCAGACCGGTCATTATAGTGCCCCGGGTGCGACCAACCAATGCCCGAGCTTGCACCCAAAACCCACCATACTTATAACATAGCCAACTCCAACAGAGTCTAGAGACGAGAATAATGGGGAAATACATATAGCAGAATCCATCTGTCTACGACTCATTCTTTTTATCCTATAGCAGTTGTGCCGGTACATTGGGCACTAGCTAATACTTTTATAGTAGAGTGACAAGGAGTTAAGGCTCAATAAGCATGGCTTGGGTTTGCACACAAGGACGGGGATCTAATAAATATAGTGTAGGGCTTGATATTTGACTAATGCAATATTATCCTATGAGTTATAGCGATAATTTATTAAAACATGGGCTCAATGATGATCAAAATGGGGGTTGTGACTTGCCTTGCTCAACAAATGGTGATGGAGGAACCTCGGGGTAAAACTCCGGCTCCTCGACGAACTCGTAGTCCACGGTGAGCCAGGCCCACAAAACAATACATTCAATAAACAGAAAAAACTTCACCAAATAATAAACATACAAGTTATGGG
This sequence comes from Zizania palustris, assembly GCA_019279435.1. Classification (NCBI taxonomy): domain Eukaryota; kingdom Viridiplantae; phylum Streptophyta; class Magnoliopsida; order Poales; family Poaceae; genus Zizania; species Zizania palustris. The sequence continues at coordinate 103,619,709 of JAAALK010000082.1, read as the reverse complement.
TTTTATTATGTGAAATAAAGTGTTAATATTCTGAAGTTTGGTGAAAAACAGTAAAACTTATATTTTAAGGCTTTTTCCTAATTTTATTTGCTGAATTTACTATTTTATCCCTAAGGGGTTTTTGCTCATTTAATTTATAAGATTATATTGGGTAATAGTAACATACTGTTTTTATGACATTAATGTGTAGATAATAAAATGCTGAATTTAATAAAATTTGAATGGTGAAATTTGGAGTTAAAATGAGCAAGTTATGAATTTTCAAAGTTTAAACTATTTTCTGGAATTTTATTTAAACTGGAAATGGGCTTTAGTCCACGGTGAGCCAGGCCCACGGTGGACTAGGCCACTGTGCGCGTGGACCGGATCAACCAGGACCGTCGGATCTGGATCCGGCGATAGGGTGCGAGGCGGAAGGCTTAAGTGACAATGGACGACTAGGATTAAAACGCACCGAACGGGTACGCGTGGACGCACCAGATTGAGCGGGCGGTTTAAGTGGCGATCGATGGCTGAGAGGCCTCGATACCGTTTTCACCCAATGAACGCCCCAGATTAGGTCAAAGGGGGTTCTAATCCCAGCCGTTCATCGCAGATTGAGCGGCCGAGGGCCCGTACGGCACGGCACGCGTCGGAGAGGGTAACTACCCTTCGTCTCCAGCGACGGCGGGGCTCGGGTGCAGCGGCGATGACGATGGCGAGGGCCTAGGGGCCTAGGTCTTGGCTGAAATGGAATGAGGAGAGGACGGCGGTCATGACCGTACCTGTGGCGGCGACGATCATCCACGGACGATGACTGGCGGTGGGGTAGACGATGGAGGCTTCACTGGTGCTTGAAGGCGACGATGATCCGACGGTGTTCACGGCCAACGGAGTGGATGCCGAGGATGGGTGAGCTCCGGCGGTCACGATGGTGGCGACGGCTAGGACAGCGGTGGCCCGGATCGCCGGCGAGCGGTGGCTGGAGGTGGAACAGAGCTAGAGGCCGAAAACTGAGCGGCGGTGCTCTGGAAAGCGTTGGCTCACGCTAAGGAGGTATGGGCAGAGGGCGGTGGCCAGAGGGGGGTTTAAATAGGGGTTCGCCGGCGTCTAAACGGAAGGAAACCGAGGGGTTTCCATCCCTCTCCAGCGAGCTTCCATGCGCGCGTGTACCTGCCATCCAAGCTAAAAACGCGTGGGGATTAGGGGGAAAGTGATCGCCGGTGTTTGGTAAGCCATGGTGTGGGCCCAAATCGGCGATCGACGGCTGGCAGAGGCGAATTCGGTAGGGGGCCTCACCGGCGATGGAAAGAGGGGATCCCTTTTCAACGGGGAAGAAGATCCCGACAGGTGGCCCCCACCTGTCGGTGGCGAACGTAAAAAGGAAGGACCGACAGGCGGGTCCCGTCGGTTAGAGGGAAGCGAGAGGCTGCCATGTGGGACCGAGGCGGGTGCGGGTGGGAGAGGAGAGAGGGGGAGCGCGCTGATAGGCGGGTCCCGCTTGTCAGTGACACGCAGCTGGACTGGGCCGGACTTGGGGGTACTTTGAGGGTTGAGGCCCATTTAGAATTATAAAGGTTTTCTGATTTAAAATAATTCCAGTAATTCATTTATTTGATTAAGGTTTGAATCACTGTTGATAAAAATTTGTAAAAATTCCTGAAATTATGTTTTGGCCTCTAGTTTATCCCATAAATTTTCTAAGTTCAGATTTTGAATATTTTTCCCTGTTTGGCTTTAATAGGGCTCTTTAAGGGTTTTTCTTTAATAATAATATTCAGAAATTCCTTTAATAATATATTTATTTTATTTCTTTTTAAATCTTGGGGTGTTACAAAGGACTCCGATCCCGGCTACTTGTCCGGAGATCTCTCTATAGCGAGTCCCGGAGCCCTTCATCATCTTTGTCGCCGCTTGGATCATCTTCAGCTTCTAATCAAGAGGCTCGCTTGCCGCAGATGAAGACGAGGGACACATCATGCCAAAATATTCCAAAACACACCAGAGGGTATCCATAGTTTGATCAGCAACCACAATGTGCTTCGCCTCAGCCTTCGTCAGCTCGGAGGCAGCAATGGAGATCTCAGTTGTCCTTGATATCAGTTAGTTCCTCTGAGCTAGCGCTTGTTTGAGTGAAGTTTGAAGCTCAACAAGCTAAGCACTGGAGTCTGACTCTGCTTTCTTAAGCCTTTCAATCTCGGCCCTTAGCACCATACGCTCGGCTTGGATCTCTTCTATCAAAGATGTGAGTGTAGCGCAGGTCTACTGTTTGGCCCGGAGTGCTTCCTTCGCGATGGCCTTAGCCCTCCGCTCCTCAAGAAGCTCTTCCTCCAATTGTAAAGTTTTATCCTCGGAGCCCTTGAAGACGTTCTGGAGTGTTGTAACCTTCCTCTTGAGTCGATTGGTTTCGAGCTCATTGGAAATCGCTGCTACTCTAGCAAGGACGAATTGCTGCAAAGAAGCAAAGTGAGTACAATGCAATTTTTATTAACTAAATATACTTTCTATTTGTTGCATACTTGGAGGGTAGCCCTTTCGAGGGCCAAGTCGAGGTCCGATCCACTAGCCTCGCTCAATATGGAGACCATCTCGGAGCTCCCGACCTCTTGGCACTTATCTGCCAATGGTTCCAAAAGGGCTCGGAGCCCTGTCCGCTGCTCCAGGAATGGAGCCAGTAGCGGGAGCCAAGACAGGGCCCGTTGATCATCTTCAGTGGGGTCTTCTTCGAAGCACACACTGAAGGATCGTTGGACGAAGGCATCGTCGTCAAAGAGGGGAAAGGGCCAAGACCTATCTTGCCCTTACCTCTCCCCGGTACAAAAACCAGAGCTACTACTACGGCCGAAGTAGATCCTCCTTCGAGCGTTGCTCCTTCAGGCGGAGTCACTTCACCCGAAAAAAACCCCGGTCGTCGGAGCCACCACCTCAACCGGAGCCTCATCTCCGAGTGGAGCCGAAGCTCCATCAATGGTAGGAGCCACGCTGCTCCTCGATGCATCTGCAAAATTCAAGGTATTCGTTAAATATTTGTTGATGTAGTGAAGTCATTTCAGGAATTTCAAAGGAAGAATTCGGAGGTATACCTCTGTCCAGACTTTGAGGAAGAATTTCGGGGTCCCCTAGAAACTCGTACATCTGGAGGTATTCGTCAAAGTCATCCCCCGAAGTTTGTGCCGGAGTAGCCGACGTTGAAGCCCTGACTTCCATCGCCACTACTCCGATCACTAGCGAGCTAGGATTTCCTAGCTCTGGCTCTAGTTCAGCTCCGACAGGTTTGGAGGGGGCTACCACTGCGGCTTCCATAGTCTCCCGAGGGGGGTCTTTGGTTGCGGCTTGAGACTCACCCTCGTCGTCGTGCAGCAGGTAATCTTCCAGTTCCCTTCCCATGCGCTCATTCGACTCTCTCTCTTCTGACTCCTCCGAAGAGGAGCTCTGGATGTCAAGCGAAGATGGAGAGGACAAAGGCATGGGGGGCTTGGCTGTCTTTTTCCCTCTCTTGATGGGAGTCTTGGCGGCCTTCTTGGAGGTTCCAGCGGCGGTTTTCCTCTTCCGGGAGACCGCTCCCATCGAGTCGAAGTCCGACAGGGGAGGAGGCTCCATTCCAAGAGCACTCCACACCTGGTTGGAACGCTCCTAGCTCCCAACCAACTCTACTCTTTTTTTCTTCTCCACTACAGTAGGGGCTCCGAACACCCGTTCTGTAGCCCTGGCTATCTGCTCCGGAGCTAACGCTAGCAGAGCCGCTAAAAAGAGGTAACAATTTGTTAAGCATATTATTTGCTTTCTAATCGATGTTAATGCAGAAGATGCGAAGACTTATCCAAGCTTCGAAGTTCTCCCTCCGAAGCATTCTAAAATGCAATCGGCCACTCAGCTCCGAGAGGAGGAATTCGGAGGGCAATGAATTCCTCAGCCAAGTACCACATGCTCATGCGCTTGGCCACTAAAGAAACTAATCCAAGCCACGTTGATAGCAGGCTTGGGTCCGGAGTTACTTTGGCTTCCTTCCGATACCATATCTCTTGCAGGGGCCCCGCAAGGCTAGAGTCTTCCCCAACTTCGGCGTAGAACCACTGGAGTATCCAATTGGTGTACCACCGGTCGTTGATTGCCTTAGTTGGAAAGTTCTTCAAGTGCTCCTTTCGGAGCTGGAAGTTGACGCTTCCGAAGGCCACCAGAACCTTGGAGTCTCCGGTCCCATCCTGAGGCTTCGGCTGGCATGAGGCTTCATGGTTAGCGGCGAAGATTTCGGACCTCCCTTCGCACCCTTTGGCCCGAAGGGCCCATTCAAAGATAGCCAATCTGGTGATGGCATTTGGAGATAATTGCGGTAGGGTAACATGAAACATATCCAGTACCTCAGCCAGGAAGTCGATGGCCGGAAGGCCCAGCCCCACTTCAAAGAAAGCCTCGAAGACCACCACCTATCCGCTCCACGATGTCGAGGTCACTTCTGTTTCGGGGACTCGAGTCCTCATCCCTGAGCCTAGCTTTCCGTTCACTGCCTCCTCGATGGACTCCGCTGAGCTCGTCGATTTCCCGAGGAGAAAGCTCTACTTCAACGGCTTCTTGGACGGTGGGCGGAGCTCTCGTGGATTTTTTGGCCAAGAACCCCCCAAGGCTCCTGCCATTGCCGCTGCTGCCGATGCAGCCCAGGCTTGCCTCTGCGCCAAGGTTCCCATCGCCGTCGGCATCATCGTGCTGGTCCTCGCCATTGATTTCTTGCTCAAGAGCGTTGGAAAAGGTTATACTTCTGCCACTAATGGGTGGGCCTAGAAGGTAAAAAGATGTGAACCCGCTGTTAAATTTTTGTCCGTTACTTTCTCAAAAAGAGCCTAACGGCTACCCGAGGAGTAACGACTCAAATTAAACGGCTCCTTGCGATGCTTCACCTTCGCAACGGTCCGTTTCCACTAGACCACAGCATAGAATTCCCTACAGATAAGTTGGTAGGGAAAACCACTTTTAGCGACCGAATGTTGGTCGGGAAAGAGTTTTCCCGACCAACCTTGTCAGTCACTGAAAGTTTGGTAGGCAAAGGTCTTTCCCGACCAACATTGTTTTGCCGACCAACTGTTGGTCGGGGATAAAAAACTTTTACCGACCAACAAATTCTTTCTCGACCGACGTTTCTTTCCCAACTGACTTTTTTTCCCGACCGACAGTTGGACACTATACTTTTACTGACCGACTGTCAGTAGGCAAAACTCAAAATCTTTTACCGACCAACAGTCGGACGATATACGTTTACCGACCGACTATCTGTAGGCAAAGCTTAGAACTTTTACCGACCGACTATCCGTAGGCAAAGCTTAGAACTTTTACCGACCAACATTCAGACGATGGACTATTATCGACCAACTTTCTATGGCTAAATAATAAATTTTTCCCGACCAACACTTGACTATACTCTCATAGCCTATTGCCAACCAATCATCTCTCAAAACATAAGTGAACACGATAGTCAACCAATCAAATATATATTTATATGTTTGGAACTGACCATAATTAAATGAAGAATTGATAGTCAACCATACACGATCTTTTCATTGTATTGATTACTAAAAAATAAAAGTTCATCCACCACTTAGTGTGAAAGTCATAATCAACCATAACAAGTTCGCAAAATACTCGGCCTTGATGATCCCAAACAATGGCTAGAAGGTCGTCTACCACGACATACATTAATCAAAAGATCTACTAATCCATTCTGACCACGAGATGGTAGCTTGCCTTTTTCCTTCCTACAAAACATGTCAATAAGATAAACCATGTCAATAGATTTATTACAAATCTAATATAAAGCATAGTTAGTTTAAATAAATCATAATTAGCACCCTACAAACAAATATGTATCAAACATTCAATTGTCAATAAAGTAAACCAATTCCAATATGAATGACAACATGGATGCCATAGCCGGCATGATGATTTATTAATTGCATAACTTCAAATTTCTTAGGAAACTACAAACATGTATCAAAAAAAGCCTCTAAAATCGAACAACATCAATAGCATGAAAATATATCTTAAAAATCATGCAGTCATAACATTGATTGGAAATTTACTTGAAGCAAGAGGCTCCTCCAGTAGAAACTCCAAACTGGGATCACTTCATCAACCATCAGTTTAGTGAAGATCCACAAAACATATTGGTGGAACAACAGATGCAACAGTATGTGAAGTTCAGGACCTTAAGAATGCTCTTCCCAAATCCTACCAAGGTTAGTCCTGTTGATCATCTTGCAATTTAGTTGTTTAGGCTGCAAATTACTTGGTGACTTTTACATGAACAGACAACCCATCAATAAATGTATTATTAGACTATTGAAGTAGATTAAACAAGTCATGAATTGTGAATGATAACAAAGGTTACTGGTACTCTTCAGCACCAATATAACAAGTAGTACCAATATAAATTCCATGTTCAAGTGGATACTCAGTACATGTCCTGCACTGATAATAGATTCAGTGGCCTATTGAAGTTGGCCTGTTGAGCCATGCAGCTTGTGTAATTCAGACATGAAATGGACAACTAATGTTTTGAGCATGTATTCGTCTTGCAACATACCATGAATTAGTGACAAGAGGATTAACCCACGTTAAGTATTGCAGCAATATCTCAATGCAACATATAATCTAACACATAAAATCTGCCAATAAGTCGTACAACAGTACAGGCTTAAATTTTGATTCATAGCCACCATAAAAATTTTGTGATAACTAAGAGCGCAGAAGAAGAAAATACTGAAAATTGACCAGTTTAAAATGGGAAACGATCATGCCACTCTAAAGGAGCGGCATATGATCAAATCCCCCTTTGTAAATGAATCAGAGGTAGTGAGATTTCCATGTAAACAACTCATTTCCGATACAATCAAGCAGAGCATGGTCATTGCAAAGGTAAAAACAAATAGATGTCACCAGAATACCAGACAATCATAATCACTAGCATCAGTAATAAGAGGAGGCCAATACTAGAAAAGGATTCACATATGAACTGCCCAATAGCTTTAATTCCAATCCCAATAAAGAAAAATGGGATTGAAGTGACTCAGGTGATATAGCCAACATAATTTAGTCCAATCACAACAAGAGTTATGGTTAGCAAAAATATTATTCCTCATTCCTTAAATTCATCCAGCAACTATGAAATTATCCATATCAATATATCATCCCTAAAACTTCACGTTTTGGATCATTTTTGTCAATCGACCCATGTGGCATCAGAGGTCAAGTAGTTGAGGTGTCAAAAAGTTAACATATATCCATCAATAGTAATAATCACCAAACCTTGCTAGATGGCCATGCAAGCTCCTCTTCCCTCATAGGACCTGGATGCTTCTGCAGACGCACGGCTATGGGTGGAGGTTGACGCGCCTGGCTTGTAGGGCTTGATCTACCAAAATCATCACTAGTCAGAAAGCATACACCAAATAATCAAACAAAGTAGAGAAGAAACATGGTTCGGTGATTACCTTGCTAGATGGCCATGCAATGGACCTTGTGACGGCATCACCGACATATCATAAACCATCATATTGATAAGGCAACGTAGCATCCCTTCTAATAGCAACATTAACAATAACCTCGTAACACTCCTTCCCAAGAGTATCTCCGCCAACAATAGTGTCTTCATCAACTGATAGAATTGTTGCTTTAGCAACAGGAGTTTCAGGACCAGTCCAAGCATATAGAAGCACATCCGTACCAATCTGAAAACATTTAACTCATAAATATGGAAATAAAAGGTATTTAAATATGTAGGTAAGGATGATAAGATTACGAGGCTTTCATCTTGGTGGGTCGAGAGGCCTTTTGAGGAGACCCCTGTAATAACTCTTCTACGCACAAAGGTCTCTTCGTCATCATCTTCTTCAACCCCAACCGTGTTATCATTATCTTCTTCGCGGACACCTCTTGAGTTCTATGCCAAATCAGTGTATTATTAGACTGTTACATGAAAGATGAATAATTAATGTAATTAATAGATATGGATTTGGTTCATTACTTGCCGAGAATTAGAACCATGTTGCGAGATAGGAGTATCCACATTAAGCCCTCCTTGTGACATTGACATCAACTGGTACAGTTGTTGCTGCATTTGTTGCATCTGTTCTTGCATTGTGTCCATGCGTTTTTCAGCTTCTCGATGTGCTTCAATTTCCACTAGTAACATTGTGGTCATTTTACCCCGTGTACCCGGTGTGCCGACATCTTGAGGAGTTGGCCCTTGACCTAATAGACAGACACGCCCCCTTGGCTCCTTCATTCCACAAACTTGTGCATAAAGATCACTATCTTGAATACTTTTTTCCTTCCACTCAGGATGGTTTGCCGCTGCTTCAGTGAGTTGTTTATGCAAAATGTATTGTCTTGAGTTCTAATATGTGTTCAACTTGTACAATCTCTAAGTAATGGCTATTGTTACACTAGATACTGATTATATGTCTAGAAAACTGACAAATCCATGTGCCTACTTACGTGCAATTTAAACCACTCATGAAAGGTCTCGTAATGCACACGGTTGATTTCTCGTCGACTTCGAAGACCAATAGAGGAAATATACTCAAGATGCTTGCTACAAAGGTTGAATTTATCACCTGACAGGAGAGAAATAAACTTATAGCCTAAACAACTGAGATAACTTACTTTAAGTATGGTTCTATGTTGTCATAGTTGAATAAAACATATCTGTGGGCTTGAATCCAAGTTTTGTCATCTAACATGACAACAGACTTGCCAGCCAGCCCTCTACCAATGTTGCAGAAGAAAGGACTTGTATCACCAATTTACATATCCAAAGCTTCATTATTCATAGCTCTTCGATTAAAACGAGTCTCGCCATCTAGATAGCGAGAGCAAAATGTCAAGCTCTCGTCAAGTTACGAAGCTTTGAGAAATTCTTACAGCTTGGATATAGATCTTGTCCAGCATCAGCTTCCAAGTTATGAAGAGATTCTAAATAAGCATTATCCTGACCCGAAGCACAATCATCTTCAAAATCTCCCCTGTCATCTAAACTACCTGCTAGGTCTCTAAGCAAATCCAAAATATCATCACCCTCATTCCTCTCATCGACCTCATCACAATGTGGTGGTTCTGTGAAAGAAGATCCACGCTCCCGATGAAACATCCAGTGCCTATATCCTTCTACAAATCCCTCACATACCAGGTGCTCACGAACTTTGGTTTCTTCTCTCTAGTAGGAGTTGACACATCTTTTGCAAGGACATAATATTTTGTTCTCGACTAATGATTTACTAAATGCATAGCCTAGGAATCTGGTAAGCCCTTGTAGATACTCCTCTGTATGCCTAAATGAATCCATTGAAGAAATTTAAATACATGTTGCATCTAATTTCAACAAGTTTTAGCAACTTAGAAATTTTAAAAAATGATGTGTTGTACCTAGGTGCATCCATCCAACTTTTATCCATGCTAGCCACACACTTATAATTTCTAATGACTCCTGATAAAATGATAGAATAATCAAAATAAGTATGCAATTAGTAGAAAATACACAAGGTGAAATATATACATTATAAAGATAGGGTAGGAATCATATGGGGACCAGAAAATTTGTAAGCATAGTTGTTATGGCGGCGCGACGCGGTGAGGTGCCGGACCACCTTCACACCTTTTAGGCGAGTATGGCATGCAGCGAGGCGATACCATACTCACTTCATAGATTTTGTATACCGATATATGATGTATATTATAATCAACCTTAGAAAAAGCATTATGCGCTATGCGTGCGGTGGCCTCCCACATAGCGCTTAGGCAATTTATGCGCGCTTCTACGACGCTTAAGCATTGTTGACTTTGTCAATGGAATGACAAAAAAACACGCATAAATCATAAGTGCCAAATCACAGATGGCTCACGAGTGCCAAATCTGGTCAGCTTGCTCACTTTTCTCACGCTTCGTGCTTGTATGCTCGGTCGCACATAGTAGTAACGTTTTGTTTGTATCGTCCAATTTTGGCAGGGATTGCGGGAAGCAGGTCTACCTAGGTGAGCTCCTATTGTAGTATCCAGGCTAAATTTAAGTGCTAATTTGGGTATGCTTAGCTTGATTTCAATTTTTGGTCCTGCTTTTCTTTTTTTTCAGGTGGTTTTGATACTGCTCATGTTGCAGCGAGGTTATATATGTGCACCGGTTGTATTTGTGCTAGTTGACTTTTGTGTTTGTCAATGTGCTGAGATTGTAGAATCCATTATGCAGGGCCTATGAAAGTGCCGCGATCAAGTTCAGAGGCCTTGAGGCAGATATTAACTTCAATTTGAATGACTATGAGGAGGACTTGAAGCAGGTAGTTCATGCCATATTGTTCAATTGTCGTATATGATTCTTTGGGTTCTCAACGGGATTCCTTGTGCGATGGTTTGTGATGCAAAAGTGTTTGTGTGCATTGTTAGATGCGCAATTGGACCAAAGAAGAGTTTGTGCACATACTCCGACGCCAGAGCACAGGATTTGCAAGGGGGAGCTCAAAGTATCGGGGCGTAACGCTGCACAAGTGTGGCCGATGGGAAGCTCGGATGGGTCAGCTGCTTGGCAAGAAGTAAGGATTGCTGAAAAATTGATTGCTCTTGCTTTAGCATCTTACAATACCCTTTATTACTAGCTCAGGACCATTTATTTTCAAGAAATAAATTAAGCATGACATGATGAACAACTAGAACAGGCCAATTGTTTTCGGAACATCATAGGTATTGGATGCTTGTAGCTTACTAGCTTCTTTAGGAAAGAACTAACTGAATCTTAATAGTATGGGGCATAATTAATTGAAGGAAAATGTTTATGTTTCCTTTGGTGATAGGTGAAAAATTTCACTCCAATGTTATCGGTTGTTTTTGCCACTTAAAAAGTTCTGCACATTCATGTTGAATTGTTGATTGACTGCTAGTATCGAATTTGCACTTCCTATATATTGCAATCTTTGTGCTCTTAAGATAACGACCAACATGAGCTCTCTTATGTTATTGTTCTACTAACAAAAGAATCACTCTGCAAATTTTCCCACTAAAATGCTATCTTTCGCGCAGATACATCTATCTTGGATTGTTTGACAGTGAAATTGAGGCAACAAGGTTAAGTTAGAAGTACTCTGCACTTCTCAGTTTGATATGTTCCTATAATTCCTATCTCATTTTCATATGTTCTCCAACTTGTAGAGCATATGACAGGTCAGCTATTCACTTCAATGGAAGGGAAGCTGTTACTAACTTTGATCCTAGTTCCTATGATGGAGATGTTCTACCTGAAACCGAAAATGAAGGTATTGTTTTTGTACTGTCTTTCTTTATCCACTAGAATGACACACATCCAAAATTTTATATTAACAATAGCATATTGGTGATTTTTTAGCAGTTGTGGATGGAGACAACATTGACTTAAATTTGAGAATTTCACAGCCTAACGCCAATGATCTGAAAACCTACTAGCACTAGTAATTAACAATTCCTCCTACTCAATACACCAATTGCTAACCGAGTGCCAAATCCACTAATTTCTAGACATTTGTTGGATGTTAAAGAGGAAAACAAGGAGAAGAAGGAGAAAGAGTACATACCTGGGAGGATAGGGAGCCGATGAAGACAACAGGGCTGCAGCAGGGGCTAGTGAGGACGGTGGCGAGGTGCGGGACGGTGGCGCGGTGCGGGACGGCGGCGAGGTGCACGCGGTGCGGCGAGGGAGGGACGGTGGCGTGGAGCGGTTCAGCGGCGCGGTGTGGGACGGCGGAGCGGTGAGGGACGGCGGCGTGGTGCGGCGGGACGGCGGCGCGGTGCGGGACGGTGGCATGGTGCGGCGCGGGGCGGGACGGCGGCGCGGTGCGGGTTGGACGGCGGCGTGGTGTGGAGGAGACGAAGTGTCGGGGGGCATGGCAGTGCATGCGCGTGCGGGACGATATATGGAGAAATAGTTTTGGGCCGCGCTAATTAAGCCCATTACCGACGGATGACATTTACCGACCGATGGTTCATCAGTAAAAAGACTATTGCCGACCAACTGTTTGACAATAAAAATATTAGCTTTTCCGACCAACAGTCTGATACGATATATAATTATTACCGACCAACAATTTGTCGCTAGTTGTACTGACCAATTGTCGGTCGGTATATGTTAACTTTTCCCAACAGACGTTGGTAGGGAATTCTGTGCTATGATGTAGTGTTCCCTGTGAAGTTTTCACATCAGGATTCAAGTTCGGAGCTTCAGTCGAATACATCTCCGAAGCTGAAGACACTCTGAACGGTTATAGTACCTTAAATTTCTTCTAAGCCCCTGAGCATGAAAATACTTCTTGTGTATACTGCTCTCCTTGCTATACATGTTATTTGGAGAAAGCGTATTCAAGGGGCTACTGTTGGAGGAAAATACTTCATCCCCATGGTCTTGAAAATTACAAGACAAAGACAAAATCATAAGCTCCAAATCCAAGACTTATCTCCGAACCAGAAGGGTTCGGAGTCGGAGGGTCCGTCCAGGCTCCGGTCTGAAGATACCCTCCGAAGGCTTCCCCTCCGCAGTGGAAAACAACTAGAAAGATGAGACGACTGCCATGTTTATCTCTTCAAACACACTTTACCATTTTAGCCCTATTCGGGGTACCGAAATAGTTTCCACTATGTCGGTTGTAATTGAGGGGTAAAAATGTCTTTTTCTTAGAGTTTTTACCTATAAATACCCCCTTCTTATCCTGTAATAGACATCGAATATTCAGATATTCAATACACAACTTCAAACTACTTCGAGCTATTATCCAATTTGAAGGCTTGAGATAGTCCGTTTTCGCAAACACTTCGTTTGTTAGTTTTAAACTTAGCGAACCTATTAGCGTAATCCGTTGCACCAACACATATCTTGAAATTAAATAATTAAACCATCTCATATATCAATTTTCAATAATCCTAACATCTAAATATTCTCCGCTCCAAAAAAATAGGTTTATCAATTTGGGTTAATTTTTTGTGCCATTACAATTTTTGCGGTTTGCCAATATGCCATCGATGTGTCACTGACAGATGAGGTCGCCACAATCACTAACAGTGACATATAAGTAATTTCTGAAAATTATAATGATATGTGAGTAATTTTTCCTTATCAATTAAATAAACATGATAACAAAAAATATCGTGCCAACGACGAAGTGACGTTCCGAGGGCTAAGGCGCAGTTTCGCAAACCACACCTTCGTTCTCTCTTCCTCCGCAGTGCCCCAGGCTCTCCCCTCCCGATCGCCGCCTCGCTTGCGCTGCTCCACTGCTCCCCATCCCGCCCTGGCTCCGGCCGTCCCCCTTCTCTTTCTCGTGGGCGGCGTGTGGCGCCGTACCAGCCAGGTACACTGGATCGATCCTCTCCCCCTCCTCGCCTCCGCGCGCGTCTGCTACGCACTGCTGCTTCGGTTCGAGATCGTGCGGGCGGGCCAGGTGGTTCGCCCGGCCGCGTGCTGGATCCATACCAGCGCTGGGTGTTTCGTATGCTTGTCCTGGTCCTACGGCGAGGTCGCGGAAGCCCGAACCCTCCGAGTTGTTCTGAGCTACATGTGTGTGGGTCTAGTAGTGGCCGCTCCGGCATACCCTGGTTGGTTGGTGGACATGGAATAGACATAATAAGCGAGCAGCCTCTCTTAACGGTAGGTTTTTGTGCTGTAGCAGAATGCATGTGGCGTGATTAGGATTTAGAATGCTTGCTAGCCTACGAAGGTCTGATTACCACTTTACCAGAGTCCCGTTTCTGCTTGCATATGTGCAATGGGGAGATAATTTTTTTTTGGTTGGTTGTCACTATACTGAATTGCTTACAAAATACTACTCGATGTTGATTGCAAACCACATGCTTCAGCGAGGGGAAGCTGCGATTGTAGTTGCATAGTTTCGTGTCATCCTTTCCTCTTTGTACTGCTGTTGAAAGCTTCTGCCCTATTTTGCAGTGAAACCAGACAAGAATGGAGAACATGCAGTACGCTGAAGAACTTGTGAAGGAGTTTCTTGTGTTCAGAGGCTTCACAAATACTCTGCAAGCATATGAGTCAGAATTGTCTACTGAAATTGGCAGGAACTTTCAAGTAGATAAGATACTAGATTTAGTGTTCTCAGTGTACATACCAAAGTATCAACTGGAGAGATTGCTAGGCCTGTTTACCTTTTTTAAGCAGTGCTTCATTTCACCTGCCGATGCTGAGCTTTTCTCAGCCATTGTTAAACTGGAGCAGTCACTGTTACGGTATTATGTTGTCAATGCTTTGAAATCTGGAAGACAAGACAAAGTAGTTGAATTCTTTGGTGCCAGTGGCAATTATCTTCTGCAGAAGCGTGAAGATTGGCTGGCATGGTTTGGTGCGTACTCTTAGTTCTTTGTCCAGCATTCTGTCAATTGTCAAATCTCATTCTTACCTTGTCATTCTTAATTATAATATGCAGCTATGCCATATATCACAAATCCAAGCTTGGATCCACAGTTCCGCATATATTTCTCCAAAGAATGGTCTGACACTTTGATTCTTTCATTTAGAAATTTTCTGAGCGGGACATTCAATGGTCTTCATATCCTTTAACAATACATTATCTGTTTTATACTTTTATTCCCCCTAAAGTTGGTTATATGTTTCGTATAATATGCAAGAACTCCTTAACTGGGATATAACTTTCCACTTTTATCCCCATTCTAGTTGATCATCAATGTAGTAGATTGTGTTTTTTTGAGTATGTGATTATTACGTATATATGAGTTAACAAACATATTATGGTTTGCTCAACACTGTCTTCTCCTTAACTTTTCCACGAATCCCAGCTCTTCTAAAGATCAGCACTGAAAAGAATACCATCAAATCCCTCAAGAATGACATAAAGCAACTGAATAACAAATTATCAGAGCTACAAGCATTGTTAGAGACAAAGGAGGCTGAAATATCTCAGTTGAGAAGGTAAAGCTATGCTCTTTACAGTCTAGACTACAATATTACTTATCTGCCTTCAAATGCACACATAGCCTTCATGGAGATGGGATGAAATGGAAAACTATGCTCACTAACTAATCTAATACTATCTTCATTTCCTATTAGACTCAATGTCCTGTTAATGTAGAGGATGAACTATGAAGTAAATTGTGACTTCTAAATTCTAATCATCAGCTGCACAGATATACAGCTGAATAGAGTAATAGACAGAAATTAGCAATTAGTGTGCTTTAGTTGTTTTGGTTCTCTAGCTTGCCTTACCAAGTTATTTTCTCAATATTCAAACCCCCCAAAACTCATTCCGTGGAGTTCATGTAAATGTCAACATTATGCTACCTTCCTCCCAAAGGAATTCTAAATGCCTCAATTTATAATGCAGGAATGGTAATGATATTGTGGGGAATATGAATGTTCCCAACTCTAGTGCAGCTGATTCCTTTCTCGAAGGACAAGGTATACCAGGAGTCTGTGAAGCATCCTCAATTTCAGTTAGCACTACACAGGATTTTGGTTTACAGTCTTTGAGTTCAGCGAAATCTTCTACAAGAGATGGGAAATTGCATGAATCTTCTCAGATAAGCAATGCAGGTTAGCTCTTATTACTAGATTCTTTCAATGAACATATAGGTTTCTTTACCATTTGGTTAGGCGAAGTGGCCAATGTTCTATTGTTATTTAACATCTACCAAAGCCTTTCAATCCCAAGCAAGTTGGGGTAGGCTGGAGTTGAAACCCAAATATTACCCCTTCCTTTCAACAATCCTATTATGGTTCAAATTAGTTTTATGCGTTGTCCAAAAATACTACCCTATTTTTTGACATTGTTCAGTGCTTCGATGTCTTATTCCTATTTACAATATAGGTTTATTCTTATATATGGCAGCAGTGAAGTATTGCATGTTTATTTTCTTGCAGAGAATGGGCAAATTGTGGTCACAGAGGATGACTTTCCTGAAGTGAAAGTGGATTTTCAGGTAAGCTATAACTTATCCCTAGTTGTATACAGTGTTAGAAAAATCGGTGATTGGTAACTGATCGGTCGACCACCGAGTAGGGATTAATCGGTTAATCGGAGGATTAACTGAATTAATCGGTCAATGAATTAATCGGTCAAATTGCATATTATTCGAAAAAATAACATATAAACCCAACCCCTCCAAGCTCCCAACTAGCAGAAGTTTAGTTAGTCTGCTCACACTCTCAAGTACAAAAGCACCGCTCCCAAGTAAAAAGCACTAATAAAGGGGTGGCAGAGGAGAGAGACACATTGGTCACGGGTGTTCTTTGCCTCCAGCTAACAACCACTCTTCCACTCCACCTCTTCTTCCTCTTCCAGTCTTCTGCTCATCTCTCCTTGCTACTCTCTTTCTCTTCTCATTTCTTGCAACAAATTAAACAACCAATGCAGCCAGGACTGAGCTTGAGCAGTGAGCAGCCGGCGAGGTGCTGACAGTTCACGGCGAGCTGGCGAGGTGCTGACGGTGAGCAGCCCATGCAGGGATGACGGCGCTCGCGCGGGAGGGAAGCCGCCGCCGACGGTGCTCGTGCGGGAGGGAAGCCGGTGACGACGACGTTCGCGCGGGACGATGGCGCTGCGGGGACGACGGCGGGACGGCTGGGATGACGGCGCGGACAACTCACGTCGAGGGCTGACGGCGGACGGCGGGCACTGCTCGCGGTGAGGCGGCGTCCAGATCTGGCGTGTGGCCGTGCACAAGAGAGAGGTAAAGGGGGAAAGTGACCGGGAGAGAGGGAAAGAGGTGGGCGGGTGAGCCAAAACCCTATTTTTTTGCATCTCCCCAGGCCGGACCGATTAATCGGTTGGCACCGATTAATCGGGTTGACCACCGATTAATCGGTTTGACCGACCGATTAATCGGTCCACCGATTTCTGGCCGATTTCAGCGAAAAATAACTGGACCGTGGCCGATCACCGATTAATCGGCCGATTTTTTCAACACTGGTTGTATATCATCCTTTTTTAGTTCCCTATATGACTAATCAAACCTGCTAACAGGAAACATTTTTAGGCCATAACAGTTCAATTAGCTGCTGTCGGTTTTCTGCATCTGGATCAAATATTGCCAGCTCGTCCATTGATGGTACTGTAAGGTATTTGTGCTTTCTTAATTTTCCTTTGGTTGCCTAAGTGAAGTTTCTAGATTTTGATCCATTGGTTTTAAAACTCTTAAAAGAATCTGGACATATGATTCATCAACGCCATCATCCAAAAATGCCACTATATACTGTGGGTCTGAAGTCAGTGCTCTTTCTTGGGAATGCAGATCTGACCGCCTGGTATGTCTATGTTAGATTTTTGGATTGTGTTATATCAGTTGTTTTTACAGCATTTGTTCTTTGAGACATATTTAAGACTTTTATTTTATCACCCATTTCTCTTGACAATAGCTGCTCATAGGCACAGCTAATGGAGGCATTAAAGCTTGGAATGCTGATGCAAAAAGAGTTGTTTGCGATCTCAGTACATCAAGAGACTTTCCCAGGTTATGCCTGTTTACTTTCATGTTTGTCGCTTAAGTTTATGCTAATGGAGCTTCTTGGTTTCTGGCAGTGTGTTAGATTTGAAGTGTAGCCCTGTAGAACCTGTGTTTGTCTCTGCAGCTGCATCAAGAAGGTACTTTTTGGATCTTATATTTCATAAGATATCCAATTATCCATTGGCCATTACTACTTAATGAAAATAGGGGTGTCTTTCTCATACATAACAGGGATCATTGCATTTCTGTTTTGTAACAGAAGCTTTGATCCAATTTTCATTTTACGTATCAGTTTAAACACTATAAAAGGACTTTCAGCATTGTGTACCTTCTAGATTTCTGGCACTGCTATATGGTTATAGTCTAAGTGGCATTTGCTTATTTTGAGTTTTGAAATACTTTTCAGACCTGGATCAGCTATATTTGACAGAACAGGATTTGCTTCCTTGACTGTATGGCATATGAAAACATGGAAGCCTGTGGTACTTCATTTGCTTATCCCCTTATCTTAAGTTTATGCGTGGAGATAAGTGGATTCTCTGCCATTAAACTCTTCATTCATAATAATTTCTTTTTCTTCTATTATGAAAGACAGTCCTACCACTTGGTGAGGACCCACCTGCTATTACTTCAGTTTGCTTCAATCACAATGGAAAGATATTGGTAGCTTCTGCAACAGATGGAATGATTCACATGTTCGGTATCCTTTTTATTTTAATAGTTATCCATCATATATATATATATTATGTTATTTTGCCTTTGATCTAGAATCTGGTATCATTATTGCTCTAGAAATATAACACTTTGTATGAGATCCCATGCAATTTTGTGATTGTTTGAGCCCTCCTTAACTGCACATAGACATGTCTGCTGGTCTTCAAATCACTGGATGGCCTGCCCATGATTCCCCTGTCAGCTCTGTCCTTTTTGGACCTGCTGAAACTAGCATCTTTAGTTTGGGCTCAGATGGAAAGGTATGTAGTCCCTTTTAGTAACAACATTGATGTACATTAACATGGTATAGTACTAGTTTGGATTTTGGCCGCCCAGCTGGATCCTTTGGTTATAAAAATAACAAGCTTCTTTATTTCTCCAAGAGTAAATTCCTTTTTACCCCTCAACTGTACAAATTTTTCTTTTGTATTCTTTCATGGTTCTCATGATTTGATGTCATGTTTACTGGTTTTTTAGATATTTGAGTGGAGCTTGCACAATCAAGGTCAGATTCTTTGGTCAAGAGATTGTAGTAGGTAAGAACATCTGACATTTGGTGAATCATTATTGAATCACAAAGGGCAGCTAATGTTACTATTAGAAGAGGAATAGTGGACTGTATTGAAATTGAATTCATATGGGGAATACGGGGGTACATTTATAGTGAAAACAGTAGGTAAACCTCCCCTGGATAAACCTCCCTAGGAAAGCACATTACAGGGTAAAACTCCCCTAGGTGGTTCACCACCGGAAAACAGTAGAAGGCTCTAGAACATGTACTAGTAGAAAGGCTCTAGAACATCATAGCCCAAGGTGGACCGTCGAGTATCTGGACAACCAGCCTAGTCAGCATCCGTGTAGAGTCAGCATCCGTGTAGATGATCAATTCAGAAGACAGAGATCGGCGAAGGAGTAAGCCATGGTCCAAGGTGCGATGCGCTTGACAGCCGTCAAGTGAGGTTCTCTTGGATCATGCATATGAAGACACACCTGTTGAACTGCATAGGCGATATTAGGCCGTGTGAATGTTAGATACTGGAGAGCACTAGCCGGGCTCCAGAACTGAGTGGGATCAACAATCGGAGGTCCGGAGTCGGAGACGAGTTTGGCCTGAATATCAACAGGAGTGGAGTATGGCTTGCAGTTGGTCATGCCTGCACGCTCGAGAATGTCTTGGGTGTAGTGGCGTTGGTGAAGAAACAATCCGCTATCACGACGTTCAACAGTGATTCCTAGGAAATGATGAAGTGAGCCCAAGTCCTTCATAGTAAACTCCCTCTAAAGTGCGGAGATTGTGCGATGCAGAAGCTCATTGTTGGATGCTGTCAAGATGATATCATCAACATAGAGCAAAAGATGCACTGTCTCATGACCACGACGAAGGATGAACAAGGAAGTGTCGGACTTAGCCAAAGCAAAACTCAAGCTGATGGATGGGCCAGTTGCGAGATAGCGCCAAGGAGAGCACCGTGCAAATGGTGGTCGACTTGACCACTGGGCTGAAGGTCTCATCATAGTCGATTCTTGATCGTTGAGTGAAGCCACGTAGGACCCAGGCCTTGTATCGCTCAAGCATGCCTTCGGCCTTGAGCTTATGTTTGAAAATCCATTTGTCGGTGACTATGTTGGAGCCGGGTGGATGCCGCACCAAGTCCCTTGTGCTGTTGGAGAATAGAGCGCGATACTCTTCCTCCATGGCCGCGCGCCAATTTGGATCGGCAAGGGCCTCCCGAACTGACTTCGGGATAGGGGAGAGTGACTGCACGAAGAGAGATGGAACAGGTGGTGTTGGAGGGGCACGTCGGCGTTGTCGAACGTACACATGCTTGAATGCTTCGTCAGTCCTGTTGAAGTCCCGTTGAAGTCGGCGAGGAGCAGGGGGATCAACAAGTGACTGGGAACATTGTGTCGGACGCAAGGGAGCATCAGGAGTTGGGGAAGGAGCGTCGTATGGTGCGGGTGTCACCAGGGAGTGCTCGGTGGCCGTGTGTGGCTCGCTAAGAGGAGCCACACACGGGAGTGGGTCAGGAGCAGACGTGGGCGTTGCCGCGTGTGGTGTGGTCGGTCCTGCAGGAAGATGGATGCATGTGGGTAAAACCATAGGGTTCGTCTCCAAAAAATCAAGATCATTAGTGGGACGGGGTAAGGCAGCGAGAGGGAAAACCGCCTTATCAAACACAACGTGTCGGGAGATCACGATGCGATTGGTGCAAAGATCAAGACAACAGTAGCCCTTGTGATGGTCGGAGTACCCAAGAAAGACACAATAGGAGGATCTGGGAGCAAGTTTGTGTAGAGCGGTAGCAGACAAGTTAGGATAACAAGCGCAACCGAATACACGAAGGTGCTCATAGGAGGGTGTTGTACCATATAGGGCGAAGAAAGGACAAGGAGTGCTGATCGTCTTGGTGGGAAGGCGATTCAGCAAGTATGTAGCGGTGTGGAGACCCTCGGCCCATTAGCGTGATGGCAAAGAAGCCTGAAACAACAAGGAGCGAATGATGTTGTTTATGGAACGAATGATACGTTCGACTTTACCATTTTGTGGAGAAGTGTAAGGACATGACATCCGAAGGAGAACGCCATGGGTGAGGAGAAAAGATTGTGTGGATGAGTTGTCAAACTCACGCCCGTTGTCAGACTGGATGGTCTTGGCTGTGCAACCAAACTAAGTGGACACATGAGCGAAGAAATTGGAGAGAGTTGTGAAAGTGTTAGATTTCAATCACAAAGGAAAAGTCCACAAAAAATGGGTAAAATCATCCATAATGACAAGATAGTATTTGAAACCAGAAATACTAAGAACAGGTGATGTCCACAGATCACAATGAAGTATCTCAAAAGGTTTCGTAGTATGTGATAGATGAATAAAAAGGCAGTCTAGTATGATGGCTAAGCTGACAAGCATAACATAACTGATTTATGTGAGGTTTGGGACAGCTAATGGCAGTAGAGCTGGCTAACTTGGCGAGAGTGTCTTGGCCGGGGTGACCGAGAGGAAGATGCCAAGTGGAAGTAGTAACGGTAGAGTAAGCATGAGGAAGAGCAGTATGTGAAGGCAGATGGAGGGTGTAGATGGGACCCACGCTATTGGACCTGATGATCACGTTCCGAGTAGAAAGATTCTTCACAGAAAAACCAAAAGGATCAAACTTCATGATCAAACTCCATGGAACAAGAATTGTCAGTGGTAAATTGACGAACAGATAAAAGATTCTGAACAATGTTAGGGGCAACAAGAATATTGTGTAGATAAGAGGTCCTAGGAGAACCGAGTCACCTACGGAGGTAACTGGCAGTACAGAACCGTTACCTACAACAATGGAGGAAGGAGTACTGGAGTTGGGTGGGCGAAAAATAGGGCGAAAAATAGAGACGTTATCGGAATCTGGAGTGGTATGATTGGAAGCACCGGAGTCGGCAATCTAGTTGGTAATCAGGGGGGGTGTCAACTCCATGGTGTGGAACGAGTTGGCCAGCGAGAGCTGATCCCAGGAGCCGTTCCACGGGTTCCATGGTGTCGTTAGGGCGGAAGACAGAGGAGCTTGCTGTAGACCATGGTAGACGGGTAAGGGTGCCAAAGGTGGTGCGTGGACCGGTCCAACCTGGCGGGGAGGAATGTAGGACCGAAAGTAGCGACCAGAGGGGGGGGTGAATGGACGCCTAAAAATTTCTTGCTAAACTATGATCTAATTCCAACACCCACACAAACTTAACTAAACAAATAATATTAGCAAAACAAATTACTAGAATTAAAGTTGTCTAGACTAAAAAAGATCGGTATCTTAATTTAAATGATATTAAAGATAAACTAAATAAGAATACTACAGTAATGAAACCCACTAAATAAATTACGAGATATTTATATTTCAGTCTAGAAATAAAATATTAATCAACTGAATAAAAACATGGATCATCCAGATATTAATTCAGAAATAAATCTAAAATATTCCATGTAAACCTAGAATGAAAATATTACTGCGACTAATACTAATTTTTCTTTTTACACGAGCAGATTAAAGATATTTAAATAAAAATATGCGAGTACTGAAAATTATTTTAGCAGATTAAATTACCCATGAAATTTCTAAATAAATTTTCAGCTAATTAATTAATAGATGATTATCTCTAAAAAATTGATCAACCAAAAAATAGGAGATTAAAACTTTTTACATGCATGCATACACCGGCGTGAAACAAATCTACAGGAGCAACAAAAAATGGTTGCGCCTCGGGAACCGTGCGCATCACAGCCGCACTACTGCATGCATCAACTAGCGTTTGGAAAATTCACCGTGTGCTGCTGTTTCTCACCGTGGTCAAGAAAAAAAACCCGTCTTGATTGCCTGTGTTGCCGAAGCCGCCGAAAGACCACACAGGAGTCGCACGCAGCCTCGTTTTGCGCAGCATGCGGCGCCCTGTGTGGCCTGCTGCTTGGGAGCTTTGCGCACGGCTTTACGCGAGGAGAAAAAATAATTGTGCTGCGAAGAAAAAAAAACTAGCGCAAGGTGGGTCCCGCCGTTACCGTGGAAACACGCAAAGGCTTCGTTTCCTCCGCCAGAAATCGCCAGAAGTCGCCGTCGACTGTGCTTCGCGACTTCAGTGGGGCCTGCGGTGAAGTGGAAGCAGAAGTCGCTCGCGCCGGCACGTAGCAGTGTTTTGATTTCGCCGGAGAAGAGAAAGCCAGGCCTGTATATTTCGCCGGCGGCACGAAGAAACTATGGCGACAAAAAAAACTGTGACGGAAAAAATTTGTTGGACTGTAGATTGTAGATTGATCTTGTAACTAAAACAGTCAACTATCCCCAACGGGATAGAGGCCTATTTATAGGCAAATCCTAATACATGAAAAGACTACTTTACCCTCGGGTAAAATAAACTAACTCTAAAATAAATTCCGAAAATTACTAAAATATTCTTAGAAAAATTACCTAACTTAAATAAAAATATTCTAAACTTAGAAACTAAATATTAATATCCTAAAAAACACATTAAACATAGATTGTCAGTTTTACGCCGAAACTGACAAAGCGTCCACCGTCTTCGCACCGGGTACCCGGATTGGGCCGACCCGACCCCGCAACTTCCTCAGCCCGGCAATCGCTCGCCGCCCGTGTACCTGAGTCAAACCCAGTCAACAGACCAGTGGATCATCTGCCGCTCCTAGCCATGTACCCGGATTGGGCCAGCCTGACTCCGCGGCTCCTCTGCCCGGCCGTCGCTCACTGCCCGTGTACCTGAGTCACATGCGCCTCAGACTCGGCAGGTCTTCATCTCTCCCTTCCTTTGACTTCCGTTGACAATGACTCATCACATCTGGAATATCAAAACCATATTCTTCAACATGGTTTCTCAATCTCCCCCTTGATGAGTGCATTGTCAACACCCTTTTTCAGCTCATCTCCAGAACCTGCAAAACATGTGGAAACAGAATAGAAGAAAGAAAATAAAGGTTTAACCCTAATAACCAAAAGCCAAACAAAAGCACGAAAACGGTCATTATGGTTAACTAAAAATAAAGCCTCAAAAACAAGTGCAATCTCAAAATTACCAACAAGGAAGAAAGCTAAAAATGTACTCCAAAATTTCTCCCCCTTGACAAATGGACTCATCAAGTGAGACTAAATGCACTTTAAAGAGACATAAACACAAACTCCCCCTGAAATGCAGCCCCCCTCAAAATATGCCATGAATGCAGATGGAGTGCAGGTGGAGTGTGAAAAGCATGCTTCTTAGATATGATTAATTGCAATTACAACATCTAACAAGTATAGCAAAAGATATACTGTCGAAGATACATGACATGATCAGTGCAACAAATGATATCTAAAGAAAGTCATTAGCACACATTTTTCGATTTTTTTTCAAACAAAAGCATCACCACATTTTCTAGTTGACTAGCAAGGTAAAACATGAGATGCAAAAGCTAACTAATATCTACCAAGATAAGCATTGTCCAAAACAAAGTGCTTCAGCAAACTTGTCATCTTTTTAAAATTTTCAAACTTTTTCCTTATATTTTTCATTTCTGCCAGGGGTTATTTGCATGTCAAACCTTATGCTAACCGACCAAGTCAAGCCTAGGCCAGAACTGGACCATCAGAAGCTTAAGACATTGGTCTTGGCATACATTACATCGTCCTAGTTCATACCAAAGTGCTATGGTAAGCAGTCCAGAACAATGCAATGCGACAAAAGCAAACCCACCTGGATCTTTTCATAAAAAAAATGCATAAATTTTTATTATTTTTATAGCACATTTTTCATATTTAAAGCATATAGATGTCCAAGTTGCATATCTGCATCTAAGTAAGTATCTAGCTACAAGGCATGTAAAAGGTAGCGAAAGCATTCAGCCTACACATGCTAGTTACCAGAAGCAATGGTGATCATTTTTCAATTTTAAAGCATAAAAGCCATGCATATGACACATATCAGATATATCATGTGAACTGAACTAGAACATGATCATCGACAAGTAATCAAAAAACATATACTAGCTGGAGAAAGTAAAGCAGATTAATCATATAGCAGAAGCAAGCTCAAAATGTGGTTGATGATTATGCATGATATGAACGCACACACAAAAAGACTTAATAAAAATAAAGAAGGAAAAAACTGATACCAATGAAAAGGTGACTTAAAATATCCTAAAAAAGGATACACAACTCCCAAAAACACGATCAATAATCATGAGTGGGACCAAACGGTCCAATGCCAGGTTTAGTAAAAGTGTTGAACCAGTGTCGAGCCATCTGCGCGTATGTAGGAAAGCAAACGGAATCATATGAGTCTGGACTGAAGCGCGGATCAAAGTGTGGTCCTCTGTTCTGCCTAAAATCACGGTCACGAGGTCCAAAACCGTATCCATAACGATCTGGAACTCTGCCGGAACGGAAACCACCCTCCGGAGCACGATCATAAAAACCGTCTCCTCTACCACCACCTACACGATGTGGCCTGGCCTCTAGCCTCTCTCTACGTCGAGGAACTCTCTGTCTACCACCCTGCTGGTAGAACTGCTCTTGCCCACCTCGAGCTCTCTCTGCTCGCTCAACCCGCTTCCTCCTGAAGCAAAACTCCTCAAGATGTCCGTCTCTCTGACAAAATTGACAGTGATAGGTAGGCTTCTTAGGATGTGGTTGAGGCTTGGGAATCTTAGGCATGGTGGTATTTGGTGTAGCATCTTTGGTGTGAGAGGGTCCAGATAAAGAATCAAGAGAAGTGTGAAGAGTTTTAGGCTTTGGGATCCAGATCTGCTTCTTAGGTGGAGCTTTAGGTTGTTCTTGGATCACTCCATCCTTGGGCTGACTATCCTTAAGGGACTTAGTGGAGTGAGTCTTGGGATATCTCTGTTCGGGAGTCTTCTTACTCTACTCCACTGCTCGGCTAATGGCGCTCTCAAAATCAGCCTTGGTATAGGTGTAGCCTACCCCAAACCCATCCTGTCTCTTGAACTGCTGGATCATCATACCGAGTTGTGGCTCTTTAGCACTGATCCAACTCAGGATTGAACGGAGGTAAAAGTTCTCGTTCTGAACATCAGCTAGTTCCTCTCTCAAAGAAGCTAACACCTCCACCTGTGACAAGCAGATCTCACACTCTTTATCAACTTCGACAGACTTCTCAGCTTTTAGCTTGATCAACTCCATTCTAATAGACAAACAGTTCTCACAAACAGTGGGTGGAACTGACAAGGTCTCAAGCTCTAGCTTAGTCTGCTCCAACTCACCTCTCACTCTAGCTAACTCGCTCAACTGCTCATCATTCTTGGCTCTCAGCTCAGCTATACTAGATAAATGAGATGGGTAGTCTACACAGGGTACAACGACAGTGGCATGAGCATCTTTTAGCTCCTGCTGAGCGCTCTCAAGCTCAGTGGCCAATGCGTCTCTCTCATCTACTCTCTCTGTGTACCTGGACTTAAGAGTCGCCAGGTCACACAACAGCACCTCACAGTTAGGGCACTCACCACTATCACCCAAGCAAGGGGAAGAAGATAGACTCTCAATTTTGCCATTTGCTGTGGCAAGCTTACTCTCAAGCTCATCTATCCTCTTCTTAGCCCCTCTAAGCAGTTTCTCCCTATACTTCAACTCCTGACTGTTCTGTTCATAGTAAATTATTTTAGCAGATTAAATTACCCATGAAATTTCTAAATAAATTTTCAGCTAATTAATTAATAGATGATTATCTCTAAAAAATTGATCAACCAAAAAATAGGAGATTAAAACTTTTTACATGCATGCATACACCGGCGTGAAACAAATCTACAGGAGCAACAAAAAATGGTTGCGCCTCGGGAACCGTGCGCATCACAGCCGCACTACTGCATGCATCAACTAGCGTTTGGAAAATTCACCGTGTGCTGCTGTTTCTCACCGTGGTCAAGAAAAAAAACCCGTCTTGATTGCCTGTGTTGCCGAAGCCGCCGAAAGACCACACAGGAGTCGCACGCAGCCTCGTTTTGCGCAGCATGCGGCGCCCTGTGTGGCCTGCTGCTTGGGAGCTTTGCGCACGGCTTTACGCGAGGAGAAACAATAATTGTGCTGCGAAGAAAAAAAAACTAGCGCAAGGTGGGTCTCGCCGTTACCGTGGAAACACGCAAAGGCTTCGTTTCCTCCGCCAGAAATCGCCAGAAGTCGCCGTCGACTGTGCTTCGCGACTTCAGTGGGGCCTGCGGTGAAGTGGAAGCAGAAGTCGCTCGCGCCGGCACGTAGCAGTGTTTTGATTTCGCCGGAGAAGAGAAAGCCAGGCCTATATATTTCGCCGGCGGCACGAAGAAACTATGGCGACAAAAAAAAACTTTGTGACGGAAAAAATTTGTTGGACTGTAGATTGTAGATTGATCTTGTAACTAAAACAGTCAACTATCCCTAAGGGGATAGAGGCCTATTTATAGGCAAATCCTAATACATGAAAAAACTACTTTACCTTCGGGTAAAATAAACTAACTCTAAAATAAATTCCGAAAATTACTAAAATATTCTTAGAAAAATTACCTGACTTAAATAAAAATATTCTAAACTTAGAAACTAAATATTAATATCCTAAAAAACGCATTAAACATAGATTGTCAGTTTTACGCCGAAACTGACAAAGCGTCCACCGTCTTCGCACCGGGTACCCGGATTGGGCCGACCCGACCCCGCAGCTTCCTCAGCCTGGCAATCGCTCGCCGCCCGTGTACCTGAGTCAAACCCAGTCAACAGACCAGTGGATCATCTGCCGCTCCTAGCCATGTACCCGGATTGGGCCAGCCTGACTCCGCGGCTCCTCTGCCCGGCCGTCGCTCACTGCCCGTGTACCTGAGTCACATGCGCCTCAGACTCGGCAGGTCTTCATCTCTCCCTTCCTTTGACTTCCGTTGACAATCACTCATCACATATGGAATATCAAAACCATATTCTTCAACATGGTTTCTCAAGGAAGACCGTAGGGGAGGGCGCCGATCATCATGGCCTGCGGGCACGACTGAGGAAGTTGGAGCTTGACCCTCCTGGACCTTGCCACATAGTGCCAAGCTAGGGATTGAAGAAAGAGGGCCAAGAAGAGTTGGCGCTTGGTCCTTTGGGCGGGATGTTGGTTGTATTGGTGCTGTTGCCGCCACCAGTACCACCACCGCGATTACCGCTGTTGTTCCTCCGCTTGCCATCGTGCTGTGGACGACTGGACGTGGCTGGGACTGCTGTTGTCCGGGTGGGCGCACCTGTCCAGTAAGAGATGAGGCAAAAAATGTCGTGGATGGTGCAGCTGCGGCCCTGTATTTCTTCCAGGCAGAGATCATCACGAACAATGCTGAAGGGAATGGTGACTGGTGCGTGATGGTGCCGTGAAGATGCTCATATCGCTTGTTCAGCCCCCGCAGAACATTGAGAACGAGGACGCGGTCAGTGACACCGGCATCGAGGTCATTGAGCGAGTCGGTGAAGCCCTTCATCTTCCGGTAGTAGTCGTTCATAGTCAGATCGCTTTGAATGAAGTTGCGCAAGAGGGCGTCGATGTGGAGGGCGCGGGTCTCGTAGTTGCCGATGAACTGGTTCTCGAGAGCCAACCAAGCATGACTCCGGCGGCTTGAACATGAAGGTTGGCGATGACCGCAGCTTCATAGTTGGCAGCCTCCTGTCGTTGCGATGCGCTCTCCGTCTTGGGAGAAGAGCGGTCGAGCTGCAGAGCAGCGAGGCGCGCTTCGGCTTCTAGAGTGGCTGCCAGTTGGCGCTCCTCCAGAAGCTTGGCAGTAGCGAGGACACGGGTGGGCGCAGCGTTGGCCTTTGACTTTGCGGAGTTGGCAGCAGCCACCAGGGCATCGAGTTTCTATTGAAACTCGGCATCGGCGGTGGCTTGGCGAGTGTCGTCGTCGGCCATGCGGCACACCAGGAGAGGGAAGAAGGGGAGAGGGATGGGTAGGGCAGCGCACCAGAGAGGTGGCACAGAACTAAGGCAGAAGAGCAGAAGCAAGAAAATCTGGAAGAGGAATAGTGGACTGTATTGAAATTGAATTCATATGGGGAATACAGGGGTACATTTATAGTGAAAACAGTAGGTAAACCTCCCCTGGATAAACCTCCTAATCCCTGGATAAACCTCCCTAGGAAAGCACATTACAGGGTAAAACTCCCCTAGGTGGTTCACCACCGGAAAACAGTAGAAGGCTCTAGAACATGTACTCTTAACAGTTACTATATTTATTCACATAGGTGATATTTGAAACTGATACAAACAATTTCAAACTTTGTATGTTTAATAGTCACTCTAAAATCCTGTTAAGACCTCTGTGCTACATTATTCCTCTAAATTTCTTTATGGCAAACCATTATGTCATGTCACATGGACTTGACACCATTTTTTCAATCCATGTTGGGGAGGAAACCAAATAGTCATCCCTTGTGGTAGAAGCAGTAACTTTTTATTCCTTCTGCTTGATTAATCTAATACAATTTACTACTATTTATAGAACTAATTATCCTACTTTATCTGTAACAATGGAATCCTATCTTTACTCTTTTGAAATCCTAACAACAGATCTAACTCTGCTTTATCTCTAATAACAAAATCTTATTCTATCTCTTAACTTGCTAATCTTATGCTAATCAAACTCTATGAATCCTGCTGCTTAAGGACTCTTTGCCGACCATAACATCTCTCCTTCTAGTCGGAGCAGGAGTAGGAATTAAATAATTCCTTCGGCATGCTTTATTCCATGTCCCTTATGGGGTATTTATAATCCTAATAACAACTTAATCTGCTATCTTTATCTCTATCTTTAAAATAGAAATAATCCTAACTAATCTTATCTTAACTAATTCAATCTAATCTGCACATAACAATCTCTCTCCCTTAGAAACTAGCTTGTCCTTGAGTTGAAAATCCGGATAAGAAAATGATCTCGAGCAGATCGTTGTCACCACCGCTCACGTAGTCCTCATCTTCATCACGTTCGGCGCCATTGTTCTCTCTAGCCGTCGCCAGAACGGTCCCCTTGTTGAAGGTGAGTGACCGGATCGACAGGGTGCACTGAACAAGATTGCTCTGGAACACCCCATCTGGAAAAGGATAGAACTTGACGGAGTGGTCAATTGAGCTGGAGGACAGCGACGCGTCGGATCTAGGCGCAACGGCGAGTGTCGTGACGCCTCCCAGAGCTTCACCACACATCCTTTTATTGATAGACCAAGAGATTTCTCAGCCACAAGGCTTTCATGGTGCTAAGTAATGAGGAATTTGGTGCCATCTTCGTCAGCAGGTGGAGGCAGCGGCTAGGGCGTCGGATCGGCCGCGTAGTTTTCCGTGGAGTCGTAAAAGGAGCGAACGACGGAGTCGAGGGCCCCGTTGTGGCTCCCGAGGAAGAAGGTGGCCTCATAGGTTGTTGAGGTGACGGCGCATAAGGACTCCACCAGCTATTGTGCCTTCGTGGTCGATAGTGCTGCCTTGTCGGCCTCTCCGGTGGCCATCTCGGCGGCAGTGACTGTCCTCGCGTGAGGGCCTTCTTGATGAGGATGGGGTTGAGCGCCTCTCGGTCCTTCCTCTCTTGTGCTTTTGCCTCTGCAACTGGCGACGGTGACGACTCAGTGAAGAAACCTGTCATGTCGTAGGGCCAACTCGGCAGTGTGGAGGCCATTCGGGCCTCAAGGTTTGTTAGGCATGCCTCGACACCGGCGGCGACCTGCATCAACTGTGTGATGGCCTTGATCAAGGGATCGACCTTCGAAGCAGATGGGGCGGTCGTCGCCATTGTGTTTGGATCCTAGGAATCTGGCTGCTCTGGTACCGAATTGGTAGGAGTAGTAGCAGCAATTAAATAATTGCTTCTACTTGCTTTATTCCATGACCCTTATGCATAGTTGTTATGGCGTCGATATATCGACGCCATATCGCTATGGCAGTATTTTGCAATTCGGCACAGGACGCCACACCTATGGTGACCAACAGTGAAGGGCGGCAACGGCGCGGGCTGATTTGGCGGCAGAGCGACATAGAACAGAGGGAAGGAAAGGCAGAGGCCAGATGCACACCATGCGTGGTTAGGTGCGGCACGGACATGCGCGACGACTCGTGGTGAGGCTAGGTGCGCCGGTGCACAAGACGTGGGAGAGAAGAGGAGTGAGAAGAGAGGAGGGGAAGAATGGTCAGGCTGTTGGAGAGGGTGAGGGAGCTGAGAGATATGGGGGAGTGGGGGAGAGATTAGAGTTTAGAAATGGGCTTTAAATGGGATGGAATTTAAATAGACTATTTGGTCAAATTTATATAAATATATTATTT
Source organism: Zizania palustris (assembly GCA_019279435.1). Lineage (NCBI taxonomy): Eukaryota > Viridiplantae > Streptophyta > Magnoliopsida > Poales > Poaceae > Zizania > Zizania palustris. The sequence goes on along the minus strand of JAAALK010000082.1, from coordinate 103,588,794 downwards.
ATTAAACTTTAAATATTTTATTAGATATAATTTAAAATATATTTTTACAATTTTAATTATATATTTATTATTTGATAATGTATCTAAATAACAATATTGCAACATAATATTGTATTATCATGCTATATTACTATTGTTATTTGCAATTTAGTATACTTATATATTGATATAATTTTCTAAATCCTATAAGCTATTTTTCTATATTGACTGCCACATTGATGTGTCTATGGCGACGCCGCGCCGCGCGCCATAAGTACTGTAAAGTTGTGAAGGTGGTAGGTCACCACGTTTCGCCGCATTGCCGTAACAACTATGCCCTTATGGGATATTTATAATCCTAATAACAATCTAATCTACTATCTTTATCTCTATCTATCAAATAGAAATAATTCTAAAATCTTATCTTAACAAATTCAATCTAATCTGCACATAACATCTTCCCTCATAAAACAGCTCGTCCTCAACTAGAAATCCAGATAAGAGGAACAACTCCCATTATGTGCGATGGAGATCATGTGCAATGGAGGAGCATGCTTCAGCCTCACTAAGATATGGTGCATCCGTGAGAGGTCTGTGGGCTTGCTAGGCTTAGGTTCCTAAACGACTGTGATGTTAGCTATTTCATGTGGGATGAGCTCCGATATCGATTTCCAGTACTACTTGTCTGCCTCGGCATGACATTTCTCCTAGTTGGCTACGGAAATTTGAGCTGGTGGTGGCAGGATAGGGCTGGCACTGCTGGTGCCTTTGAAACCTAGCTCGGGGGAGAAGGGCGAGAACCTTCTAGAGACGTGGCTGATCGGGACCCCCTCGGTCTCCACGGCGATCACCACATCCTTGATGCCAGTATGCCACCATCGACGAAGGAGGCATAACCATCGTACCCAACATCGTCGTCATCTGCATCGAAGGAGGCCATGTGATGGTGGTGGGAAACACAGTGGAGGTTTTGGCTGACGCATTGGCGATTGGTTGTGTTTGTGTGCGCTGGACTATTACTATTTGGGTAGATGCAGCCGTAGTGGGAGGAAACTGCATGAGCCGCTTCTCAATGGAACTAATGCAGGAAGACATCTGGGATATCTGCACCATCAGATCAGCCAGGATTGTGGTCATGGTATCCAACATTTGTGTCTGTGCGACATAGCCAACACCTTAACGTCGTTGGACCCTAGCATCTCTAATACCAAATTGGTAGAAGCAGGAAACAATAACTTTTTATTCCTTCTGCTTGATTAATCTAATACAATCTGCTACTATTTATATTTTATAGAACGAATTCTCCTACTTTATATGTAACAATGGAATCCTATCTTAATTCTTTTGGAATCCTAACAACAGATATGTATCAGCAAGCATGGTCTTCTCGAAATACCCCTATCTGGACGTCGCTACACATGGAGTAACATGCAACCTGACCCACTTCTTATTCAGCTGGATTGGTGCCTCACTTCACCAAATTGGATTAGTAACTTTCCAAGAACAACATTCTCAGCCCAAGACAGATTCATCTCGGACCATATTCCCTGCGTGGTACAAATTGGAACAAGATTCTCAAGGCCCTATCTTTTTAGATTCGAAAACTACTCGACAACCCTACCAGGTTTTTTGGAAGTAGTTTCTGCTTCCTGGTCCAGGTATGTTGCCTCCTGCAATGAGGCCCATAATATAGCACAAAAAATGGCTATCTTACAAAAGAACCTTCGCAAATGGAGCATCGGAATTGGTACTATAGAAGCGTCTCTCAGGGCGTGTCACGTTATCATTGGTGCCCTCGATTCTTTTGAAGAATTCAGAATCCTAAGCATCTGGGAAGCTAACTTCCGATTGATTCTTCGTGAGCAGATAGAATGACTCCTAAGTATCAAGCAAAACTACTAGAAACAACGGTACACCGTCCGCTGGACTTTTCTTAGGGACGAGAATACAAAATTTTTTCATTCAGCAGCCACTGACTGAATGCGACATAATACCATTTCATCTTTCAGAACCCCAACTGGGGATACGGTCTGTTCCGAACATGACAAGGCAGCAACCCTTCTAGACGCCTTCATAACAAGACTGGGTTTTTTGGCAACCCCTACGCACGAACAACATTGCCCCATAAACTTTCCTTAACCGGCTGGTATGGATAACCTGATTGCTGCCTTCTCAACTACAGAGATTGACATGGTTTTACATTCCGTGCCTTCAAAAAAGGCTCCAGGACCGGACGGCTTCAATGGTCTATTCTACAAAGCCTCCTGGGAAATCATCAAAAGAGACTTCTATGACTTATGTGCTACTTTTCATACCGGTGACCTGAATCTCAGACCGATCAACAACTCATTCATCACTCTTATTGTCACCGGCAGGGATTTTGGGGGAATTAGAAGGAACTAAACTTCTTAATTGATAAGGAAACGAGGTAGCTGGTTGAGGGCCTGGACCTCTCCGTCGCGGCGGCGCCGTTGCGGCGACGCGACAAGGAGGCAGGGGATACAGATGACAAAGCCTAAACTGATTACTCAACAACTCCCTCGGTCTTGTTTATATAGGCACAAGACCGATCTAATCTAATACAACTCTAACAAACTTCCATAACTAACTTTGACTACTTGGACTCCCTAACCACCTGGACTCTTTAATTAAGTACTTGCAGATTGACTCCCTAACCACTTGGATTCTTTAATTAACCTGCACTTTAACTAATCCCGCAGCTACAGTACCGGCGGTACTGTTCACGTGAACAGTACCGCGCGGTATTGTTCACGTGAACAGTACCGCGCGGTATTGTTCACAGGTGGGCCAGGCCCTTCATCCCATAATCTGAGGCCATGACATCTCTTCCCCCCTTCTCGTCCTTGAGCTGGGCTGCTGGTGCCACCAAGGTAGCCCACGTTGATCCCCCAATCGTCAGCCAGGCCGCCATCAGTGCTCGTGAGGGTGTGCATTGCGCGGTCAGGAAAGTAGCGTTGGCCTCCGCAACACTGTTGACGTCGCCGACTGAGCTGTCGTCGCCTGACTTGGCCCTGCCGAGGCTGCCCACACCGCCACCAGAGAGGCCTTGGCTGCCTCCCTCCTTGGTGGCGTGGAGGAGGATCCACGGGATCAGCGGTTGGAAGGGGATGGCGTCCAAGGTGCTGGACGATAATCTCCAGTGCAGATATTCTTTCCTCCAGGGAATGAATCAGCTGCAATCGGTCCTCAATTGTCTCTAGGCGCTTCATGATTAGGGACTGCTGATTGAGAAGTGCCTTCAACGCTTCTTCCACCCTGGCCCCTGATCCGGTGCTGTCTGGCGAGCTCATGGCAACAGAAGTTGAACCAATATGCTCTGATACCAAGTTGTCACCGGCAGGGATTTCGGGGGAATTAGAAGGAACTAAACTTCTTAATTGATAAGGAAACGAGGTAGCTGGTCGAGGGCCTGGACCTCTCCGTCGCGGCGGCGCCGTTGCGGCGACGCGACAAGGAGGCAGGGGATACAGATGGCAAAGCCTAAACTGATTACTCGACAACTTCCTCTAGGCATCGGTCTTGTTTATATAGGCACAAGACCGATCTAATCTAATACAACTCTAACAAACTTCCATAACTAACTTTGACTACTTGGACTCCCTAACCACCTGTACTCTTTAATTAAGTACTTGCAGATTGACTCCCTAACCACCTGGACTCTTTAATTAACCTACACTTTAACTAATCCCGCAGCTATAGTACCGCGCGGTACTATTCACGTGAACAGTACCGCGCGGTACTGTTCACAGGCGGGCCAGACCCTTCATCCCATAATCTGAGGCCATGACACTTATCCCAAAAACTGAATCCCCTTCCACGGTCAATGACTTTAGGCCAATCTCCTTGGTGAACTTTGCCATCAAATTATTTACAAGGCTATTAGCCAATCGCTTACAACCACTCATGCAAAGATCCATGCACTGCAACCAGTATGGCTTCATTAAAGGGAGATCAATTTAGGATTGTCTTGCCTAGAGCTTTGAATTCACACATCAGTGCCACTCTTCGAAAAAACCGGTAGCACTGTTCAAACTGGACTTTGAGAAGGCATTTGACCTGATTGAGCACTCATCCATTCTATTCATGCTAAACAAGATGGGCTTCTCTGAGCAATGGATCAAGTGGATTGTTAGGATCCTTTCCTCTGCTCACTCGGTAATCATCCTGAATGGATCAGTTGGAAAGTACTTTGACTGCAAACGTGGGGTAAGACAAGGGGATCCACTTTATCCACTCCTCTTTGTACTTGTGGTTGAACTCTTGCAACTCATACTGAATACTGCTGCTTCGAGAGGAGTCCTCAAAGCTCCGGACTGCCACACACAAGCAGACTTCCCTGTGATCCAATATGCAGATGACACAATCATATTTGTGCAGGCATCCCAAGACAATATCTTTCGCTTAAAAGGTCTGCTCAGCACGTACTCGGTGTTCACTGGGCTGAAAATCAACCTCTCTAAGTCTTGTCTGGTACCAATTAATATCCTTGAAAGTGAGCATGAGATCCTAGCCGGCACGTTTGGATGCCCCCTAGGGACACTCCCGATGCCATATCTGGGCCTTCCACTGGGAATAAAAACTCCAAGATTTCAAGACTTCAACTCACTAATATCAAGGATTGAGAAACGACTAGCAGCCACCTTATTCTGGTTATCATCGGTAGGCAAGCTCCAGATAGTAAATTCTGTCCTCTTGGCACTCCCCACCTACACAATGGGTATGTTTCAGCTACCGGCCAAAGTCATTCACCAAATCGACACGGCCAGACGCCATTGCTTATGTAGAGGGTCCAATCAAGACTCTAATGCAAAACATCTTGTTAGATGGACACAAGTCTGCAAACCGAAAGCGAAAGGCGGGCTCAGAGTTCTTAACCTCAAAGGACAGAACAATGCCCTCCTAATGAAACACCTAGACAAACTGTTCAACAATAAAGCTGTGCCGTGGGTGGATCTTATCTGGCACACCTACTACCGCCTCGGCTCGCTCCCCCATCTCAGTCTTCGATGAGGATCAGCATGGTGGAGAGGGATCCAAAAACTTTGCCCACTATTTTTGGCGATAGCCAAACCGCTTGCCAGAAATGGCTCAACAATATCCTTATGGTTCGATCAATGGGGAGATCAGCCTATGCACATGGCCCTTTCCAGATTATTCACATTTGCAAAGCGGCCGAAATGCTCTCTTAGAACCTTCCTTGATCAACCAGACCCTGCAAGACACTTTTTCCTGCCTGTCTGATGAGGCATTAGGGGAATACCATCAGCTGCAGTCTTTTACCACGGGCCTCCAACCAACCACTGAGACCAATGATTCGTGGAGTTACATCTAGGGATCCGGGGTATTTTCAGCAAAGAATCTTTACTCTAATACCTTCAGGCATTGCAATGCTCACCCAGTCTTCCGGTGGCTCTGGGCTTGTCGGTGTTCAAACAAACTCAAGGTTTTCTTCTGGCTACTATTACAAGACAGATTAAACACGAGGGATATTCTACGGCGAAAGAAAGTTATACTTCTAAGTCAGGACTACCTCTGCCCAATGTGCACCAGTCAGCAGGATGAAACTTCGCAGCATCTATTCTTTGATTGTGCATTCAGCACAAGCTGCTAGGCAAAGATAGGCTTGGCTTGGCCGTTTGCAGACTCATGCCCTGAAAGAATCTCTAGGGCTAAGGCCACCTACAACTGCCTCTTTGCTATGGAAATTTTTGTGATTGGCACATGGTCGCTGTGGCTTCATCGTAACAGCTATGTGTTCCGACAACAGTCCCCCTCCGTTACGGACTGGTTTACGTCCTTTAGACAAATCCTAATCCTACAAAGCCACAGATTTAAGCCCCTGCTCCGTAAGGAGATAAGGGCTTGGATGGCTACCCTGTAATTTTACTTCCAACCAACCCCTCCCCCCTACTTCTGCAAGTCTGTATCTCTTGGTTTCCCTATAACCTTTTTTGTTTATGTTAACACGTAACCTCGGCAGGAGACTCTCCTGCTGGTTATTTCTTAAAAAAAACATAATCTTATTTTATCTCTAAACTTATGCTAATCAAACTCTATGAATCTTACTGTTTAAGTACTCTTTGCTGACCACAACACTTGTGTACAATATTTGTGGACATTTTTGGGTTATTTGCTTGAAACACTCAATATTAGAGAAGAATTTAAATATTGTAGGATACAACGAATAGACACTTAATATTTCCTTTTTTTCCTAATAATAAAATCAAGATCTCCCGCAGAATGCCAAACTTATAATATCTGATTTTATAGAATATCACAATCTTTAACCAGTCTTAGGGTAAGTAACAATTTGTTTCAACTTTTGGTAGTTGGAGTTACTTCTAAAATATGAAGCTAGCTGAAACAAGCAGTCTAGATTATAGACCTAAATTGTAAGAATCAGTAGCTACAAAATCTAAAAATGAACTTGAATCTAGATGTTGAGAAACACTAGCTTCTTCAAATTATCACTAGCTAGATACTCAAATCAGCTAGCTACTAAGAATCTTTAGTTGAAATAAAATATGCTCTTAATCAAAAGCTAGAAAAGCTGCTTTTAGAGAATCCTAAGACCAAAGTGAGGTGGGCCATACTGGTAGATCCGTAGATTTCTTCATAGTGGGTCAAAATTAAGAAAAAAATTACTTTTTTTGCATTGGATTGAGCTGCATTTCATGAATCCAGAGAGTTTTTTGTTGTCTACACAGAAATTACTATACTATTGTATGCTTTACCTGATTGAAGACACTGTATTTAGTCAGCTGCAGCCTGCATGGTATACAGTGTATTTTGCAAAGTGACTTCTCAGAACATTTGTTCATTTCTCCTAATTGTGTTCTATCACCAGGTTTTGCAATTCAGAGAGTTTTGACAAACACATGCATGAGATAGCACTGGATTTTGATGGCAAGAGGATTCTTGTTACATCGGGCCTTGTCCGGGCTCCTATATATCAGGTTTCCACAACCATCCAAACTGCTAGGCTCATTTTGCAGAATTGATACCGATGCAATCATCTACTATTTTTCCTATCAGGTACAAGGCCATGAAAGCGGGCTGAGGACGCTTGCTCACAGTGCATCTGTTACAAGTGTGGATTGGCACCCGACATTGCCAATGTACATTACTGGGTCTGCAGACAACTCTGTCCGGGTCACGTCCATTCTATGATATTTGTGGTAAGCAGATTGCCCTCGAGGCTTTATTGATTGCTTGATGAAACCAGATGTTCGGATGTTCCATCCCGTAAAGTGACCAGTGGTGCTCCAAGTGATGAACCACCTTCCTGAATTGGCCTCTGGATGTCAAACCCCCATTGTGCGGTTGTGTGCTTCAATTCATGCCAACACTCAATAGTCTTGTCAAGATACATTTTTCCTGTGTTTGCGAGCTTATGCGACACTTTCTTGCTGTAAAATGGGTCAAAAATTCTGTAATATTCACAGCTAGGATTTGGGAATTAGAATTGTAACGGAAGATTTTTGCCAAAAGCAGCATACAGTCCTGTCATTTTGTAACGGCAGTTTCTGAGGCAGTGTGCGGTGGCATCCGTTGTTGCAACATTGGATCCTTTCATTTGGATCAAACCCGTACATGATAGTACTTGGACAAAGTACTTGTCGCTCTGTGCCATGTATCGCTCTTCGATGAACCAACATTTGTTGCATCATGGTTGGGGCCAAATAGGCTTCTTAGTTCTCCGAACAGACGTGTTCTTGGTTCTCGCTTCATTTGTTGCGGTGTAATATTGTAGTCTATCAAAATAGTATGTGATGGTAGTTTGTATACATGAATTTTCCATGTGGGTCAATGGTTACATCTGACATGCTTGACCTTCCTTAAGAAATAAGAGCACAAGATAGCGACCTTAAGAAACAAGAGCACAAGATAGCAACGTTGCTTTTTGGCATGTTCTGATTGAAATTGAGCCGGATTATCAAAACATAGGGATGAATTGTGCTCTAGAGCAACCAAACAGACACGGCAGTGTCAGTAAACCATCAGTATGACCAACACACGTGGATAATTAATTCTACCGAAGAAGTATCGGTTTATACTTTGGTTTTGTTTTTTTTTTTTCCAAAGTTTGGTATTCGGTCGGCTAGGTTTCGCTAACTGGGAACTGAAATCACCGTAAATACCGAACTTACTCGTCGCCTCCTGGATTTCGTTGATCAGCTTTGAAGCCCAACTGCCCAAAGTCCACGGCTGAGATGTTGTCAAAGCCAGATTTAGTGTGACTTGTTATTTTGTTAAGATCTTGCTCTAGTGCGTTGATTGCTGAAGGAAACTATGTGTCAATTTGCACATAAACTCTGTAACATTCTAAACACAAAATCAATTGGGTCTAGTACAAGAATTTGTGGCTCAGTTTATTTTATAAGAGGGTTTGGTGTTTGTTGAAACAGTACCTTAAAAGCTTCAGCCTCCACCTTCCAACCACTGAATTACTAAGGTTTCTCAAAACTGATAAATCTGGACCGGCTACAGTCTTCCATAAATCTTGGCCTATGCTAACTTGATCATAATCTTTTTTAGCTTCAGCTTTTTAGATTTGCGATATGATCTGGCTGAGCTGCGACAAAGAAACTGTTTGTCTCTTCCGGCCCAGCCGCCCAGGGGTCAAATCACACATGCACGTCAGCAGTTTCAGCACATGGTTCATTGAAGCACATGAGAAAGGTAGTAATTTAGAGTAATTTATCTTCAGTTTCACACTCTTTGGTAGGGATTGAATGGTTGATACATGTTAAGTTCTTTGACTTCTTTGGTATTGGTGTGTTCATGCTTGGTGTTGTACAAGTAACAAAATTGAACAAACATACAGAGGACATAGGACCAGTCCAATGATGTTCTGTTCTGTTTGCTTTCTAGACACTAGAAGCACCTGCGCGCATTGCACGCTCTATCAATGACCCTATCAAAACATTTCATTAATCCCTAATACTAAATAATCTTCATGAAAACATTGTGGAATAAGATTGATAACCCTATCTAGCAAACAATCGCCAGTGCGAATTGCATTCGGCACCTGCAAGTGACCCCCCAAAATTCTTCCAGCACGTTTATGGAGTATCATATCACCAATTCTAAGTAGCGTATTGAAAGCTCAAAAATAAAATTATTACCAAAGGTAAAGCTAAGCTTCAATGAACACGGACCAAGTGTACAGGTGATTCAAGATATGGACTGTCCATTTCTTATCTTTCCATAAGCTCCAAAATTTCCAAACCTCAGTATCCGATGGTTGGCCTTCCAATAGAACTGGTCTTTCCAATAGGTTTATAAACAAACTCATCCATGCATTGAAGACAATTGGATCAAAGAGCTGCTTTGGAATCTCCAACTACACAAAACAAAAAGCAAGAAACGAAAATGTGGACATTGATTCATCAATTCCTCTTTGGAAAACTGCCCAAACAAACTGCAATATTATCAACAGAGAACCAAATATCAACAACACTTCCAACATTAGACCTCCGGTGCATATGTACTTTCATCACAAACAATTATCTTCAAACTTCAACCCAAACATATGATTAGCTTAAACCCAAAACCAACATCCACATAGGCCAATCACTTAGTCTTAATTTGGTTTCTCATATCAAAAATGTCAATCACTTCACACATAAAACCAAGGTGAACATCTGAAGGACATAATAATGAAAAAGGATGGTAAAACTACCAAGTAATATCCAATAATGACACGAACGTATCGTTTTAAGGTAAGTTTGCTTGTGAAGTAACATGTCTAGTATGCATTCAGGTTGTCTGCGTACCTGGTGTAGGAAATACAGTCATATGTACTTGAAAGAAACATAAGTGAAGTTAACCATACTAATTATGAATATAAAAGTAGAATATACGGGAATAAATCATTGGCCTTAAGAGACCATGGTTCATTTTCAGCATATTTAGCATCAGTATAAATGGAAGGTGTGGATTACAAAGCATTGACACAGCCATCCTAAGGCAATTGAACAAACATTTTGAAATCATCTTGTCACAAGCTCAAGATGTACGCATTAAGTAATACTATGACAACAACTTCATTGTGAAACTAAAAGTAACTAAACATAGTCATCATTTGTAATATTCATGGATCTTTTCAAGATTTTTATCAATTTTCAGAGCATAATTTCCATGTAAAACATATAGATGTCGAAGTTGCATATTTGAATCCAAAGTAAGGAACTTAGCTACCAGACATGTAAAAGATAGCTAAAGCATTCATCCTACACATGCTAGTTACCATAATTACTGGTGACCATGTTTTAGATTTTAAAGCACAAAAGCCATGCTTATGACAAAAATTAGATATATCATTTGAAATGAATCAATCATAGTTGTAGACAGATATCCAAAAACATATACTAGCAGGTGCATGTAAAAACAATTTAATCATATAACAGAAGCTAGTGCAAAGTATGTAAATGCAAGTATGCATAATATGTACACACAAAAGACTCAAGAAAGAAAAGAAACTAAAAAGACTCAAACTATCCTAAAAAGGATGAACAACTCCCAAATCCCCTCGTAAACGCTCAAAAATAGATTGATCCAGAGGTCTGGTCAGAATATCATCCAACTGAAGATGAGGCTCAACATGAATAAGGTCAATCAGACCTTTCTCATATTGGTCTCTCAAGAAGTGAAAGCACATATAAATATATTTGGTTTTTGAATGAAGACATGGGGTTTTCCCTACACTAATTGCGCTGGTGCTATCATAGAAAAAATGCACTCTGGTAGGAAAAGAGAACCCAAAATCTTTAAAAGTGGAAATCATCCAAACCAAATGTGAGCAACAGCTATGTACTCAATCTCTATGGTGGAAAGTACAACTCTAGATTGTTTTCGAGAAGACCAAGAAACAAGCGGAGAACCAAGGAACTGATAGGTACTAGAAATTGACTTGTGATCTAACCGGCACCCACCAAAATCGGCGTCCAAATAGCCACACAACTCAATAGTTGAAGATGCTGAATAGAAAAGACCAAGATCGAGCGCATAGGTAAGATACTTGAAAATGCGAAATGCGCTTCATAGGTTGACGACAAGATGCATGCGGTGAACACTAGAAGCGTGCACACAATCCCACGATAAACTAGATGTCTAGTATCATCGTAGTGTTGATAGCAAAAAATGGCATTAATGGTTAAGATTGTTTAAAAGTCAAAATTGGTAATTTGGACCGAAAATATGCAATTCCTAGCATAGGCCGAAGCCCCGAAGTACCAAAGGCCCATATGAATTAGGCTTCGGGTGCCCCTTCGGCGGTCTGTTTCGTAGGTCGGCTTCAGACAGAAGGGCCCCTTCGGCGGCCTGCTTCACAGGCAGGCTTCTGCCCGATAGGCGTACTTCGGCAGGCCTACCGAAGGCCCACTTCGGGTAGGCCTGGGAATTAATCTGTTAATAGGTTTCGGGTTGTTTTGATCCCTAATCAAATCTTATCTATTTTTAGCCGAATCCTAATTAGGTTAGAGTTAGAGATGTAGCCAAAAGCGTCAAGTCTAGCCCCTATAAATATAGGGGTGAGGCCGCTTCAAATCTATCTCCACAGATCAACTAAAAACCCTAGTTTTGAATCACATTACTTTCAATCTACTTTCCTTCCCTAGGAGTAGCTCTACAATACATCTTTGTGAGTTTGCGCCATAAACTCTCCGTGCATCACGTCGAAACTGTGGTAAGTACTTTTTGATTCGCTTGTGAATCATCCGTTGAATCTACGTAACAGATTGCTATCGTTTTCTATTGGTTTTGTTTGGGTACAATTGATAATTCGGTCTCCAAGCCGAATTGGCATTTGATTTTAGTGTTTTTACAGAGTTTACGCTCAGAACTCCTTTGCCAAGGATTTTCACTCCAATATAACCCTCGGAAGGCAATCTCCGGAGCTAGGAGATTAGTTTTGGAGGCTGTCGGGTTCACCTCTAGCAGGCCTTCAGTTCAGTAAAAATTGTGCCGGACCCGTCACGCTATCTTCGGTCCGAGTACTTTTGCGTGCGGAGTTATCTCGTGTGCCGGAGCGTTTCCGCGCCTCGCGCCGGAGCTACTTCGCACCAGGGTTGCTTCACACTGAGATTACACCAAGTCAGAGTCCTCGCGTTAATCTTTGTTGCACCGGAATACTTCACATCAGGTCTCTCAGCATTGGACACTTTGCGCCGAACCTTGTCGTTTAGAGGTGATTTCATGTCAGCAGGTCTGTCCGGAGCCCGTCTTCAGTCAGATCGGTACAAACGCCGAAGGCTATCTTCGGCGTATCCTTCGCCCTAAATGTCGAAGGTACCCTTCAATGACCCCCTTGCATAGCACGCTTTGATCCAATCAGCTCTGTTTGGCCGGTTCGGTTTAATTATTTTTCTACAATTCGGTTAGTTGAATAATTTTGCCTTAAGATTATTTGATTGCCTGGCGACTCCGTTATTCCTTTACCACTGTTTAAGGGTCGTCGGAACGTGACATCGGTATTGTGTTATGCTTAGGCCTGTCCCTAAGTATCTGCACGGTTTTGGATCATCGAACTGACGTCAGTGTGCTGACACACTTTCATGTCAACACACTTTTTGGCGACTCCACTGGGACAGACATGCCAAGCACTTCTACATCGAGAATGGGTACACCTGCTACTTCCACATCAACGGGACCCTCGACTCCGATGGATCCGATAGGGAGTGCAGAAATTAACGATGCCAACATCATCGTCCCCACCCTCGATGACCTCTCCAAGAAGGATAGGGTAGAGATCGAGACCAAGACGAGGGAGTTACACACTCTCTTACTTGGGCGCTTCACCAAGACCCACGAGAGCTTCATCAAGCGTGACATCGACGTCCCCGATCTCCCTGGGAGTAAGGTAACACTATCGTCTTCTCGGCTATCCTCCAAGGATATCGAGCAACAGATAGCTACATTAGTTGACTAGGCCGTTAGCACTACCGTTGCAAATCGCGTAGAGGCCATGATCGACTCTAGGATGGAGGCAATGTTTAGGAAATTCGGCTTTTTCGAGGCCACTTCCCCAACTCCAATAGATAATGTACCTCCTATCCATCACATACACAGTAGGACCGACGAGAATACCAGGAAGACCATAGCATATATAGCCACATCATCCATGACCAAGACGGCATATGGCCCTATCGGTCAAACCAGCCATTAGGCCGATCCGACCGGCTATCACACCCTCGGTCAAACCGGCCCTATGGCTGGTCAGACCGCCCCTGCCACATATTACACGCCATCACCGCCCACGCCTACAGTACCTCTCCCCGCGCTACCTGCACCTCTTTCTCTCGCACACCCATAAAGGCCCGAGTATGTCCTGTATCACAAGCCACTGAGAGAGGAGGAGCCACATGGCCAACACCACAATATACCACTGCATGTCGCGCCCCCACATGAGAGACGCGTGCAGGTAGGAGGCATAGATGACATAGATGAGAAGATTCGCGCGTTGTTTAATGAGTGCGCGGGTTGGACACCTAGGGGTCAGGTTAGAGTTTACCACAAGCCGTACCCTGACCATTTCGATACCATCCCATACCCACGTGGCTTTAAAGTGCCTGAATTTATAAAATTTTACGGTGAAGGTAGTAAGACCCCCCTAGAGCACATAGGCCAATTTCTAGCGCAGTGTGGCGATGCTAGTGGGTCGAACACGCTAAAGCTTAGATTAATCCCTCTCTCTCTTCCCGGCACCGCGTTCACTCGGTTTTTGGCTTTACCACCAAACTCCGTTCAGACTTAGTCCCAGTTGGAGTAGAAGTTCCATGATTATTTTTGTGGGAACGGAATGACGACTAGAGGGGGTGAATAGGAGCCTCGACAAATTCTTGCGAATATGATGGCCTTTTCAAATCACCCAACACACCTCTAAATGAACAAGAGGAAGCAGATGTAGTAAAAACTTCGATAAAAACAGATGCTATCACCCTCCCATCTGATATTATGTCAAATGATAGATTGAGGGATCACCAGCACTTAATTTGCACACACAAAGACTGCACTTTAAAAATAGCTCTGAAACCTTTTCTGTTCTATACAAAAGACTCACCTAAAAAAACAATTTCAGAATGGGCTTGGTGGAACATGTGCTCAGCAATACATGTAGATGTTAATGGCGAAAAGCATCACTGCATACGACATCACATGATCGGCAAGCTGGGAAAGAAAAAGAAGGGAGAAAAATGTTTCTAGATTCAATTTTCAGCCTTCAAGATTTTTAGCAAATGATCACTTTTCAGAATTTTTATAGCATATAGATGAGCCAAAAACTATATGTAGCTGTATTCAGAACCTTTTGCAAACTTCAACCATGGAACCCTTGTAACTTGGACAACAACAGTTATGTAGAACTCAGTTCAAAAAACAGAACCAAAATAGATCAAAAATCACCTTAGAGATTGGATCCAGACTGAAAACAGAACACAACTTGGCAAAAATCAGAAGTTTTAGAACTTTTTAGGCACTTTGTTGGATAGAAAAATATATGCACATTGGTCAAAACCTTTTGAAAATTTCAAACATGGAACCCTTGAAACTTGGAAAACAAAATTTATGTAGAACTCAGGTCCAAAAATAGTACCAAAATAGATCAAAAATCTCCTCAAAGATTGAATCCAGACTGAAGAGTAAACTCAACACAACAGAAATGAGAAGTTTCTAGAACTTTTTAGGCACTTTGTTGGACATAAAAATATATGCAGCAGTGGTCCAAAACTTTTGCAAACTTCAAAAATGGAACCCTAAAAATTTGTACAACAAAAGTTGTGAAGAACTCAGACCCAAAAACTACATCAAAGCTGCTCAAAACTCAGCTCCAAAAGTGAATCACACAAGGATGAATAGTACCTGCGCTGGAAGCTCCTGCGCTAGAAGTTGCTTGATCCAACACAAAATGAATGAACAGTAAGCACGAATTTAGAGAAGCAAAAAGGCTAGAACAAAATAGAAATTGTGGTTAGTAGCCCCCAAAATGTTCAGCTAAAAGAGTCACCTAAACCCTAAGCCTTTGGGTCCATTATATAGGCAAGCCCATTAAAAAATCTTCAAAATGCCATTAGGGTAAAAGGTCTAGGTATTTACCTAATTTCCATAATGAATTTTCAGAATTACAAATTCTGAAAAAATCCATTAATGAAAACTCCTAATTTATTACATCATTGACCCTATTCTTTTAATATTTTTTCAGAATTAAGAATTCCGAAAAATACTAAAAGATTATACTTAATCTAGATGACAAAATAGAAAAAATAAACTCATAATTACTGGAATTAAAAACATTTTCTGATGCGATGGTTTTTGGCAAAAACCGACAAAGCCTCCTCAATCGCCGACATGTGACGCCAATCCGCGAACTCGACCGCCAGCAAGTCTCTTCCGCTCTCAATCCCCTCGAGCCCCTTGATCACTTGCACTGGCCTCCCTTTCGTTGCCTTGACCATCACTCTGTCTCGACCATTCGCCCGTTTATGTCTTGCTCTATCTCCTCATGCACTCCTGAGATCATCTCCAACTTCACCCGGCATCCTTGATCCTCTAGCATTGAGCTCCCCGCTCGACCCTTGATCACCAGCCGTTGACAGTTGGTTAGCATATCCACCCTGCACACATGAGACAAGCCAAAACATGAAACACAACACACACCGATCCCCTCGGCATCCACTCTCCATAACCACACATCGATCCCATCGATGCAATCAAACCATCACTCACTCATCACTTCAGATCACTCAACCTTGTCAATCACTTATCATACAGACAAAAACCATAGTGTGACCTAACTTGGTTTCACAATCTCCCCCTTGATGAGTGCATTGACAAGCCCAAACAAAAACATGATGAAAGTTTCAAGTTAAGCGCACAAGTGACCATAAAACTCAGAAAAAAGCAGAAACATGTCACTTGATAAAAGATATCCCCTTTGGCAAAAAACTCATGCATAGCAAAGCATCTTTGTTGGCAAAAACATCAATGCATCATGGAAGCCATTACTCCCCCTTAACAAAGCAATAATCCAAAAGCATCATGTAAACCATTTTCCCCCTTTGGCAATGCAAGCATCAAGATGATAAAAAGATGCAACGAGGGGTGTGAGGGTAGAGTATAGATGCAGGCTTCTGAAACATGAGCAATTCCAATTATAGTACAAACAAACATTTGCCTTGAATATTGTCTAAAAGTACTAAATGAAGCACTCAGATGAATACTATCTAAACAAAAGCATGAGCAAGTATTTTCAGATTTTAGCAAATAAAAGTATCACCACTAAGACTAGTATACTAGACATGGCAAGGCATGGAATGCAAAATCTAATCAAATACTAACTAGATAAACATATCCCACTACAAGGAGCTTCAACAAACTTGATATGCAATTGATTCAAGCTTTTTTATTTTTTTTGATTTTAAATTTTACTGTCAGGGATTATTTGCATGTCAACCTTATGCTAACCGACCAAGCTAAGCCTAGGTTTGAAACCATCAGAAGTTTAAAGCAAAGGTCTCGGCATACACTTCAATGTACCAGTTCATACCAAAGTGTCATGGTAAGCAGTCCAGAACAAAGTAGTGCGACAAAGCAAACCCACTTGAATCTTTTCAATTTCAGCAAAAAACAGCATGAATATCAATCATTTTCATTCATTTTTTATTTTTTTAATTTTTAGCACAATATTTTTAAAATGATCAAGTTGCGTATTAGCATCCAAGTGAAAAGGACCTAGCTACCAGGTATGTAAAAGATAGTAAAATCACTCAACCTATTCATGCTAGTTTCTAGACTAAGCAGTGATCATTTTCAATTTTTCACAGATAAAATCCATGCTCATGACATATATCAGATGTATTCAAGCAAAGTATAATCAACAGTATTTAAAGACAATCCTTTCGGTGCATAATAAAGCATGTACTTGTAAAAGCAATCAATCATATGACATAAGCTAATGCAGTGTTACACAACTCCCCCTCAAAATATGCTAGAAGATCTCAAATGCTTAGTGTTAGAGTGAGTGAAAAACTGTTTAGGAATCCAGCATTGTAAAACTCGAGAACCAGGTAAAGCAGTAGACTGATCATGCACAGGATATAAGTCATGATAAAAAGTGCGTGGTCTACCTCCAAAGCACGAGCCTGGAAAACGACGAGGTCTCCTAAACTGTCGAGAATCAAAGCCTCTTACATGCGGTCTAGCACCATATGACGCATGGTGTACACCATGATGGGCAGAATCTCTCATGAAACCATGGGGAGCCTCAAAATCAAGATAAGAGTGAAAAGCAGACTCATCGCAAAAGAACGTCGTTCAACCTTGATACGACGAAAGAAAAACCCAAACAAATGACCCACCCAATGACAATAGGAGCAGTGATACACTCTCTTGGGTGTGTAAGCATGGGTCTCAGGCGCAAATCTCATAGTATTCTTGGGTTTTTGCTGAAGAGTTTCCTTTAGTGGATGAAGAGCTTTCTTAGTAAGTTGAGTTGGATTCTCGGCTTTTTGTGTGGTGTCTAACTAGGCTCTTTCTATCTCAAGGGTAGTGGGTGGAGTGAACACTGTTTCGCTCGGAGTGTTTGGAGTGGTTCTCTCATAGCCTAACCCTAGAGCTAACCCTGCCCTGTCAGCACACATTTTTGTTTTAGCCAAAAGCAAATCCATCCTATCCTTCCCTTCAGTGCATTTTTCAACTACGGAGAGAAGATAATCATTTTCATATTTTAATTTTTCAACTTGCTCTCTAGCAAAGCTGAGTTGGTCCTTATGGGTGATGCAGGTGGGACACGCCGGCTGCACATCCTTAAAACACTTAGCACTCTCCAATCTAGTCTTAAGTTCATCAACATGCCTATCTCTCAAATTAGTGCTTTCAACAAGTAAAGGACAGTTCATGCATTCGTTAATGACAACATGACTAGACTCCACCTCCAAAAGCTGCTTTTGAGTACTTTCAAGTTGTTCAATAAGTTGAGCATGAGTAGTACGCAGCTGAGCAAGTTCATTCATGACAACAAGACATGACTCATATTCGGCATCATCATACTTAGATTTCAAAATTGCAAGTTCAGTGGAAATAGTTTCAAGTCTGAATTTTAGTTCTTTTCATTCCTTAGCAGCAAGTTTAAGTAATCTATCCTGAGAACAGACAACATCATGCAATTCATCATTTTGAACAAGAAGATGATCATGGGATAGATATACCTCAGAAGTGTCGAGCTCATCACTGCTATGGTTGCCATCGACCATGAAGCAAAGGCCGGCGAAATCCATTGTCTTCTTCTCCTTCTTGGGAGGTTCCTCCTCTTCTGAGCTTGGATCCTCGCTTGATATACCGTCGATGTTGCTGAGGGCGGCCACAAAAGCTCTGGCTACTCTTTTAGCCACTTTTCCACGCTTCCCTTTGAAGTAAGGTTTCTTGTTCCAATTCTGGTTCTTGTGCTCATTTTCATTTTTTATTTTTAATTTAGGGAAATTCTCTTTTATGTGAGAAAGGTCTCCACATTCAAAACATCCCTGCAACCCTGCTCTCCTTTGGTCTTGTCTATCATTATAGAAGCGGGTGAACTTCTTGACAATGAGAGCTAGCTCCTCATCATCTAGAGTGTCCACTTGTTATTTTGTGAAAGAGACAAGGGAGGACAAGTCAAAACCACCAAAATAAGCACAAACTGCAGAACCACCAGAAAAGTTACCTCCAGATGAGGTACCACTACCAGGACCAGAAACCAATGCAATAGAAGGCAACAAAGAGTTTCCAAATCCTGGACGAGATGCCTTGGCAATCTCAGTGGACTTGAGCTTACTAAAGAGTTCATTGCAAGACAAGGTATCAAAGCTCGCCGACTCTTCAATACTAGAGATCTTCACCTCCCATATGCTACGATCAAGAGCATAGAGAAGTTTGATAGCTCTATCATGGTCCGAATAAGCTAAATTCCCAGTGGAGCGTAGGTTGCTCACAATCCAATCAAATCGAGCAAACATGACATCTACAGATTCGTCGGGGCCTTGCACAAACATTTGATATTCTTGATTATATGTGCTTTGCTGCCTATCCTTAATCTGAGTAGTGCCCTCATGGAAAGTTTTCAAAGTGGTCCAAATTTCGCGCGCAGTTCGAAGATGCTGGACCCTATCAAACTCTTTTCGATTCAGACTCATGAACAATATATTTTGTGCCTTGTTGTTACAATTGTACTGTTCCTTTTGAGCCTCAGTGGTGCGAGTTTCAGGGATCACATATTGGGAATCAACAATGTCCCTGTTGGCGCAAAGGATTACGCTAATAGGTTCTATAGGATCAAGAACTGACAAACGAAGTGTTTGTGAATGCGGACTATCTCAAGCCTCCGAAAAGAATAATAGCTCGGAATAGTTCGAAGTGTGTATTGAATATATGAATATTCGATGCCTATTATAGGGTGAGAAGGGGGTATTTATAGGTAAAACCTCTAGGGAAAAGACCTTTTTACCCCTCAATTACAACCGACATAGTGGAAACTATTTCGGTATCCCGAATAGGGTTAATATGGTAAAATATATTCGAAGGATATCGACAGAGTAGACGTACCACCCTTCTGGTTATTTCCCATTGCGGAGGGGAAGCCTTTCGGAGGGTCTCTTCGGACCGGAGCCTGGATAGACCCTCTGAATTCAAGTCCTTCAATCTGGAGATAAGTCTTGGGCTCCGAGATTATGATTTGCCTTTATCTTGGAATCTTGAGGATCATGAGGATGAAGTATTTCCCCCCAACAGTAGCCCCTCGAATACGCTTCTCCGAATAGCCTGTACAACAAGGAGAGCAGTATACACAAGAAATATTTTCATGCTTAGGGACTTATAAAAAAATTCAAGGTGTTATAACCGTTCAAAGCGTCTTCAACATCGAAGGTGCGGCGACGATCCACCCCGAGACTGCCGGGGTTCAAGGAACAGAGCTAGAAAATCCCAGCTCCCCGGTGATCAGAGTGGTAGCAGTAGAGGCTAGGGCTTCGACGTCCGCTACTCCAGCGCAAACCTCGGGGGAGGAACTCGATGAATACCTCCAAATGTATGAATTTCTAGGGGACCCCGAAATCCTCCCTCAGAATCAAGACGAAGGTAGGCCTTCGATCTTTATTCTTTGAAGTTCCTGAAATAATTTCATTGCACCAACAATATCTTACTGGATAATTGACAAATACCTTGTGTTTTGTAGATGCTTCGAGGAGCAGCATGGCTCTAACCAAATATGGAGCTTCGACTCCCATTAGAGATAAGGCTCCGGTCGTAGCGGTAGCTCCGTCGACTAGAGTTACTTCGGATGAGGCGGCTCCATCTAGGGGAGCCACTCTTGAAGGGGGATCCCCCCGACCGAGGTGGTGGCTCTAGTTTTTTTGCCGGGGAGAGGTAAGGGCAAGACTTGTCCTGGGCCTCTCCCCTCTTTGATGACAACGCCGTCGACGAACGACCCTTCGGTAGGGGCTTCAGAAGAAAACCCTGCTGAAGATGACCAAAGAGCCCAGTCCTGGCTCCCGCTACTGCTCTATTCTTGGAGCAGCGGACAGGGCTCCGAACCCTCCTAGAACCTTTGGCTGAAAAGAGCCAAGAGGTTGGGAGCTCTGAGCTAGTCTCCGTTTTGAGCGAGGCCAGTGGATCGGAGCTCTACTTAGCACTCGAAAGGGCTACCCTCCAAGTATGCAACAAACATAAAGTATATTTACATTATTGAAATTACATCGTACTTACTTTGCTTTTTTTTAGCAATTTGTCCTTGCTAGAGCGGCAGCGACTTCCAATGAGATCGAAACTAATCGGCTCAAAAGGAAGGTTATGGTGCTTCAAAGGGCCCTTAAGGACTCCGAAGATAAATCTCTGCGACTGGAGGAAGAACTCCTCGAGTAGCGGAGGGCCAAAGTTATGGCAAAGGAAGCGCTCTAAACGGAGCAACAGACTCATGCCCAACTTGCCTCTTCCATAGAAGAAATCCAAGCAGAGCGCACGGTGTTGAGGGCTGAAATTGAAAAAC
Source organism: Zizania palustris (assembly GCA_019279435.1). Taxonomy (NCBI): domain Eukaryota; kingdom Viridiplantae; phylum Streptophyta; class Magnoliopsida; order Poales; family Poaceae; genus Zizania; species Zizania palustris. The sequence goes on along the minus strand of JAAALK010000082.1, from coordinate 103,567,784 downwards.
TTCGGGCAGCGGAGGCAACTTCCAGAGCTGAACTTGTAGAGCTCTGAGGGTTGCTTAAACAAGCGCTGTTTCAGAAGAATTATTTAATGTCAAAGATAGCCAAAATCTCGTCCATTGCCACCGAACTGACAAGGGCCGAGAAGAGGCATAGCTTGGCATCTGATCAGGCCATGGACACCCTTAGGGGTGTTCTAGAGTATTTTGGAACAGTGTGCCCATCTTCCTCAGCTGCGGCGGATGAGCCTCTCGACCGAAAGCTTAAGATGATCCAAGTGGCGGCCAAGATGATGAAAGGCTCCAGGACCCGCTATGGAGAGATCCCCAGGCATGTAGCTGGGATCGGAGTCCTTTGACACCTCGAAGCCGTCGGGGTCTTTATTGCTCTGGTGAAAGGTTCGACGCTGGTAAGTTTCTCCGACAAAGGATTATTGCGACCATCATTGGACGTGGCTTCGGCTTGGGAAGCCTTCCGGGCGACCTAGAAAGCAGACAACGAAGCTGCGGCCAAGGCTTGGATCAATGAAGCCCGTCGGCAGAGGCTAGCTCAGACGAAGCCTCCGGCTCCAACTCTGCCAATTGCTCCGCCTCCCAACCCGAAGGTCTAGTTTCTAGGACGCTTAATTATGTACAAGAGATCTTGTAATGCTCTTATTTTAATGAATGAAAAGTTTATAAATGAAAAGTCTTCGCTTGAATGTTTGTTTTTTAGGTTTTGTTACATGCTTCGGATCCTGATCTCGAAGTATTAGAGTTCAATGAAGGGCTTCGCCAACAATGGGCTATCCTCGAAAGCTTGAGGCCTTACAGGCGCTCCTGATTTTTGGTTCCTCGAGAGGAGCAAGGGGAAATAGCACCCGATGTTTGTAGCGAAGTATTTTCTTATATTAAAGAAGAGGATAAGTGTTGGCGTAAAAGATTACGCTAACAGGTTTCTGAAGGTTAAAAACTAACAAACGAAGTGTTTGCGAAGGAAACTATTCCAAGCCTCCGAAAGGATAATAACTTAGAATAGTTTGAAAGTGTGTATTGAATAACTTGTATTTGGTCCCTATTACAGGGTAAAACGGGGGGTATTTATAGGCCCAAACATTAAGGAAAAGACCCTTTTACCCCTCTATTACAACCGACATAGTGGAAACTATTCGGTACCCATAATAGGGCTAAAATGGTAAAAGACTAATCTAATGAGAAAGAAGATAAGTATTCCATCTTAGCTGGCAAGGAAGCTCTTGGAAGAGTTCAAGTTCAAGATATACTCCGAATGGGAGTCCGTCATCATACTTCAAACTTGACTGAATGCATCCCCGGAGTCATATGCTGGAAATCTTGGACTTAATCACCAGCCTTTGTCTTGTTACTGCAATAACCCTGAGGATGGAATATTTTCCCCCAACAGTAGCCCCTCGAATACGTTTCTCCGCTAAATCTGTAAAGTTAGGAGAGCAGTATACGCAAGAAAAATAATCATGCGTAGGGGTTAGCATATTTTAATCTATCTCCAGAATGCATGGAGATGCAAAACTTCGAATCAATTATTAAGGCAATTACATTCGAACTATCTTAGAACTAACTCGAGAAGCCCGAAAGCCTTTTTAGACTTAGAAAAAATAGCCGTTGGCTTCTTTCTTCTAACGGAAGTTACGCAATGCGTTAATACCGGAACAAAGTAACGGTTAAGAATGCGAAACGACATAGGCAAACGGTAAAAAATCGGGGTCTAGGCTATGAATAGAGGGCCCAGACCCTTCTTGAGTACCTTTCCACCGCTTTCGTGCAAACAGACCATCAATCAAGCCCTAGCTTCCATTCTTCCTCTGAAGCAATCCGTGAGATATAATGGCGAAAACCAGTTTCAAAGGTCCTGGAGCAGCTTCAACTTTGGCTCGGCAACAGGCTGCGGCAGCAGCGGCGGCTGCAACATTGGCGGTGATGACTCCGACACCAGCAATGACAACAATGGCGACGGCGGCAGGAAATCCCCAAAATCTTGGGCCTCAAGACCTCTTCCCGGCATCGACAAAGTACACGGACCAGTCTTATCAACTGGGGCCTTCAACCTGCAAAAGGGAATCGCTTGCGGCCGCAGTAGAAGGCAAGATTAGTTCCGGGGTTATGATTCGCAAACCTAGGAAGGAAATCATTCCATCACCAAGACCCGGAGAAGTGGTCGTCTTCGAAGCCTTCTTCGAAGCTGGCTTGGGGCTTCCGGCGGTGGACTTCTTGGCAGAGGTATTGGACTTGTTCCACGTTACTCTCACCTAACTCTCTCCGAATGCTGTAGCACGTCTCGCCATCTTCGAATGGGCGTTGCGAGCTGAAGGTTGTGAGGGAAGAGCGGAGATCTGCGTAGTACTACACAGAGCTTCGTGCCAACCGAAGACCTTCGTAGGCCCCGGAGGTGAGAAGATGGTAGTGGCCTTCGGAAGCATTAATTTCAGACTTCGAGACGAGTATGCTCTCTGATTTCCTGCTAAAGCTATCAATGCCAGGTGGTATACAGACTAGATCCTGAAATGGTTTTATGATGAAGTTGGGGCAAACAGTCGCCTAGCTGGACCTTTGCAAGATATCAATTTCCGAAAGGAAGCCCTTGTGCATCTGGATCTGGGCCAGCTCGAAGCTCGCCTTAGCTTGCTTCAAAAAATCAGTCACCGCTTGAGTATGTGGGACTTAGCCGAAGAATTCCTCGGACTTCAAATTCCTCTGCTGATGGCCAACTAGCCGATTACCTTCGAGGAAGATTCGGAGGGCGGTCTTCGCAAAATCTCTTCAACTTCGAGCCCTGCAGGTAACTTCGAAAACAACATATATCATATATATTTATTCAAAAAATTAACCAACTTAACTCATTTTTCAGCCTCTTCAGCCCCTATAACTTCGGAGCAGATTGTACGGGCTTCAGAGAAGATTTTGGGCGTCCCAACTCCGACCGAAAAGGAATGGAGAATTAAGCTGGTTGGTACTTGGGAATGGTCCAACCGAGTATGGGGGCTACTCGAAGTTGTTCCGCCCCCTCTTGTGGATTGGGTGACTTCGGAGAAAGGGCCCAAGAAGAGAAAAGCCGAAGCTGGAGCTTCGAGCTCTGCCAAGACTCCGCTCAAGAAGGTGGCTCGAAAGCCAAGAGTTCCTGCACCTTCGAGCCCAAGAGCCTCAGTCTCCGATTCCTTGGAGGACGAAGGCAGGATGCTTGTCGACCTGATTGACAAAGATGCAGCCCAAGAAGATGCACATATTGATGAAGCTGTGAGCGTGCCAGAGTCTCAAGAGAACCTTGAGCAAGTGAGGACTCCGGCTGCTCAAGAAGATTTACCTCAAGACGGAGCTCCTGTGGACGAAAGCGGAGTTGAAATTACTGCAGCTTCGATTCCGGGTGAAGTAACAACGGCTGCTCTCGAGGATGCTCCAACAGTCGAAGATTTGACTGCTGATTCTAACGAAGACTTTGGGGTAGCCTTCGACCCGCCAAGCAGTCCAATGCTCACCCGTCGCCAGAATGTCCAAGGTAAACTTGGCATAATTCTTTTGTTCTTTTTCCTTGCGAAATTATACAATGTATAATACCTTTGTTTTTACAGGATCCACTTCCGTGGAAGAGGTCCGTCCCGAGGATATAATTCTTGGACCTTCGACAACTTCAGAGCCAATTCCAGGAGCCACTCAAATGGGGCCTGGAAAAGGCAAAGGCAAGATGGACCCCCTCCCTACTCCGAGCTCAGGATCAACTCCATCTGAGTCAACAGATGAAAGCCAATCTACTGAGGGGGGGGGGGGGGAATCTGCCGGAGCTTCAAAAAAGATGGCTCAGCACTCTGGACCTTCGCCAAACGAAGATGACCAGCAAGCCTTGAGCATGCTCCCTCTTCTAGCTCTTTTCTTGGAGCGAAGAACTGGGCTTCGGACTTTGCTCGAGCCTTTGGATCGAGCTAGCCGCGAAGTCGGGGAGACAGACTTGGTGGCCATCTTGAGCGAGGCGGAGAGTTCGGAGCTCAACGCTGCCATGGAACGTGCAGCATACCAGGTACGAAGTATCTGCAAAACAACATCAAATTTATATACAAATAATTTCTCACCTTGGTTTTTTCTCTTCGCAGCAAACAGTCTTGGCCCGGGCTGCGAATATCTCAAATGAACGTGGAAGCGTTCGCCTTTGAGAAGAAAATGCAACTCTTCAACGAAATCTTACTATCTCTGAAGGTCGAGTGGCCCACTTGGACAACATGGTTTCAATGGAGCGCAGGGCCAGACAAGGCTTGGAAGCTGTGAACAAAGAGCTCGAAGCAGAAAAAATTGTGCTTCGAGTGGAAATCGAAAAGATGCGGGCGAAGCACGCTACTACGGGGGCTGAGCTTGTTAGACTCCAAGAAGAAGCTAGCCAGCTACTGAATCAGAAGAATTCTTTAGCTACGGAGGCAGCTAGGCTCTTTGGAGTAGTAAGAGAATTGACTTCGACGAAGGATGCCTTCATTGAAGACAAGCTGAAGTCGGAGAAGGTAGCTGCGGAGGTCATGGACCAATTGCTAGGCGTTCTGGAGTACTTCGGTACTACTAGGACGCTTCCTTCAGATGACAACATCTCCCTGCTGCGACGGTTGAAAAGGATCCAAGGAGCAGCGAAGCAAATGAAGACAGCAGGCATTCGGTACGGAGAAATCTCCGAGCAAGTGGCTGCTATCGGCATACTTCGTTACTACGAAGATCTGGGCCAATCGATAACTCAGAGCGCAGGGGGGTCCTATTACCTTCGATGATGACCAGCTTCTTACTCCTTCCGAAGGTGTGGCCGTTGCTTGGCAAGCCTTCCAAACTTCATGGAGAGCCGAAGGTCGCTCTGTGATCAAGGCTTGGATTGACGAAGGGCAACGCCAGAAGCAAGCTCGGTCCCAAGCTTCGAGCAGTCAGCCCCCGCCAAACCCGCAGGTTTAGAATTACCTTAGGATCTTCAACTATGTAAAGCACTACGCTTTTGTACATTTATGAATGAAGATTTGCTTATCATGTTTTTAGGCTTTGCCTCATATGGAAGATGTCGAAGTGTTAGATATTAACGACGAACTTCGCTTATTATGGGCTACCTTCGATATCTTAAAGCTTCACAAGCACCCTCGATTTCTAGTTCCTCGGAATAGCTCCGGAGCGATTACGTCCGAAGTAAGCAAAGATATATTATCTTGTATTAAAGAGGAAGAAAAAGAAGTTAACTTGGAAACTTCATCTTCCGAAGACGTTGTGTGGTCCAAAGACGAAGATGAAACTCAAGATAAAAATCCTGAAGAACTTGGAAGCTGGGAAAGCAACCCCGAATGACTTCAAACTTGGGCCGAGCTTCAACAAGAACAAAAAGATTTTAGAGCTTCGAAGGGAGGCAGGAGAGTTAAACACAAAGTTGTTAGAACTCCCGGCTCTGGAACTAGTCGTTCTAACCCTAGCTCTAGAGATCGAAGGGGTCTTCGATTCCTTCTTGGTATAGATACCAACTTTTCATGATGTAATCATATTTGTTCGAATAATAAATATCGATTTAAAATTGTCTCCTTATTTACTAGCCCCTCTTTGAGCGTAAGCAACTTCGAACTGTATTCAAAGATGGTTAGGCACAAAGAAAAAACTTAGGAGTACAATTTTGGGGGTTCGGAGCCCCTCATCAATTTAAAGATCGATTAAAATCTTATAAAATGTCTTCGACTATTTGTAGTCTGAAGACTGGTAACTTAGTACTTTATGTTTTTGAAAAAAATCTCTTGGGATAACTTTCTGGACACTTTAGTGTCCTAGATGATTTGTCACTTCGGACTTTCTTAACAGACATTCGAAGCTCATGGCTCAAAATCTATTTTACACTGGCCTCCTTCGGCTCTTTTTGCGAATTCTGTCAAACCACTGGTTTGGAGTTCGCAGTGGTCTCTTTGGACTCTTTTTACGGATGCCTACAAGCTGGTGGCTTGGGCTCCGCATCATTTGGTCTCCTTGGACTCTTTTTACGGATGTCTACCAGCCGGTGGCTTGGACTCCGCATCTTGTGGTCTCGGGCTCTTTTACGGATGCCTACAAGCCGGTGGCTTGGACTCCGAATTATGTCAACCCACCACGTCGGAAACTTCGGACCAGTGGCCCGAAGTCCGAAAATATGATTCAAATTAATGACACTTCCCTATCGATCAACTCCGCTATTACATTGCGTCCACTTGGAAGTGGGAAGTTTATGAGGGGTAGGCATTATCTGATCCATATGCTTTATTAATTCGGAAAGTGCTTACAAATGATTACAAGGAGCCTTTATTCCAAGTATCGCTTTAGGTGCTCCGCATGCCATGTATGCGTTAACTCTTCACCTTCCAAATTAGCTAATTTAAAAGAACCAGGACGCCCTGAGCGAACAATTAAGTATGGACCTTCCCATTTATTTCCTAATTTCCTGGTGCTATGATACTTCGCAAAACGAGATGACCCGGTCTAAGTTCATTAATCTTGACCTTCGGGTCGAACCAAGACTTCGTCTGCTACTGATACTTTGTCAAATTTGCCACATCTCGAAGTCTTGTCTCCTCTATTAAATCTAGCGACGCTTGTCTTTCTCCTTCTATTTCCAGTTCGGTGCTGCGAAGTGATCCTCCTTTGAGCTCTGTTGGTGTCATAGCTTCATCTCTGAATAATAGTCTAAATGGAGTGAAACCCGTGGACCTCGTTTGAGTGGTCCGAATGGAACATAAAATCTTCGGAAGTTCCTCGGTCCAGAGACCTTTTGCCAATAATACTATCTGATGAGGACATCACTTCACATGATACACACATGGAGCCTCCACCTACAATTCAATTACAAGGACCAATCACACGCGCCCGTGCCCGTCGCTTGAACCATGAGGTTAATTCTTTCCTTAGCAACTATGTTAATATTTGTTTGGACAGGATGCTACTGAATACTAGTGATATTTTGTTGCTTAGGAACATGGGAGATGGAATAGAAGAGTTGGAGTTGAAGACGGAGTCGGACGGATGATTTGAAGTCAAGAATTCGCTGGTTCGGACTACATCAACCACCATGCATAAAAATGGGCATAACTTCCTCATACGAAGTTCGATTGATGCGTTCTTGGACTTTTTGGAAAGATGAGGAGAAGACGGATCGTTTGCCGTTGGTTTCGTCTCATTTGGAGTCTCGAGTCGTCCTATGTGTTGGGAACAGTCCTGCGTGACAAAATTGGGCCGTGTTGGCCCATAGCCCGAGTCTGTACATCTTCTAGCCCACAGCCCAAGTCTGTACACCTTCCACAGGCTGCCCACGCCTTATATACTCACGCCAGCTGCCTATAGGGTTAGGTTTTGCTTTGTTTGCATCTACACTTGTGTGTTTAGATCCCGCCCCTTGCACCGGACCGGTTGGCTGCTGCATAGGCGTTTGTGAAACCTCACCTTTTCATCGTTTGTCTGTGATTTGGCATTCGACTTGTATCCTTCTTGTTCTTGCTTGTGTTCTTTGGTTCGCTTGCAGGATTAGCCTTCGTGGCGAGGTCAACCGCGTCCTGCGTGGTTGATAACCAATGGAGACAGTGGTGTAACGATTGCAAGGTTTTGATCCGCCGGACCGGAGCCTTGGATCGCCAATGTCGAGATTCTCCACCAATCCAAGTTATCCTTTACCTAGCGGAAGATCGGGACCAATCCCCCATCAGTTGGTATCAGAGCTCAGATTTCCCGTTAGGTAATCTCGATCTTCTTTTATTTTACCTAGAGTCCAGAAAACCCTCACAAAAAATCCCCACCGAGAACCCCTTTGTGCCTTGCGATTTTAATTTCAGTTTTTAATCTTGTTGAGTTTGTGTTCTTGGTCGAGTCTTGGTGCTGGTCTAGTAATCCCTCTGTGTCGTTTGAGTAGTAGTCTTGTGTCTCAAAAAAATTCCACATCGAGTCTTTGTGACCCCCCTTCGGTAAAACAGGCATAACTTTTCGCTCGTTTGGCAGAAAAATCTGAAATTTTTTGAGCGTCTTCCTGACCCAATTTGGGGGGGGGGTACCCTAACACGGTTCCCCTGTTAGCCCTCACCAGAATCGCCAAAAAAAATCAGGAAGATAAAGAAAAAAATTGGTCAAAGTTTTTGCTCGCCGTTCAGCGAACTTGTTGAATTTTTGTGAACCACATCCCACCTCAGTTCTAGATGCCAATTTTTGTGGTTGCATCTCTGGTCATCCTTGTTCAAAAAAAATAGAGTGAAAAAAAAGAGAAAAAAACAAAAAAAGAAGAAGATCTGGTCCTGTCGATTGCTTGTCCGATCTCTTGTCCGATCCCTTGTCCGATCTCTTGTCCGATCCCTTGTGCGATCAGCGGTAGCAGCAGTTTATGCTTGTCTGATCCCTTGTCCGATCCCTTGTCTGATCTGCAGAGAGCTGGATTTGGCCTGTTATTGCTTCCATTTGAGTTTTGGGCACATAGTTTCCCTCTATTGCTTGAATTTTCACATTGGGAGCACTAAGTCCAGCAACTTTGACGAGTACTAGGGAATACTTATTGAACTTGGTTTAACTGTTATTACTATCGCTAATCCTTGCTACTCACTTTGCCTTCCAAGCTACACCTTTCTCTTGGTCAGGACAGGTTCATTTCTTGCAATTGCCACCACCCTCCACTTGGTTCATCACCTGTAGGCCGGTGACCTCACTGCGGAGTGGTAAGAACACTTGCAAGCGTGGGTAAGGCGCTTGACGGATTGCTTCCACCACACACCCACCACCTCACCTAGTTGTGTTCCATAAGAAATATTCTTTGTTGTTTTGTCTTTTCACTAACATGGCAGATAACAGCGGTACCCCTCCATCTTATTTTAATGACTGTGTCTCACGACGTGCTCTACTAGAGTCTCAGCGGCAGACCCAACATTCCATCGAACGTCTCGCGCGTACTGTGGCTGACCTAGTGGACCGGATGACTGCCCTGGAGACACGATTGCCTGCTGCACAAGCCGCCGACGACCATGTTGAGGAGGAAGACGACCATGTTGAGGAGGAAGACGACCTATCCTATGCCGGAAACAATGCCATTGACCCTGACGAGGCTGCACGTCATCGCTTTCAGTTCAACCGTCAAGGTATGGGCGGCCACCGCAACCGCCATCCACGAGTTAACAATGACAACCACAAGAACAATGATCCCTACTCTAAGGTAAAATTTTCAGTACCTCATTTTGCTAGCACCTATGATCCAGATGCATATTTAGATTGGGAGATGTCAGTCGAACAAAAATCTAATGCTCACATGGTTCCTGCTATCCACCGTGTGCGCTTAGCTACTAGTGACTTCACTGGATATGCTCTTCTTTGGTGGACTGAAATAGTTCAGGTTGGCAATGAACCACAAACTTGGGATATGTTAAAACGACAAATGCGTGGTAGATGGGTCCCTCCTTCATATAAACGTCATTTGAGAAAAAAATTGCAGCGCCTAAACCAAGGAAATAAATCGGTAGAGGAGTATTATTAGGAGTTGCAAATATGTTGCATGCGTGCTGAAATTGAGGAGGACAATGAGGATAAAATGGCCCGTTTTTATGGTGGTTTAAGACGCGAAATTCAAGATATCATTGATTATAAAGAATACAATACTATCACTCGTCTTTTCCACCTTGCTATGCTTGCAGAAAAAGAATTGCAGGGTCGCCAACAACCACAACGCAGCATGAGGACCAACATTGGTGGTGCTACTTCATGCTCAAGTGGGCAGCAGCAACTACCACCACCACCACCTTCTCGACCGATGGCTACATCAGCACCTTCTACATCTACAGCCCAGGCTGAGAGTTCCAAGGCTGCAGCATCCAAGGCGCCAGCCAAGCCCACCTCCTCGACGGCCTCTACTGCACGTTCTGCAGCGATCCAGTGCCACAGATGCAAAGGATTTGGCCACGTTATGAAGGACTGCCCTAGTCAGCGGGCTTATATTGCTACGGAAGACGGTGGCTACGTAAGTGCTAGTGATGTTGAAGATGAATATGCACTTGCTGCTAACATTGCAGGAGATGACGATACATCCGACGATGACGCTGTTTTTGCGCCAGATGCCTTGGACGACCATAAAGCACTTATTGTACAACGTGTCTTGAGCACTCACATGGAGCATGACGATCGGGCACAACGGAATAATCTGTTTCAGACCTTCTTCCTCGTCAATGACCGTCGTGTACGTGTCATCATCGACAGGGGTAGTTGCAATAATTTGGTGAGCCACGACATGGTGACGAAGCTTCAACTTCCCACACGTGCGCATCCACACCCTTACCATGTGCAATGGTTCAACAATAGCGGTAAGGTCAAGGTAACACAAACTGCTCACATCAAATTTTCCATTGGTACATACTTCGGAGTTGCTGATTTTGATGTAGTACCAATGTAAGCATGTTCTCTATTACTTGGTAGACCTTGGGAGTATGATACTGATGCTACACACCATGGTAGGAGCAATAAGTACACATTTATGTATAAAGGAAAGAAAGTTACATTGCTTCCTATGACTCCTGCTGAAATTGTGAAATTTGAACAAGAAAACATGCTAGGGACGCACAAAAGAGCAAACAACCTTCTGAAAATCAGCAAGTAGCCAAAATGCTTTCGAGGCAACAAAAAGATAAACTTGCTTCTCCTTCTTCATCACAAGTTATTAATCTGAAAGGACGTGTCATGCTTGCAACTAAAACTGACCTTGCTGAAATTTGTAATGATACTCCCATGATATATGGCTTGATTTGCATGAACGTGCTGTTTTCACTTGTGAACATTCCTAGCTCTGTTCCTATTGCAGTCACTGACCTTTTGCAGGAGTTTAACGATGTTTTTCCTGCTGAGATACCACCCGGGCTGCCACCGATACGTGGCATCGAGCACCAAATTGATTTGGTCCCGGGAGCGTCTCTTCCTAATCATGCAGCGTACCGTACCAATCCAGAGGAGACAAAAGAAATTGAGCGCCAAGTACAGGACCTTCTTGATCGTGGGTACGTCCGTGAAAGCCTTAGTCCTTGTGCAGTACCCGTTCTTTTGGTACCTAAGAAAGATGGTAGTTGGCGCATGTGTGTTGATTGTCGTGCTATTAATAATATCACCATTCGATATCGACACCCTATTCCTAGATTGGATGACATGCTTGATGAGCTTAGTGGTGCCATTATCTTTACTAAGATCGATCTTCGTAGTGGCTACCACCAAATTCGCATGAAACTAGGTGATGAATGGAAAACTGCTTTTAAAACAAAGTTTGGATTATATGAGTGGCTTGTCATGCCTTTTGGACTTACTAATGCACCTAGTACCTTCATGCGCTTGATGAATGAAGTCCTACGGCACTTTATAGGACGCTTTGTGGTTGTATACTTTGATGATATCTTGGTTTATAGCAAGTCTCTCAGGGAACATGTTGAACACCTACGTTCTGTTTTTTCTGTCCTCCGTGAGGCTAGAATGTTTGGTAACCTTGAGAAGTGCACGTTTTGCACGGATCGAGTTGTGTTTCTTGAATATGTTGTCACTTCACATGGTATTGAGGTTGACGCGGCAAAGGTAGAAGCAATCCACAGCTGGCCGCAACCCTAAACTATCACACATGTACGTAGTTTTCTTGGTCTTGCAGGTTTCTACCGGCGTTTTGTGAAAGATTTCAGCACCATAGCCGGTCCTTTGCATGAGTTGACCAAGAAGGGAGTCACTTTTACTTGGGAACCAGCACAAGAACAAGCTTTTGCCACACTCAAGGATCGTCTTACACATGCACCTCTACTTCAGCTACCCGACTTCAGTAAGCCTTTTGAGTTAGAATGTGATGCTAGTGGTTTTGGAATAGGAGGTGTGCTGCTACAAGGAGGTAAACCTGTGGCCTATTTTAGTGAGAAATTACATGGTCCACAGTTGAATTATTCTACCTATGATAAGGAATTATATGCCTTAGTGCGTGTGCTTGAAACTTGGCAACATTACCTTTTGCCTAAGGAGTTTATTATTCATTCGGATCATGAAGCATTGAAGCATATACGTAGTCAAGCAAATCTGAATAAACGACATGCTAAATAGGTAGAATTTATTGAGACTTTTCCATATATCATTAAGCATAAGAAAGGGAAAGATAATGTGATTGCCGATGCTTTATCTAGACATTATACATTGCTTTCTCAACTTGATTATAAGATCTTTGGTTTAGAAACATTGAAGGACATGTATGCTACTGATTTGGACTTCAAAGAAGCTTTTGCAAATTGTACAAATGACCGTGCTTGGAAGAAATATGTGCTGAATAATGGATATCTTTTTCGTGCTAACAAGTTATGCGTGCCGGCTAGCTCTCTTCGCTTGTTGTTATTACAGGAAGCACATGGTGGTGGTTTGATGGGTCATTTTGGATCAAAGAAAACTGAAGATGTGCTGTCCACACACTTCTATTGGCCTAGGATGAGACGAGATGTTGAGCGCTATGTGGCACGATGAACTACTTGCAATAAAGCTAAGTCTCGTCTAAACCCACATGGTCTTTATATGCCTCTGCCCGTTCCTAGTGTACCTTGGGAGGATATTTCTATGGATTTTGTGTTAGGATTACCTAGAACTAGGAGGGGGAGGGATAGTATTTTTGTGGTGGTAGATCGGTTCTCTAAAATGGTGCATTTTATACCTTGTGACAAGAGCGACGACGCTACAAATGTTGCCGATTTGTTTTTCAGAGAGGTCGTACGCTTGCATGGAGTTCCCAATACCATCGTTTCAGATCGTGATGCTAAATTCTTAAGTCATTTTTGGAGGACGTTGTGGCATAAGCTAGGCATGAAGCTGCTGTTTTCTACTACTTGTCACCCCCAAACGGATGGACAAACGGAGGTTGTCAACCGTACATTGTCCACCATGTTGAGGGTTGTTTTGAAAACCAACTTGAAGCTTTGGGAAGAGTGTCTACCTCATATTGAGTTTGCATATAATAGGTCAGTACACTCCACTACTAAGGCAAGTCCGTTTCAGGTGGTCTATGGCTTTAATCCGCATGCTCCTATTGATTTGCTACCATTACCACCATCTGAAAACTTGAATTTTGATGCTACTACACGTGCTGAATTATTACTTAAGATGCATGAAACTACTAAAGCAAACATAGAGAAAATGAATGAGAAATATCGTGCTTATGGTAGTAAGGGTAGAAAAGAGATAACATTTGAACCGGGTGATTTTGTTTGGTTGCACTTGCGCAAGGATCGTTTTCCTGATTTGAGAAAGTCTAAATTGATGCCCCGTGCTGATGGTCCTTTCCGTGTGTTTGAGAAGATAAATGATAATGCATATAAACTTGAGTTGCCTGCAGCTTTTGGGGTTAGTCCCACATTTAACATTTCAGATTTAAAGCCCTATTTGAGAGATGACGATGAGCTTGAGGCGAGGACGACTCCAATTCAAGAGGGGGAGGATGATGAGGACATCACTTCACATGATACACACATGGAGCCTCCACCTACAATTCAATTACAAGGACCAATCACACGCGCCCGTGCCCGTCGCTTGAACCATGAGGTTAATTCTTTCCTTAGCAACTATGTTAATATTTGTTTGGACGGGATGCTACTGAATACTAGTGATATTTTATTGCTTAGGAACATGGGAGATGGAATAGAAGAGTTGGAGTTGAAGACGGAGTCGCACGGATGATTTGAAGTCAAGAATTCGCTGGTTCGGACTACATCAACCACCATGCATAAAAATGGGCATAACTTCCTCATACGAAGTCCGATTGATGCGTTCTTGGACTTTTTGGAAAGCTGAGGAGAAGACGGATCGTTTGCCGTTGGTTTCGTCTCATTTGGAGTCTCGAGTCGTCCTATGTGTTGGGAACAGTCCTGCATGACAGAATTGGGCCGTGTTGGCCCATAGCCCGAGTCTGTACATCTTCTAGCCCACAGCCCAAGTCTGTACGCCTTCCACAGGCTGCCCATGCCTTATATACTCACGCCAGCCGCCTCTAGGGTTAGGTTTTGCTTTGTTTGCATCTACACTTGTGTGTTTAGACCCCGCCCCTTGCACCGGACCGATTGGCTGCTGCATAGGTGTTTGTGAAACCTCACCTTTTCATCGTTTGTCTGTGATTTGGCATTCGACTTGTATCCTTCTTGTTCTTGCTTGTGTTCTTGGGTTCGCCTGCAGGAATTAGCCTCCGTGGCGAGGTCAATCGCGTCCTGCGTGGTTGATAACCAAGGGAGACAGTGGTGTAACGATTGCAAGGTTTTGATCCGTCGGACCGGAGCCTTGGATCGCCAACGTCGAGATTCTCCACCAATCCAAGTTATCCTTTACCTAGCGGAAGATCGGGACCAATCCCCCATCACTATCCTTCGATTTAGCCCTGACAAAATATTACCATTGGCTCTTTCTATAGCTCCGTTAGACTGAGGGTGTCGCACTGCAGCAAAGCATAGCTGGATGCCTAGATCTTCACAAAATTTCTTGAAAGGTTCTGCGTCGAATTGTGTTCCATTGTCAACTGTGAGTTGTCTAGGCACTCCGAACCGGCAAATGATATTCTTCTAGAAAAATTTCTGTACATTGTTCGAAGTGATAGCTGTTAGGGGCTCTGCTTCGACCCACTTTGAAAAGTATTCAATTGCTACCACTGCGAACTTTAAATTTCCTTTTGCTGTTGGGAAGGGACCAATAAGATCCATGCCCCATCTGGCCATGGGCCATACTGGAGCTATGACTTGAAGGGCTGTTGGTGGGCGATGACTCCTTCGTCCCATCCATTGACATCCTTGGCAAGTGCGGACCAAGGTCTCTGCATCAGCTGTTATTGTAGGCCAATAAAGCCCCTGGCGAAGTGTTTTTCCTGCCAAAGCTCGAGGGGCCAGATGTCTACCGCAAAGTCCTTCATGGATTTCTCGAAGAATTTCTTGACCTTCAGCTTGAGATATACATCGGAGCAGAGGGGAACATACTTTGGCCTTGTATAAAATACCGTTGATTATTTGATAATTCCGAGTTCTAAGCTTTAACCTCGAAAGCTGTGGCCCTTCAGACATATTTGCTTCTCCTTGCAACACTTCCATGATTGAGCTTCGCCAATCTATACTTGGAATGCAAA
This sequence comes from Zizania palustris, assembly GCA_019279435.1. Classification (NCBI taxonomy): domain Eukaryota; kingdom Viridiplantae; phylum Streptophyta; class Magnoliopsida; order Poales; family Poaceae; genus Zizania; species Zizania palustris. The sequence goes on along the minus strand of JAAALK010000082.1, from coordinate 103,552,699 downwards.
GGACTTCCGCAGCTGGAATTTGTGGCACCGAAGGTGTACTGAGTTCTTCATAAAAAGCTTCTTCAGGTATGTCCATGGCTCCGGCTGTAGCTTTTGCTAAGATGTCAGCTTGCATATTTTCTGCTCTGGGTATACTCCGAATGGAAATCCCTTTAAATGCTGCTTTGATCTTCCGGATTTCTTCTAAGTACTTTGCAAGCTGTGGATGTCGGACTTGGAAACTCTTGTCCACGTGCCCTGCTACAATCTTAGAATCTATTTTAATAACAACTCTTGTAGCCCCTAGAGCACGTGCCTTGCGAAGTCCCAATAGAATTCCCTCATACTCCGCTGTATTATTGGTAGACTTAAAGTTGAGTCTTGCGGAGTACAATGCCTTTTGCCCTGAAGGCGAAATTATCACAGCTCCGACACCTGCTCCAAATGCTTGAAAAGCTCCATCAGAGTAAATAGTCCAAATTTCTTCACAAGGCTTCTCCGGAGCCCATGCTGCAGGGGGAGTCCACTCTGCTACAAAGTCAGCCAATACTTGCGACTTAATTGCTGTTCTTGCCGGGAAAGATATGCCGAAGGGTGCTAATTTAACAGCCCACTTCCCAATTCTTCCAATGGAATCCTTACTTCGGAGCATATCTCCTAAAGGATACGAAGTTGGTACAACAACATTATGTGCCAAAAAATAATGCCTTAGCTTCCTCGAAGCCATTATCAGAGCATAAATGAATTTCTCAAGCTCAGAATATCTTGTTTTTGCTCCGGACAATGCTTCGGACACAAAGTAAACTGGATTTTGTACCAATTTCCCGTTGAAATCAACCTCTCTGACAAGAACTGCACTGACAGCAGAGCCAGTAGTTGCAAGGTAGAGGAGTAGGGTTTCATCCGCAACAGGCATCGTGAGTGTAGCAAGGTTACTAAGATAGTTTTTAATATCTTCGAAGCTCTTTTGATACCCCGGTGTCCATGCAAAATCTTCGGTCCCTTTCAATGCTTTGAAAATAGGCAAACTTCTCTTCGCAGACCTTGCCAGAAATCTGCTAAGTGCTGCTAGATGACCGGTCAGCTTTTGCACTTGCTTTAAATTCTCTGGAGGAGCCATCTTCTGCAACGCAGTTATTTGAGTGGGGATAGCTTCGATCCCTCTGCTTGAAACTAGGTACCCTAACAATTTTCCAGCCTGCGCCCCAAAGACACATTTTTCGGGGTTGAGGCGGACCCCACATGCCCGAAGGCTATTGAATGTTTCTACTAAGTCTAGGCTATGCTGGTGCTTTAAGGCACTCTTGATTACAATATCATCCATATAGGCCTCTACATTATGACCTTATTGATGACCTAGAGCTTTAGCAATTAATCTCGAAAATGTAGCCCCGACATTTCTTAAGCCAAAGGGCATTCTTACATAACAAAAGACTCCTGAAGGAGTTACGAAGCTTGTCTTGATTTCATCTTCGCGCTTCAACCAAATTTGATGATAGCCGGAATACGCGTCGAGGAAGCTTAATAACTCCGAACCAGCAGTGGAGTCGACCAACTGATCAATTCGGGGCATGGGGTAGGGGTCGCGGGGGCATGCTTTATTCAGAGATGTAAAATCAATACACATGCGCCACTTCCCTCAAGATTTCTTCTTAACGAAGAATGGGTTGGCTAACCACTCCGTATGAGCCACTTCCCTGATAATCCCAGCCTTCAGCAACTTTTCAACTTCATCTTTAGCAAGGACAGCTCTCTTCGCAGACATCTTCCGGAGTCCTTGCCTAACAGGCCGAGCCTTCGGGTTCACAAGTAGACTGTGTTCAATAATGTCCCGACTGACTCCGGTGATGTCTTCATCAGACCAAGCAAAGACATCCAAATTTTCCTCAACTACTTTTTCTAAGGAGGCAACAACTTATGGAGGCAAGTCTTTACCAAATTGAAATGAATATTCCTTGCCATCTTTGACAATAACCTTCGTTGCAATCTCTCTTTCAGGACTTGGTCTTGGGAAGGATCTTTTCGAGGATTCGCTAGGAGCAGAAAAATTCTCCGAATTATCTTGCACACTATTCACCTGTCTCAGGTCGAGAGGAGGGCCATGACCATACTCTGCTCTTCGTGCGATGGCCTAATCTCTGAAAACAGTGAGCACTCCTGCTTGTGTAGGCATCTTCATACATAAGTAATTATGATGCGCCACAGCTCTGAATTGATTTAACATGCCTCTTCTAAAGATGACATTATACGCATATGGAGCATCTATAACATCAAAGATCACTTCCTCTGTCCTGGCCATTGGCCCTTCTTCGAAAGTAACTTACAGGACAATTTGGCCGAGGGCATCAAGAGGGGGTCCTGTAAATCCTTGCAAAGGACGGGCTGCTGGGAGAAGATGCTTTCTGGAGATGCAGAGTTGATCAAAAGCTTGGACAAAAATAATATCCGCCGAACTCCCTCCATCAACTAGCACTCTCCGAACCTCAGTTCCTGCTATGTTAGTAGTAATGACAAGTGGGTCTGCATGTGGGAATTTAACACCAAATGCATCATCTGCGGAGAAAGATATTGGCACATGGGACCATTTGGGCATATCAGCTGCAGATGAAGAGGTTCCAATATGGCCCACCTCTCTGACATATTCTCTTCTCTGCCTCTTTGACATACTTCCGAGAGTACCTCCTTCAGAGATGGGGAGGACTACTCTTTTTCCTCGATCTTGCCCCTCTTCTTGCTTCGGAGGTGGCATAATATTGACCACCGGAGGGCGTCTTGCCGAATCGAAGTTCTCTATCCGCGCCACAGCCTGGATAGGCTCCGGACGCACTTCAGCTGGAACTCGGTCAGTAGTGCCTCGACCCGAAGTTCTTTCCAAATATTCTCCTCTCAGGGTAAGTATAGCCTTGCACGCATCAGTTGCGTGACTTCGGTTTTCACCATGAATACAACAGAAAAAGGTCTGGCCCTTGCCAGCCGGTTTCCCTGGCGGCCTCCAGCCACTGGTCTTGCTTCCTGAGGGTTGCAGAGCTCTTTGAGCAAACTTCTGCGGTGGTGCAATGTTTAGAACTTCTGAACGAGGATGCTTTTGCCCCCTACGCCTGTCATGCTGAACTTTGAAGCTAGGCCCTTGTGGCTGTGCTGAAGTTTTTACTTCCAATTTCACTTCTTGCAGTACTGACGGGCTTGCAGCAGTTCTCCAAAGCCATCCTTCTTCTAACCTTGCATACTCTTCGAAATAAGACATCAACTGAGAAAGAGAAGATATACTTTTTCGATGAAGTTTATCAAGGAGGCCTGGATGAATAACTCCCTCTCGAGCTGCGTCAACTACTGAAGAGGTAGTTAACCCTCGAATTTGCGACTTCGTATGAGCGAAGCGCTTGAAATATTGTCTTAAGATCTCTCCCGGGAGCTGCTTCACCTGGAAAAGACTTCCTGTTGACATTGGAGGCACAAAGGTGCCCTGGAAATTGCTTACGAACTTCTTCTTCAACTGCCCCCATAAACTGATTGATCCTGGCTTCAGAGACCAGAACCATCGCAATGCCACTCCTTGAAGAGCTAAGGGGAAGCATTTTGCCATAGTGTCTCGTACTCCTCCACTGGCTTCAATTGCTAAAGCATAAGAACGGATGAATTCTCCAGGATCTTCATCTCTGGCATACTTGCAAAGCTTCGAAGTTTTGAACTTAGGGTCGAAGCGTACTTTCTGCAACTCAGGATGTAGTGGAGACTCGGTGTCAAAGGAAGCATTCTCCGGGGCTTCGGGATAAATAACCTCGTCGTCTTTGGGCACTTCGGGAATGATCGGGGTGGCTTGAGAACGAAGCCTATTCGCGGCTTCTTGCCGCCACCTTGCTACTTCGGCTTGGAGACTGGACATTTGAGCGGCCATGTCACCAAGACTGTCTTCATCTCCTCTGGAAGGGTCTTCCGGGTCTTGAGAATTGTAGGGATCAGTTCGAAGTGGAACCTAAGGTGGAAGAGGGACTCCGGCTAGCCGAAGTATAGATGGAGCTGGCGGAGGAACCCCGTATGCTCGAGGAAGGGGAATCCCTTCCGGAGTTTGAGGTGGAGGAAACGTCGAAGGTCCTCCGACCTCAACTGTGTCTGAAGATCTTACTCTGGAGGTCCGAGGGGACCTCCGAACGAGATTACTGGCTGCACTCCGCTTAGGAGGCATGGTGTGAGAAGTTGGTAGAGAACGAAGTTTTTTGAACTAGGTTCCCCACGGACGGCGCCAACTGTTGGCGTAAAAGATTACGCTAACAGGTTTCTGAAGGTTAAAAACTAACAAACGAAGTGTTTGCGAAGGAAACTATTCCAAGCCTCCGAAAGGATAATAACTTATAATAGTTTGAAAGTGTGTATTGAATAACTTGTATTCGGTCCCTATTACAGGGTAAAACGGGGGGTATTTATAGGCCCAAACATTAAGGAAAAGACCCTTTTACCCCTCTATTACAACCGACATAGTGGAAACTATTCGGTACCCATAATAGGGCTAAAATGGTAAAAGACTAATCTAATGAGAAAGAAGATAAGTCTTCCATTTTAGCTGGCAAGGAAGCTCTTGGAAGAGTTCAAGTTCAAGATATACTCCGAATGGGAGTCCGTCATCATACTTCGAACTTGACTGAATGCATCCCCGGAGTCATATGCTGGAAATCTTGGACTTAATCACCAGCCTTTGTCTTGTTACTGCAATAACCCTGAGGATGGAATATTTTCCCCCAACAATAAGGTAGTAGTATCTTCATCCTCAGAGTATGTAGATTGGTCCGACTCGAAGTACCAAGTTGAAGACCCAACGGAGGCTAGCTCCAAACGACTTCTAACCTAGGCCGAACTTCAAGAATAACAGAAAAAGCTAAGGGCTTCGAAGAAGAAAGGCACTCGGACCAAAAGAAAAGTTTTGAGAACTCTAGGCTCCGAAGACTGAACTAGTCATGGAGGTAGCTCTAGAGGTCGGAGGGGTCTCCGTTTTTATTTAGGCTTAGATAATAACTTTCCTGATTATGATGATTATAATATGATTAACTAGGTAATACAATTTATCTAAGAAGCATCACTTGATTGTGCGTCACTCCCCTGCCTCTCCTTGTGGGCGGGGGACCAAACGCAATGCGATAAGATCCGTCGGACACAATGCTTGGTATAATAAAATCGATGCTTCACAAACAATACTTGATAATCATGAGTTCAACTCTTTCGTAGAGTTCTTCGAACTGTATGTTCGTATGATGATGTCTATAATCTTAGAGCTTCAAATTTATACATTGGAGCTTCGAAGTTGGTCACTTAGGACTCTTAATGTGTTTCATTTGGCCGGGGCCTTGAAACCTTATTACTTGGTTGACTTTGATTCTTTTACAAATGCTTCGAACCTGGAGGATCGGAAATCTGTTTTTTAAAGTCCTTATACTCTTCTATGGATGCTATCAGACTGAGGCCTAGAATCCGTAGGCTTTGGCCACCTTCGGCTCTTTTACAGATGCTTCGAACCCGGAGGATCGGAAATCTATTCTTTTAAAGTCCTTAGACTCTTCTACGGATGCTATCAGGCCGAGGCCTCGAATCCATAGGCTTTGGCCACCTTCGACTCTTTTACAGAAGCTTCGAACCTGAAGGATCGGAAATCTGTTCTTTTAAAGTCCTTAGACTCTTCCACGGATGCTATCAGGGTGAGGCCTGGAATCCATAGGCTTTGGCCACCTTCGACTCTTTTACAGATGCTTCGAACCCAAAGGATCAAAAATTTGTTCGTTTAAAGTCCTTAGACTCTTCCACGGATGCTATCGGGCCGATGCCTAGAATTCATAGGCTTTGGCCACCTTCGGCTCTTTTACGGAATCCTTGAACCGATGGTCTAAAGGCCGTTTGCTGGGTTCTGATGAAAGATGCTTACCTCCGCAAGCATCTCCATTCCTCTGATGCATCCACGGGGGTAGGGAATATTTGAAGTGTAAGAATAATTCGAACCTTAATCTTTATTTATTTTAGAAAGGTACTTTACAATTGATTACAAGGAGCCCCTAAGCGTAATAACGTTTAAGGTGCTCCACATGCCATGCATGTTTTAATTCTTCCCCTTCTAAATTAGCTAATTTAAAAGATCCGGGGCGCCCTGAGTGTAGGATAATATATGGTCCTTCCCATTTGTTTCCTAACTTCCCCGGAGCAATTACACTTCGTAGTACCAAAAGATTCTAGTGTAAGTTCGTTAACTTTTACCTTCGGGTCATACCATGCCTTTGTCTGGTCTTGGTACTTTGTTAAATTGGCGACAGCTCGAAGCCTTGTTTCTTCCGACAAGTCAAGAGAATTGTTCTTTTCATCATTATCTTCAGATCTGTTGTGCGAAGGGATCCACCTTTCAGCTTCGTTGGAGTCATGGCCTTGTCTTCAAACAACAACCTGAATGGGGTGAAACCTGTAGACCTAGCTTGAGTGGTCCGAATGGACCATAAAATCTTAGGAAGCTCTTCCATTGGCCCGCTCGATGGCTCCGTTGGATCGTGGTGATGAACGGCTGCAAAGCAGAATTTAATGCCCAATCCTTTGCAGAATTCTCTAAAAGGTTTGGCTTCGAATTGGGTGCCATTGTCGAATGTCAACTCTCTAGGCACTCCGAACCTGCAAAATAATATTCTGCCAGAAGAATTTCTGCACATTTTTCGAAGTGATAGCAGTTAAGGGTTCAGCTTCGACCCATTTAGAAAATTATTCGATTGCTATCACCGTGAATTTTAGGCTGCCCTTCATCATTGGAAAAGGGCTGATGAGATCTATTCCCAATTGTGCCATTGGCCATACCGGAGCAATGACTTGAAGGGGTGTCGGAGGACGATGGCTTCGTCTTCCAATCCATTGGCACCCTTGATAGGTTTGAACCAATGATTCTGCATCTCTTACAATTGTTGGCCAATAAAGCCCCTAGCGAAGTGTTTTGCCTACTAAAGCCCGAGGGGCTAAGTGGCTACCACACAAGCCTTCATGAATTTCCCGAAGTATATCTTGGCCTTCAGGTAGTGAGATGCATCGGAGTAGAGGAGAACAGACTTAGGCTTTATAAAGTACTCCATTAACAAGCATATAATTTCGGACCCTTAACTAGAGCATTTGTAAATCTGGGCCTTCTAGTGAGGTTGTATTGTTTTGCAAGAAATCCAATATCGGACTCTGCCAATCAGTGAATGGTATGCAAAGGACTTCAGTGGAGGGTGGTTGATGCACCGAAGGTTTAATAAGTTCCTCATAAAAAGCACCTTGCGGGACGTCCATTGCTCCGGCTGCAGCATTTGCCAAGACATCTACAAGCTGATTATCTGCTCGAGGAATGCTTCGGATGGACATTCCTTTGAATAATGCCTCTGTCTTGCGGATTTCATCCAAGTATTTTGCAAGATGTGGATTCCTAGCTTGGAAGCTTTTGTCAACATGCCCCCCAATAACTTGGGAATCTGTTTTTATTACAATTCTAGTTGCTCCAAGTGCTCTTGCTTTTCGGAGACCAAGCAAGATTCTTTCGTATTCTACAATATTGTTAGTGGACTTAAAGTTGAGCCTTACAGAGTACATTGCTTTTTGCCCTGAAGGTGATATTATTACGGCTCCAGCGCCAGCCCTAGATGCCTAGTAGGCTCCGTTAGAGAATATTGTCCATAATCTTTCGCAGGGTTCTTCCGGAGCCCAAACTGTAGATGCAGTCCACTCGGCCACAAAGTCATCTATAACATTGGATTTAATAGCTGTTCTTGCGGTGAAGGTAATGTCGAAGGGGGCTAGCTTGACAGTCCATTTTCCAATTCTCCCTGTGGAGTCTTTGCTCATCACCAAGGGGATACGGAGTAGGGACAATTAAGTTGTGTGCTAAAAAGTAATGCCTTAGCTTCCGCGAGGCCATTACTAAAGCATATGCAAATTTCTCGAGCTCGGAGTACCGTGTTTTTGCTCTGGACAATGCTTCTGAAATGAAGTATATTGGGTTCTACACTAGTTTTCCATTGAGATCTATTTCTCTGACAAGCACTGCACTTACTACGGAGCATGTTCCTGCAAGATAAAGGAGGAGAGTTTCTTCTGGGAGGGGCACATTAAGCGTTGACAAATTTCCGAGATAATCCTTAATATCATCAAAGCTTTTCTAGCACTCCGGCGTCCACTTGAAACTTTCAGATCATTTTAAAGCTTTGAAAATTGGGAGGCTTTGCTCCGCTGATCTTGCTAAGAATCTGCTGAGAGCTGCGAGGCATCCTGTCAACTTCTAGACTTGCTTCAAATTTTCAGGTGGAGCCATTCTTTATAGTGCACTTATCTGCGTTGGGCTAGCTTCGATTCCTCTGCTCGAAACTAAGTACCCTAGCAATTTTCCTGCTTGAGCTCCGAATATACATTTTTCAGGATTGAGGCAAACTCCACATGCTTGGAGGCTCTCAAAAGTTTCTGCTAGGTCTAGTCTATGCTAGTGCTTTAAAGCACTTTTTATTACAATGTCATCCATATAGGCTTCAACATTTTGGCCTATTTGGTGACCTAAAGCCTTAGCAATAAGACGCGAAAAAGTTGCCCCAGCATTTCTCAAGACGAATGGCATTCAGACATAACAAAATACTCTAGAAGTAGTTATAAACCTCGTCTTGGCTTCGTCTTCACGTTTCAGCCAGATTTGATGATAGCCAAAGTATGCATCAAGGAAACTTAAGAGCTCGGAACCAGCCGTAGAGTCAACAAGTTGATCAATGCGGGGCATGGGGTAGGGGTCTCGTGGGCATGCTTTATTTAGAGAGGTGAAGTCAATGCACATGCGCCATTTGCTGGAGCCTTTTTTCTTGACGAAGTCCGGGTTAGCCAACCACTATGTGTAGGCTACCTCCCTGATGATTCCAGCTCTTAGCAACTTCTTTACCTCCGCCTTAGCGAGGTCTGCTCACTCAATTGACAATTTGCGGAGCCCTTGGCGAATTGGTCGAACCTTAGGGTTAACGAGTAAATTGTGCTCAATAATGCTACGGTCAACCTGGGGATATCTTCGTCTGACCAAGCGAAGATATCTAAATTTTCTCGAACTATTTCTTCTAGTGAAGTAGCAATTTCTGAAGGCAGCCCCTTACCAAACTGAATGGGGGTATTCTTTGCCTTCTTTGAGAATGATCCTCGTGACTACATCACCTTCTGGGCTTGGTTTGGGGAAGGGTTCTTTGGAGGGTCCAGGGACCCCGAAGCTTCCTCCAAGTGTTCTTGTACACTGTTTACCTACCGAGGATCGAGAGGTGGGCTGTGGCCATATTCCGCTCTCCAGGCTGCGGCCTAGTCTCCTGAAATTGTAAGAACTCCATCTTGCGTGGGCATTTTGAGACACAAATAATTATGGTGTTGTAACGCCCCGATTTAATAAAACCGGGAATTTATTGAAATTCCATAGAAAATCAATAAATACAAGACGTTCATCACACGACTGCGTACATTACGCCAATCAATCATGGTTCGTAGACCATATTATTACAAAAGAGTTAAAACAAAGAGAAACTAATAAAATAAATTATCTAGATGAACGTCTTCTTCCAGTCTCGTGCCTTGACCGGGTCGCTACTCCAGACCATCACCCTCCTCGTAGTAGACCACCTCTGGTGGTGTAAGTCAACGGGGGTGAGTACAATCGTACTCAACAAGCCACCGAATGCAATTATAATGCAAGGTAATAACAAGGAAGGTAGTGGCTCACTTTTGTGGAAAAGCATATTTGTAAAGCAATTAATGTATTGCTGTTATTAATGCAGAAAAGTAAACATGAGTTCATGCATCATCTTCTAACTTGAGGGGTACAGTCACTCTGCCCTCGCTCATCAGTCCTTACATGCCATGAAATAACACATACATTCACATAACAGTAAACTAACTGCGAGAGGTCACACAACCTGCCCTTGACCGTGGGCTCGGCTTTTCGAAAAGATTTATTACTCTGATCAGAGGTGTACTACTGTACCCACAAGGCACTCATTTCCCACACACCGCAGTGTGTTAAATGACTCCTGTCACGAGAAGCTCATGCCAAAACCTACAGCATGGAACACACAAAGTCGATAACACCCTCTTATAGGTTTCATATGGTTTCCCAGTCACTTCGGGCCACACCATACCCCCCTTGAGCCATGTTGGTACAAGTCACCCGCAGGTTGCCCCTTGCCCCCTCCACTATGGAGTTCCAAGTTGGTACGATCCATACCTCCAGTTAGGACTTACCCACTAGACTTGTGGTTAGTACGGAAGTGCTTTGTAACAGATCCCGCAGACCGGTCCTTATAGTGCCCCGGGTGCGACCAACCAATTCCCGAGCTTGCACCCGGAACCCACCATACTTATAACATAGCCAACTCCAACATAATCTAGAGACGAGAATAACGGGGAAATCATATAGTGGAATCCATCTATCTATGACTTGTTCTTTTATCCTATAGCAGTTGTGTCGGTACATTGGACACTAGCTAATATAATATATTGTAGAGTGACAAGGAGTTTAGGCTCAATAATCATGGCTTGGGTTTACACACAAGGACGGGGATCTAATAATTATAAGTTAGGGCTTGAGATTAGACTAATGCAATATTATCCTATGAGTTATAGTGATAATTTATTAAAACATGGGCTCAATTATGATCAAAACGAGGGTTGTGACTTGCCTTGATCCACGAATGGTGAAGGTGGAACCTCGGGGTAAAACTCCGGATCATCGACGGCGATGTAGTCTTCTCGATACGGAAAAGTAAACACAACATTCAATAAACAATCCAAAAACCAATCATACAAGCATACATGTTTTTGTTGGATTAAGTGAAGGAGATAGAGTCTTAAATTCTATGGGATCATTACTTAAATATTTAAGATTAAGTTTTAAAGAGGTTTCTGGAATTGATATAAGTATTGTTTTTCTAAGGGGTTTTTATTTTCCCTTTTTAGAGGTGAAGTAAAAAGGTATAAAACAACCTTATTGTTTTTAATGCAGTAAAAATAGTGAAATTAAGTTATTAGGTCTTCTGAAGTTATTATATAAGTTTTTATGATATTTTTATAAAGTGTTGCATTTTTTATTATATGAATTAATTACTTATCTTAAAAGGGCCTTTGAAATATTAATTAATGAAATGAAATGGGCAAAATGAACATTCTATTTTTATTGCATTAAAAACAGTGAAATGGAGTCATTATGTCCTCTAAAATTAATATATAAGTTTTTAAGGGTCTTTTCCGAATTATTTAATGAAATATAAATTAAATCCTAAATGGGACATTTCTTTATTATTTAATAATAATATTTTGTGCCAAATAAACATATTGTTTATATTGCATAAAAGTGTAGAGAATAAAAATACAAAGTTTCCAGAATTGAAACGGTCAAATTTGGAGTTAATTTGAGCAAGTTATGAATTTTTAAAATTTAAACATATTTTTCTGAATTTTATTTAAACCAGAAACAGTCTCTGGTCCACGATGAACTGGGTTCACCGTGAACCGTTGACTGTGCGCGTGAGCCGGGCACAATGCTGCGGTTGGATCCAGATCCAACGGCCAGAGCGCGTGCGGGAGGTTTAAGTGAGATCCGACGGCCAGGATCCGCTGATACCGCTTGGGCAAGATCTGAGGGCTCAGGTCAAATCCCGCGGGGTTTTAATCTATGCCCTTTGTTCGCGATCGTGCGGCCTAGATGCCGTCCGACACAACACGCGCAGAAGGGGGTAGTTACCCCCTTCTTCTCCGACTCCGGCGACACGACGACGTGGGACACCAGCGACGGCGATGGCCAAATGGCCTGGCTAAGGCCTAAAATGGAAAGAGGATACCGCGGGGAGTCTAGGCATACTAGAGGAGACGACGACAGGGTAGTGGTGGTGGTCGGCAGCGATAAGAGGCGGAGGAGGCCTTCGGGTCCGACGACGGTGCGGCGATCTGGTAGAGGGGAACCCGAACGGAGGCGAGACCGAGGGAGAGGAGGCAACGGCGGTCCTGGCGGTGTCGATGGCGAGGGTGGCGGTGGCTCGAGTCGCCGACGAAGGCTTGCTGGAGTGTGAGCCGAGGGGGAAAAGGTTTTGGCATCGCACTGCGTCGGGTGAAGATGGCTTGGGCTGAAAACGGGGTGGGCGGTGGCGGTGAGGGCACGGGGTTTAAATAGAGGCTTCGTCGATGTTCCATAGGAAGGGAACTAAGGGTTCCCTTCTTTCCCCTCCGACGAACTTTCCAAATCTCAAAACCATGCCATAAACGGAGAAAACGCGTCGGAAATGGGGGAAAGGGGGTCGCCGGTGGATAGGGAAGGGGATTCGGGTGCCAATTTGGCACGGGGGCTAGCCGGCGGCGAATATGGCAAGGGGGGCGCCAGTATGGAAGGGGATCCCCCTTCTATCGGGGAAGATGGATATGACAGGTGGGTCCCACCTGTCATATACTGAGAGCAAGGGGCGGGGCGCCGACAAGCGGGCCACGCTTGACCGCGGCTGAGGGCGCGGAGCTAAAGGCTGACGGGTGGGGCCGGCCGGGCATGGCATGTGGGAGAGAGGGAGGGAGCGCGCCAACAGGCGGGTCCCGCCTGTCAGTGGCCGAGGCGGCTGGATTGGGCCGGGTTGGAGGGAATTGGGGGTTGCGGTCCAACAAGAATTTAAATGTATTTTCAATTTAAAATATTTCCAGAAAATCAATTATTTGTTTAAGGCTTGAAGCACTATTGTTAAAATTTTTTAAAAATTCTTTAAAATATTTCTTGGCCTCTATATCCCACCATAAATTTTTCAGGTTCAAATTTTAAATATTTCTCCTTGTTTTGTTTTGATTGGGTTCTTTTGGCCTTTTCTTTAATTAAATAAATCCTTTTTATTTCAGAAAATTTTATTTCCCTCATTTTTATTTTATTTTAAATTTTGGGATGTTACATGCCACAGCTCCAAATTGGTTCAGCATCCCTCGTCCGAAGATTGCGTTGTAAGCGTACGGGACGTCGACAACATCAAAGATGACTTCCTCACCTCTAGCCAGGGGCCCCTCACTGAAAGCAACCTCGAGGCCTATTTGTCCGAGGGCATTGAGAGGAGGGACTATGAATCCTTGGAGTGGGAGAGCTGCTGGAAGAAAATGCCTTCGGGAAATACACATTTGATCAAAGGCTTGGACGACGAGTATATCAGTGGAGCTTCCTCCGTCCACTAATATCCTTTGAACTTCCACTCCTGCGATATCAGCTGAAATGACAAGGGGGTCAGCATGGGGGAATTTCACCCCTACAGCATCATGGGCAGAAAATGAAAGGGGTACATGGGACCACTCGGGCATTTCTGCAGTCGAGTTTGAAGTCCTTATATGTCCCATTTCATTAACATATTCCCTTTGCTGATGCTTTGACATATTACCGAGGGTCCCTCCTCTGGAGATGGGTAAGACCACTCATTTGCCATGATCTTGAGGGTCTTCTTGCTTCGGTGGTGGCATAATGTTGGCCACTAGAAGTTGCATTGGATCTTCGGGATTGCCTACACGCTTGACAGCTTGTACGTGCTACGGCTATATTGCTGGAGGAGCTCAATGTGTAGTGCCTCACCCTGAACTTCTCCCCAGATATTCGCCCTGGAGAGCCAATATAGACTTACAATCTTTTGTGGCATGACTTCTGTTTTCACCATGCACACAACAAAAAAGAGCCTGGCCCCGGCCAACTGGTTTTTCTAGTGGCTTTGAGGCACTAGCTTTATTACCTTGAGCCTGTTGATAGTTGGAAGGCATCTTCGAAGTGGAGGGGGCAATATTAAGCACATCAGAGAGGAAGTGTCTCTTTCCCCTTCTCTGATCATTAGGGTGATTATCAAAGCAGACTTGCGGAGGATTCGAAGCCTCTGGCTCCAGCTTGACTTCTTGGGGCAGGGTCGGTGTGGGTACCACAGTTCTTCAGAGGCATCCATCTTCTGCCTTGGCATACTGCTCGAAGTATGCCATCAATTGTGCTACTGAAGACACCAGCTTTCGGTGAAGTTTGCTGAGGAGGTCGAGATTCAAAACACCTTCGCACGCCGCATCCACCACAGAAGATGTGGACAACCCTTTTATCTAGGACTTGGTGTGGGCGAAGCGCGTGAAGTATTCTCGAAGAGTTTCTCCCGCTTGCTGCTTCACCTGAAAAAGGCTTCCAGTAGACATTGGGGCTACGAAAGTTCCCTGGAAATTGCTTACGAATTTCCTTTTCAACTGCTCCCATGACTTAATTGATCCTGGCTTTAAAGACCAGAATCAACGAAGGGCTACACCTTCTAACGTGAGGGGGAAACACTTTGCCATCGTATTTCGGACCCCTCCACTTGCTTCTATTGCAAGGGCGTAAGAGTGAGAAAATTCTCTGGGATTAGACCCTCTGGAGTACTTGTGCAGCTTCGAGGCTCAGAACTTGGGATCGAAGCGCACCTTCTGCAAGTCCGGATGCAGCGGGGATTCATTGTCGAAGGAGGCATTCTCGGCATCTTCTTGGACTTGAGGGGCTTCGGGATAATCATCGAGGCCGTCATCTTGATGCACCTTCGAAGCAGGAGGGATTGCTTGACTGCGAAGCCTGTCCGTAGCCTCCTGTCTCCATCTTTCTATCTCTGCCTGAAGTCACGCTACCTGAGTGGCCACGTCTTCAAGAAGGTCTTCGCTTCCTCTGGAGGGATCCTCTGGGTCTTGAGAACTAACATAATTAGTTCGGAGCACGAACGGAGCTGCCCGAGGAACTCTGGCTGCTCGAGGCCTATTAACTACTTCAGGAGTTTGAGGAATGTCTGAAGGTCCTACACCGGAGGTCCGAGGCGATCTTCAGAGGGGACCAGTGGCTAAACTCCGCTTGAGAGGTATGACTTACGAAGCTAAGAAAGGTAAGAAGATCAGAAGCTTCGGACGATTGAGGAAGGCTAAGAAAGGCCTTCGAACTGTATTTTGAATCCCCTTGCCGAAGGGTGCGCAGAATCTTGAGACTCCAAAACTCCCTCCACAAACGCTCTTCGAAATACAGGCAGTGGTAGAGAACTAGCTTTTAGAACTAGGTTCCCCACGTACGACGCCAACTGTTGGCGCAACGGATTACGCTAATAGGTTCTGTAGGATCAAGAACTGACAAACGAAGTGTTTGTGAATGCAGACTATCTCAAGCCTCCAAAAAGGATAATAGATCAGAATAGTTCGAAGTGTGTATTGAATATCTAAATATTCTATGCCTATTACAGGGTGAGAAGGGGTGTATTTATAGGTAAAACCTCTGGGGAAAACACCTTTTTACCCCTCAATTACAACCAACATAGTGGAAACTATTTTGGTATCCTGAATAGGGTTAATATGGTAAAATATATTCGAAGGATGTCGATAGAGTAGATGTCCCACCCTTCTGCTTATTTCCCTTTTCGGAGGGGAAGCCTTTCGGAGGGTCTCTTTGGACCGGAGCCTGGATGGACCCTCCGACTTCAAGTCCTTCAATCCAGAGATAAGTCTTGGGCTCCAAGATTATGATTTACCTTTATCTTGGAATCTTGAGGATCACAAGGATGAAGTATTTTCCCCCAACAGTCCCAAATTGCACTTCTTTGGCTTAGTAGGTAAGCCTCCATCGCACCTTCTAATAAGCAAAATCGCAACCATCGAATATTAGAATCTCAGTGTTTCTTTCCATGTCGCCAAAAGGATCACAAACCGGTTGTAGGACCGAAAGTAGCGACCAGAGGGGCGGTGAATGGGTGCCTAAAAATTCTTTCGAATTAATGGCCTCTTCCCAACACCTAACACACCTCAAAAGACTAAGTAGCGAAAAGTGAACAGATTGCCTAAGTATAAAAGTATCTAGCCTAGAAACGACCGGTGTCAACAACAGAGAAAACACCAATACAGTGCTAATAGGAAGATAAACAAAATATTCAAAACATGGCAGATCAAACTTCTCAGTAGAATAGTCTAAGTGCACATAGAATGAGTTTAGAAGTTACTGTTCAGAATTTGTCTCCTGTTCGAAACTTGGCAAAACCTGCTTTGCAGTATCGAAGCCTGCTTCGGAGTCCCTTGTCGAAGTCTAGTGAAGGTTGTCGTTGAAGTGCCGAAGGTTTGTTGAGTCTAGCCTAGTTTGAGTGTGGCAGAATGCGAAGTATGCTTTGGTATGAAGTATGAAAGTATCGAAGCCTGCTTCGAACAGAGTACTTCGAAGCCTATACTTCGATCAAAAAGCTTCGAATAACGTTTGCAGAAACGCAAGCTTCAAAAGAGAAGTGAAGCCCAACACACGGAAGCAAAACCAAATCGAAGCCTACACTCTACCTCCGGAGCTAGCTGGATCGAGGTACAACTACCGAAGTGGTAACCTTCGAACCACAGACCAGCTTCGAAACGGAGTCAGCAGGTGTTGTCACACAAGAAATCGAAGGCCACAAACACACTTCGAACGACAAGCTCAGAACCCCAAACTGAAAACCCTCAAAAAATACAGCAGCAGAAAGATCTCAGAAAAACATACTCCGAGCGAAGTCTACCAGAGAGACATGCTTCGAAGCTAACTCCGAAGCCTGTCGAAGTATGCTTCGCAAAAGAGTGTCGAAGTATGTCAGAACAAAACCTTAGAACGGAGCACTCTTCGAAGCTAGATTCACAGTTCAAGTTTGGAGTCCTAGCGAAGCCTTCGAAGAAGTCAGGTCGAAGCCTGCTTCATAGAACAGAAGGACTTCGCACACATGAGGGAGCTTCGCCGAAAACAGCCAGAGAAAAACAAGGCTTGGTCTAGTCGATCAAAAAGCTACACAGGAAAAAGCAAGGCTAGAGTACTAGTGTACTGTTGCTACAGGGAGTAGGTACTACTTGCTACAAGCAAGAACTAGTACTCCTCATGTGAAGACCAGAAGCAACAGAGAGAGGAAAACACACAGGAATAAGAAAACGCATGTCACATGAAGCTGTGAAGTCACAACAAACACTACATAAGGAATGACAGGAATAAAATCTTCCTGATTCGTGAATAATGAGTTAAAATCACGAAGAACAGGAGAATGTTCCTGGCGGCACACGCAGAGAAAGAGAGAGAGAGGGCAGGAATCAAAAATGACCCAATCCTTGAATAAAAAGTGATTTCTTGAAAGGGTAACCTAACCCTATGGATTGAGGCCCTATTTATAGGCTGCCCAATAGCTAGGAATAGTCCACCAGCCCCTTAGGGTTTTTACAGACACTGAAATAAAGGAAAAGACTAAACTGCCCTTAGGATATTTTTACAGACTCGACTGACTGATTGTGGGCCTAGGGACAAAATAGTAAACTCCTATTTACAGATGGCTTATCTGGAAGCTAAGCTTTCGTAGCGACTACGGCTTCTCTTCTGGACAGTCCAATACAAGATCGGCGGTCGTTAGTTTTGTGCCGAAACTGACAAAGCCTCCACCGACTTTGCACCAGTTACACGGATTGGGCCGGCCCGACTCCGTAGCTCTCTCAGCCCGGCAATCGCTCACCGCCCGTGTACCTGAGTCAATCCTAGTCAACAGCCTAGTGGGTCTTCTGCTGCTCCTAGCCCATGTACCCGGATTGGGCCAGCCCGACTTCGCAGCCCCTCTGCTTGACAGTCACTCGCTGATCGTGTACCTGAGTCACACGCAACCCATGATGCAGCAGATCTCCTCTCTTCTTCTGTCCTCTTTGACTATCGTTGATAATGACTCATCACATCTAGAGCCATGAGGTCCGCAAAAGCTAAGAGAATGCGAATGGACTCAAGACGGGCAACAGGAGCAAAAGTTTCTTCAAAGTCAATACCTTCCTTCTGGCAAAAACCCTGGGCAACCAGTCGAGCTTTGTTGCGCACCACAACCCCATCTTCACCTTGTTTGTTCTTAAACACCCACTTGGTGCCTATGGGGTTGCATCCTGGTGGCGGCTCAACTAGTGTCCAAACCTGATTATGGACAAAATTCTCAAGCTCTTCTTGCATAGCATTAATCCAATTAGAATCAGAAAGAGCATGAGAAACGTCTCCGGGCTCAAAAGATGCAACAAAGCCAGATTCAGCAAACACAGCAAGAGAGGTACCAGATGAACGCAAAGTTCTCTCAGTCAAATCACCAATGATGAGCTCTGAGGGGTGATCACGCTGAACTGCTCGGGATCCCTGGTGATCTGAAGTCACCTCACCGGAGTCAGCAGCTGGCACCTCTGGACTCGACTGAGGGTGCTCGATCGAAGTGGAAGAAGTGATCAAAGGTCCGCCCTCGTCCTCAGTCGAAGTCTCAGAAGGTGTGGGCTCTACAGGAGGTGCAGAAGGCCCACCCTCATCAGCAGATGGAGTATCCTCATCTTCCTCGAAGATGGACTCTCCGAGCTCATCGTCACCCGAAAGCTCAAAAGAAGGAGTCAAAGAAGGCAAGGACTCATCGAAAGAAACCTCACAAGTCTTGACAAGCTGCTGCGAATCGAAGTTCCAAACACGGTAGCCTCGAGAATGTAAAGCGTAGACAAGGAAAACACCATCGCAACAACGAGACTCAAACTTGTCCAAATGCCCTCCCTTCTTGACCACAAAGCACTTGCAGCCAAACGCTCGCAAGTGGCTCACCTTGGGCTGTCTGCCAAACCGCAACTCGTATGAGGTCTTACCTAGGTAAGCTCTAAGAAAAATACGGTTGGCCAGATAGCAAGCCGTGTTCATGGCTTCAGCCCAAAAACGGCTAGGAGTCCTGTGCTCATCGAGCATCGTCCTGGCCATCTCGACTAGCGTGCGGTTCTTTCGTTCCACAACGCCGTTCTGTGGGGGAGTGTAAGGAGCAGAAAACTAATGATCAAGACCCTGATCACTACAGAAGCTGACGAACTGAGAGTTCTTCAACTCAGAGCCATTGTCGGAGCGAATTGCTCGCATCCGACCATTGTTCTCATTCTTCAGCTTCAAAATCAGGTCATGAACAAAATGAAAAGTCTCATCCTTAGACTCCAAGAAGAAAACCCACGAAAATCGAGAAAAATCGTCAACAATCACAAGCGCGTACCATTTCCCACCGACTGAGCATACCCGAGCTGGACCTACAGTGTCCATGTGTAATAGCTCGCCTGGATATGAAGTCATCACCTGAGTCACAGGTGAGTGAGAAGCGGTAACCATTTTCCCATGACGAAAGGGATGACAAACTAGATATTTCTCCATTTTAAGCTTGGGCAATCCTCGGATGAGGTCCATAGAGCTTAACCTGACTAGCAGATCAAAACTCAAATGACCTAACCTCCGATGACACTTCTAGAGCTCAGAGGAAGATCCAGCAATCAAACAGCGAGAAGGGCCAAAAGAACTAGAGAAGTCAATCCGAAAAACTTTATCGAATGGTAAGATCTGGCAAATCAAAGACCCTCTAGAATCAAACAAAGAAGAATTGCCCTTCTTAAAACACACCTCCAAACCATCCTCAAGAAGTTGCGAAACAGAAATCAAGTTAAAGTTCAAATTCTTAACCAATGCAACATTCTTCAAAGAGAAATGGTGTGAAATGCGAATTGAACCGATGCCACTTACTTTCCATTGACCACTGTTCCCGAAAGTGATGTACTCTTTGGAGCTCGGGGGAGTGAGACTGGAGAACCATCTGCGATGTCCCGTCATGTGGCGAGAGCATCTTGAGTCCATGATCCAAACGTCCTCTAGTCCCCGATCCTGCACAATCAGTGGTCATAAGTGGGAGAAAATGGTCCGGCACCAGATTTAGCGAAAGAGCTAAACTAGTGTCGAGCCATCTGCTCAAAAGACGGAAAGCAGAAATCACTAGAAGAGTTTGGACCAAAACACGGCTCAAAGCGCGGTCCTCGGTTCTGCCTAAAGCTTCGGCCACGAGGTCCAGGACCATAGCCAAAATGGCCTGGAACTCTGCCGGAACGAACACCACCAACTGGAGCACGGGCATGAAAGCCGTCTCCTCTACCACCACCTACACGACGCGGCCTGGCCTCCAGCCTCTCCCCGCATCGAGGAACTCTCAGTCTACCACCCTGCTGGTAGAACTGCTCCTGACTACCACAAGCACGCTCTGCTCTCTCAACCCGCTTCCTCCTAAAGCAAAACTCCGCAAGATGCCCGTCTCTCTGACAATACTCACAACGATAGGTGGGCTTCTTGGGATGTGGTTGAGGCTTGGGGTTCTTGGGCTTAGTGGTGTTTGGTGTAGTCTTCTTGGGTTGAGAGGGTCTAGGAAGAGAGTCAAGAGAAGTGTGGAGGTGTTTGGGCTTTGGAACCCAGATGGGCTTCTTGGGTGGAGCTTTGGGCTGTTCATGGATCACTCCATCCTTGGGCTAACTAGCCTGGGAAGACTCAGTGGAGTGAGTCTTGGGGTATCTCTGCTCTGGAGTCATTTTACTCCACTCTACTGCCCGGCTAATGGCACTCTCAAAGTCAGCCTTGGTTTAGGTGTAACCTACCCCAAACCCATCCTGCCTCTTAAACTGCTCGATCATCATGCCGAGCTGTGGCTCTCTGGCACTGATCCAACTCAGGATAGAACGGAGGTAAAAGTTCTCATTCTGATAATCAGCTAGCTCCTCTCTCAAGGAAGCTAGAACCTCCACCTGAGACAAGCAGGTCTCACACTCACTCTCTACTCGGACAAACTTTTTGGCTTTTAGCTTGATCAACTCCATTCTAAGAGACAAATAGTTCTCACAGACAGTGGGTGGAACTGACAGTGTCTCAAGCTCTAGCCTAGCCCACGCCAGCTCAGCTCTCACTCTTTCATACTCACCCAACTGCTCATTGCCCTTGGCTTTCAGCTCAGCTAAACTAGCTAGATGAGATGGGCAATCAGCAAAGGGCACGACGATAGTGGCTTGAGCATCTTTTAGCTCCAGTTGAGTGCTTTCAAGCTCAGTGGCCAAAGCGTCCCTCTCATCAACCCTTTCTGTGTACTTGGACTTCAGAGTCGACAAGTCACACAGAAGCACCTCACACTTCGGGCACTCACTGCTATCACCCAAGCAAGGGAAAGAAGATAGACTCTCAATTCTGTCGTTGGCCACGGCAAGCTCACTTTCTAACTCATCTATCCTTTTCTTGGCTCCCCTAAGAAGTTTTTCCCGATATTTTAACTCATGACGATTACTTTCAAGTAAATCAACGATTTCGCGTTCATAAGATGATACCTTTTCGTCGTCGTCGGAGTCATCGGAGGAGCTCTTCTCTTCCTTATCCCCAAGAGCCATTGAGCAGAAGCTCTTGCGGGATCTTCGGCGCTGATGTGAGCGGCTCTTCGGTCTGTCCCCGAAAGCCATGAAGCAAAGACTCGCCGGATCATCCTTGTCCTTCCCCTTTCTGATGACGATCTCCTCATCGCTTGAGCTTGATGAAGAGGAAGAAGACGTGGACCGCTTGGAGTAGCTCTTCTCCATCTCGGCGAAGAAGGCCTTGTCGCGCTTCTTGTTCTCATGCCGGTAATCCTTCAGGGCCTTTCTGAAGAACCTTGTTTTTGGCTTGCCCTTGTTGAAGGAGGAACTGCCATGCTTACCGGAGTCATGGAAGCCACCACCGGTGCCCTTCTTGTGTCCTGGGTCACCACACTCAAAGCACCCGTATTTTGTGCCGTGTCTTTTGAACATCCTTTTGTCATAAACACGACGCACCCGGTTGTTAAAAAGACATAGGTCATCATCTCCCAAAAACTCAAGCTGATCCTCAGTGATATACATCAAAGAGAACCCAGCACAACTCACAGAAGAAGGATCAATAGAAGGTGTAGGAAGGGCCAGTGACTTTGATCCAGAAATGGTCAAGGTATCATAAGATGTGCTCTCAATGATAGAGGATACCTTGATCTCCCAGATCTTTGGGTCCAAGGTATGGAGAACATTGAGCGTTTGCTCGTGATCTGAGACTAACTGAGCACCCTCAGCCTTGTTGTCCCGAAGCTTGTTTATGATCGATTGAAAATGACCAAACAACGCTTCAACAGATTCACCCGGCTTTTGTGTGAAATTTTCATACTCACGCCGGTAGGTCTGATAGAGCCGAGCCTTGACCTGGGCTGTTCCCTCATGGTGTGCCTTGAGGGTAGCCCAGATCTCTCTCGCAGTGGAGAGATGGCTCAAACGCTCAAACTCAGTGGGACCTAAAGCAGAAAACAAGATGTTCACAACCTTACTATTGTTCAGATGCTGGGCAATGATAGCAGGAGTACCTTGCTCAGCAACTGGCAATACAACAAACGTAGCGTGAACACAAATGTCCCAGATGTCCGAGCTTTGGCTCATGAGATAGGCTCGCATGTGAGTCTTCCAATAGTTATAGCAATAATCTTCCAAGGATGGGACCTTGCCAGGAGAAGTCATGATCACTACTGGGGTTTAGAACAGGTTAAGGTATGGAAAAACCCTAACCAGGCTCTGATACCACTTGTAGGACCGAAAGTAGCGACCAGAGGGAGGGTGAATGGGCGCCTAAAAATTCTTTTGAATTAATGGCCTGTTCCCAACACCTAACACACCTCAAAAGACTAAGCAGCGAAAAGTGAACAGATTGCCTAAGTCTAAAAGTATCTAGCCTAGAAACGACCGGTGTCAACAACAGAGAAAACACCAATACAATGCTAATAGGCAGATAAACAAAATATTCAAAACATGGCAGATCAAACTTCTTAGTAGAATAGTTTAATTGCACATAGAATGAGGTGAGAAGTTACTGTTCAGAATTTGTCTCCTGTTCGAAACTTGGCGAAACCCGCTTCGCTGTGTCGAAGCCTGCTTCGCAGTCCCTTGTTGAAGTCTAGTGAAGGTTGTCGTTGAAGTGCCGAAGGTTTGTTGAGTCTAGCCTAGTTTGAGTGTGGCAGAATGCGAAGTATGCTTTGGTATGAAGTATGAAAGTATCGAAGCCTGCTTCGAACAGAGTACTTCGAAGCCTATACTTCAATCAGAAAGCTTCGAACAACGTTTGCAGAAACACAAGCTTCGAAAGAGAAGCGAAGCCCAACACACAGCAGCAAAACCAAATCGAAGCCTACACTCTACATTCGGAGCTAGCTGGATTGAGGTACAACTACCGAAGTGGTAACCTTTGAACCACAGACCAGCTTTGAAACGGAGTCAGCAGGTGTTGTCACACAAGAAATCGAAGGCCACAAACACACTTCGAACGACAAGCTCGGAACCCCAAACTGAAAACCTTCAAAAAATACAGCAGTAGAATATCTCAGAAAAACATACTCCGAGCGAAGTCTACCAGAGAGACATGCTTCGAAGCTAACTCCGAAGCTTGTCGAAGTATGTTTCGCAAAAGAGTGTCGAAGTATGTCAGAACAAAACCTTAGAATGGAGCACACTTCGAAGCTAGATTCATAGTTCAAGTTCGGAGTCCTAGCGAAGCCTTCGAAGAAGTTAGGTCGAAGCCTGCTTCACAGAATAGAAGGACTTCGCACACACGAGGGAGCTTCACCGAAAACAGCCAGAGAAAAACAAGGCTCGGTCTAGTCGATCAAAAAGCTACACAGGAAAAAGCAAGGCTAGAGTACTAGTGTACTGTTTCTACAGGGAGTAGGTACTACTTGCTACAAGCAAGAACTAGTACTCCTCACGTGAAGAACAGAAGCAACTGAGAGAGGAAAATACACAGGAATAAGAAAACGCATGTCACACGAAGCTGCAAATTCATAGAAAACACTGCATAAGGAATGACAAGAATAAAAATCTTCCTGATTCGTGGAGAATGAGTTAAAATCTTCCTGAAACCTTTTCTGTTCTATACAAAAAACTCACATAAAAAAACAATTTCAGAATGGGCTTGGTAGAACATGTGCTCAGCAGTACATGTAGTTGTTAATGGTGAAAAGCATCACTGCATACGGCAGCACATGATCGGCAAGCTAGGAAAGAAAAAGAAGGGAAAAAAATATTTCTAGATTCAACTTTCAGCCTTCAAGACTATCAGCAAATGACCACCTTCCATAATTTTTATAGCATATAGATGAGCCAAAAACTTTATGTAGCTTTGTTCAGAACCTTTTGCAAACTTCAAACATGGAACCCTTGTAACTTGGACAACAAGAGTTATGTAGAACTCAGGTCCAAAAACAGAACCAAAACAGATCAAAAATCGCCTCAAACATTGAATCTAGACTGAAAACAGAACACAACTTGGCAGAAATCAGAAGTTTTCAGAACTTTTTAGGCACTTTGTTTGACAGAAAATACATGCAGCATTGGTCAAAACCTTTTACAAATTTCAAACATGGAACCCTTGAAACTTGGACAACAAAAGTTATGTAGAACTTAGGTCCAAAAACAGTACCAAAACAGATCAAAAATCACCTCAAATATTGAATCCAGACTGAAAACCGAACTCAACATAGTAGAAATCAAAAGTTTCCAGAACTTTTTAGGCACTTTAAACTGTTGAAAACTTCAAAAATGGAACCCTGAAAACTTGTACAACAAAAGTTGTGAAGAACTCAGACCCAAAAACTGCATCAAAACTGTTCAAAACTCAGCTCCAAAAATGAATCACACAAGGATGAACAGTACCTGCGCTGGAAGCTCCTATGGCTGCGCTAGAAGCTGCTTGATCCGACACAAAATGAATGAACATTAAGCACAGATTAAGAGCAGCAAAAAGGCCAGAACAAAATATAATTGTAGTTGGTAGCCCCCAAAATGTTCAGCTGAAAGAGTCCGCTAAACCCTAGGCCTTTGTATCCTTTATATAGGCAAGCCCATTAAACAAATCTCCAAAATGCCATTAGGGTAAAAGTTCTAGGTATTTACCTAATATCCATAATGAATTTTTAGAATTACAAATTCTGAAAAATCCATTAATGCAAACTCCTAATTTATTACATCATTGACCCTATTATTTAATGTTTTTTTAGAATTAAGAATTCTGAAAAATACTAAAAGATTACACTTAATCTAGACGACAAAATAGAAAAAATAAACTCCTAATTGCTGGAATTAAAAACATTTTCTAATGCGATGGTTTTCAGCAAAAACCGACAAAGCCTCCTCGATCGCCGACATGTGACGCCAATCCGCGAAATCGACCGCCAGCAAGTCTCTCCTGCTCTCGATCCCCTTGAGGCACTTGATCACTTGCACTGGCCTCCCTTTCACTGACTTGATCATCACTCTATCTCAAACATCCATCCATCCATGTCTTGCTCTATCTCCTTGTGCACTCTTGAGATCATCTACAACTTTACCCGCCATCCTTGATCCTCTAGCATCGAGCTCCCCGCTCGACCCTTGATCACCCACCATTGATAGTTGGTTAGCATCTCCTCCCTGCACACATCAGACAAGCCAAAACATGAAACACGACACACACTGATCCCCTTGGCATCCACCGTAGAGTGGACTTGGTCTAGTATGGCCAAACCCGTCATTTGCACTGAGTTACGGTCGTCTCCTGTCAAGAGTCGGCCCAGTGAGGTGAAATATTCTTTTGACGTGACTAAGTGTGATAGAATATTTGATTTTTTGTTGAAGAACAATCTTATCAGGTTACCAAAGGGTCGCGTCATTCCGACTGCCGATGACTTGAAGAAGCGATCTTATTGTAAGTGGCATGATTCTCATTCCCATTCTACTAACGACTGCAATGTTTTTCGTTGGCAGGTTCAATCGGCCATAGAAGAAGGACGGTTGAATTTGGATACAAATCCCAAGACGAAGCTCAACCAGGACCCTTTCCCTGTGAACACTATCGATCTCGACGGGAAGAAGGTGTTGATTCGGCCTGAAAAGGATATGGCCGCTAAGGTGAGGAGCCATGCTGAATAGCGTGGGACTCATGGCTCCAGATGTGATGAGTCATTGTCAACAATAGTCAAGGAGGACTGAGAAGAGAAGAGATCTGCTGTTTCATGGGCCTCGTGTGACTCTGGTACACGGGCAGCAAGTGACTGTTGGGCAGAGGAGGCTGCGAAGTCGGGCTGGCCCAATCCGGGTACATGGGCTAGAAGCACTAGAAGACCCACTGGGCTATTGACCAGGACTGACTCAGGTACACGGGCGGTGAGCGATTGCCGGGATGAGAGAGCTGTGGAGTCGGGCCAGCCCAATCCGGATACCTGGTGCAAAGTCGATGGAGGCTTTGTCAGTTTCGGCGTAAAACTGACAACCGTCGATCTTGTATACGACTGTCCAGAAGAGAAGCCATAGTCACTACGAAAGCTTAGCTTCCGGATAAGTCATCTGTATCTCTAGGCCCAGAGTCAGTCAGTCGAGTCTGTAAAAAATCCTAAGGGCAGTAGAGTCATTTCCTTTATTTTAGCGTTTGTAAAAACCCTAAGGGGCTGGTGGAATATTCCTAGTGTTGGGCAGCCTATAAATAGGGCCCCAATCCCTAGGGTTAGGTTACCCCTTCTAGAACTTACTTTCAATCATTTGGGTCACGTTTTGTTCCTTGTTCCTGTCTGTGCGCCGCCAGGCTATTGCATTCTCCATGTTTATTCTTGCATGTTCTTCTTGAATCTATGAACTTCTATTCTATTCTCCTGTCACCTCAAGTTGCATAGCTTCTGCAGTTGTTTACGGATTCATTTGTTTGGCGCACCTAGTTTATTTCTGCAGCATTCATGCCTCTGTTGCTACTGTTCTTCACGCAAGGAGTACTAGTTCTTGCTGTTGCAAGTAGTACTACTACACTGTAGCAACAGTACACTAGTACTAGCTTTGCTTCTTTTCTGCGCAGCTTTGCATTCTCGAGGCTTCCGTGTTTGGAACCTCGAATCCCAGCTGCTTGTCGAGACTTGTGAGGTTTCATTTGATGAGTCCTTGCCTTCTTTGACTCCTTCTTTTGAGCCTTCTTATGGTGAGCTCGGAGAATCCATCTTCGAGGAAGATGAGGATACTCCATCCGCTAATGAGGGTGGGCCTTCTGCACCCCCTGCAGACCCCACACCTTCTGAGACTTCGATTGAGGACGAGGGCGGACCTCTGATTACTTCTTCCACTTCGATCGAACCCCCTCAGTCGAGTCCAGAGGTGCCAGCTGCTGACTCCGGTGAGGTGACTTCAGATCACCAGGGAACCCGAGCAGTTCAGCGTGATCACCCCTCAGAGCTCATCATCGGTGATTTGACTGAGAGAACTTTGCGTTCGTCTGGTAACTCTCTTGCTATGTTTTCCGAATCTGCTTTTGTTGCATCTTTTGAGCCCAGAGATGTTTCTCATGCTCTTTCTGATTCTAATTGGATCAATGCTATGCAAGAAGAGCTTGAAAACTTTGTCTGCAATCAGGTTTGGACACTAGTTGAGCCGCCACCAGGATGCAACCCCATAGGTACCAAGTGGGTGTTCAAGAGCAAGCAAGGTGAAGATGGGGTTGTGGTGCGCAACAAGGCTCGATTAGTTGCCCAGGGTTTTTGCCAGAAAGAGGGTATTGATTTTGAAGAAACTTTTGCCCCTGTTGCCCGTCTTGAGTCCATTCGCATTCTCTTAGCTTTTGCCGCTTCGAAGGGTTTTAAGCTTTTTCAAATGGACGTTAAGAGTGCTTTTCTGAACGGGTTCATAGAGGAGGAAGTTTATGTTAGGAAGCCCCCCGGTTTTGAGAACCCTAAGTTTCCTCGACATGTTTTTAAGTTGCAAAAAGCTTTATACGGGTTGAAGCAAGCCCCTAGGGCTTGGTATGACCGGTTGAAGCAGTTTTTGTTGGGAAAGGGATTTGTGATGGGTTCTGTGGATAAAACTCTCTTTTTGCTCAGAGATGCTTCCGATTTTTTAGTCGCTCAGATTTACGTGGACGATATTATCTTTGGCGGTACTACTGATGCTCTTGTGTCCAAGTTTTCTGAGCAGATGCACAATGAGTTTGAGATGAGCCTCATGGGTGAGCTCAAGTACTTCTTAGGGCTCCAGATCAAGCAGACCAAGGACGACACCTTCATCCACCAAGGTAAGTATACTCGTGACATGTTGAAAAAATTTGACTTTGGTGGTGAGTTGAAGCCGCAGATGACCCCAATGGGCACATCTAGGGGTCTAGACAAGGATGAGAGCGGCGTCAAGGTCAATGAAAGGGAGTTTCGAGGGATGATCGGTTCGCTGCTGTACTTGACAGCAATGAGACCGGACATACAGTTCGCTGTGGGACTTTGCGCGCATTTTCAGTCTTCACCACGCGTGTCTCATCGGCAGGCTGTCAAGTGCATCTTTAGGTATCTCACTTATGCGCCTGATCTCGGTCTTTACTATTCAGCTTCATCATCTCTCGATTTAACTGGCTTTTCGGACGCCGACTTTGGTGGGTGCCGGTTGGATCGCAAGTCGACTTCCGGTACCTGCCAGCTTATCGGTTCTTCCCTTGTTTCTTGGTCTTCTCGAAAGCAATCTGGAGTTGCTCTTTCGACCACTGAGGATGAGTATGTAGCTGCTGCTAGCTGCTGCTCACAGTTGGTTTGGATGATTTCCACTCTGTGAGATTTTGGGTTGTTCTTTCCTACCAGGGTTCCATTGTTTTGCGACAGCACCAGTGCTATTAGTGTAGGGAAAAACCCGTGTCTCCATTCAAAAACCAAACACATTGATGTGCGCTTTCACTTTATGAGGGATCAATATGAGAAAGGTGTCATTGACCTTGTTCATGTTGATACCCATCATCAGTTGGCTGACATTTTCACCAAACCCCTAGATCAGTCTACCTTTGAGCATTTATGAGGGGATTTGGGTGTTGTGTATCCTTTCTAGGATATTTTGCGTCAGTTTTCTTTCTTCTTTACTCTTTTCTTGAGTCTTTTTGTGTGTGTGTTCATGCATATTCACATATCACACCTTAGAGCTGCTTCTGTTATATGATTGAACTGCTTTACTTATTCTAGCTGGTACATGCTTTTGAATACTTGTCATTGATCATGCTTTGGTTCAGTTCACTTGATATGTCTGATATCTGTCATATGCATGTCTTTTATGCTTTAAAACTTGAAACATGATCACCATTGCTCCTGGTAACTAGCATGCATAGGCTGAATGTTTTTGCTACCTGTTACATGCCTTGTAGCTAGTTCCTGACTTAGATGCAAATATGCACCTTGGACATCTTTCTACTTTAAAACATGGAAATGTGCATTCAAAATGATGAAAAATCAAGAAAAAATGAAAACACCATGCCTTTTTATGCCTAAAAAGATCCAGGTGGGTTTGCTTTGTCGCATTACATTGTTCTGGACTGCGTACCATAGCACCTTGGTATGAACTAGGACAGTGTAGTGTATGCCAAGACCAATGTCTTAAGCTTCTGATGGTCCAGTTCTGGCCTAGGCTTGACTTGGTCGGTCAGCATAAGGTTTGACTTGCAAATAACCCCTGGCAAAACTGAAAAAGGAAAAAGAAAAAGCCTGAAAAATGAAATGATAACAAGTTTGCTGAAGCACTTTGTTTTGGATAATGCTTATCATGGTAGATATCACTTAGCTTCTACATCTCATGCTTTACCTTGCTTGTTAACTAGAAAATATGGTGATATATTTTGTTGTTTGCAAAAATTGAAAATGCGTGCTAATGACTTTCTTTAGATATCATCTGTTGCACTGATCATGTCATGTATCTTAGACAGTATGTCTTTTGCTGTATCTATTAGATATTGTAATTGCAGTCAATCATATCTGAGAAGCATGCTTTATTCACTCCACCTGCACCCCAGTTGCTTTCATCGCATATTTTGAGGGGGAGTTGCATTTCAGGGGGAGTCTGTATCTTTTTCGAGTGCTTGATGAGTTCACTTGTCAACAAGGGGGAGAAATTTTGGGATAAGAGTTCAAGGGGGAGTTTTTGGCTTCCTCTGGGATTTACTCTTTTGATATCCTTGTTGTTTCTGAGATTGCACTCATTTTGAGATTTTATCTTTGGTTAACCATAATGACTTGCTTTTGTTCGGCTTTTGGTCATTAGGGTTAAACTTTTACTTTATTTTTTTTATTTTCTTCTTCTTTGTTTTCTTGTGCTTTGTTTTCGTGTTTCCACATGTGTTCGCAGGTTCTGAAGAGCTAAAGAAGTGAAGTGTTGACAATGCACTCATCAAGGGGGAGATTGAGGAGCCATGCTGAATAGCGTGGGCCTCATGGCTCCAGATGTGATGAGTCATTGTCAACAATAGTCAAAGAGGACTGAGAAGAGAAGAGATCTGCTGTTTCATGGGCCTCGTGTGACTCTAGTACACGGGCAGCAAGCGACTGTTGGGCAGAGGAGGCTGCGAAGTCGGGCTGGCCCAATCTGGGTACATGGGCTAGAAGCACTAAAAGACCCACTGGGCTGTTGACCAAGACTGACTCAGGTACACGGGCGGTGAGCGATTGCTGGGCTGAGAGAGCTGCGGAGTCAGGCCGGCCCAATCCGGGTACCTGGTGCAAAGTCGGTGGAGGCTTTGTCAGTTTCGGCGTAAAACTCACAACCGTCGATCTTTTATACGACTGTCCAGAAGAGAAGCCGTAGTCACTATGAAAGCTTAGCTTCCGGATAAGTCATCTGTATCTCTAGGCCCAGAGTCAGTCAGTCGAGTCTGTAAAAAATCCTAAGGGCAGTAGAGTCATTTCCTTTATTTTAGCGTCTGTAAAAACCCTAAGGGGCTGGTGGAATATTCCTAGTGCTGGGCAGCCTATAAATAGGGCCCCAATCCCTAGGGTTAGGTTACCCCTTCTAGAACTTACTTTCAATCATTTGGGTCACATTTTGTTCCTTGTTCCTGTCTGTGCGCCGCCAGGCTATTGCATTCTCCATGTTTATTCTTGCATGTTCTTCTTGAATCTGTGAACTTCTATTCTATTCTCCTGTCACCTCAAGTTGCAGAGCTTCTGCAGTTGTTTACGGATTCATTTGTTTGGCGCATCTAGTTTATTTCTGCAGCATTCATGCCTCTGTTGCTACCGTTCTTCACGCAAGGAGTACTAGTTCTTGCTGTTGCAAGTAGTACTACTACACTGTAGCAACAGTACACTAGTACTAGCTTTGCTTCTTTTCTGCGCAGCTTTTTGATCGAAGTTGACAGGGCTGAGTACCTTTTATGACTATTTTCTGGCGAAGCCACCTTCTCTGTTCAAAGCCCCTCAGCTCCGTGAGGGAGGCTTCGATCTAACATCCTCGAGGGCTTCGCTTGAACTTCGAACTTCATTTTGTGTACTGAGTTGCTATGTTTCGAAGTACTTTTTGAACTATCAGCATATCATACTTCGAACGTCTGTGCGAAGGTAGTCCGACTTGAGCTCTTCGAAGTCCATACTTCGACAGGTTTCGAAGTTGGCTTCGAAGCCTGTCTTTCTGTTAGATTTCGCTCAGTGTTTGCATCCGTCTTCTTCGAAGGTCCCTGGTGTGTTTGTTCGAAGGTAGAGTGCAGGCTTCGTCTTGTCTTCTTTGTCGCGTGTCAGCCTTCACTTTTCTTTCCGAAGGCTGTTTTACTCTGTGTGTGTTCGAAGCTGTGTTCGAAGCCTTGCCTTCGAAGTACACTCTTCGAAGCAGGCTCCGATTCTGTCATACTTTGCTCTCATTCACACTCGACCTAGGATAGACAACACACCTTCGACAGACTTCGACTACCACCTCCGAACCAGACCTCGATCAAGAGAAGCAGACCTCGACCTCCGAAGCAGGCTTCGACCTAGCGAAGCAGACTTCGACACTCCGAAGAAGGCTTCGACCCAGCGAAGCAGACTTCGACCAGTGAAGCAGGCTTCACCGAGTTCCGAACAGGAGACAAATCTGAACAGTAACTTCTCATCTCACTTTTTATATACTTAGATCATTTCCTTGAGAAGTTTGGGCTGACATATCTAGTATTCTCTGTTTGTCTGCCTAGTTGCACTGCTTTGGTAGTTCTCTGTTTAACCTAAGTTGCTTCTAGACTAGATACATTTAGACTTAGGCTATCTGTTCGTTTTTTCTGCTTCTTAGTCTTTTGAGGTGCGTTGGGTGTTGGGAACAGGCCATATATTCGAAAGAATTTTTAAGGCGCCCATTCACCCCCCCTCTAGTCGCTACTTTCGGTCCTACATAAGGGGAAGGAGGTCGTGATCGGAGAACCTCGCACACACACACTCGTACCAAAGAACCCTGACGTAGGGGTGTGGAAGATAAACATCATAGCATCATCTTCAGCTAAGCCTCGCAAGAAGCCTAAGGTGACATATGACATGATGCTCTAGAAGCATAAATGGAGGGTCAAATAGATCAGCATTCGGCCGAACCCCTGAGAAGGCCAAACCTTCTAAGGAGGCCGAACCCCCTCTGAGGCGACCGAACCATCCTCCGACCTGCTCAGAGACTCCTCCAATATGGCTAGACCCTTCGCTAGTCTGGACCAGCACCCCTCTGGCATGGCCGAATCCCCCTCCAAGCGATGGGTTCGGCCTGCAATGGGCGAAGCCACTAGAGACCCCACTCCCTCCACCATACCATTGGACAGTAGCATCGTGGCCTCCGGGTTATGTTCTACCTCCGGGGTACCCTACTCCATACTTCACCACTCCCTTCGTGCCTTTGGAGTTTTATGATTGGCAGGGACAGGTCTGCACAACAAAGGATAACATTTTCAGCCATCTGTCCATGGTGCCATAGGGGCGACCCCCTCAGAATGAAGCAAGGGAAGGCAACCGCGAAAGCATAGCAGAGAGGGGATCCAAAGCTATCACCATCAAGGTAGGGTCCCAGGAAGTCCCAATCCCGAAGGTACCCCCTTCGGAGTGCGACAGAGGTAAGTTACCGATGCCTGAAGAAGGGAGCTTCGCCGATATGACCGATTCCTTCGAGCCGGTCTGACCACTTTGCTCCAAGATTCTAGCACACTTAAGTTAGACCAGCCCGCCGAGGCTGGTCCAACTGATAGAACACATAAAGAAGGGTTCGTCGGGCATAAACAAATCGAGGCCTACTCGGGTAATCCCCATTCGGCTAAATTCTATAGGAGCAAGTCTGTGGTGCCTGGCACCAAGCCACAACCTTCGTGGGCACCCCAGACATGTCCAAATCGCAGAAGAGGTGGCTACAACGTCTTCGAGCCCAGGAGATACGTGAGAAGAAGACCAAGGATGAGCGGACGCCATTTTGAGGAGATCCATCCCGGACCAGTAGCAAAGCAAGTTTGGAAATCGAAAGTCAGTTGCTGTAAACAACCTAGATCATGCTCCAAGCGACGACGAAGATGACATGATGGATGACAACTACACGCCGGTCTCCGAGGGGCCCTTCCTCAGGAAATGGACATAAACGTCGTCATGTTACCCGCTAAGTTTTCTCTTCCATACGATGAGGCCGAGGTTGCTCAGCTAAGACTCAGCTCATGGGTGGCTATTTTCGAGAAGCCTGAGGGTACGACTCGTCACCTGAAGCCTCTATACATCAAGGGGCACATCGATGGGAAGTCGATCTCGAGGATGCTTGTAAATGGAGGCGCCACCGTCAACTTGATGTCATACTCTCTACTGAAGAAGCTGGGCAAGAATGAAGATGACTTGATGAGGACCAACTTGGCGCTCAACAGCTTCAACGGCGAGAGCTCCGAGGCCAAGGGCTTGCTTTCTTTGGAGCTGACGGTGGGAAACAAGACGTTGCCGACGGCGTTCTTCGTCATCTCTGTGCAAGGTAACTATAGTGTACTACTTGGGCATGATTGGATTCACGCAAATTGCTGTATTCCATCTACTTTACACTAGTTCCTGATCCAGTGGGACGACGATGATGTAGAGGTTGTACCGGCTGATACTTCAGCCCATGTTGCTTTGGCCGATGTGTCTATTGTCGCCATTCATGATAAGGTAGAATGCTTGTCGGGTAGAGATCTCCCAGACTATGACTTTGTTAGCGTGTCTAAGGGACACTTTGTTCTATTGTTTGTAAAGTCGGCTAGTGTAGCACGACTGTCTCTAAATTAGTAGTCATGTCTAGTAAGAGTAATCTTGATTGGCTAAAATCTCGTGTAGAGCAATATTGGTCCTCCAAAGATGGTATTGCCGAAGCCATTGAAGATTTCAACAAAGTAGAAAAGTTAGGTCAAGGTTTTGCGTCGGCCGATCCTCTAGAAGATGTCAATATAGGCGATGGTATTATTCCAAGGCCGACTTTTGTAAATAAAAATTTGCAGGCTGATGAAAAGGCCGAAGTAATAAAGTTTCTTCGGTTGTATGTGAATTGTTTCGCATGGGAGTACAGTGAAATGCTCAGACTAAGCCACGAGCTCGTGGAGCATCGACTACCTATTAAACTCGAGTTTAGGCCTTATAATAGCCCCCTCGCCGCTTTAATTCGGCCGTATATGATCGAGTTAAAGAGGAGATAGAATGATTACTCAAGGCTGAGTTTATTAGGCCATTGTAGAACCGAGAGTAGCGATCAAAGGAGGGGGGGGGTGAATGGGCGCTTAAAAATTCTTTCGAACCAATGGCCTTTTCCCAACACCCAATGTACCTCAAGAGTTAACCATAAAAAATCAGACCAAAAAACACATATGGAAATAGTGCTATCACTCTCCTGTCAAATATGATATGATGCGACAGTCTAAGAGATCATAAGCACTATAAATAATCTAGCCTAAAAACAACCGGTGTCCTAAATAGAAAGACACCACCAAAATGCTTGAAGGCAAAGTACAAACCATTCACATACTAGACCGACCAATCATCAAATGCAAGACAAGAGAAAACCATCCATCTCAGGAATTTCATAAAGCACAAGATAAAAATCCTAAATACTTAATGCATTTAAATGGACAAAATAAATGCAGAAAGTAATATGTGCATACCTTCACTCACCTGTGCAGGAACAGGAGATTACTGCAGTAACCTTCTTTTGAAAATGGGCTTGATTGAGATTCTTGCGCACTGTACATCACTTGTCTTTAGTGGGCAACAGAATGCATACTACGCCCTTGAACTCCCCAGCGCATTGCCTCGTGTCCCCCACGCAGTCCCGCTTCTAGAAACCTCTAGCACAGCTCCTTGCGTAGTACTCCAGCAGAGAACAGGTGACTATTGTAGGTATGAACGAAGTCTTATAGGAGCACATGTGTTGACAGCCAACTGGCTCTGCACGCTTCGCTCCAAAACACCTCCCGCTGCCTAAAGTGCTCCGCCTGCGCCACAACACCGCTCAAGCAGCGGCCCAGAGACTCAGAGAAAACCAGGAGTGAGCACTATGCGGTGGAGGGGTAAAAAACCAGCGGCGCGAGACTGGTCTAGCTGAGCTACAATATAGCTCGAAGAAAATCGACAGCGGTAGTATCTATGCGTGGCAACAGAGAAAAATCGGTGCTGGAGGTAGAAGAAGGAGGAGGAGAAATTTCAGGAATTGGTAAAGTGAACTCAGGATTTTCAATGGAAAAGAGTTAAGAAACCCTAGGGGGATTAGGGCCCTATTTATAGGCAGCCTAATAAATCAGGAAAAATCCCAATATACCCTTAGGGTTTTTTCAAACGCCGAAATAAAATAGAAAAGACCAAAATACCCTTAGGATTTTTATAGACTCGACTAACACACACCGTGGGCCTAAAAGGAAAAACAATAAAATCCTATCTAAAGGTAACTTGTCCTGATGCGGAGCTTTCGTAGAAGCTACGGCTTCGCTTCAGGACCGTATGATCTCCTATAGGTGGTTTGGATAGTTGCGTCAGTTTTACGCTGAAACCGACAAAGCGTCCGCTGTCTCTGCACCGTTTTCCTGGATTGGGCCGGCCCAATTCTGTGGCTCTCTCAGCCCAGAAACCGCTCGTCACCCGTTTACCTGGGTCAAACCTGGTCAATAGACCAATAGATCCCCTGTTGTTCCTGGACCATGTACCCGGATTGGGCCGGCCTGACTCTACGGCCTCTCTGCCCTACAGTCGCTCGCCGCCCGTGTACCTGAGTCACACGTGACCCAAGACACAACAGATCTCATCTCCTCATAACATCTCTCTATTGACTTCCATTGACAATCATTCATCACTTCTAGAGCCATGAGGCCCATGATCTTCAACATGGCTCCTAAGCCATGCAGGTATGCTGAATGGGTTTCTAACATTGTGCCTGTAGAGAAGAAAGGGAGTGGTAAGATTCATGTGTGCATTGACTTCAGGGACTTAAACAAGGCCACTCCGAAGGACGAGAACCCCATGCCAATAGCTGACATGTTGATAAACGATGCTTTAGGACACAAAGTACTAAGTTTTCTTGATGGCAACGCTGGTTATTGTTGACATGAAAATGTGCCCCTGCATTTGGGCCGGTTCGACGATCCAAAAACATCAAGAGATGTTGACGTCGGGTTCTGACAACCCTTAATCAGTGGTAAGGGGAAACAGAGTCGTCAGGAAATTCAATTATATCTCTTAAAATATAACCTAATTAACCGAAATAAATAGTTTTAAATCTAATCGGCCAATTTAAGCTGATTGGGAAGAAAAATAAAAGGGGCGGTCAGACCGGCCAAGTCAAGCCGGTCGACCGTGCCGTGCAGGTAATTTTACTGAAAAATAGCGAAGAGGTCCGGAGCGCCCCGAAGGGGAGCTTCGGCCTATTGTTCGGTTAGACCGAAGTAAGAAGCCCGGTCGGACCGACGCCTGCGAAGAGGTCACCAATGGTGTCTGCGGTGTTCGGGTGTGAAGATGGCTCCGGGCGGTCGGACCGATGGGGGTACCCGGTCAGACCAATGGTGAAGCCTCGGTCAGACCGAGGGCTTCGGTGTTGCGGGGTCCAGTGCGAAGGGTGCTCCGGCGCATAGCAGATCACTATGGAGGGGGTCCGGTCGGATCGGCGAAAGGACACTAGTCAAAATGGGGGACAACTTTGAGCGCGCAGCCTCGGTGCACGTGGTGCGAAGGGCAGCAGGGAACCATACCGACAACAGCCTGACAGTCCGACATGGCAATGCCCGGTCAGACCGACGAAGTACTACCGGTCGGACCGACAGGCTTCGGTCTGATCGCCTAGAGGGTCCGACGACCTTGTAGATGATTACCAATCACACCCAAACTCCCGGGCAATGGTTTTGGGAGTGATTCCCCTGCAAAATAGTAAGAGATCAAATACAATTCAGCATAGAGACTGAATTTCAAAGGGTAGCGAGAAAACCAATAAAACGATAAAGACGATAAAAATCCATTACGTGGGTTAAACGGGTGATTCACAGGCGAATCAAAAAGGCTTACCACGGTTCTATGCGGGTGCGTAGGAGCATGCGGCGTAGACAGCGTGGGAAAAGTTGTCGCAGGCATAGGTGGAGGTGGCACATAATAAGCAAAGTTAGCCTAGACGTAAGTGTAGTGATTGGTCTCGACCGTAGATGTCGATGCCGGAGACACAATAGCTTTGCCAGTACTATCGTCGGTTCTACTATAAATGCGATTTACTGGAGGTATGCTAGTGATCAGAGTCAGAGGAACGACCTCGGTAAAGCCAAACCTTCTAAATGTTGCCTCTACCTGAGAGTTAACCACTGACTCTAGACGGTTGGCTAGCGAAGCGCTGACGGCTTGGTCTATAGACGTGGCTATTTTCTGTTCAATTTCTAAGGAAGATTGTGGGATCGGAATGGCGACTAGAGGTCGTTGAATAGGCACCTTGACAAATTCTCACGAATGAGATGGCTGATTCTAAACACCCAACGCTCCTCCAAAAATTCTAATTCAGATCTAAATCAAAATAGAAGTAATCATAGCAACACACTCTTTTCAAATTTAGATTTCAGTCTTGTTCGGAGTTTGGAGTGTCGACTCCCTCTATCGACAATTGATATGTCGATCTACAATGTGTAGATCGATAACTGAATGAACGATAGAGGTATATCGATGACTGAAACTCCGAGATAGCTCAAAAACACTAATCAGCAGATCAAAAAGTTCCTAGAGATTTTTTTTGAAATCACACAATTCTGTAAAATTCTGGACGATGAATAGTACCAAAAACAGATTCAAAATATTTTAGAGTTCTGATTCCAGTCTTATGTTACTTCAGATTTGCATGATGCTGATTTAAAAACCACACAATCACTCATACCAAATATCAAATGATATATTAGATTGTCACTACTAAAATTTGGCTGAAATCACAAGAATTCAGAAAATGCCTTGATCATGAATAGTGATCCCTGTTTCAAAACTGATCACAAATTCAAGTTTTCACTTCAACTCCAACTCTGAATACTCCAAACAGGATTACTAACTCTGTCTCTATATATGATTCATCTCAAACACAACTTGCAATGTAATCAAGTAAAAACTCAAACAACAATCTGAAACAAAGATTGACTTTCTTAAACTATACAGTGTTTTCAGGTGTAATTAGAACTATAAACAGAAAAGTATATTCAATGGATAACACTGATCTGAATCAATTGCATTTAAATCTGTAAACAAGTTTCAGATATTCAGTACATTTCAGAATAGAGAGCTGACTCAACCAATCTGTCTTTGATTAAACTAAACTACAATTTCCTAATCAGACCAGGAGACACAGAGAAGAACTAAAACAGACTAGATAAAATGAAGTATTGAAAACTGAAAAATAGAACTCAACAATATTCACCAAAGACACTCCAACTTTCATATAACCTGCAACATATGAACTAACATAAAGTCTGTCACAAAGTTCAGCTGAGTTCAGAGAATAATTATCAATGCTTGCTGAACTCAAGATGATGTTCTGCACAGATTTACAAAGGTATCAAATAGATTCAATTAGACACAACATATCCTCCAGATTCAATCAGACAAAGATTCATCAGCAAATAACCATTCACAAAGTTGAATCAGTTCTAAACAGTGATTGATTTAACTTCAGTGCCTTCACAAGAATAAACCGGTCATTTTCTCAAACACCAAAAGGGGGTTCAGTTCTAATCAGAGAAAAACAAATCTGCTCAAAATCAGAGTAAAGATATACCGCTTTTGATCAGCAAAAGAATCAAGAAAGAATTGCAGAAATCAGTTGCAACTTTCAAAAATGGAACATTCAAAAGTTCCACAACAAAAGATGTATAGACATCAAACACCGATTCTGCAGTGAAATCACTAGAATCAAGCTCTCAAAAATGAATCTATAAAAGGAGTACCTCATGCACCAGCACTGTGCGTGTCCCAGATGATGAACAGGATCATAGAAATAAACCTTGAAAGTAATCTCATTATAATCACAGGTTGTGTCTATTAAAACTTCAGCAAAAAGAGAGCCACCTGCCCATGGCTATGGACCTCTATTTATAGGTCAGCCATGGGGGATAATTTCTGAAAAGAACCCTCTAGAACCTCTATTTTACATCAAGGTCCTATTCCTTGTAATATATTTTCAGAACTCAAGAAATCCTGAAAAATACATTAAAGGAGAACATATACTCTAGACTCTCAACTTTTTATTACACATTGACTCAAAATAAAAAGGACTCCTAATTATTGAAATTAGCAAATCTAGATATGTGATGGTTTTCAGTAAAAATTGACAAAGCCTATCAACCCTTTGACTTATGACACTGCTTTATGACTCTAAGCGCCAGCAAGCCCTTTCCACTCTCGATCCCCTCGAGCCGCCTGAATACTTGCCCTGGCCTCCTCTCGCAGACCCGGTCGTCACGCCGTCGCTTCCATCCGTCCGTCCAAGTCTCGCTCGGTCTCTTCATGCACTCTTGAGATCTTCTCCAACTTCACCCGGCCTCCCTGATCCTTCGGCATCGAGCTCCCCGCTTGACCCTCAATCACTCGCCGTTGACAGTTGGTCAGCATCTCCACCCTGCACATTCAAAACAAGCCAAAACATGAACGCGACGCACCACCGAACACCTCGGCAACCAATCCTCAATTTTACATCGAACCCTTTGATGCACACAACCCAACACTCAACCAATCACTCAACCGCTCATCCTTGTCAATCTCTCATCATTCACACAAAAATCACCCTTGGTTTCACAAAGATAAAAGAGGCGACAATGGTGTTACCTGAGTTCGGGTGAGGTAGGGGATGTTGATGTCGCGCTTGATGAAGCCTACGCATGTCTTGACGTAGCCCCTGAGAATGAGATCTTGGAGTTCTTTCATATTCGCCTCGATCTTCACCCGACCTTCTTAAAGGATATCTGCAAGGGTGGGCATCATGATGTTGCAGTTGTAGATCTCCGCACCCAACATGGTACTCATCAGCATTGTATACATAGTATTCATCGTAGAGGTACTCACAGTCGATGTAGATGTACTCATCATGTTGGCATTGTCCCCAGCGGAGTCGCCAAAAAGTGTGTTGACACGAAAACGTGCCCCCCACTTAGGCCAGTTCGATGATCCAAAAACATCACGAGATGTTGACGTCGCGTTCCGACAACCCATAATCAGTGGTAAGGGGAAACAGAATCACCAGACAATTCAATTATATCTATGAAAATATAACCTAATTAACCGAAATAAATAGTTTTAAATCTAATTGGACAATTTAAGCCGATTGTGCAGAAAAATAAAAGGGGCGGTCGGATTGGCCAAGTGAAGCCAGTCGGACCGTGCCGTGTAGGTAATTTTACCAAAAAATAGCGAAGGGGTCCGAAGCGTCCCGAAGGGGGGAATTGGCCTATTGGCCGGTCGGACTAGAGTAAGAACACCGGTCAGACCGATGCCAGCGAAGGGGTCGCTGAGGGTGTCCTCGGTGTTTGGGTGTGAAGCTGGCTCCGGGCTGTCAGACCAACGGGGGTACCCAGTCACACCGATGGTGAAGCCTCAGTAAGACCGGGGGCTTCGGTGTCACTAGGTCCGGTGCGAAGGGTGTTCTAGAGTGGAGCAGATAACCGCAGAGGGGGTCCGGTCAGACCGGTGAAAGGACACTGGTCGAAACGGGGGATGACTTCGAGCGCGCGGCCTCAGCACATGTGGTGTGGAGGGCAGTAGGGAATTGTGCTGACAACAACCTGACGGCCCAAAACGTCTATGCCCGCTCAGACCGTTGAAGTACTACCGGTTCGACTGACAGGCTCTAGTCTGATCACTTAGAGGCCCGTCGACCTTGTAGATGATTACCAATTGCACCCATACTCTTGGGCGATGGTTTTGGTAATGATTCCTCTGCAAAATAGTAAGAGAACAAATACAATTCGGCCTAGAGACCGAATTTCCAAGGATAGCCAGAAAAACCGATAAAACGATAAAGACAATAAAAATTCGTTATGTGGATTAAACGGGTGATTCATAGGTGAATCAACTAGGCTTACCACGATTACAGCGTGATGCACGGAGTTCTTTCAGTGCAAACCCCCGAAGATGGACTGAACTAAGGCACAAAAGTAGATGAAAGTAGACGTACCATTCAAAACAAGGGTTTTGAACTATTGATCTGTGGAGATACCCTTTGAATCGGCCTCACCCCTATATTTATAGGGGTTGGTATCAAGTTCTCTGACTCCTGAACTAAGTAGGATTTGACCAAAAGTGGTTAGGATTTATTTATAGATAAAAACAACCCGAAATCAAACTCTATCACTAATTTTAGACTTGAGCCGGTCTATCCAGACCCATTGGGCTGGTTTGACCGGGCCTACAAGGCCGGTCGAACCGGCCTAAAGCTCATCACAAAAGAACATCGTTCATCCTTGATACGACGAAAGCAAAACCCAATCAAATGACCCACCCAATGACAGTAGGAGCAGTGATACACTCTATTGGGTGTGTGAGCATGGGTCTCAGGCGCAAATCTCACCGTCTTCTTGG
This sequence comes from Zizania palustris, assembly GCA_019279435.1. Lineage (NCBI taxonomy): Eukaryota > Viridiplantae > Streptophyta > Magnoliopsida > Poales > Poaceae > Zizania > Zizania palustris. The sequence goes on along the minus strand of JAAALK010000082.1, from coordinate 103,511,105 downwards.
GTTTTTGCTGAGAAGTTTCCTTTGGTGGACGAATGGCTTTCTTTGTAGGTTTAGTAGGATTCTCGGTTTTTTGAATGGTGTCTAACTGGGCTCTTTCTTTCTCAAGGGTAGTGGGTGGAGTGAGCATTGTTTCGCTCGGAGTGTTTGAAGTGGTTCTCTCATATACCAACCCTAGAGCTAACCCTGCCCTGTCAGCACACAATTTTGTTTTAGCCAAAAGCAAATCCATCCTACCCTTCCCTTCAATGCATTTTTCAACCACGGAGAGAAGATAATCATTTTCACATTTTATTTTTTCAACTTGCTCTCTAGCAAAGCTAAGTTGGTCCTTATGGGTGATGCATGTGGGACACACCGGTTGCACATCCTTAGAACACTCAGCACTCTCCAATCTAGCCTGAAGTTCATCAACATGCCTATCTCTCAAATTAATGCTTTCAACAAGTAAAGGATAGTTCATGCATTCGTTAATGACAACAAGACTAGATTCCACCTCCAAAAGCTGCTTTTGAGTACATTCAAGTTGTTCAATAACTTGAGCATGAGTAGTACGCAGTTGAGCAAGTTCATTCATGACAACAAGATGAGGAGCCATGCTGAAGAGCTGGGCCTCATGGCTCCAGATGTGATGAGTGATTGTCAACGGAAGTCAAAGAGGACATGAAGAGAAGAGAAGACCTGTTGTGTTTGGGCCGCATGTGACTCAGGTACACGGGCAGTGAGTGACTGTTGGGAAGAGGGGCCGCGAAGTCAGGCTGGCCCAATCCAGGTACATGGGCTAGGAGCAGCAGAGGATCCACTGGGCTGTTGACCGGGATTAACTCAGGTACATGGGTGGCGAGCGATTGCTGGGCTAAGAGAGCTGCGGAGTCAGGCCGGCACAATCCGGGTACCCGGTGCAAAGACGATGGACGCTTTGTCAGTTTCGGCGCAAAACTGACAACCGCTGATCTCGGATCTAACCGTTCTGAGGCAAAGCTGTAGCCGCTACGAAAGCTCCGCTTCAGGATAAGTCATCTATATTTAGGAGTTTACTATTGTTCCTTTAGGCCCACAATCTGTCAGTCGAGTCTGTAAAAATATCCTAAGAGCATTTTGGTATTTTCCATTTTATTTCAGCGTGTGTAAAAACCCTAAGGGTCTTTTGGTATTTTCCTAGGCTATTGGGCTGCCTATAAACAGGGCCCCAATCCCTAGGGTTAGGGTTAACTCACTTAATGACAAATCTGAGTTCACTTTCCCCACGTTGTGTTCCTGTTCGTTTTTTTGTTCCTGTGAGTGCCGCCGCCGTTGTGGATTGTCTATTCCTCTCGGTTTTGTCAGGATCTACATCATCGGCTCTTCAGAAATCATTTAATCAGGTTTTATTACTTCTGTTTCAGCCTTCGATCATTTCGCTGCAGATTCATTTTGACTGATTGCCTTGTTACACGTGCATGTCCTTTTGTTTATCTGTATGCAATAGCTATGGTTCTGCAATAATAATTTTTCTATCAAGAGTTTTTTGTTGTGTGGCTGAAGGTTCTTTTGCTTGGCACGGTTTTTGATCACGTAGATAGCCTGCTCTACTTTGTAGCTTGCTGCAGCCTAGACTGAAATTGCTACACCTACACCTTGTGCTAGCGTTTGCATGCAGTAGTTTATTCTTTGCTTCTGAGACGAACAGTGCACGGTATCTGCCTCTAGTATTTGATAGTATATTCCTCGTTTCTTGATGCTGGCTGTCATGTTACACAATTTTTTTCTCTGTGTTATTTTCTCCGGTTGTGAGTTGTTTATTCTGCAGACTGCTGCCAGCTTGCGCATGGCAAGGCTAGCACAACTAGCTTCTAGTGCATAGGGTCAGGGATAGCTTCGCATGGTTTGTTTTCATAGCCGACAGTGCTTTGTAGTTTTCACTCCTAGCGGTGTGCAGCTCTAGCAGTTCTTTTGCACGGGAAGCAGTAATGTTCAGGCAGAAAGACCAAGAATCGAAGCCTATTACGTGGGCCCCACAGCTCGCAGCGTAGACTTCGCTGAACGGTAGGCTTCGTTTGTTTAAAGTACACTTTGTCACGTGGTGCACTTCGGCCACGAAATCGGGCTTCATTCCGTGCAAGTGCAGCGCTCAGGCTTAGTGCTTTGGCTCCAGGTTGTGGGCGAAGTAGTCAGGTTCGAACTGTAGGCTGCACATGTTGTTTTCGAAGTTTGTGGGGACTTCGAATGATTTGGTGATTTCAGCATCTGTGGACTTCATCTTTGGAGTGTTTTTGTGAGCTTCGAATTACGAAGTTTGCTTTCGGTGTAGCTCTGCAAACTTCGAACATAGTTTAACAAACTTCATTTCAGAGACTAAATTTGTTCTGTGATACTTCGCCTCAGTTTGCGTGCACTTGAATTAAATTTTTTGTGTTGTTTGTTCTGATGATGCTTAGAATGACTATGTCTTGAATAATCAGTTAATCTGCCTGTCAACACTTTTTTGGTGTCTTTATTTCTAGGACACTGGTCATTTTTAGGCTAGATTATTTTTGGACCTGTGGACTGTTCTTGTTTCTGTTAGTTGTCTGTTGAGGTGCGTTGGGTGTTGGGAGAAGGCCATTGATTTGAAAGAATTTTTTAGGCGCCCATTCACCCCCCTCTGGTCGCTACTTTCGGTCCTACAAGTGGTATCAGAGCCTGGTTAGGGTTTTTCCATACCTTAATCGGTTCTAAACCCACGTATTGATCATGACTTCTTCTGGGAAGGTCCCGTCCTTGGAAGCTTATGGCTATACTTATTGGAAGACTCGCATGCGAGCCTATCTCATGAGCCAGAGCACGGACATTTGGGACATTTGTGTTCACACTACTTTCACCATTTTGCCTATTGCTGAGCGTACATCTCCTGATATTATCGCCCAGCATCAGAACAACAACAAAGCGGTGAACATTTTGTTTTCTGGTTTAGGTCCCACTGAATTTGAGCGTGTGAGCCATCTCTACAGTACTAGAGAGATCTGGGCTACCCTCCAGGCACACCATGAGAGGACAACCCAGGTCAAGACTCGGCTCTATCAGACCTATCGGCGCGAATATGAAAATTTCACACAAAAGATGGGTGAATCTGTTGAAGCCTTGTTTGGTCGTTTTCAATCGATCATCAACAAGCTTCGGGCCAACAAGGCCGAGGGAGTTCAGCTGGTCTCAGATCATGAGCAGGCGCTCAAGGTTCTCCGTACCTTGGACCCTAAGATCTGGGAGATGAAGGTATCCTCTATCATTGAGAGCGCCTCTTCTGATACCTTGACAATTTCTGAGTTGTTTGGCAAGCTCAAGGCCACAGAGGTTGATATCCAGTTGAGATCAAATCTCACTGGCTCTGGATCAAAAAACCCTGGCCCTTGCTACACCTTGTGCTGACTCCTCTTTTGTGAGTTGTGCTGGGTTCTCCTTGATGTCTATCACTGAGGACCAGCTTGAGTCATTAGGAGATGATATATGTGTTTGTTTAACAACCGGGTGCGTCGTGTCTATGATAAGCGAATGTTCAAAAGACACGGCACAAAATCCAGATGCTTTGAGTGTGGTGATCAAGGTCACTTCATCACCGACTGCCCCAAGCGCAATGGTCACAAGAAGGGTACCGGTGGTGGCTTCTATGACTCCGGCAAGCACGACAACTCTTCCTTCACAAAGGGCAAGCCCAAGATAAGATTCTTTAGAAAGGCCCTACAGGACTACTGGCGTGAGAACAAGAAGCGAGACAAGGCCTTCTTCGCCGAGATGGAGAAAAGCTACTCCAAGTGGTCCCCGTCATCTTCCTCTTCATTAAGCTCAAGTGATGAGGAGATCGTGATCAGGAAGGGGAAGGACAAGGACGATCCGGCAGGCCTCTGCTTCATGGCTTTCGGGGATAGGCCAAAGAGGCGCTCACATCACCGCTGAAGATCCCGCAAGAGCTTCTACTCAATGGCTCTTGGGGATAAGGAAGAGAAGGGCTCCCCCGACAACTCCGATGATGATGATGATGAAAAGGTATCTTCCTATGAACGCGAAATCATTGATTTACTTGAAGAGAGCTGTTAGGAGTTGAGATATCGGGAGAAACTGCTTAGAGGGGCTAAGAAGAGGATAAATGAGCTTGAGAGTGAGCTTGCCATGGCCAACGGCAGGATTGAGAGTCTATCTTCTTCCCCTTGCTTGGGTGGTAGCAGTGAGTGCCCAAATTGTGAGGTGTTACTGTGTGACCTGACGACTCTGAAGTCTAGGTACACAAAGAGGGTAGATGAGAGGGACGGTTTGGCCACTGAGCTTGAGAGCACTCAGCTGGAGCTGAAATATGCTGATGCCACTGTCGCCGTGCCCTGTGTTGATTGTCCATCCCATATAGCTAGTTTAGTTGAGCTGAAAGCCAAGGGTGATGAGCAGTTGGGCGAGTTGGAGAGAGTCAGAGCTGAGCTAGAGCAGACTAGGCTAGATCTTGAGACCTTGTCAATTTCACCCACTATTTGTGAGAACTGCTTGTCTCTTAGATTGGAGTTGATCAAGCTGAAAGCTGAGACGTCTGTCCAAGTTGATAGAGAGTGTGAGACCTGCTTGTCTCAGGTGGAGGTTCTAGCTTCCTTGAGAGAGGAGCTAGCTGATGCTCAGAACGAGAACTTTTACCTCCATCAGATCCTGAGTTGGGTGAGTGCAAGAGAGCCACAGCTCGGCATGATGATCCAGCAGTTTAAGAAGCAGTATGGGTTTGGGGTAGGCTACACCTATACCAAGGATGACTTTGAGAGTGCCATTAGCCAAGCAGTGGAGTGGAGTAAGATGACTCCTGAACAGAGATATCCCAAGACTCACTCCACTGAGTCTTTCCAGGCTAGTCAGCCCAAGGATGGAGTGTTTCAAGAGCAACCTAAAGCTCCACCCAAGAAGCCCATCTGGGTTCCAAAGCCCAAACATCTCCACACTTCTCTAGACTCTCTACCTGGACCCTCTCACACAAAAGAGTCTACACCCAACACCACCAAGCCCAAGAACCTCAAGCCTCAACCACATCCCAGGAAGCCCACCTACCACTGTGAGTACTGTCAGAGAGATGGACATCTTGAGGAGTTTTGCTTCAGGAGGAAGCAGGTTGAGAGAGTAGAGAGAGCTCATGGTGGGCAGGAGCAGTTCTACCAGCAGGGTGGTAGACCGAGAGTTCCTCGACGCGGGGAGAGGCTAGAGGCCAGGCCGCGTCGTGTAGGTGGTGGTAGGGGAGACGACTTTCATGACCGTGCTCCTGAGGGTGGTGTTCATTCTGGCAGAGCTCTAGGACGTTCTGGATACGGTTTTGGACCTCGTGGCCGAGATTTTAGGTAGAACCGAGGACCACGCTTTGAGCCGCGCTTTGGTCCAGACTCTTATGATTCCTTCTGCTTTCCGTCTTTTGAGCAGATGGCTCGACACTGGTTTAGTTCTTTCGCTAAACCTGGTGCCAGACCATTTGCTCCCTCTTACGACCACTAATTGTGTAGGATCGAGGACTAGAGGCGTATGGATCATGGATTCAGGATGCTCTCGCCACATGACGGGAAATCACAGATGGTTCTCTAGTCTCTCTCCCCCGAGCTCCAAGGAATACATCACCTTCGGGAATAGTGGTCAAGGGAAGGTACATGGCATTGGCTCAATTCGAATCTCTGACCATTTCTCTTTGAAGAACGTTGCTTTAGTTGGAAATTTGAACTTCAATTTGATTTCTGTTTCGCAACTTCTTGAGGATGGTTTGGAGGTTCATTTTAAGAAGGGCATGTCTTCTGTGGTTGATTCTAGAGGGTCTTTGGTTTGCCACATCTTACCCTTTGGTAAGGTTTTTTGGATTGACTTCTCTAGTTCTTTTGGCCCTTCTCGCTGTTTGATTCCTGGATCCTCCTCTGAGCTTTGGAAGTGGCATAGGAGGTTAGGCCATTTGAGTTTTGATCTTCTAGTCAGATTGAGCTCTATGGACCTCATCCGAGGATTGCCCAAGCTTAAGATGGAGAAGGATCTAGTTTGCCATCCCTGTCGTCATGGGAAAATGGTTGCCGCTTCTCACTCACCTGTGACTCTGGTGATGACTTCGTACTCGGGAGAGCTATTACACATGGACACTGTTGGTCCATCTTGGGTACGCTCAGTCGGTGGGAAGTGGTACCCACTTGTGATCGTTGATGATTTTTCATGATTTTCGTGGGTTTTCTTCTTGGAGTCTAAGGATGAGACTTTTTAGTTTGTTCATGACCTGATTTTGAAGCTGAAGAACGAGAACAATGGTCAGATGCGAGCAATTCACTCTAACAACGGCTCTGAGTTCAATAACTCTCAGTTCGTCAGCTTCTATAGTGATCAAGGTCTTGATCATTAGTTTTCTGCTCCTTACACTCCCCCACAGAACGGTGTTGTGGAACAAAAGAACCACACACTAGTCGAGATGGCCAGGACGATGCTCGATGAGCATAGGACTCCTAGGCATTTTTGGGCTGAAGCCATGAACACGGCTTGCTATCTAGCCAACCACATTTTTCTTAGAGCTTACTTAGGTAAGACTTCATATGAGTTGCGGTTTGGCAGACAGCCCAAGGTGAGCCACTTGCGAGCGTTTGGCTGCAAATGCTTTGTGCTCAAGAAGGGAGGGCATTTGGACAAGTTTAAGTCTTGTTGCTAGGATGGAGTTTTTCTTGGTTATGCTTTGCATTCTCGAGGCTTCCGTGTTTGGAACCTTGACTCCCAGTAGCTTGTCAAGACTTGTTAGGTTTCTTTTGATGAGTTCTTGCCTTCTTTGACTCCTTCTTTTGAGCTTTCTGGAGATGATGAGCTTGGAGAGTCCATCTTCAAGGAAGATGATGACGCTCCTGCTGTCGATGAGGGTGGGCCTTCTGCACTGCCTGCAGAACCCACACCTTCTAAGACTTCGACTGAGGACGAGAGCGGACCTCTAATCACTTCTTCCACTTCGATCGAGCCCCCTCAGTCGAGTAAAGAGATGCCAGCTGCTGACTCCGGTGAGGTACCTTCAGATCACCTGGGATCCCGAGCAGTTCAGCGTGATCACCCCTCAGAGCTCATCATCGGTGATCTGTTTGAGAGGACTTTGCAATCTTCTGTTGACTCGCTTGCTGTGTATGCTAAGTCTGCGTTTGTTGCATCTTTTGAGCCCAGAGATGTTTCTCATGCTCTTTTTGATTCGAATTGGATTAATGCCATGCAAGAAGAGCTTGAGAATTTTGTCCGCAATCGGGTTTGGACACTGGTTGAGTTGCCACCCGGATGCAACCCCATATGCACCAAGTGGGTGTTCAAAAACAAGCAAGGTGAATATGGGGTTGTGGTGCGCAACAAAGCTCGACTAGTTGCCCAGGGTTTTTTCCAGAAGGAGGGTATTGACTTTGAAGAGACTTTCACCCCTGTTGCCCGTCTTGAGTCCATTCTCATTCTTTTAGCTTTTGCCGCTTCGAAGGGTTTTAAGATTTTTCAAATGGATGTCAAGAGTGCTTTTTTGAACGGGTACATAGAGGAGGAGGTCTATGTTAGGCAGCCCCCAGTTTAGAGAACCCTAAGTTTCCTTGACATGTTTTTAAGCTGCAGAAAGCTTTATATGGACTTAAGCAAGCTCCTAGGGCTTGGTATGACCGGTTGAAGCAGTTTTTGTTGGGGAACGACTTTGTGATTGGTTCTGTGGACAAAACACTTTTCTTGCTCAGAGATGGCTCAGATTTCTTGATTGCTCAAATTTACGTGGACGATATCATTTTTGGTGGTTCTACTGATATGCTTGTGTCCAAGTTTTCTGAGCAGATGCATAGTGAGTTTGCGATGAGCCTCATGGGTGAGATCAAGTATTTCTTAGGGCTCTAGATCAAGCAGACCAAGGATGGCATTTTCATCCACCAGAGTAAGTACACGCGGGATATGCTGAAGAAATTTGACTTTGGTGGAGAGCTGAAGCCTCAGATGACCCCAATGGGTACATCCAGGGGCCTAGACAAGGACGAGAGCGGCATCAAAGTCAACGAGAGAGAGAGTTTGGAGGGATGATTGGTTCGCTGTTGTACTTGACGGCGATGAGGCCAGACATTCAGTTTGTCGTGGGACTGTGCGCGCGCTTCCAGTCTTCACCACATGCGTCTCATCGGTAGGCTGTCAAGCGCATTTTTAGGTATCTTACCTATGCGCCTGATCTAGGTCTTTATTATTCAGCATCATCATCTCTTGATTTATCTGGCTTTTCCGAAGCTGACTTTGGTGGGTGCCGGTTGGATCGCAAGTAGACTTCCGGTACTTGCTAGTTTCTTGGTTCTTCTCTTGTCTCTTGGTCTTCTCGAAAGCAGTCTGGAGTTGCACTTTCTACCACTGAGGTTGAGTATGTAGCTGCTGCTCACAGTTGGTTTGGATGATTTCCACATTGTGAGATTTTGGGTTGTTCTTTCCTACCAGAGTTCCTTTGTTTTGTGACAGCACCAGTGCGATTAGTGTAGGGAAAAACCCTTGTCTCCATTCAAAAACCAAACACATTGATGTGCGCTTTCACTTTCTGAGGGATCAATATGAGAAAGGTGTCATTGACCTTGTTCATGTTGATACCCATCATTAGTTGGGTGACATTTTCACCAAACCTCTAGATCAGTCTACTTTTGAACGTTTACGAGGGGATTTAGGTGTTGTGTATCCTTTTTAGGATATTTTTGAGTCAGTTTTTCTTTCATCTTTACTCTTTTCTTGAGTCTTTTTGTGTGTGTTCATATCATGCATATTCACATATCACACTTTGAGCTTGCTTCAGTTATATGATTGATCTGCTTTACTTATTCTAGCTGGTACATGCTTTTGATTACTTGTCGATGATCATGCTTTGCTTCAGTTCATATGATATGTCTGATATCTGTTATATGCATGGTTTTTATACTTTAAAATTGAAAAATGATCACCATTGCTTTTAGTAACTCACATGTGTAGGCTGAATGCTTTTGCTATCTTTTACATGCCTGGTAGCTAGTTCCTCACTTAGATGCAGATATGCAACTTGGACATCATTATGCTTTAACATGGAAATGTGCTATAAAATGATAAAAAATCAGAAAAAAAATGAAAAATCCATGCCTTTTTATGCTTAATTGAAAAGATCCAGGTGGGTTTGCTTTGTCGCATTGCATTGTTCTGGACTGCTTACCATAGCACTTTGGTATGAACTAGGACAGTGTAGTGTATGCCAAGACCTATGTCTTAAGCTTCTGATGGTCCAGTTCTGGCCTAGGCTTGACTTTATCGGTTAGCATAAGGTTTGACATGCAAATAACCCCTGGCAAAAGTAAAAAAAAGGAAAAAGAAAAATCCTGAACATTAAAAAGATAACAAGTTTGCTGAAGCACTTTGTTTTGGACAATGCTTATCTTGGTAGATATCAGTTAGCTTTTGCATCTTATGCTTTACCTTGCTTATCAACTGGAAAATGTGGTGATGTTTTTGTTTGCAAAAATTAAAAATGCGTGCTAATGACTTTCTTTAGATATCATCTATTGCACTGATCATGCCATGCATCTTTGACAATATGTTTTTTGCTATACCTGTTAGATGTTGTAATTGCAGTCAATCATATTTGAGAAGCATGCTTTCTACACTCCACCTGCACCCTAGTTGCATTCATTGCATATTTTGAGGGGGAGCTGCATTTCAGGTGGAGTCTGTGTCTCTTTAGAGTGCATTTTAGTCTCGCTTGATGAGTCCAATTGTCAACAAGGGGGAGAAATTTTGGGTTACTCGTTTTGTTAGAAGAGTTTAAGGGGGAGTTTTGGCTTTCTCTAGGATTTGTTTCAGGGGGAGTTTTTGTCCTGTTTTTCCTTACTCTTTGGATATCCTTGTTGATAATTTTGAGATTGCACTCGTTTTAAGTCTTTATTTTTGGTTAACCATAATGACCGCTATCGTGCTTTTGATTGGCTTTTGTTCATTAGGGTTAAACTTTTATTTTATTTTCTTCTTCTCCGTTTTCTTGTGTTTTGTTTTTCGTGTTTCCACATGTGTTTGCAGGTACTAGAGAGCTGATAAAGAGAAGTGTTGACAATGCACTCATCAAGGGGGAGATTGAGGAGCCATGCTGAAGAGCATGGGCCTCATGTCTCCAGATGTGATGAGTGATTGTCAACGGAAGTCAAAGAGGACAAGAAGAGAAGAGAAGACCTGCTGTGCCTGAGCCACATGTGACTCAGGTACACGGGCAGTGAGCGACTGTCGGGCAGAAGGGCCACGAAGTCAGGCTGGCCCAATCCGGGTCCATGGGCTAGGAGCAGCAGAGGATCCACTGGCTGTTGACTGGGATTGACTCAGGTACACGGGTGGCGAGCGATTGCTAGGATGAGAGAGCTCCGGAGTCGGGCCGGCCCAATCCGGGTACCCGGTGCAAAGACGGTGGACGCTTTATCAGTTTCGGTGCAAAACTGACAACCGCTGATCTCGGATCTAACCGTTCTGAGGCGAAGCTGTAGTCGCTATGAAAGCTCTGCTTTAGGATAAGTCATCTGTATTTAGGAGTTTACTATTTTTCCTTTAGGCCCACAGTCTGTCAGTCGAGTCTGTAAAAATATCCTAAGGGCATTTTAGTCTTTTCCATTTTATTTCAGTGTCAGTAAAAACCCTAAGGGTCTTTTGGTATTTTCCTAGGCTATTGGGCTGCCTATAAACAGGGCCCCAATCCCTAGGGTTAGGGTTAACTAACTTAATGACAAATCTGAGTTCACTTTCCACACGTTGTGTTCTTGTTCATTGTTTTGTTCCTGTGAGCGCCGCCGCCATTGTGGATTGTCTATTCCTCTCGGTTTCGTCAGGATCTAGATCATCGGCTCTTCGGTAATCATCTAATCAGGTTTTATTACTTCTGTTTCAGCCTTCGATTGTTTTGCTGCAGATTCATTTTGACTGATTGCCTTGTTACACGTGCCTGTCCTTTTGTTTATCTGTATGCAATAGATGTGGTTCTGCAATAATAGTTTTTTCTATCAAGAGTTTTTTGTTGCGTGGCTGAAGGTTCTTTTGCTTGGCACAGTTTTTGATCGCGTAGATAGCCTGCTCTACTTTGTAGCTTGCTGCAGCCTAGGCTGAAATTGCTACACCTACACCTTGTGCTAGCGTTTGCATGCAGTAGTTTATTCTTTGCTTCTGAGGCGAACAGTGCACGATACCTTCCTATAGTATTTGATAGCATATTCCTCGTTTCTTGATGCTGGTTGTCATGTTACACAGTTTTTTTCTCTGTGTTATTTTCTCCGGTTTTGAGTTGTTTGTTCTGCAGACTGCTGCCATCTTGCGCATGGCATGGCTAGGACAACTAGCTTCTAGCGCATAGGGTCAGGGATAGCTTCGCATGGTTTGTTTTCGTAGCCGGCAGTGCTTTGCAGTTTTCACTCCTAGCGGTGTGCAGCTCAAGCAGTTATTTTGCACGGGAAGCAGTAATTTTCAAGCAGAAAGACCAAGACTCGAAGCCTATTACATGGGCCCCACAGCTCGTAGCGCAGACTTCGCTGAACGGTAGGCTTCATCTGTTCGAAGTACACTTCGTCACGTGGTGCACTTCGGCCACGAAATTGGGCTTCATTCCGTGCAAGTGCAGCGCTCAGGCTTAGTGCTTTGGCTCCGGGTTGTGGGCGAAGTAGTTAGGTTCGAAGTGTAGGCTGCGCAGGTTGTTTTCAAAGTGTGTGGGGACTTCGAATGATTCGGTGATTTCAACATCTGTGGACTTTTATCTTCGGAGTGTTTTTGTGAGCTTCGAATTACGAAGTCTGCTTTCGGTGTAGCTCTGCAGACTTCGAACATAGTTTAACAGACTTTGTTTCAGAGACTAAATTTGTTCTATGATACTTCACCTCAGTTTGCGTGCACTTGAATTAAATTTTTTGTGTTGTTTGTTCTGGTGATGCTTAGAATGACTATGTCTTGAATACTCAGTTAATCTGTCTATCAACACTGTTTTGGTGTCATTATTTCTAGGACACTGGTCATTTTTAGGCTAGATTATTTTTGGACGTGTGGACTGTTCTTGTTTCTGTTATTTGTCTGTTGAGGTGCGTTGGGTGTTGGGAGAAGGCCATTGATTCGAAAGAATTTTTTAGGGGCCCATTCACCCCCCTCTGGTCGCTACTTTTGGTCCTACACAAGACATTACTCACATTCGGCATCATCAAACATAGATTTCAAAATTGCAAGTTCAGTGGAAATAGTTTCAAGTCTGAGTTTTAGTTCTTTTTGTGCTTTAACAGCAAGTTTAAGTAATCTATCGTGAGAACAAACAACATCACGTAATTCATCAATCTGAATAAGATATACCTTAGATGTGTCAAGCTTGTCACTGTTGTGGATGTTGTCGGCCATGAATCAAAGGCCTAGGAAGTTCATTCTCTTCTTCTCCTTCTTTTCTCCTTTCTTGGTAGGCTCTTCTTCATCGGAGCTTGGCTCCTCACTTGATGTACTGTCGAAGTCACTGAGGGTGGCTACAAATGCTCTGGCTACTCTCTTGGACACTTTGACGTGCTTCCCCTTAAAGAAGGGTTTCTTGTTACACTTTTGGTATTTGTTCTCATTTTCATTTTTGATTTTAGTTTAGGGCAATTCGCTTTTATGTGAGAAGTATCTCCACATTCAAAACAACCCTGAGACCCTCATTTCCTCTGATCTCGTCTATCATTATAGAAGCGTGTGAACTTCTTGATAATAAGAGCTAGCTCCTCATCATCTAGAGTGTCCACCTGTTCTTTCCGGACAGAGACCAGAGAGGACAAGTCAAAACCACTAGAATAAGCACAAACTCTAGAACCACCAGAAAACTCCCTCCAGATGAGGTACCACTGCCAGGAATGGAAACTAAAGCAATAGAAGGCAACAAAGAGTTTCCAAATCCTAGACGAGATGCCTTGGCAATCTTAGTGGACTTAAGATTACTAAAGAGTTCATCGCAAGTCAAAGTGTCAAAGTTTGCCGACTTTTCAATACTAGAGATCTTCACCTCCTATATGCTACGATCAAGAGCATAAAGAAGTTTGATCGCCTTATCATGGTCTGAATAAGATAAAGTCCTAGTGGAGTGCAAATTGCTCACAATCCCATCAAATCGAGCAAACATGGCATCTACAGATTCGCTAGGGCCTTGCACAAACATTTGATATTCTTGATTATATGTGTTTTGCCTCCTAGCCTTCATATGAGAAGTTCCCTCATGAAAGGTTTTCAAAGTAGTCCAAATTTCTCGTGCAGTTCGTAGGTGTTGTACCCTGTCAAACTCATTGTGACTCAGACTGATGAATAGTATGTTTCTTGCTTTGCTATTACAGTCATACTGTAACTTCTCAGTCTCTGAAGTGTGATTTCAGGAATCACATATTGGGAATCAACAATGTCCCAATTTGCACTTCCTTGGCTTAGTAGATAAGCCTCCATGCGCACCTTCTAATATGCAAAGTCTCGACCATCAAACACCGGAATCTTCATGTTTTTGTCCATGTTGCCACAAGGATCACAAACCGGTTAAGGTCAACTTGTGATCTAACCGGCTCTGATACCAATTGTGGGATCAGAATGACTACTAGAGGCGGGGTGAATAGGCGCCTCGACAAATTCTTGTGAATATGATGACCTTTTCAAATCACCCAATGCACCTCTAAATGAACAAGCGGAAGTAGATGTAATAAAGACTCCGATAAAAATAGATGCTATCACCATCCTATCTGATATTATGTCAAATGATAGATTGAGGGATCACCAGCACTGAATTTGCACCCACAAAGACTGTACTTTAATAATAGCTCTAAAACTTTTTCTGTTCTATACAAAAGACTCGCATAAAAAACAATTTCAGAATGGGCTTGGTGGAACATGTGCTCGGCTGTACATGCAGTTGTTAATGGCGAAAAACATCACTGTATACGGCAGCACATGATCGACAAACTGGGAAAGAAAAAAAAGGGAGAAAAATATTTCTAGATTCAACTTTCAGCCTTCAAGATTTTCAGCAAATGACCACCTTCCATAATTTTATAGCATATAGATGAGACAAAAAAATATATGTAGATGTGTTCAAAACCTTTTGCAAACTACAAACATGGAACCCTTGTAACTTGGACACCAAGAGTTATGTAGAACTCAGGTACAAAAACAGAACCAAAACAGATCAAAAATCGACTCAAAGATTGAATCCAGACTAAAAACAGAACACAACTTGGCAGAAATCAGCAGTTTTCAGAACATTTTAGGCACTTTGTTGGACAAGAAAATATATGCAGCAGTGGTCAAAACCTTTTGCAAATTTTAAAAATGGAACCCTTGAAACTTGGACAACAAGATTTATGTATAACTCAGGTCCAAAAATTAGAACCAAAATAGATTAAAAATCAACTCAAAGATTGAATCCAGACTGAAAATAGAAAACTTAGCAGAAATCAACAGTTTTCAAAAAATTTTAGGCACTTTGTTGGACAAGAAAATATATGCATCAATGGTCAAAATTTTTTGCAAACTTAAAAAATGGAACGCTGGAAACTTGTACAACAAAAGTTGTGAAGAACTTAGGTCCAAAAACCACATCAAAATAGTTCAAAACTCAGCTCCAAAAGTGAATATGAAAAGGAGGAATAGTACGCTCCTAATGCTGTTTTTGCTTGATTTGAATGATGAACACTAAGCACGAAATTAAGAACAGCAAAAAGGCTAGAACAAAATAGAAATTATGGTTGGTAGCCCCCAAAATGTTCAGCAGAAAGAGTCTAATGACAGCCACAATAGTCACACAAACCCTAAGCCTTTGGGTTCTTTATATAGGCAAGCCCACAAAGGAAAAACCCAAAATACCCTTAGGATTTAATTAAAAATTAATACGTAAAAATAATTAAACCTGAAATACCCTTTGATATTTTTCAGAATTAAAATTCAGAAAAATACATAAATAATATACCTATTTTATTACAACACTTAAACTTAAACTTTTAATATATTTTAAGAATTTTGACAATTCCGAAAAATACTAAAAGTTTACACTTAATCTAAATTACTAAACAAAAATAAACTCCTCATTATTGGAATTTAAAAACATTTGGAGATGAGACGTTTTTTAGGAAAAATAGACAAAGCCTCCTCGATTGCCGACATGTGACGCCAATCCGCGAACTTGACTGCCAGCAAGTCTCTCCCGCTTTCGATCCCCTCGAGCCGTCTGATCACATGCACTGGCCTCCCTTTCGCTGACTTGACTGTCATGCTGTCTCGACCATCCGTCCATCCATGTGTTGCTCTATCTCCTCGTGCACTCCTGAGATCATCTCTAACTTCACCAGGCATCCTTGATCCTCTAGCATCGAGCTCCCTACTTGACACTTGATCGCCCGCCGCTGACAGTTGGTTAGCATCTCCATCCTACACACATGAGACAAGACAAAACACGAAATGCGACACACATCGATCCCCTCGGCATCCACTCTCCATAACCACACATCGATCCCATCGATGCAATCAAACCATCACTCACTTATTCACCAGATCGCTCAACCTTTTCAATCACTCATCATAAAAACATAAACCACAGAATTATGCTCAAGCCAATGGTCAATGGTCAACCTTGTCAATCACTCATCTTGGTTTCACAGAATTTTATGGTATTAAGTTGGTAAACTCTTCACCATATTATGCTCAGGCTAATGGTCAGGCCAAGTTTAGTAATAAAACTGTGATTTAGCTCGTTAAGAGGAAAATCGAAGAATTCCCTAAGAGGTGGCATGAAGTGCTTTCTGAGGCACTATGGGCTTGTAGAATCATGAAGAACGGTGCTACCAAAGTTAATCCATATGAGCTAGTATATGGGCAAGAGGCCATTCTACTTGTAGAAGTAGATCTTGGCTCCTTAAGAGTTCTATAGCAAAATTGCTTATCGGTCGATGAATATGAGACTCTTTTGAAGGACAATTTAGAAGAAGTGACCGATAAGAGGCTAAGGGCTTTAGAAGCTATAGAAATAGATAAGAGGATAGTATCTAGAGCCTACAATAAGAAATTTAAACCAAAATCGTTTCAAGTTGGTGACTTAGTTTGGAAGACGATTTTGCCCTTAGGCACTGAGCCCCAAATTTGGTAAGTGCTCACCTAGTTGGGAAGGCCCTTTCAAGATAGCCGAAATCACTCAAGGTAATGCATATTTGCTAGAATCGCAATAAGGAGAGCGGTTTCGAAGAGCATTGAATGGCAAGTACTTGAAAAAGCATTTTCTGAGTGTGTGGCAAACGACTTAAAAGTGTCGAAAGGCCAATATTGGCGTAAAAGATTACACTAACAGGTTCTCTAAGATTAAGAACTAACAAACAGTGAATTTGTGTTGAGAACTATCTCAAGCCTCCGAATTGGATAATAGCTTAAGTAGTCCGAAATTGTGTATTGAATAGCTGAGTATTCGATGCCTATTACAGGGTAAGAAGGAGGGTATTTATAGGCAAAAAGTAAAAGGAAAAGACCTAATTACCCCTCAATTACAACTAACATAGTGGAAACTATTCGGTACCACGAATAGGGCTAAAATAGTAAAATCTATACGAAGAGAATAGATAAGGCAGACGTCTTATCAATCTGGCTGTTATCCACCTTAGCTTCAGAGCCTTCAGAGAGTGCCTTCGAATTGTAAGCCAAAGCACCCTTCGGCTTAGAAACTTCACCACCTTCGGACATAAGCACAAGCTTCGATGCTGATAAGTTATCTTTGACTACCAATCTCTAAAATCCTGAGGATGAAGTATTTTTTCCCCAACAGTAGCCCCTCGAATACACTTCTCCGATTTTAACCTGTATAGTAGGAAAGCAGTATACGCAAGGAATATTTTCATATTCAGTTACTTAGATAAATTTGAAGGTATTATAGCTATCCGAAGGGTATTTGACATCGAGGTATCCCCGATGAGAGCTTCGAACTGGGACTGCTATGTGAACACTTCGCAGGAAAAGGAACCGTTGCGGAGGTAAAACGTCATGAAGAGCCGTTAATTTTGAGCCGTTACCCTTCAAGTAGCCGTTATGCTCCCGAAAAGGTAACGGTCGAAATTTCACCATGGGTTCACATCTTTTCACTTCCTGGTCCCACCCGCCAGCGACAGAAGTCGAACCTACAGTGTGAATGCAACCGAAGCGCAACAGCAACACCGTGCCAGCAGCAGCAAGCACTTTGGTGCAGAGGCAAGCTTGGGCGGCTTCGGCAGCGGCGGCCATGGCACGGGCTCCAGGAGGTTCTGGGCCCAAGAATCCTCGAGAGCTCCGCCCTCCATCCATGAAGCAGATCCCTCAAAGCTTCCTCATCGGCCAGTCTACAAGCACCGCAGAATCCATCGAGGAGGCAGTGGCCGGGAAGCTGGGCCCCGGAATGAGGACTCGGGTCCCCGGAACAGAGTCGACCCCAAGGCCACAAAGCAGAGAAGTTGTAGTCTTGGAAGCGTTCTTCGAAGCGTTCTTCGAAGCTGGTCTTGGGCTCCATGCCATCAACTTTTATCAGAGGTATTGGAAATGTTTCACATTACCTTGCCTCAACTATCCCCCAATGCCATCGCAAGGCTGGCAATCTTCGAGTGGGCGCTTCGGGCCGAAGGATGCGAAGGATGATCGGAGTTCTTCGCTGCCACCCACGAAGCTATCTGCCAGCCGAAGCCACAAGACAGCCCCGGAGATACCAAGGTGATAACAGCCTTCAGAAGCGTTAACTTCCAGCTATGGAAGGAGCACGCTCAACACTTCCCGGCGAAGGCCATCAATGACCGGTGGTACACCAACTAGATCCTCTGGTGGTTCTACGCCGAGGTTGGAGAAGACTCCAGCTTCGCGAGGCCTCTTCAAGAAATCTGGTTCCAGAAGGAGGCAGAAGTCACTCCGAACCCAAGCCTACTCTCAACACGGCTTGGGTTACTTTCTTCGATAGCCAACCGCATGAGCATGCGGGACTTGGCCGAAGAGTTCATAGCCCTTCGGATTCCACCATTCGGAGCCGACTGGCCGATAGCATTCCAAAGCGCTTCGGAGGGAGAGCTTCGAACTCTAGGTAAGCCTTCGATCCTCCTGCAGTAATATATTAGAAAAGAAATAACATACTTATAATATGCTACCTTTTTTCAGCGGCCCCTTTGGCGCTAGCTCCGGAGCAGATAGCGAGAGCCACCGAACGGGTGCTTGGAGCCCCTACAGTGGCTGAGAGGCAGAAGAGAAAAGAGTTGGTGGGAAGCTAGGAATGCTTCAACAGAGTGTGGAGAGCCCTCGGAATGGTGCCCCCACCTCTACCAGACTTCAACCCGACCGGAGCAGCTCCTCGGAAAAGGAAAGCCACCGTCGAGCCTTCGAAGAAAGACAACAAGACCCCAATCAAGAAGGGGAAGAAAGTGGCCAAACCGCCTCCTCAGCTGACATTGGCATCCTCAGCTTCATCCTTGGGCATTCGGAGCTCATCTTCGGAAGACTGCGGGAACAAGGGCTCCGAAAACAAGGGCTCCGATGTTCAAATGGGAAAGGCCCTAGAAAATTATCTTCTCGATGACAGCGAAGATAAAGAAGTGGACGCAACCGGAGTTCCTGCTCGAGAGACTGTGGAGGCAGACACAACGTGCTCTCCTACGCCCGTCGCCGCGAGTTTGGAGCTGGAAACGGTTATCCCCAACTCACCCATGGCTAGGGTAATAGTGACGAAGGTTTAGCCGCCTGCAGTAGCTACACCGGAGAGGACTTCAGGGGATGACCTCGATGAATACCTCCGGATAAATGAAGTCTTGGAGGACCCTGCAATTTTACCTCAAGGAACCAACGAAGGTACACTTCAAAGCTTTTGCCTTTATCATCCCTGTAATAGTTATTACCCACAAATATTCATTAAGTACCTTAATGTTGTAGGTGCGACGAGGAGTAGCACAGCTCCGGCCACAGATGGAGCTCTAGCTTCTCTCGGAGTTGAAGCTCCAATGGACACAGCAGCTCCGATGACTGGAGCCATCTTGGGCGAAGTGGTTCCTACCGAGGGGGCATCGGTCGAGGGAGGATCTACCTCCATCGGAGTGGCTCCTCTGGCCTTTGTACCAGGGAGGGGAAAAAGTATGATGAGCCTTGGACTCCCCCCTACCTCGACGATGACGTTTTCCTCCAACGACCCTTCGGCAAGTAACTCGGAGGAGGAGGCAACCGCAGATGATCGCTAGGCTTTGTCTTGGCTCCCTTTGTTGGCTCCCTTCTTGGAGCAACGAACAGGCCTCCGGGCGCTTCTGGAGCCCTTGGCAGAGAAGGGACAATAAGTCGTAAACTCCGACTTGGTCTTCGTCATGAGCGAGGCCAGAGCCCCAGAGATCAATCTAGCCCTTGAAAGGGCTGCCCTTCAGGTATACAATGCACCACAAGTGCATTTAATTAATAAATGGAATTACCTAATACTTACTTGCTCTTTTTTGCAGCAATTTGTCCTTGCTAGAGCGGCAGCGACTTTCAACGAGGTCGAAACCAATTGGCTCAAGAGGAAGCTTACTACCCTCCAGCCCGCACTCAAAAGCTCCAAAGATAAAACACTTCAGCTGGAGGAGGAGCTCCTTGAAGAATGGAGGGCTAGGGCCACCACCGACGAAGCCCTCCGGATCGAGCGGCAAAGCAGCACTACACTCCAGACTTCGGCCCAAGTGGCCGAAGCAGTATGTGTGGTGCTCAGAGCGGAGGTGGAGAAGCTCCGACAAGCGGCAGCCACTTCGAGCGCACAACTTGTAGAACTGCAAGACTCGCTTAAATATGCCATGGCTCAGAAAAGCACCTTGCTGTCCAAAATGGTCGAAGTATCTGCTGCTGCTACGGGGCTGGAGGTGGCAGAGACGAAGAATGCTGCAATAGCGGAGCGTACGTTGGATGTCCTTTAGGGTACCTTGGAGTACTTCGACACCATGTGCCCTTCGTCTTCTACTGTGGTGAGCGAGCCCCTCGACCGGAAGCTAAAGATGATTCAAGTGGCGATGAAGCTGATGATGGGCTCCGGCATCCGGTATAGAGAGATCTCCGGACAATTTGCTGGAATTGGAGTCCTCCGTCATCTCAAAGCTCTTGGGATTTCAGTTGCTTCGGTTGGGGGTTCAACGCCAGCAGGTTTTGCCGACGAGGACTTGTTGCATCCTTCGTGGGGTGTAGCTTCTGCCTGGGAAGATTTCCGGTCGATCTGGAAAACAGACCACAAGGCTGCAGCCAAAACATGGATCAACGAGGCTCGCTGGCAAAAGCAAGCGCAAACAAGGCCTCCGCTTCCAGCTTCACTAGCTTCGACACCTCCTGCTCCCCCAACTGACCCGCAGGTCTAGTCTTATAGAGCGCTTAAGCATGTATAAGAAATTTTATAAAGCCCCTTGCATTAATGAATGAAAAGTTTAAAAACGAGGAACTTGTTTGGATGTTTATTCTTTTAGGTTTTGCCATGCACTTCGGAGCTTGACTTCGAAGTACTGGAACTTAACGAAGGGCTCCGTTGGCAGTGGACTATCCTCGAAGTCTTAAGGCCTTATCGACGCTCATGCTTCTCTGTTCCTTGCGGAGATCAAGGAGAGATATCACCTGAAGTCCACCGTGAAGTCTTAGCATATATCAAAGAAGAGGAAAAAGAAGAAGTATCTTCATCTTCCGAACACGTAGACTGGTCTAACTCGGAGTACCAGGCCGAAGATCTCACAGAGGCTAGCTCCGAAAGACTTCTGTCTTGGGCCGAACTTCAAGAGGAGTAGAAAATACTGCGAGCTTCAAAGAAGAGAAGCACTCGGACTAAGAAGACAGTCCCGAAGGCTTCGAGCTCCGAAGGTCGAAGTGGTCTTAGAAGTAGCTCTAGAGGTCGGAGGGGTCTCCATTTTTATCTAGGCTTAGACCAAAACTTCTCTTAATGTAAAAATATGATTATCCAATTAATATGAATTGCTTCGAAAGCATCTTTTGTTGTTCCTTACTCCCCTGCCCCTTCTTATGGGTGGGGGACCGTACGCGTTGTGATAGGGTCCGTCGGACACAATAATTTGTATAACAATTTGATGCTTCACATAACACTTGGTAATCATACTTTACTTTTTCGTAGAGTTCTTCGAACTACACGTTCGTATTATAATGTTTATAAGTTTCGGAGCTAAGTTGTACTTGTACATTCTTATAGCAGTCGCTTAGGACTTTAAAAGTGCTTCATTGGCAAGAGCCTTGAAACCTTATTGCTTGGTCACCTTCGACTCTTTTACAGATGCTTCGAACCCGGAAGTCAGAAATCTGTTCTTTTAAAGTCCTTAGACTCTTCTACGGATCCTAACAAGCCAGAGCCTGGAATCCGTAGGCTGGCCACCTTCGTCTCTTTTACAGATGCTTCGAACCCAGAGGCCGGAAATCTGTTCTTTCAAAGTCCTTAGACTCTTCTACGGATCGTAACAAGCCGGAGCCTAGAATCCGTAGACTAGCCACCTTCGTCTCTTTTAACTTCGAACCCGGAGACCAGAAATCTGTTCTTTTAAAGTCCTTAGACTCTTCTACGGATCCTAACAAGCCAGAGCCTGGAATCCGTAGGCTGGCCACCTTCGGCTCTTTTAAAGATGCTTCGAACCCGGAGGCCGGAAATCTATTCTTTTAAAGTCCTTAGACTCTTCTACGGATCCTAACAAGCTAGAGCCTGGAATCCGTAGGCTGCTAACAGAATCCTTGAACCACTTGTTCGTAGGTCATTGTCTGGGTTCTTTGAAAGATGCTTGACTCCACAAGCATCTCCGTTTCCTGATGCGTCCACCAGGAGTAAGGTATATTCGAAGAGCAAACAAAATTCAAACCTCCATCTTTATTTAGAAAGGTACTTTTACAATTGATTACAAGGAGCCCCTAAGCATAATAACGTTTAAGGTGCTCTGCATGCCATGCATGCTTCAACTCTTCCCCTTCTAAATATGGTCCTTCCCATTTATTTCCTAGCTTCCCCAGAGCTATTACACTTCGCAATACTCAATGACCTGGCCAAAGCTCGTTCAGCTTTATCTTCGGGTCATACCATGTTTTTGTTTGGTCTTGGTACTTCGTTAGATTGGCGACAGCTCGAAGCCTTGTTTCTTCTGACAAGTCCAATGAAGTGCTTCTCTCGTCTTCACCTCCAGGTTCTACTACGCGAAGGGATCCTCCCTTGAGCTCTGTAGGAGTCATGGCCTCATCTCTAAAAGCAACCTGAATGGGGTGAAGCCTATGGACCTGGCTTGAGTGGTCCGAATGGACCATAGAATCTTAGGGAGTTCTTCGGTCCACAACCCCTTGGCCAACCCGACAATCCTTCGATTCAGACCAGAGAGAATATTCCCATTGGCTCGCTCGACGGCTCCATTGGATTGTGGATGGCGAACTGCTGTGAAGCATAACTTTATGCCCAGTTCTTCACAAAATTCTTTAAAGGTTTCAGCTTCGAACTAGGTTCTATTATCCACAGTTAGCTCCCTTGGCACTCCGAACCTGCATATGATATTTTGCTAGAAGAATTTTTGCACATTTCTTGAAGTGATAGCAGTTAGGGGTTCAACTTCGACCCATTTAGAAAAATACTCAATTGCTACCACTGCAAACTTCAAGTTGCCTTTTGCCATTGGAAAAGGGCCGATGAGATCCATTCCCCATCATGCCATTGGCCACACTAGGGCAATAACTTGAAGTGGTACTGGTGGATGATGGCTCCGTCTACCCATCCACTGGCATCCTTGATAGGTTCGAACCAATTCCTCCGCATCTCTTACAATTGTTGGCCAGTAGAGCCCCTACCGAAGTGTCTTTCCTGCTAGAGCACGGGGGGGGGGGCAGGTGGCTTCCACATAAACCTTCATGAATGTCCCGAAGTATATCTTGGCCTTCGGGTTGTGAGATGCACCGAAGTAAGGGAGAACAAACTCCAGCTTTGTATAATATCCCATTGACAAGCTCATAATTTCGAGTCCTTGCTTGCAACCTTCGGAAATCCAGACCTTCTGAC
Source organism: Zizania palustris (assembly GCA_019279435.1). Classification (NCBI taxonomy): domain Eukaryota; kingdom Viridiplantae; phylum Streptophyta; class Magnoliopsida; order Poales; family Poaceae; genus Zizania; species Zizania palustris. Next base: position 103,488,154 of record JAAALK010000082.1, on the reverse strand, counting down.
AAGACTGCACTATTTTGCAAGACATCCATTATCGGAGCCCGCCAGTCTATAGCTGGGATGCAAAGGACTTATGTGGAGGGTAATTGATTCACTGTAGGCTTGACAAGTTCTTTATAGAAAGCACCCTCTAGGAGGTCCAATGCTCCGGCTGCAGCCTTCGCTAGAATGTCTGCAAGTTGATTATTTGCTCGAGGGATACTCCGAACAGAAAACCCTTTGAACATTGCTTCTGTCTTGAGGATTTCTTCCAGATACTTTGCAAGATGCGGGTTCCTTGCTTGAAAGCTTTTGTCAACATGCCCTGCGATGACTTGGGAATCTGTTTTAATTATAATCCTTGCTGCTCCAAGTGCCTTTGCTTTTCGGAGGCCTAGTAGGATTCCTTCATATTCTGCGATATTATTAGTGGTCTTAAAGTTGAGCCTCGCAGAATACATGACCTTTTGCCCTGACGGCGATATTATTATAGCTCTAGCTCTGGCACCAGATGCCTGATAGGCTCTGTCAGAAAAAATTGTCCATAGACCTTCGGAGGTTTCTTCCGGAGCCCAAACTGCAGATGGAGTCCTCTCTGCCATGAAGTCATCTATGATCTGAGATTTGATAGTTGTTCTCGCCGTGAAGGAAATACCGAAGGGGGCTAGCTCGACAGCATAAGCAAATTTTTCGAGCTCGAAGTATCTTGTCTTTGCTCCGGACAAAGCTTCTGAGATGAAGTAAACTGGGTTTTTCACCAGCTTTCCTTTAAGCTCAACTTCTCTGACCAATACTGCACTTACCGCGGAGCCCGTTGCTGCAAGATAAAGTAGGAGAGTTTCTTCCGGGAGGGGCATAGTAAGTGTTGACAGGCTTCCAAGGTATTCTTTAATATCATCAAAGATCTTCTGGCACTCCGGCATCCAGTTGAAACTTTCAGACACTTTTAGAGCTTTAAAAATTGGAAGGCTTCACTCGACTGATCTGGCCAGGAATCTGCTGAGAGCTGTGAGCCATCCTGTTAGCTTCTGGACCTACTTCAAATTTTCTAGTGGAGCCATTCTTTGCAATGCACTTATCTGTGTCGGGCTAGCTTCGATTCCCCAACTCAAAACTAAGTATCGTAGCAGTTTTCCTGCTTGCACACCGAATATACATTTTTCAGGGTTGAGGCGAACTCCACATGCTCAGAGCCTCTCAAATGTTTCAGCTAACTCTAGGCTATGATGGTGCTTTACATCACTCTATATTACAATATCATCCATGTAGGCTTCGACATTTCGACCTATTTGATGACCTAGAGCCTTAGCTATCAAACGTGAGAAGGTGGCTCCGGCATTCCGCAAGCCAAAAGGCATTCTTACATAAAAATACTCCGGATGGGGTTATGAAACTTGTCTTGGCTTCATCTTCGTGCTTTAGCCAGACTTGATAACCGGAGTAAGCATCCAGGAAGCTTAGTAGTTCGGAGCCAGCTGTAGAATCCACTAGCTGGTCTATTCGGGGCATAGGGTAGGGGTCTCGCGGGCATGCTTTATTTAATGATGTAAAATCAATGCACATGCGCCATATGCCAGAGCCCTTTTTCCTAACAAAAACAGGGTTAGCTAGCAACTCCGTATGGGCTACTTCTCTGATGATGCCAGCCCTTAGCAATTTTTCCACTTCTATCTTGGCGAGGTTTGCCCTCTCTGCTGATAACTTATGGAGCCCCTCGCGTACTGGCCTAGCCTTCGGGTTGACAAGCAAACTATGCTCGATGATACTCCGGTCAACCCTGGTGATGTCTTCGTCAGTCTAGGCAAAGATGTCCAAATTTTGCTTGACTACTTCCTCCAATGAAGCAATGATCTCCGAAGGTAGCCCCTTGCCAAACTGTATAGGGTACTCCTTGCCATCCTTTAGAATTATCTTCGTGACGACATCACCTTCCAGGATTGAATTGAGGGAAAGGCCCTTCGAGGAGTTGGAAGACTCCAGAGCCTCCTCTGTGTGCTCCGACACACTGTGTAATTGCCGAGGGTCCAATGGCTGACCGTGGCCATACTCCGTTCTTCGGGCTACAGATTGGTCTCCTGAGATAGTAAGAACTCCACCTTGCGTGGGCATCTTGAGACATAAGTAGTTGTGATGTGCTATAGCCCCGAATTGGTTCAACATCCCTCGTCCGAAAATCGCATTATAGGCATATGGGGCATCAACGACGTCGAAGATCACTTCTTCCACCCTGGCCAAGGGCCCCTCTCTGAAGGAAACCTCGAGGCCTATATGGCCGAGGGCATCGAGAGGCGGACCTGCGAAGCCTTGGAGTGGGCGGGCCGCCAGAAGTAGATGCCTCCAAGGAATGCACATCTGATCGAAGGCCTGGACAAAAAGTATATCTGCGGAGCTCCCGCCGTCCACCAGGATCCTTCAAACTTCAACCCCAGCTATATCCGCTGAAATGACCAGGGGGTCAGCATGGGGGAACTTCACCACCACAGCATCATTGGCAGTAAATGAAATAGGTACATGGGACCACTCGGGCATTCCTTCCGTAGAATTCGAGGTCCCTATGTGCCCTACTTCGCGGACATATTCTCGTCGCTGCATTTTTGACATGTTTGTGAGGGTCCCCCTACGGAGATGGGAAAGACCACTTGCTTGCCGCAATCCTAGAGATCTTCCTGCTTCGGTGGTGGCATAATATTGGCCACCGACAGCTGCATGGGTGCTTCGGGGAAGCCGGCCCGGGCCACAGTTTGCATGGGCTCCGAACGTGCTGCTGGAGGGGCTCGATCTGAAGTATCTCGCCCTATACTTCATCCCAGGTATTCACCACGAAGGGTTAATACCGCCTTACAATCCTTCGTGTCATGGCTTCTATTCTCGCCATGCACATAGCAGAAAAAGCTCTGGCGCCTGTGAGCTATTCTTTCTTGGGGGTTCGAAGCTCCGACCTTGAAGCCTTGCGCCTACTAAAAGTTGGCAGGTGCCTTCGGGGCAGAGGGTGTAATGTTCAACACCTCCAAGTGGAAGTGCTTCTTTCCCCACCTATGATCATTGAAGCGATTGTCATGAGGGGTTTGCGGAGAGGTTGAGACTTCGGGCTCTGTCTTTACTTCTCGAAGGGCTGGTGCAGGTACTGCAGTTCTTTGGAGGCACCTTCCTCTGCCTTGGCATACTGTTCGAAGTATGCCATCAGTTGTGCCATGGATAACATCGGTTTCTGATGAAGCTTGCTGAGGATATTTGGGTTCAACACCCCTTCGCATGTGGCATCGACTACCGAAGAAGTAGACAAGCCCTTGATCTATGATTTGGTGTGGGCGAAGCGCGTGAAATATTACCGAAGCATCTCCCCTGCTCATTGCTTCACCTGAAATAAACTCCCCGTCAACATTGGGGCCACAAATGTTCCTTGGAAGATACTTACAAACTTCCTCTTCAACTGCTCTCAGGACTTGATCGATCCTGGCTTTAGAGATCAGAACCATCGGAGAGATACACCTTCGAGAGCGAGGGGGAAGCACTTTGCCATAGTGTTATGCACCCCTCCACTGGCTTCTATCGCTAGAGCATATGAACGGGCAAATTCTCCGGGGTCAGACTAATGGGGGATTGGTCCCGATCTTCCGTTAGGTAAGGATAACTTGGATTGGTGGAGAATCTCGACGTTGGCGATCCAAGGCTCCGGTCCGGCGGATCAAAACCTTGCAATCGTTACACCACTGTCTCCATTGGTTATCAACCACGTAGGACGCGATTGACCTCGCCACGAAGGCTAATTCCTGCAAGCGAACCCAAGAACACAAGCAAGAACAGGAAGGATACAAGTCGAATGCCAAATCATAGATAAACTATGAAGAGGAGAGGTTTCACAAACGCCGATGCAGCAGCCAATCGGTCCGGTGCAAGGGGCGGGATCTAAACACACAAGTGTAGATGCAAACAAAGAAAAACCTGACCCTAAAGGCGGCTGGCGTGAGTATATAAGGCGTGGGCAGCCTGTAGAAGGCGAACAGACTCAGTAGAAGACGAACAGACTCAGTAGAAGGCGAACAGACTCAGACTATGGGCCAACACGGCCCAATTCTGTCATGCAGGACTGTTTCAAATACACAGGACGGCTCGAGACTCCAAATGAGGCGAAACTAATGCCAAAAGGTCCATCTTCTCCTTAGCTTTCCAAAAAGTCTAAGAACGTGCCAATCGGACTTCGTATGAGGAAGTTAGGCCCATTTTGGTGCATGGTGGTCGATGTAGTCCGAACCAGCGAATTCTTGACTTCAAATCATCCATGCGACTCCGTCTTCAACTCCAACTCTCCTATTCCATCTCCCATGTTCCTAAGCAACAAAATATCACTAGTATTCAGTAGCATCCCATCCAAACAAATATTAACATAGTTGCTAAGGAAAGAATTAACCTCATGGTTCAAGCGACGGGCACGGGCGCGTGTGATTGGTCCTTGTAATTGAATTGTAGGTGGAGGCTCCATGTGTGTATCATGTGAAGTGATGTCCTCATCATCCTCCCCCTCTTGAATTGGAGTCGTCCTCGACTCAAGCTCATCGTCATTTCCTAAATAGGGCTTTAAATCTGAAATGTTAAATGTGGGACTAACCCCAAAAGCTGCAGGCAACTCAAGTTTATATGCATTATCATTTATCTTCTCAAGCACACGGAAAGGACCATCAGCACGGGGCATCAATTTAGACTTTCTAAAATCAGGAAAATGATCCTTGCGCAAGTGCAACCAAACGATATTTCTCATTCATTTTCTATATGTTTGCTTTAGTAGTTTCATGCATCTTAAGCAATAATTCAGCACGTGTAGTAGCATCAAAATTCAATTTTTCAGATGGTGGTAATGGTAGCAAATCAATAGGAGCACGCGGATTAAAGCCATAGACCACTTGAAACGGACTTACCTTAGTAGTGGAGTGTACTGACCTATTATATGCAAACTCAATATGAGGTAGACACTCTTCCCAGAGCTTCAAGTTGGTCTTCAAAACAGCCCTCAACATGGTGGAAAATGTGCGGTTGACGACCTCCGTTTGCCCATCCGTTTGTGGGTGACAAGTAGTAGAAAACAGCAGCTTCGTCCCCAACTTATGCCACAACGTCCTCCAAAAATGACTTAAGAATTTAGCATCACGATCTGAAACGATGGTATTGGGAACTCCATGCAAGCGTACGACCTCTCTGAAAAACAAATCAGCAACATTGGTAGCGTCATCGCTCTTGTGACAAGGTATAAAATGCACCATTTTAGAGAACCGATCTACCACCACAAAAATACTATCTCTCCCCCTCCTAGTTCTAGGTAATCCTAACACAAAATCCATAGAAATATCCTCCCAAGGTACACTAGGAACGGGCAGTGGCATATAAAGACCATGTGGGTTTAGACGGGACTTAGCTTTATTGCAAGTAGTGCATCGTGCCACATAGCGCTCAACATCTCGTCTCATCCTAGGCCAATAGAAGTGTGTGGACAACACATCTTCGGTTTTATTTGATCCAAAATGACCCATCAAACCACCACCATGTGCTTCCTGCAATAACAACAATCGAAGAGAGCTAGCCGGCACACATAACTTGTTAGCACGAAAAAGATATCCATTATTCAGCACATATTTGTTTCAAGCACGGTCATCTGTACAATTTGTAAAAGCATCTTTGAAGTCCAAATCAGTAGCATACATGTCCTTCAATGTTTCTAAACCAAAGATCTTATAATCAAGTTGAGAAAGCAATGTATAACGTCTAGATAAAGCATCGGCAATCACATTATCTTTCCCTTTCTTATGCTTAATGATATATGGAAAAGTCTCAATAAATTCTACCCATTTAACATATCGTTTATTTAGATTTGCTTGACTACGTATATGCTTCAATGCTTCATGATCCGAATGAATAATAAACTCCTTAGGCAAAAGGTAATGTTGCCAAGTTTCAAGCACACGCACTAAGGCATATAATTCCTTATCATAGGTAGAATAATTCAACTGTGGACCATGTAATTTCTCACTAAAATAGGTCAAAGGTTTACCTCCTGGTAGCAGCACACCTCCTATTCCAAAACCACTAGCATCACATTCTAACTCAAAAGGCTTACTGAAGTCGGGTAGCTGAAGGAGAGGTGCATGTGTAAGGCGATCCTTGAGTGTGGCAAAAGCTTGTTCTTGTGCTGGTTCCCAAGTAAAAGTAACTCCCTTCTTGGTCAACTCATGCAAAGGACCGGCTATGGTGCTGAAATCTTTAACAAAACGCCGGTACAACCTGCAAGACCAAGGAAACTACGTACCTGTGTGATAGTTTGGGGTTGCGGTCAGCTGTTGATTGCTTCTACCTTTGCCGCGTCAACCTCAATACCCTGTGAAGTGACAACATATCCAAGAAACACAACTCGATCCGTGCAAAACGTGCACTTCTCAAGGTTACCAAACATTCTAGCCTCACGGAGGACAAAAAACAGCACGTAGGTGTTCAACATGTTCAGTGAGAGACTTGCTATAAACCAAGATATCATCAAAGTATACAACCACAAAGCGTCCTATAAAGTGCCGTAGGACTTCATTCATCAAGCGCACGAAGGTACTAGGTGCATTAGTAAGTCCAAAAGGCATGACAAGCCACTCATATAATCCAAACTTTGTTTTAAAAGCAGTTTTCCATTCATCACCTAGTTTCATGCGAATTTGGTGGTAGCCACTACGAAGATCGATCTTAGTAAAGATAATGGCACCACTAAGCTCATCAAGCATGTCATCCAATCAAGGAATAGGGTGTCGATATCGAATGGTGATATTATTAATAGCACGACAATCAACACACATGCGCCAACTACCATCTTTCTTAGGCACCAAAAGAACGTGTACTGCACAAGGACTAAGGCTTTCACGGATGTACCCACGATCAAGAAGATCCTATACTTGGCGCTCAATTTCTTTTGTCTCCTCTGGATTGGTACGGTACGCTGCACGATTAGAAGAGACGCTCTCGGGGTCAAATCAATTTGGTGCTCGATGCTGCGTATCGGTGGCAGCCCGGGTGGTATCTCAGTAGGAAAAACATCGTTAAACTCCTGCAAAAGGTCAGTGACTGCAACAGGAACAGAGCTAGGAATGTTCGCAAGTGAAAACAGCACGTTCGTGCAAATCAAGCCATATATCATGGGAGTATCATCACAAATTTCAGCAAGGTCAGTTTTAGTTGCAAGCATGACACGCCCTTTCAGATTAATAACTTGTGATGAAGAAGGAGAAGCAATTTTATCTTTCTGTTGCCTCGAAAGCGTTTTGGCTACTTGCTGATTTTCAGAAGTTTGTTTGCTCTTTTGGGCGTCCCTAGCAAGTTTTTCTTGTTCAAATTTCACAATTTCAGCAGGAGTCATAGGAAGCAATGTAACTTTCTTTCCTTTATACATAAATGTGTACTTATTGCTCCTACCATGATGTGTAGCATCAGTATCATACTCCCAAGGTCTACCAAGTAACAGAGAACATGCTTGCATTGGTACTACATCAAAATCAGCAACTCCGAAGTATGTACCAATGGAAAATTTGGTGTGAGCAGTTTGTGTTACCTTGACCTTACCGCTATTGTTGAACCATTGCACATGGTAAGGGTGTGGATGCGCACGTGTGGGAAGTTGAAGCTTCGTTACCATGTCGTGGCTCACCAAATTGTTGCAACTACCGCTGTCAATGATGACACGTACACGACGGTCATTGACGATGAAGAAGGTCTGAAACAGATTATTCCGTTGTGCCCGATCATCCTGCTCCATGTGAGTGCTCAAGACACGTTGTACAATAAGTGCTTCATGGTCGGCAGAGGCATCCGGTGCAAAAACAGCATCATCGTCGGAAGCATCGTAATCTCCTGCAATGTTAGCAGCAAGTGCGTATTCATCTTCAACATCACTAGCACTTACATATCCACCGTCTTCCGTAGCGATATAAGCCCGCTGACTAGGGCAGTCCTTCATAACGTGGCCGAATCCTTTGCATCGGTGACACTGGATCGCTGCAGAACGTGCAGTAGAGGCCGCCAAGGAGGTGGGCTTGGCTGGCGCCTTGGATGCTGCAGCCTTGGAGCTCTCAGCCTGGGCTGTAGATGTAGAAGGTGCTGATGTAGCCACCGGTCGAGAAGGTGGTGGTGGTCGTTGCTGCTGCCCACTTGAGCATGAAGTAGCACCACCAATGTTGGTCCTCATGCTGCATTGTGGTTGTTGGCGACCCTGCAATTCTTTTTCTGCAAGCATAGCAAGGTGGAAAAGGCGAGTGATAGTATTGTATTCTTTATAATCAATGATATCCTGAATTTCACGTCTTAAACCACCATAAAAACGGGCCATTTTATCCTCATTGTCCTCCTCAATTTCAGCACGCATGCAACCTATTTGCAACTCCTGATAATACTCCTCTACCGATTTATTTCCTTAGTTTAGGCGCTGCAATTTTTTTCTCAAATCACGTTTATATGAAGGAGGAACCCATCTACCACGCATTTGTCGTTTTAACATACCCCAATTTTGTGGTTCATTGCCAACCTGAACTATTTCAGTCCACCAAAGAAGAGCATATCCAGTGAAGTCACTAGTAGCTAAGCGCACGCGGTGGATAGCAGGGACCATGTGGGCATTAAATTTTTGTTCGACTGACATCTCCCAATCTAAATATGCATCTGGATCATAGGTGCCAGCAAAACGAGGTACTGAAAATTTTACCTTGGAGTAGGGATCATTGTTCCTACGGTTGTCATTGTTACCTCGTGGATGGCGGTTGCGGTGGCCGCCCATACCTTGATGATTGAACTGAAAGGGATGACGTGCAGCCTCGTGAGGGTCAATGCCATTGTTCCCGGCATAGGATAGGTCGTCTTCCTCTTCAATATGGTCGTCTTCCCCCTCAACATGGTCGTCGTCAGCTTGTGCAGCAGGCAAGTGTGTCTCTAGGGCAGTCATCCGGTCCACTAGGTCAGCCACAGTACGCGCGAGATGTTCGATGGAATGTTGGGTCTGCCGCTGAGACTCTAGTAGAGCACGTCGTGAGACACAGTCATTAAAATTAGATGGAGGGGTACCGCTGTTATCTGCCATGTTAGTGAAAAGACAAAACAACAAAGAATATTCCTAATGGAACACAACTAGGTGGGGTGGTGGGTGTGTGGTGGAAGCAATCCATCAAGCGCCTTACCCACGCTTGCAAGTGTTCTTACCACGCCGCAGTGAGGTCACCGGCCTACAGGTGATGAACCAAGTGGAGGGTGGTGTGCAATTGCAAGAAATGAATCTGTCCTGACCAAGAGAAAGGTGTAGCTTGGAAGGCAAACTGAGTAGCAAGGATTAGCGATAGTAATAACAGTTAAACCAAGTTCAATAAGTGTTCCCTAGTACTCGTCAAAGTTGCTGGCCTTAGTGCTCCCAATGTGAAAATTCAAGCAATAGAGGGAAACAATGTGCCCAAATTTTTTTTTGCTGCTGATCGGACAAGGGATCGGACAAGAGATCGGACAAGGGATCGGACAAGAGATCGGACAAGCAGAATCTACCGCTGCCGCTGATCGGACAAGGGATCGGACAAGAGATCGGACAAGGGACAAGCAGAATTTTTTTTCACTCTTTTTTTTCTATTTTTTTTGAACAAGGATGACAAGAGATGCAACCACAAAAATTGGCACCTGCAACTGAGGTGGGATGTGGTTCACAAAAATTCCACAAGTTCGCTGAACGGCGAGCAAAAACTTTGACCAATTTTTTTCTCTATCTTCCTGATTTTTTTGGCGATTCTAATGAAGGTTAACAGGGGAACCGTGTTAGTGTACCCCCCCCCCCAAATTGGGTCAAGAAGATGCTCAAAAAATTTCATATTTTTCTGCCAAACGAGCGAAAAGTTATGCCTGTTTTACCGCAGGGGGGTCACAAAGACTCGATGGGGAAAACGAGTAGGGTTGTGGAGGGGGGTTTTTGGGTGGGGAATTTTTTTTAAGACACAAGACCAACTACTACTCAAATGACACAAAGGGGATTACTAAACCAGCAACAAGACTCGACCAAGAACACAAACTCAACAAGGTTAAAAACTGAAATTAAAATTGCAAGGCACAAAGGGGTTTTCGGTGGGATTTTTGTGAGGGTTTTCTGGACTCTAGGTAAAACAAACGAAGATCGAGATTACCTAACGGGAAATCTGAGCTCTGATACCAACTAATGGGGGATTGGTCCCGATCTTCCGTTAGGTAAGGATAACTTGGATTGGTGGAGAATCTTGACGTTGGCGATCCAAGGCTCCGGTCCGGCGGATCAAAACCTTGCAATCGTTACACCACTGTCTCCGTTGGTTATCAACCACGCAGGACGCGATTGACCTCGCCACGAAGGCTAATTCCTGCAAGTGAACCCAAGAACACAAGAAAGAATAGGAAGGATACAAGTCGAATGCCAAATCACAGATAAACTATGAAGAGGAGAGGTTTCAGAAACGCCGATGCAGCAGCCAATCGGTCTGGTGCAAGGGGCGGGATCTAAACACACAAGTGTAGATGCAAACAAAGCAAAACCTGACCCTAAAGGCAGCTGGCATGAGTATATAAGGCGTGGGCAGCCTGTAGAAGGCGAACATACTCAGTAGAAGGCGAACAGACTCAGTAGAAGGCGAACAGACTCGGACTATGGGCCAACACGGCCCAATTCTGTCACGCAGGACTGTTTCAAATACACAGGACGGCTCGAGACTCCAAATGCGGCTAAACCAACGCCAAAAGGTCCATCTTCTCCTTAGCTTTCCAAAAAGTCCAAGAACGCGCCAATCGGACTTCGTATGAGGAAGTTAGGCCAATTTTGGTGCATGGTGGTCAATGTAGTCCGAACCAGCGAATTCTTCACTTCAAATCATCCGTGCGACTCCGTCTTCAACTCCAACTCTCCTATTCCATCTCCCATGTTCCTAAGCAACAAAATATCACTAGTATTCAGTAGCATCCCATCCAAACAAATATTAACATAGTTGCTAAGGAAAGAATTAACCTCATGGTTCAAGCGATGGGCACGGGCGCGTGTGATTGGTCCTTGTAATTGAATTGTAGGTGGAGGCTCCATGTGTGTATCATGTGAAGTGATGTACTCATCACAGACCCACCAGAATACTTGTGCAACTTCGAGGCCTTAAACCTGGGATCGAAGGGCACCTTCTGTAGGTCCGAATGCAATGGAGACTCGTCATCGAAGGATGCGTTCTCGGCCTCCTCCGGGACTTGGACAGCTTTGGGAAGGTTGCCAGCACCACCGTCTTGAGGCCCTTCTGGAGCATGGGTGGAAGCTTGATAATGGAGTCGATCGGTGGCATCTTGCCTCCACCTTGCCACTTCCTCCTCAAGTCGCGCTACTTGAGTAGCCTCATCCTCAGGAAGGTCTTCTTCTCCTTCGGAGGGGAGCTCCGGGTCTCGGGAACTGGTGTAGTCGGTTTGGAGCATGGGAGCATCTCGAGGGCCTCTGGGTGCTCGACGTCCAGTGGCCCCTTCAAGGGTTACTAGGATAACTGAAGGTCCTGCTCCATTGGTCCGAGGGGACCTTCGGGGAGGATCCGAGGCTAGGCTCTGCTTGGGAGGCATAGCTAATGAAGATGAGGTCCGAAGACCGATGGCTTTGATTGGTTTGGTAAGGCGAGGAAAGGCCTTCGAACTGCGCTAGGAAGCCCCTTACTGAAGGGTGCGCGGAATCCTGAGACTCCGAAGCTCCCTCCGCAAGTGCTCTTCGAAGTACAGTCAGCAGTAGAGAACTAGCTTTTAGAACTAGGGTCCCCATGGACGGCGCCAACTGTTGGCGTAAAAGATTACGCTAACAGGTTCTCTAAGATTAAGAACTAACAAACAATGAATTTGTGTTGAGAACAATCTCAAGCCTCTGAATTGGATAATAGCTTAAGTAGTCCGAAATTGTGTATTGAATAGCTGACTATTCGATGCCCATTATAGGGTAAGAAGGAGGGTATTTATAGGTAAAAAGTCTAAGGAAAAGACCTATTTACCCCTCAATTACAACCGACATAGTGGAAACTATTTGGTACCCCGAATAGGGCTAAAATAGTAAAATCTATCCGAAGAGAATAGATAAGGCAGATGTCTTATCAATCTGGCTGTTATCCACCTTAGCTTCGGAGCCTTCAAAGAGTGCCTTCGAATTATAAGCCGAAGCACCCTTCGGCTTAGAAACTTCACCACCTTCGGACATAAGCACAAGCTTCGATGCTGATAAGTTATCTTTGACTACCAATCTCTAAAATCCTGAGGATGAAGTATTTTCCCCCCAACAGCTGATATGGGAGGTATCATTCTTAGCCTGTTATGCTTTTAGTTCACTTATTCACTAAAAGGAAGGGGGCATGTGTTGATAGCAAAAAATGGCATTAAATGGTTAAGATTGTCAAAATATCAATTTTGGTAATTTGGACCAAAAATACAAATGTCCTAGATTGGGCCGATGCCATACAGGGCCGAAGGCCCATTGAGTTATGAGCTTCGGAAGCCTTTCAGTAGGCCTGCTAGCTTCGGCCAAAAGTCCTTCGGAGGCCTGCCTCACCGAAGCTTCGGCCCAAGGAGCAGACTTTGACGGGCCCTGCCGAAGGCCCACTTCGGGCTAAATTCCAGAGATAGAGTTTGAGTCTGATTCTAGCTAATTTTATCCCTACGCATGATTAGGCCGAATCTTAACAGATTAATCTTAGAGTGTGGGATCAGAATGGTGACTAGAGGGGGGTGAATAGACGCCTCTACAAATTTTTCAATGTAAACTTGATGGACAGTTTCAGGACACCAAATGCTCCTCCAAGAATCAAGCACTCAAATAGATGATCAATGAAATTCAAGTTTCAGTTTTACTTGACAAACACTATAGCTAATCCGAAAAGAGTTCAATTAATTCAATTCAACATTCAAGCAATTTTCAGATGTGACTTTGAGAAACTTTCTCAATTTAGTTACAATACCAAGCAATTGAAGCCTTAGTCAAGTTCAACTATTCTTGCAACATCAAAAAGAATATGTAAGACTTAGAACGACACAATATTGATGGTGAATAGTACTGAAATCAGAAAACCTTTTGAACATCACTCAATAGACTAGACAAATGAATTTCAGTAACAATTGTCTTTAGTACTGGATTACTAGTTGAATCATGGCACAAACTAGATTACCAGAATAAAATTGAGCAGAACTTTAACAGATGTTGAGACAGTAAAAACTACACACTACAGTGCTGGTTTGATTCAAACATTTATAAGTAACAAGTGCTCAAGACATACAGCATATCAAAACAATATCAGAGACTAGCATCTTGCTTAAACAGACAATCCTGCAGTGAATTACTACAACAGTAATAACAATACAAGTAACTCAAACCTGTGATTTACTCATGGTAATTTTAGTAAGTTGTTGTATCTGGTCATCAACAATAGGCAGTAGTTTAGGAGCAGAAAAACCAATTCATCAATCTAGCAAATCAGACTGCCAAATTCAGAATTTCAGATTTCTCATCAAGCTGAAACACATCAGTGCAACAAACTGAGTGTTTTCAATGTAATTAGAGGAATACAGTCAAAACAGATCAAATTTAGTTTTCAGCTTAAACTTCCTTGTATCAGATGAAATACTGTTCACTTTCAACAATACAATCACACACTGATCACACCTGTTCACACATGAAATTTTCAATCAAAAAGCAATAAGTTCAGCACTTCCTTAAACAAAGAACAAAGATTCTGAATATCAATCAAGAACCAAGGTTTCTTGAAGATGAACAGCACCAAGATCTATATTCAGTATTGAAGATTTTGATGCTACAGACTATACTGAAAAATTGCAGTAATCAAACAAGTGATCTAAGATTGCAGTTCGGAATCTATCAAATGGTTCAGTCTGATCAACCTTTTCAACAGACTCAAGGAAGTTTTAATCAGTACCATGCATCAGAAAAGTGAAGAAAATTCTAGCTGAGAGTTGGTCCCCAGAACCACACCTTGATTCTCGACAAGTGTTTGCCAAAGCAGAAGTATAGAGCTTAATCAAACATATATTCAGTTCACACAAATATTGGTACTCACTGTGGCTGAGTCTCCAACAAAGATACAGACACTGATGTTGTAAAACAGAGACAAAACAGCTGAAAAATACTGAGAGCAATTGTACAAATCACATGAAAAACTTTAGTATCAAAAATGCAATCAGTGAAGAGGAACTCTTTTAGAGAACAACATCAAACTCTTGCTGTAGTGGACACTGTTATTCTGTTTCAATCACTGCTAACAGAATCAATTTAGTTTTTTTTTGAGGCAAATCAGTAGGAGAGGCTCCTACCTAGAATTTGATTATTAAAAAACAAAGTAACAACAGAAGACAGAAACAGGGAGGGCCGGAAGTAGAGGAGGATTACAGGGGGAGGTTACAGGTGCCCAGCCAATTCCTCGCAGCCTCCTTGAGCCGAGGCGGGAACCACTGGGACTGAGCAGAAAACAAAGTGATGAAAAGACCTAACCAACCCCCAACCGTCGAGGGAAGGGAATTGAAAATGCGATTATTCCTAGTTAACCAAAGGGCCCAAGCGGACATGATCACAATTTCCATAAAGAAAGGTTTACTAAACCTTCTTCTAGCTTCCGAGAGCTTGTCCTGAATCGTGGAGGCAGGCTGCCAATGAAGGCCCAGCAGGTTCCAGCAGTGACAGCTGAAGGAGCAGTCGAAGAAAAGGTGGGATATTGTTTCTTCAGCACCCGAATGGCAGAGGCAGCAAGATGTATCATCTGCCCAAGCCAGTATGCGCTTACGGTGGAGGATTTCCCTAGTGTTAAGACGATCCATCAGGAGAAGCCAGAAGAAAACCATAAGCTTGCTAGAGCATTTGGACCACCAAACCCATTTAAAGGAGACGTGGGGTTGCATGAACTTGAATTGGTAGCCGTAGAGAAGTCTAGGACAGTAAGTGGAGCAATGTCAAATGAAGGACCATTTGTGTGGGGCATCATCATGCAGGTTAATCTCCGACAACAACTGCTGAAGGAGATTGAACTCGAGTAAGGCTTCCAGGGAGAGCAGAAGAAAGAAATTATCCGCCGGATCAGGGAGGGAAAAGAAGTAGTGAATGGAGAAGTCAAGGGCTCTAGCAAAGGTGAAAAGGTGAGGAAGGGCAAGGCGAAGGGGGGGGGGCACACCAGCCATCCTCCCAGAAGGAGACCGTCCGCCCACAGAAGACAGAAGCGGAGGCAACGACCCACAACAGGGGAGCCAAACTGACAATATCCCGCCACCAGAAGGAGGCCCTGGGGTAGGTGAGGTGAGGGGAGAAAGGGGAGGAGGCAAGGTCCAGGCGGACTAGCTCGACCCAGGGAGAATCGCGATGAATTAAGAAATTCCAGAAGTGCTTGAGAAGAAGAGCAGAATTTTGGGTGCGGAGGTCAATCACACCCAGCCCACCTTTGAGTTTTGGCTTGCACACTAAGTGCCAGGCGACCCTAGAGGAGGAACCAGCATTGACAGAATTACCGTGCCAGAGGAAGTTACGGCGAGCCTGGTCAATCCGATGGATAACCTTGACAGGAATTTTGAGGGAGCACATGGCATAAGTAGGGAGGGCAGAGAGAACCGAGTTAACAATTTGAAGCCTATCGGCCATGTTGAGCCAAGGCGAAAGGGAGGAGAGACGGTTCGTAATGTTGAGGATGAGGAACCTGAAGTCAGAGGCTTTGGTCTTAAGAGCCCCCAGGGGAAGGCAAAGGTACTGAAAAGGCAGAGAACCCACCGGGCAGCCGAAGGTGGCGGCAAGAAGGGCTGCCCGCTACTCAGATAAGTTGATAGGAATGATGGAGGACTTAGAGAGATTGACCGAGAAACCAGTAGATTGAGAGGAGTGCAGGAGGCCACGGAGGAAGAACAGATTACTTTTGTCGGCACGAAGGAAAATTATGGTGTCATCTGCATATTGGGCGATTGGGAAATCCAGGTGGTCAGGGTGGCACTGAGGACCCTGCATGATCCCAAGATGAGCAGCTTTGTTAATAATGTGCTGGAGGAGGTCAGCAGCAAGGACAAACAGGAGGGGAGAGAGAGGGTCCCCTTGACGCATCCCACGTCGGCAGGGAAAGAATTTCCCGGGACAACCATTGAGAAGGACTGAGGAGAAGCCAGAAGAAAGGATGAGCTGGATCCAAGAAATCCAGGAACTGGGGAAGCCGAGATGTGTCATCATGAGAAGGATGGCAGAATGCTCAATGGTGTCAAAGGCTTTCTCGAAGTCGAGCTTTAGGATGATAGCCTCCTGCCGCGACCTTTTGCACCGATTAGTCATCTCCAGGGCCCAGGCAATGCAGTGCTGAATAGAGCGGCCTTTGATAAACCCATATTGATTTCTGTGGATAAGCGCGGTGAAAACTCCGTGAAGCCGATTGGCGAGGGCTTTGGTGAAAATTTTGACGCTGAAATTCATGAGGGAAATGGGTGCCCTCGGCGGTGCGGCTACCCCCGCTCTCGGCCCAGGGCTTGAGAAGGAGCGCCAGGATCAGGGCCCGGCTCAGGGGGTTCAAGCCTCCCTCGCGGCGCTCTCGTGGCCGGTTCTCTCCGATGCCCACAATCGATGAATTCATTGAATTATCCAGGTTGGACACCCCCCTCCCCCAGTTAAATATTCAGCAAATACAACATTCTGCTATCAAACTTTGTGGCCTCTGCGCTAATTCTGTGTCCAACTCCGTCCTCTCCAGTGACTCCGACGAGGCCTCAGCTTCTTCTGCGCCTGATACTATCGGCTCCTCCGCGGCTTCCTCCGTGGCGGTCCCTCCTGCCCCTGACGCCCCCTTCAATGTTATTCCGACACATTCAGTCTAACTGGCATGTGTGCCTTTTGTTGCCCTGGGAGGGCTGTAATTTACCAAACGCTCTTGCTCCCGCTATCTGGCCTGCGTGCCGTGTGTGGCCCTGGGAGGGCTGTATCGCACTCTTGTTTTGGTGGCCGTTCTGTCTGTGCCACATTCACCGTTCTAGTTGGTCTTTCTCCTTTTACCCGCCTTGCTTATGTTTTTCCTTGGTTGGCTCCTTTGTTGCCGTGTTTTCCCTTGCTTTCGGCTGGCGTGCCCTTGCCCACGGCCGGCCCTCAAACTGGCTCAACATTTTTTTGGATGGGTCGAGATAGGATTTGGCATGTGGTTAGCTGGAACGTGCGGGGCCTCAACTCTTGTTCTAAGAGGCTTGCGGTTCGCAACCTCATTTCTTCTGTTCAGGCGGATGTTGTCTTTCTCCAAGAGACCAAGCTGGCCTCCTTCGCGCCCTCCTTGGTGCGGACTTTCTGCCCTAGGCGTCTGGACAAATTTTCCTTTGTCCCGGCCTTGGGTTCGGCCGGGGGTCTCTTCATCGGGTGGAACAGTGCTACCTTTTCGGGGGTCACCATCTCCTCCTCTCCCTTCCAGCTTACCGTCTCTCTCACCTCTGTGCTGAACGGCACCTCCTGGTCCCTTTCCAACATCTACGGCCCTTGCCAGAGCGCTGATCGTGCCCCTTTCGTCTCCTGGTTTCTCTCTTTGGTTATCCCCCAGAATTCTGATTGGTTGTTTGTGGGGGACTTCAATCTTTACCGGTTCCCTCATAACAAGAATGGGGGGTGTCTCAACAATAATCTCATGGACACCTTCAACAACATCATTAGTACCCATGGCCTTCAGGATATCCACCTTCAGAATAGGTTGTTTTCCTGGAGCAACAGGCAAAGAAACCCCATCCTGGTTCTTCTCGACTGGTGCCTCTCGTCCCCTCATTGGACCTCCTCCTACCCCAACACCTCCTTCACTGCTCTTCCTAACACCAGTTCGGATCATTGTCCTTGCTTGATCAAGATTGGTACCACCATTCCCTGTTCCCCCATCTTCCGGTTCGAGAATTTCTGGCTTAAACTCCCTGGCTTCTTTGACCTTGTTCACTCTTGTTGGAACTCTGGGTCTTTTCCCTCTGACCCTGCCCTTCGCATCGCCTCTAAGTTGAGGATCCTGCAGAAAGCGCTCACTAAGTGGCATCGGCGCTGGGGTTGCTTCGAGCTTTGGATTCGTAATTCCTCCATCATCCTAGGCTTCCTGGATAAAAGTGAGGAGCTCCGTCCCCTGTCTGGGCCGGAAACACAGTTCAGATCCATTCTCCGGAACCATCTGGCTTTTCTCCTCTCTCTGCGTCACAAATATTGGAAGCAGCGCTTCACCCTCCGCTGGACCAAACTCGGTGATGCCAACACCAAATTCTTTCACTCTGCTGCTACTATCAGACGGCGTAGAAATGCGATCCCCTCCATCCAGCGGGGGGATGGCTCTTGGGCCACTTCTGTCCAGGACAAGGCTAAGGTCTTCCTTGACTTCTTTCTCTCTAAAATGGGCTTCTCGTCGGCCCCTCAAATGTCTTTTGATCTGGCCCACCTCATTCCTAGGGTCCCGGGCCTTGATTCCCTAGGGGTCGACTTAGATGCCTCCGAGCTTGACTCAGTGGTCCAGTCCGCTCTCCCCGATAAGGCCCCTGGCCCGGACGGGTTCAACGGGGCTTTTTTTAAAGCCTGCTGGCACATTGTGCGCCAAGACTTCCTGGACTTAGCCTCTGCCCTCTCCAGCCACTCCTCCCAGCTGCACCCCATCAACGGGTCCTTTATTGCTCTTATCCCCAAAACTGGCAATGCTACTTCCGTTCGGGACTTTCGAATCAATTTAGTTTCATATGTGACAAAATGGGACTGCTCACCTCAGGACATAATTAAGCACAAACTGAACCAAATCAAAAACTCAGCAAGAACCCTTGAATACTAAAGTATCATACCAAAATAACAGTACATGAGAAGGATCAAGATAGACCTCAAAAGTTCATGAATAATCAAATTAAAGTTTTCTGTACCCAATTTTGACTCTAGAACATTTTCTGTTCAGTTTCAACCTGAGGCTAAAAAACTGGATCAGATTATGTTCTATGTTCAGATTTCACAAGATCAGGTCAAAGGTTAGCAACAAAAGTTGAGTACCGAGTTTGGTCACAAATAGATTTCAAGGAACTTGAGCAATATCAAGAGCCAAAAACAACTCACACATGAGAATCATCCAGAAGGGGGACAAAAGATCAAGAACAGAAAACTGAGACTATTTTGTCTGTTCTTGAAGCAATGAACTAAATCATTCAATCACTGAAATCAGAGTTGATTTAGACTAAAATTGAAAGAGCAATCTCAAAGAACTCTAATCAAATGTTCCATTTTCAACAACAACAAATCACTAAGTCAAGAAACTAATCATCCAATCCATACCTGAAGTTCAGAGCATTTCCTTTGCTGGAACAAAACAGATGAAGTCATCGCTACATACTATTCCCCATCTGGCACACCTGATATCTCCAATAGATCAACAGTGTGTGCTTGCCAGGAATCAGCAAAAAATGCTTGGGATAAAAAATCTTTTGGATCAGGTGATCAGACAGTTCTTTCTTGGACAACACTCTTCAATTTAGAGACATATCCGATTTGGTAAAGTTGGCACCCCAGTCTCTTGGGTATGGGTCCCTTTAAATAGCCATACCCTAGGTGGGGACTTTACATAAGAGACCCTCAAGATTTTTCAGTTTAACACACAAGAACATGAGATATTTTCAAACATGTATATTCTGAAAATTACCCATATTGAACTCTACTTTATTTTATTACAAATTGACTCTACTCTTTTAATATATTTTCAAAAATTTGGAAATTCTAAAAAATATTTAAAGTTTACACTTACTCTAAATAAATAAACACGAAAATACTCCTAATTCTTGGAATTAAAAAAACATTTAAAGATGAGACGATTTTCAGCAAAAACCGACAAAGCCTCCTCGATCGCCGACATGTAACGCCAATCCGCAAACTCGACCGTCAGCAAGTCTATCCCACTCTCGATCCCCTCGAGCCGCCTGATCACTTGCACTGGCCTCCTTTTTGCTGACTTGACCGTCACCTTATCTCGACCATCCGTTCGTCCATGTCTTGCTCTATCTCCTCGTGCACTCTTGAGATCATCTCCAACTCCACTCGGCATCCTTGATCCTCTGGCATCGAGCTCCCCACTCGAACCTTGATCACCCGTCGTTGACAGTTGGTTAGCATCTCCACCCTGCACACATGAGACAAGCCAAAACACGAAATGCGACACACGCCGTTCCCCTTGGCATCCACACTCCATGACCACACATTGATCCCATCGATGCAATCAAACTATCACTCAATTCACTAAGATCGCTCAACCTTGTCAATCACTCATCATAAAGACAGAAATGACAGTGCGACCTCACTAGGTTTCACATTGACATTAGAAGACTAGCCCCTATAAATATAGGGGTGAGGCCGGTTCATTAGGCCCAAACACGAATCAAAAACAAAGCCCTAGATTTGAACCATACCTTTATTTTTATCTTTACTTTTCTGCAACCTTTGTGAGTTTGGCTGGAAGCCCTCCGCCGGCCATGTCGAAACAATGGTAATCCTTGTTACTTCACCTGTGATGTACCCATTAATCTACATAATAGATTGCTATCGCCTTATTACTTCGCCTGTGAAGTACCCGTTAATGTACGTAACAGATTGCTACCTTCGTTACCCTACTGCAACACTTAGCACATTCGGTCTATAGGCAGAATTGGCACTTGATATCTGTTCTGTTGCGGGTTTTCATGCTCGGAGCAACTTCGCCGGAGGTGTCCAGATCTAGGAGTCTAGTTTCGGAGGCTGCTAGAACACCCTTCGGCGGTAATACTGCTTCTACTACCTGTGCCGGACCATCACAATGTTGTCGGTTTGACCGAGTCCCGCGTGCCAGCACGCTACACAACAAGATTCATCATGTTAGGACTCACCACGTTTGCACCCTGTGTTAGACGAAGTCACGCCAGTGCATCACGTTGGAATATTTCTATCGTGTTAGAGACTTCGCACCAAACCCCACTATTCGGAGGTGATTTTGCGTCGAGATCTGTTTAGAGCCCACCTTCGGCCAGATCAATCTGAACGCCGAAGGTACCCTTCGGAGAGACCCTTCGCATCAGACACTGAAGATACCCTTCGGTGATACCCTTTGCATAGTACCCTTCGAATCAGTCAGGCTCCGTTCAACTTGCTGGTTTGTCCTATTTAATATATTTCTTTTTGGCTAATTGGATTATTTCTGTGTGATCTTATTACCTGGCGACTCCACCCCCCTTGCCACTATTAAGGGTAGTCGGAACATGACGTTAGTGTTGTGTTACGCTTAGGCTTGTCCCTAAGTATCCTCCCACTTTTGGATTGTCGAACTGACTCAAGTGCGGGGGCACGTTTTCGTGTCAACAAGCACCAAAAAAGTCTTCTTGTCTCCGCCCGCACCTTCTAGGGCCGAGACCGCATATACCACTGTCGGTCAGACTGGCACTTGGACCGGTCAGGCCAACATGTATCAAACACCACCCCCGACAACAGTCGGTCCGATCAGATACAAGGCCGGTTCGACCGGCCAATACACCTACGGTTAGACCAGCTACCAGCTCGATCCGACCGGATAGTACGCCTATGGTTAGACCGGCCCTATGGCTGGTCAGATCACCCCTGTCTACTACATGCCTCCTCTACCCGTTCCTACACTACCTTTTCCCCCGCTGCCCACACCTCCTACTCTCGCACACCCATGTAGGCTTGAACATGCTATTTATCCTGAGCCGACATGAGAGGAGTCGCATGGCCGACACCCTAAAACACCACTACATATCGCACCCCCGCACGAGAGACGTGCACAGGCATAAGGCGTATATGATATTGATGAGCGATTTCGCGCGCTTGTTAGGGAATGCACTAGTTACGCGCCTCGGGATCAGGCTAGAGTTTACCATAAGTCTTACCCGGACCACTTCAACGATGTCCCATACCCTCACGGATTTAGGGTCCCCGAGTTCACCAAGTTTGACGGTGAGGGTAGCAAGACCACCCTAGAGCATATAGGTAAATTCCTAGCATAGTGTGGCAAATCAAGCGGGTCAGACGGGCTTAAACTTAGATTATTCTCTTTGTCACTTTCCGGCACTGCTTTCACTTGGTTTTTGGCATTGCCACTGAACTACGTGCAAACTTGGGCCCAGCTAGAACAGAAATTTCATGACTATTTCTACACTGGGGAAACCAAACTTAGGCTTTCACACTTGACATCCGTTAGACAAAAGGCTAGAGAAAGTGTCTCTGATTACATTAGGCATTTCCGGGACACTAGGAACCGATGTTTTAGTTCGAGCATCTCCGAGAGGCATTTGGCCGACCTAGATTTTAACGGCTTACACTCCGAACTCAAGGAGAAGTTGGATGGCCATAATTTCCTCGAGGTTAGCCAAGTTATGGAGAGGGCTCTGGTCTAAAAGGCCAAGTCAAATCTAAAAGGGGCATCAAAACTCTTAGTGAGCCCAAGGCCGAGGTACACATCGTAGCACTATGATGACGAGGCATCAAAAGAAGAAGATGACTCGGCCGAAATGTACATGGCAGAGTGGACCTAGCCTAATGGGTCCAAAATGGTCACTTGCTCCGAGCTACGGCCGTCTCCCACTAAGAATCGGCCTAGTGAAGTTATGTACTCTTTTGATGTGACCAAATGTGATAGAATATTTGTCTTTTTATTAAAGAGCAAGCTCCTCAGGCTGCCTAAAGGTCACGTCATTCCAACTGCCGATGATTTGAAGAAACATGGATATTGTAAGTGGCATGACTCGCTTTCCTACTCTACTAATGATTACAATGTTTTTCATCGACAGGTTCAATCGGCCATAGATGAAGGACGATTGAAAATATATTCTAGCCCTAAAATTGAGCTGGATCAGGATCCATTCCCCATGAACAACATTGATCTCGACGGGAAGAGGGTGTTGATTCGGCCCGAGCAGGCCGAGTCATCCAAAGGGAAAGTGGTCGTCATTGGAAAACCTCGCCCTCGCACGCTCGTACCAAATAATCCTAAAGTAGGAGTGTGGAAAGTGAATGTTGACAAGTCATCTTCGTCTAGGTCCCACAAGAAGCCGAAGATAACTTTTGGAATGATGCTCCAAAAGCAATAAGGGCCAAGAAGACGCACTCTCGTCCACGACCACCAATGAGGTCGATGTTAAGGCCCATATATATAAGGCCTATATACAATATATCATCTAAGTCATCTAGGCCCATCTCATGCCTATATATATACATCCACCTTAATGGTGTGATTATATACTCTCTAATCAAGGTTAGCAACATGGTATCAATAGCTAGGGTTAGGGTTAGGGATACCTAATCTCGTTCTGTTTTTCCCCTATTTTCCACCTCTCTCGTCACCCCAACCGTTGCCGTTGCGGATCATCTCCCTGCTGTCGCAGCCCATCTAGCCACCGTCGGGCTTGTCTAGCCTCCGTCACGGCCCATCTAGCCGCCGTCGCGGCCCGCCATCGGGGCTTGTCTTCGTCTGCCGCCCATCGCGGGCTATCTTGTCTTGCCATCATGGCCATCGCGGGCTATCCTGTCTCACCATCATAACCGTCGCGGGCTATCCTGTCTCGTCATCGTGGCTACCACGGGCCATCTCTATCCCGCCATCACGGCTGTCGCGGGTCATCGCCTTCCCATCGTCGCACGTCGTCCCTGTCCCACCGTTGCCCTCAGCTGCTCCTCTCTCCCCCATTCATCTTTGGAAGCAACCTGGTGCTAGGGGTGTACAGTCAAGTGGTACACTATAGTTGTTATTTTTTTCATTGGCCCCTTTCACCTAGTGTCATAACAGCACAAATTTCTCCAGATTTTTTTCATCTGTTCAATGTTCTTTTTTCCTACTGCTATGTCTCAATCTAGTGCTATTGTCATTCCTATCAAACTCGATGGTCACAATTATTGAGAATGGGCATTTTCTATGAAAACAGTGTTGAGAGGTTATGCTCGTGCATCTCACTTCACTGATGTTTCTCCCATTGATAAGTCAACAGATGGTTCTGGTGCTACAGAAGTCAAGACCTGGCAGAATAATGATGGCAGAGTTATGAGTGCCATTGTCACAAGTATGAAGGAGTCGTTGATTATGAGTCTTGAGCATCACAAGACTGATAAGGAGATGTGGGATTATTTGCAGCGCTGGTATGTTTAGAATAGTGGTGATCTGTTACATACTCTCATGACAGGACTTCATGGTCTTCAGCAGAATGATCTCTCTATAGATGAGTACTACACTGCCTTTGATCGCTTGATGAGACCATTGCTCTCCATGGTTCCTCAGTGCACTAGGCGATGTTCATACTGTTGTGATCAGAAGAACAAGTTCATTGAGAAGTTTCTTATGTATCAGTTTTGTCATGGCCTTAGATCAGACTTTGAGTCTATCCGTATGCATCAGCTCAATAACCCTGTCACTCCATCCATTGCTGATGTTTTATCTGTCTTGATTGCTGAAGATACCCGTCTTCATTCACTTGCGTCTGCTCCAATGTCAGTGCCTCACAATGTACTTGTAGCATCTCAGAGGTCTAGCTCAGCTACAGGTGGCTCTTCTGAGGGTATTCTGTGTGACCATTGCAAGAAGACTAGTCATCGTTTAGAGAACTGCTTTGTTAGGTAACTAGAGAAGTTGGCTGAGTATCGTGCACGACGTGCCCGTGGGCGTAGTACCTCCAAAGGCTCTATGTCCATTGCTACTACCTCCCCTGTCAGTACTGCTCAGTCATCTTGGGTTCTTGACTTAGGAGCTTCTTTTCATGTGACATGTGATCAGTACCAGTTGGTTGCTTGCAAGCCGGACACTGATGGTGCTTCTATTTAGATAGATGATGGTACATCTTGCCACATTACTCATCAAGGTTCACTTTGCAATTCTTAGTTTTTTGTACCTAATGTTTCTTTTGTACCACAGTTGGCCATGAACCTTCTTTCAGTAGGTCAAATCACAGACCATAATTGTTTTGTTGGATTTGATGACTCATCTTGTTTTATTCAGGATCGTCGAAGCGGGATTGTGATTAGGACTGACCATCACCATAGCGGTGCCCCTAGCCTCTATGTTTTGGACACCTTGAGGTTTCCTTCTTCCGCTGCTTCTACTACTCAAGTGTCATCCGTTGCTTCATCACCCGCCTCTTCCTTCGCCAAGTGGCATCATCATCTTGGTCATCTATGTTGGTCTAGGTTATCTACATTAATAAATAAAGGTTGTTTAGGTCATACATCTATCGAGTCTATCTTTCATTTTAAGGGTTGCAAGCTTGGCAAATAGATACAACTTTCATATCCCTCTAGTACTTCTTATTCTGCTAGACCTTTTGATCTTGTTCATTTAGATGTATGGGGTCCTGCCCCCTTTGTTACAAAGGGTGGTCATAAGTTTTATGTCATTTTTATTGATGATCATTCTCGATATACTTGGATTTATTTTACGAAACACCGTTCCCAATTGCATTCCATTTACCAGTCTTTTGCTCGCATGGTTCATACTCAGTTTTATACTTCCATCAAAAATTTTCATTCTGACTCTGGTGGTTAGTATATATCTGATATTTTTCACTAGTTCATGACCACTGAAGGCACTCTTGCTCAACACTCATGTCCTGGTGCCCATGCTCAAAATGGTGTTGTTGAATGCAAACATCGCCATCTCATAGAGACTGCTCACACTCTTCTGATTGCCTCTTTTGTTCCTTTGCATTTCTGGGCGAAGCTGCTTCTACTGTTGTTTATCTCATTAACCGACAACCTTCATCCAAACTATCTAGCAAAAGCCCTGGTGAAGTACTTTTTGGTACTCCTCCTAGGTATGATCATCTCCGGGTGTTTGGGTGTATGTGCTATGTTCTACTTGCACCTCGTGAGCGAACTAAATTGACAGCCCAATCAGTTGAGTGTGTTTTTCTAGGATATAGTCCTAAGCATAAGGGTTATCATTGTTATGATCCTTCTTCTCATTGCATACGTATGTCTCATGATGTGACTTTTTATGAGAACCATCCCTTCTTTTATATCCAGTCTACCTAGCCATCCTATTCTCACACAGAGTCCACATCGTTTATGTCTCCCTCCACCCAACGATCCTTCCCCACCCACCACAGTGCACCTCCACATTGTAAACCACCCATCATACATGTTTACACTCGTCGTTCCACTAATCCCATAGAGTCTCCAAGGAATCCTAACTCGGCCAGTCCTAATGTACTTGTTTCTGATGATTCTAACATACTTGATGAGTCACATGCTATTTTTGATGAGTCACAGGTTGGTTCGAGTTATAATCTACGAGATCGTGCTACTATTGAGCCTCCTGACAGGTTGGGTTTCCCATGTGTAAGTGCCATCATTGATGAGCCATCCACTTATCAAGAAGCTTCTAGTAGTCCAGAATGGCAACTTGCTATGTCTGAAGAGCTTGCTGCCCTTGATTGTACAGGCACTCGGGATATTGTTCCATTATCCTCACATGCAGTACCAATTACATGCAAATGGGTGTTCAAAATTAAGACCAAGTCAGATGGCAATATTGAGAGATATAAAGCTCGTCTTGCTGCTAGAGGTTTTCAGGAGACTCAGGGTGTGGATTATGATGAGATCTTTGCTCCAGTTGCCCACATGACTACTGTTTGTACTCTGATTGTCGTAGCTGCTACTTGTTCTTGGACTATATCTCAGATGGACGTCAAGAATGCTTTTTTTCATGCTGATTTGCATGAGGAAGTCTATATGCAGCCACCCCCGGGCATTGATGTACCCTTTGAACATGTTTGTCGCCTTCGTCGTGCTTTATACGGTCTTAAACAAGCTCCACATGCTTGGTTTGAGCGCTTTGTCACTGTGATAAGAGCTGCTGGTTTTTCTCCCAGTGATCATGATCCTGCCTTGTTTATTCATCTCTCTTCACATGGATGCACTTTGCTTCTTTTGTATGTCGATGATATGTTGATAACGGGTGATGATGTGGAACATATTTCTCAGGTGAAGAAGCAACTTAGTGAGCAATTTATGATGTTTGACCTGGGCCCTCTCATCTATTTCTTAGGGATTGAGGTTTTACATTCTGCCAAGGGATTTTATCTTTCTTAGTCCAAATACATTCGAGATCTTATTTCTCGTTCTGGAATTACTGATAATCGGATAGCTGTAACACCTATGGAACTTCATTTACAACTTCGTCCTACTGATGGTACACCTCTTGAGGATCCCTCTTGATATAGGCACATTGTGGGTAGTCTTGTTTATCTCACTGTTACCAGACCTGACATTACTCACACTGTCCATATCTTGAGACAGTTTGTGAGTGCCCCTACTTCAGTTCATTTTGGGCATTTACTTCGTGTGCTGCGATATTTACAAGGG
This sequence comes from Zizania palustris, assembly GCA_019279435.1. NCBI lineage: Eukaryota > Viridiplantae > Streptophyta > Magnoliopsida > Poales > Poaceae > Zizania > Zizania palustris. The sequence goes on along the minus strand of JAAALK010000082.1, from coordinate 103,460,829 downwards.
ACATCATCTCAGTGTTTGTTTTATGCTCGTGATAGACCGCTTCAGCTTTATGCTTACTCAGACTCCACTTGGGCGAGTGATCCAATACATCGCCGCTCTATCACTGGTTATTGCATTCTTCTTGGTTTGTCTTCTCTTACATGAAAGTCCAAGAAGCAGGCAGCGGTGTCTCGCCCCAGAACAGAGGCAGAACTTCGAGCACTTGCTACTACCACACCTGAGATTATATGGCTTCGATGGTTGTTGGCAGATTTTGGTATTTCTTGTGATGATCCTACTTGATGAGGACATCACTTCGCATGATACACACACGCACCAGCATGATACATAGATGCACCAACATGATACTCACATGCACCACCCTGATACACACATGCACCATCAACCTACAATTCAATTACAGGGACCAATCACACGCGCCCGTGCCTGTCGCTTGAACCATGAGGTTAATTCTTTCCTTAGCAACTATGTTAATATTTGTTTGGATGGGATGCTACTGAATACTAGTGATATTTTGTTTCTTAGGAACATGGGAGATGGAATAGGAGAGTTGGAGTTGAAGACGGAGTCGCACGGATGATTTGAAGTCAAGAATTCGCTGGTTCGGACTACATCAACCACCATGCACCAAAATGGGCGTAATTTCCTCATACGACGTCTGATTGGCGCGTTCTTGGACTTTTTGGAAAGCTGAGGAGAAGACGGATCTTTTGCCATTGGTTTCGCCTCATTTGAAGTCTCGAGTCGTCCTATGTGTTTGAAACAGTCCTGCGTGACAGAATTTGGCCGAGTTGGACCTTGTACTGAGTTGGAGGCCGTGTTGGCCCATAGTCCGAGTCTGTACATCTTCTACAGGCTGCCCATGCCTTATATACTCACGCCAGCCGCCTTTAGGGTTAGGTTTTGCTTTGTTTGCATCTACACTTGTGTGTTTAGATCCCGCTCTTGCACCGGACCGATTGGCTGCTGCATCAGCGTTTGTGAAACCTCTCCTCTTCATAGTTTATCTGTGATTTGGCATTCGACTTGTATCCTTCCTGTTCTTGCTTGTGTTCTTGGGTTCGCTTGCAGGAACTAGCCTTCGTGGCGAGGTCAATCGCGCCCTGCGTGGTTGATAACCAACGAAGACGGTGGTGTAGCGATTGCAAGGTTTTGATCCGCCGGACCGGAGCCTTGGATCATCAACGTCGAGATTCTCCCCCAATCCAAGTTATCCTTTACCTAGCGGAAGATCGGGACCAATCCCCTATTAGTTGGTATCAGAGCTCAGATTTCCCGTTAGGTAATCTCGATCTTCGTTTGTTTTACCTAGAGTCCAGAAAACCCTCACAAAAAAAATCCCCACCGAAAAACCCCTTTGTGCCTTGCGATTTTAATTTCAGTTTTTAACCTTGTTGAGTTTGTGTTCTTGGTCGAGTCTTGTTGCTGGTTTAGTAATCCCTTTGTGTCGTTTGAGTAGTAGTTGGTCTTGTGTCTCAAAAAATTCCACACCCGAAAACCCCCTTCCACAGCCCTACTCGTTTTCCACATCGAGTCTTTGTGACCCCCCTTCGGTAAAATAGGCATAACTTTTCGCTCGTTTGGCAGAAAAATCTGAAATTTTTTGAGCATCTTCTTGACCCAATTTGGAGGGGTCCCCTAACAAGGGTTCTCCTGTTAGCCTTCATTAGAATCGCCAAAAAAATCAGGAAGATAAAGAAAAAAATTGGTCAAAGTTTTTCCTCGCCGTTCAGCGAACTTGTTGAATTTCTGTGAACCACATCCCACCTCAGTTGCAGGTGCCAATTTTTGTGGTTGCATCTCTTGTCATCCTTGTTCAAAAAAAATAGAGTGAAAAAAAAAGAACCGGCCCTGTCGATTGCTTGTCCGATCTCTTGTCCGATCCCTTGTCCGATCAGCGGTAGTGGTAGAGAGCTGGGCGTGGCGCTGGGCTGGGCCAGAAGCCTGACCAGGTCGACTGGCTGCTGCGGTGTGAAGAAAAAGAAATTTGGCCTAGTATTGCCTCCACTTGAGTTTTGGGCACATAGTTTCCCTCTATTGCTTGAATTTTCACCTTTGGAGCACCAAGGCCAACAACTTTGACGAGTACTAGGGAACACTTATTGAACTTGGTTTAACTGTTATTACTATCGCTATTCCTTGCTACTTACTTTGCCTTCCAAGCTACACCTTCTCTTGGTCAGGACAGGTTCACATCTTGCAATCGCCACCACCTTCCACTTGGTTCATCACCTGTAGGCCGGTGACCTCACTGCGCCGTGGTAAGAACACTTGCAAGCGTGGGTAAGGCTCTTGACGGATTGCTTCCACCACACACCCACCACCCCACCTAGCTGCTTTCCATAAGGATTATTCTTTGTTGTTTTGTCTTTTCACTAACATGGCAGATAACAGCGGTACCCCTCCATCTGATTTTAATGACTGTGTCTCATGACGTGCTCTACTAGAGTCTCAGCGGCAGACCCAACATTCCATCGAACGTCTCGCGCGTACTGTGGCTGACCTAGTGGACCGGATGACTGCCCTAGAGACACACTTGCCTGCTGCACAAGCCGACGACGACCATGTTTAGGGGGAAGACGACCATATTGAAGAGGAAGACGACCTATCCTATGCCGGGAACAATGGCATTGACCCTGACGAGGCTGCACGTCATCCCTTTCAGTTCAATCATCAAGGTATGGGCGGCCACCGCAACCGCCATCCACGAGGTAACAATGACAACCGCAGGAACAATGATCACTACTCCAAGGTAAAATTTTCAATACCTCATTTTGCTGGCACCTATGATCCAGATGCATATTTAGATTGGGAGATATCAGTCAAACAAAAATTAATGCCCACATGGTTCCTGCTATCCACCGCGTGCGCTTAGCTACTAGTGACTTCACTGGATATGCTCTTCTTTGGTGGACTGAAATAGTTCAGGTTGGCAATGAACCACAAAATTGGGTTATGTTAAAACGGCAAATGCGTGGTAGATGGGTTCCTCCTTCATATAAACGTGATTTGAGAAAAAATTGCAACGCCTAAATCAAGGAAATAAATCGGTAGAGGAGTATTATCAGGAGTTGCAAATAGGTTGCATGCGTGCTGAAATTGAGGAGGACAATGAGGATAAAATGGCCCATTTTTATGGTGGTTTAAGATGTGAAATTCAGGATATCATTGATTATAAAGAATACAATACTATCACTCGCCTTTTCCACCTTGCTATACTTGCAGAAAAAGAATTGCAGGGTCGCCAACAACCACAACGCAACATGAGGACCAATATTAGTGGTGCCACTTCACGCTCAAGTGGGCAGCAGCAACAGCAGCGACCACCACCACCTTCTCGACCGGCGGCTACATCAGCACCTTCTACATCTATAGCCCAGTCTGAGAGCTCCAAGGCTGCAGCATTCAAGGCGCCAGCCAAGCCCACCTCCTCGGCGGCCTCTACTGCACGTTCTGCAGTGATCCAGTGTCACCGATGCAAAGGATTTGGCCACGTTATGAAGGACTGCCCTAGCCAGCGGGCTTATATCGCTACGGAAGACGGTGGCTATGTAAGTGCTAGTGATGTTGAAGATGAATACGCACTTGCTGCTAACATTGCAGGAGATTACGATGCTTCCGACGATGATGCTGTTTTTGCACCGGATGCCTCTGCCGACCATGAAGCACTTATTGTACAACATGTCTTGAGCACTCACATGGAGCAGCACGATCGGGCACAACGGAATAATCTGTTTCAGACCTTCTTCATCATCAATGACCGTCGTGTACGTGTCATCATCGACAGCGGTAGTTGCAACAATTTGGTGAGCCACGACATGGTAATGAAGCTTCAACTTCCCACACGTGCGCATCCACACCCTTACCATGTGCAATGGTTCAACAATAGCGGTAAGGTCAAGGTAACACAAACTGCTCACATCAAATTTTCCATTGGTATATACTTCGGAGTTGCTGATTTTGATGTAGTACCAATGCAAGCATGTTCTCTGTTACTTGGTAGACCTTGAGAGTATGATACTGATGCTACACACCATGGTAGGAGCAATAAGTACACATTTATGTATAAAGGAAAGAAAGTTACATTGCTTCCTATGACTCCTGCTGAAATTGTAAAATTTGAACAAGAAAAAAATGCTAAGGACGCACAAAAGAGCAAACAACCTTCTGAAAATCAGCAAGTAGCTAAAACGCTTTCGAGGCAACAGAAAGATAAAGTTGCTTCTCCTTCTTCATCACAAGTTATTAATCTGAAAGGACGTGTCATGCTTGCAACTAAAACTGACCTTGCTGAAATTTGTGATGATACTCCCATGATATATGGCTTGATTTGCACGAACGTGTTGTTTTCACTTGCGAACATTCCTAGCTCTGTTCCTGTTGCAGTCACTGACCTTTTGCAGGAGTTTAACGATGTTTTTCCTGCTGAGATACCACCCGGGCTGCCACCGATACGCGGCATCGAGCACCAAATTGATTTGATCCTGGGAGCGTCTCTTCCTAATCGTGCAGCGTACCGTACCAATCCAGAGGAGACAAAAGAAATTGAGCGCCAAGTACAAGACCTTCTTGATCGTGGGTACGTCCGTGAAAGCCTTAGTCCTTGTGCAGTACCCGTTCTTTTGGTGCCTAAGAAAGATGGTAGTTGGCGCATGTGGGTTGATTGTCGTGCTATTAATAATATCACCATTCGATATCAACACCCTATTCCTAGATTGGATGACATGCTTGATGAGCTTAGTGGTGCCATTATCTTTACTAAGATCGATCTCCGTAGTGGCTACCACCAAATTCGCATGAAACTAGGTGATGAATGGAAAACTGCTTTTAAAACAAAGTTTGGATTATATGAGTGGCTTGTCATGCCTTTTGGACTTACTAATGCACCTAGTACCTTCATGCGCTTGATGAATGAAGTCCTACGGCACTTTATAGGACGCTTTGTGGTTGTATACTTTGATGATATCTTGGTTCATAGCAAGTCTCTCACTGAACATGTTGAACACCTACGTGCTGTTTTTTCTGTCCTCCGTGAGGCTAGAATGTTTGGTAACCTTGAGAAGTGCATGTTTTGCACGGATCGAGTTGTGTTTCTTGGATATGTTGTCACTTCACAGGATATTGAGGTTGACGCGGCAAAGGTAGAAGCAATCAACAGCTGACCACAACCCCAAACTATCACACATGTACGTAGTTTTCTTGGTCTTGCGGGTTTCTACCGATGTTTTGTGAAAGATTTCAGCACCATAGCCGGTCCTTTGCATGAGTTGACCAAGAAGGGAGTTACTTTTACTTGGGAACCAGCACAAGAACAAGCTTTTGCCACACTCAAGGATCGCCTTACACATGCACCTCTACTTCAGCTACCCGACTTCAGTAAGCCTTTTGAGTTAGAATGTGATACTAGTGGTTTTGGAATAGGAGGTGCTATCCACACACTTCTATTGGCCTAGGATGAGACGAGATGTTGAGCGCTATGTGGCACGATGCACTACTTGCAATAAAGCTAAGTCCCGTCTAAACCCACATGGTCTTTATATGCCTCTGCCCGTTCCTAGTGTACCTTGGGAGGATATTTCTATGGATTTTGTGTTAGGATTACCTAGAACTAGGAGGGGGAGAGATAGTATATTTATGGTGGTAGATCGGTTCTCTAAAATGGTGCATTTTATACCTTGTCACAAGAGCGACGACGCTACCAATGTTGCTGATTTGTTTTTCAGAGAGGTCGTACGCTTGCATGGAGTTCCCAATACCATCGTTTCAGATCGTGATGCTAAATTCTTAAGTCATTTTTGGAGGACGTTGTGGCATAAGCTAGGGACGAAGCTGCTGTTTTCTACTACTTGTCACCCACAAACGGATGGGCAAACGGAGGTCGTCAACCGTACATTGTCCACCATGTTGAGGGCTGTTTTGAAGACCAACTTGAAGCTCTGGAAAAAGTGTCTACCTCATATTGAGTTTGCATATAATAGGTCAGTACACTCCACTACTAAGGTAAGTCCGTTTCAAGCGGTCTATGGCTTTAATCCGCGTGCTCCTATTGATTTGCTACCATTACCACCATCTGAAAGCTTGAATTTTGATGCTACTACACGTGCTGAATTATTACTTAAGATGCATGAAACTACTAAAGCAAACATAGAGAAAATGAATGAGAAATATCGTGCTTATGGTAGTAAGGGTAGAAAAGCGATAACATTTGAACCGGGTGATCTTGTTTGGTTGCATTTGCGCAAGGATCGTTTTTCTGATTTGAGAAAGTCTAAATTGATGCCCCGTGCTGATGGTCCTTTCCATGTGCTTGAGAAGATCAATGATAATGCATATAAACTTGAGTTGCCAGCAGCTTTTGGGGTTAGTCCCACATTTAACATTTCAGATTTAAAGCCCTATTTGGGAGATGATGATGGGCTTGAGTCGAGGACGACTCCAATTTAAGAGGGGGAGGATGATGAGGACATCACTTCGCATGATACACACACGCACCAGCATGATACACAGATGCACCAACATGATACTCACATGCACCACCCTGATACACACATGCACCATCAACCTACAATTCAATTATAGGGACCAATCACATGCGCCCGTGCCCGTCGCTTGAACCATGAGGTTAATTCTTTCCTTAGCAACTATGTTAATATTTGTTTGGATTGGATGCTACTGAATACTAGTGATATTTTGTTGCTTAGGAACATGGGAGATGGAATAGGAGAGTTGGAGTTGAAGACGGAGTCGCACGGATGATTTGAAGTCAAGAATTCGCTGGTTCGGACTACATCAACCACCATGCACCAAAATGGGTGTAATTTCCTCATACGAAGTCCGATTGGCGCGTTCTTGGACTTTTTGGAAAGCTGAGGAGAAGACGGATCTTTTGCCATTGGTTTCGCCTCATTTTAAGTCTCGAGTCGTCCTGTGTGTTTGAAACAGTCCTGCATGACTGAATTGGGCCAAGTTGGACCTTGTATTGAGTTGGAGGCCGTGTTGGCCCATAGTCCGAGTCTGTACGTCTTCTACAGGCTGCCCACGCCTTATATACTCACGCCCGCTGCCTTTAGGGTTAGGTTTTGCTTTGTTTGCATCTACACTTGTGTGTTTAGATCCCGCTCCTGCACCAGACTGATTGGCTGCTGCATCAGCGTTTGTGAAACCTTTCCTCTTCATAGTTTATCTGTGATTTGGCATTCGACTTGTATCCTTCCTATTCTTGCTTGTGTTCTTGCGTTCGCTTGCAGGAACTAGCCTTCGTGGCGAGGTCAATCGCGCCCTGCGTGGTTGATAACCAACGGAGACGGTGGTGTAGCGATTGCAAGGTTTTGATCCGCCGGACCGGAGCCTTGGATCGTCAACGTCGAGATTATCCCCCAATCCAAGTTATTCTTTACCTAGCGGAAGATCAGGACCAATCCCCCATTACTACTCCTCTTCTATGTGATAATACTAGAGCTATACAGATTGCTAAGAACCTTCCACAGAGGCGTGAGTTTGGCCCACAATGGACTAGACTGCCAGCACCACCCCGGTCTGACCAGCCTTCTATGGCCGGTCCGACCGGACCGTCCCTAGTGTCTGGCAACAGTCGGTCCGACTGGCCCAATAAGGCTAGTATGACCGACATAGGATAGAGAGGTGATTCCAATAAGCGCAGAATTGCCAAAGCCAATCCGGGCGTTCACCGTTCGGCTAAAGATTTCGGGAGAAAGTTTGTGATGCCCGGAACTAAGCCACAACCTTCATGGACACCCCCGGGAATGACTATCTATCAAAAGAGACGTTTACAACGCATTCTTGCCGATTATCTCAAAGAGAAGAAGGCCGAAGAATTCGAGGATAACCCGCTCGATGAGTCCAAAGCCCTCGCAATGATACGATGGGTGTGGAAACCGAAGTTGGTTGATAAGCCAACTTCTAGCCTCATTGAGTAAGAATGCGTCCCTACAAGGGACTCGGGGGGCAAAAACTAGTAAAAGGACTGAAGGCCGAATTGGTGGAAAATTCGGTGCCTAAGTCCGCTAGTCATATTAGTAGTAATTCATGCAAACTGTCCTCATCAAATTCGGATGTCTTGAGTTATGAAATGGACGGTTTGGTAGGCAAATAAAAAGTGAGTACTTTTAAAGAACTCAGCAAAAACATTTGATAGTTCGTAAGGCCGATATGGATTGTATCACCCTTAGCCCATTGTGCTTTTAGCTCACTAAGTTTGCTAAAAGGCGGGGGAGCATGTGTTGATAGCAAAAAAATGGCATTAATGGTTGAAATTGTCGTAATATCAATTTTTGGTAATTTGGGATGAAAATATGCCTTTCCTGGCACAGGCCGGTCCAACCGGCCATAGTAGGCCAGGCCAACCGACAATGTAGGCCCGGTCAGACCGGCCCAATGGGTTCGGTCAGACTGGCCCAATCGATCCGGTCAGACCGGCTCAAGTATGAAAATTAGAGATAGAGTTGGTTTCAAGCTGTTTTGATCTCTAATTTAATTTTAACCACTATTGGTCGAATCCTACTCAGATTAGGTATCAGGAAACTTGAGACCAACTCCTATAAATATTGGGGTGATGTCGATTCAAAGGGTATCTCCACAGATTAACTACAAAACCCTAGTTTTGAATCGTACCTTTAATTCTAATCTATTTTCCTTGCCCTAGGATTAGCCAAGTAACGTCCATCTTCATGGGTTTATGCTATAAGCCCTTCGTCCACTACGTCATAATCACGGTAACCCTTGTTGAATCGCCCGTGAATCTCCCGTTTAATCCACGTAACGTATTTTTATCATTTTCATCGGTTTTCTCTGCTACCAATGGAAATTCGGCCTTTGGCCGAGTTGCACTTGATCTCTTCCTGTTTTGCAGAGATATTACTCCCAAATACCTCGCCAAGAAGTTTGGGGGCGATCAGAGATCATCCACAAAGTTGCCGAAGAAACCGGCTAGATTAGATCTGTGTTGTCGGTCCGACCGGTAGCAAACTCCCGGTATGACCAGTGTGTGCCGTGCCGGGCCATCATCTCATTGCTGGCAACACATGGTCTTCCCCTCCTACCACGTCAGTTCGACCGACGAGTGTTGCTCGGTCTGACCGGCCCGTGCCAAGTCTGTCACCTCATCACCGACACGCAGTGGTCCGACCGACGGGTTGTGTGCTATCCGACCGGCGGTTTGTGTGCTGTCCGACCGACCGTGCACAATTATTCTCTGGCGTGCACTCATTTGCTGGAGCGGTCCAACTGTCGGATCAACCTCGGTGTGACCGGCACCTTTAGGCCAGTCTGATCACCTTCTGTAAAACGGTCAAACCGGCCTTGACTTGACTGGTTTAATTACTTTTCCTTCAGATCGATTAATTGAATATTATCTCTGGTAATCGTTTAATTGCTTGGTGACTCCGTTATTCCCCTTACCACTGTTTAAGGGTCGTCGGAACGTGATGTCAGCGTCTCGCGACGTTTTAGGGGGTATCCTTGAAACGACCGCACACTTTTGACTCGTCGAACTGACGCCAGTGTGTGGGTGTGTTTTCGTGTCAAGAGTATGTAGCATGGGCTTTACACTATGGGTGTCGATATGAGAAAGGAGAAGACAAGAATCTGATTGGATACATTGACAGTGATTATACTGGTGATGTTGATACTCGCAGAAGTACTACAGGTGTTCTGATGTTTCTTGGAATGAATCCAGTGAGTTGGCTGTCTTAGAAACAAATAGTTGTTGCACTCTCTTCATGTGAATCAGAGTACATAGATGGTACTGCCGGAGCTTGTCAGGGTGTTTGGATGGCCCGTTTGTTGGGTGATCTTGGAAATGCAGCAGCTGAAAGAGTTAATCTCAGGGTAGACAACAAATCTGCATTACCACTCGTGAGGAATCCGGTGTTCCATGATAGAAGCAAACACATTCAGACTCGTTTTCACTTCATTCGCGAAGCTGTGGAAAGTGGGAGTATTAAGCAGGATTTCATCAGCACAAAAGCGCAGTTAGCAGACATTCTGACGAAGGCGTTGCCAAGAGGACGTTTTCTGGAGCTACGGGAACAAATTGGTATGTGTTCAGTAGCCTAGGCACAAGATTTAGGGGGAGTTTGTCAGCTAATAAAACTTGTGCCTGTGTCTTGACTTCAGTTGAGCACAAGCTCATGGTGTGTGTGGTCGTCGTGCCGTTGAGTCTGTTAGTCTGTTATGTTTGATCCTAGAATAGCTCGTGAGTGCAGTCACACATCGCATGGTGATGCGGCAGTGTAGTGATGTTAGTTGAGTCGTTGTTGCTTTCATGCAGTTTGTTGCTACGGTAAATAAAAAGTTCAGAAAAAAAACGCTGCACTTTAGTACGCAGCACAAACAAACTCTGTCTTTGCTCCTGTGTGTTCTTGCCAGAAAGGCTACAGCGTGCGCGTGTTCATCTTCTCGCAGAGAGTGAGATCAGTGAGAGTTTCTAACAGTGCTGTGCAGGCGCAGACAACAAACTCGCGTTGATGCAATTTAGGTGAAGAAACCAGGGAAGATAGCCACTAGGAAAAAATACAACGAAAACACAAAGAATAAAATCACTGCATATCGGGTGGATGGTAGCATCAAGAAGTGGCAAAGAAAACGAGGGACTGACGAAAGAAGCAAAACTAACCGGCTGGATAGAGATGCTTCAGAGTGAAAACACGAGCACATTGATTGAGGAGAGACTACGCGCTTCTTACGTTCTAACGAAACAGTCCTGAGCAACATTGAACTGTGTTTGCTTTCTGGTTGCAGCCCAAAATTACCGAGGTCAAAACAGATGCGTAGGATTCATAAAGGGAAAATTACTCGCATGCCATTATAATTTTCAGAAATTGCCTATATGCCACTGTCAGTGACTGTGGCGGTCCCCATATGTCAGTGACACATCGATGGCATATTGGCAAACCGCAAAAATTGTAATGGCACGGAAAAAATTAACCCATTCATAAAACAGTAGTGAATGAAAGCGCTAGGCACGCCACCCAGAAGAGGCAAGAGATTGATTAAATAAAAAACTAGAAACACCAGCGCAAAAAACAATCCAAAGAAAAAAAAGGAGATTTGCGGCGCATAAACCAGCCCAGGAAAATAGTTCACCGGTGGTGGAGAGAAAAAAAGGTAAGAACTCTGATTTTTCAATTAGACGAGTTAATCTTAACTCTGAGGGCATGAAGGCTTTATATAATCCACTAAAAAACAGGAAAATACATAAATGCCCTTAAGGGTATTATTAAAAATTTAAGGGTTGAATGGTAAAAAGGTAAAACTACCTAAACTATTTATTTTTCCCGATGCATCGCTTGCGTGGATTCCACGGCTCACATCAGGTATGTTAATCTTCATGTGTACGGTTGATGTGTTGACAGTTTTATGCCGAAATCATCAAAGTGGTTGCCGCCCTTGCACCGTGTACCCAGATTTGACCACCACGACCCCACAACTCTCTCATCCCGACAATCGCATGTCCGTCTACCTGAGTAACACCGGCCAACGCCACGGGAAGTCCCCCACTGTTTTTGACCCATGTACATAGATTGGACCGGCACGACCCTGTGACTCCCTCAGTCTGGCGGTCGCCCATTCATGTACCTGAGTCACGCATCCAAGATACGACAAGTCTCCACTTCCTCTTAAGTGCCTCCCCTTGGAGGACTTTCTCATCATCTCTTCTCCATTGACAATCACTCATCATACAGGAGCCATGAGGACCACAGTCTTCACTGTGGCTCCTTAATCTCCCCCTTGATGAGTGCATTGTAAATGCTCCATCCTTCAGCTCGTTCACCTGTAACCAAATGAGGAAACAAACAAACAAAACAAGGAAAAATGAAAATAAAAAATTAAACCTAATTACCAAAAGCCAAACAAAAGCCAAAAGGGTCATTAGGCTAAACAGAAAATAAATCAACAAAGATTTCAAATGAAAGCTCATAAGAGTGCACTCTCTAAAGAATCAACAAGGATTTCAAAAGATTAAGGGCAAAAGAGAAAAACTCCCTTGAAACAAATCCCATACAAAGCCAAACTCCCCCTTAAACTCTACCCCTAAGACCTCAAATTTCTCCCCCTTGTTGACAATTGGACTCATTAAGCGAGACTAAAATTACTCAAAGAGACAAGAAGATCCACTCGCCCTGAAATGCAGCTCCCCCTCAAAATATGCTATGAATGCAAGTGGAGTGAAAGAGGAATGTAAAAACAACCTTCTCATATATAATTAAGAGCAATTACAAAAGCTAGCAATTATAGAAAGGGATAATGTCTTTAAATATTGCATGATAACCTCAAGTGAATAATATCCGAAGAAAATCATAAGAAGACACTTTTCATGTTTTAGCAAATAAAAGCATCACCACTCAGACTAGCAGACTAGGCACGATAAGACATGAAGTGCAAGAGCTAGAAAATATCTACCCATGTAAGCATTTCCAAAAACATGGAACTTCAGCAAACTTGTTAACAAATATTTTCAAGCTTTTTAATTCCTTTTTTATTTTGTGTTAGGGGTTATTTTCTTGTCAACCTTATGCTAACCAACCAAGCCAAGCCTAGGCCAGAAGAAGAGCATTAGAACCTTAAGGCATTAGTCTTGGCATACATTGCAATGTCCCAGTTCATACTGTTGATAGCAAAAAATTGCATTAATGGTCAAAGTTATCAAAATATCACTTTTTGGTAGTTTTACCGAAAAAATGCCGAGACCTAGCACAGGCCGGTCCAACCAGCCATGTAGGCCCAGTCAGACCAACCATATGGGCTCGGTCAGACCGACCCAACCCGATTCTGATTCCAAATGGCTAACTTCGGAAAATTTTATCCCTAATTAATTTTGGACGACTTGGAACCGGTGTCTAACTCAGATTAGACCCTAGGAACCCATGACCCACCTCTATAAATAGAGGCAAGGTTGATTCAAGGAGGGCCCCCCCAAAAAACCTAATAGATCCAATATATTATCTACCTTGAATCGCATTTACTTTCCTTGCCCTAGTTTTAGCCTAGCAGTACATCTTTGCTAGTTTGCGCTATAAACAATCTGTCCGCCGCATCGTAATCATAGAAAGTCCTTGTCGGTTTGCTCGTGAATCATTTGTTTCATCCACGTAACAAATTTCTATCAGTTTTATCGCTTTCTATTGGTAATTCGGTGTCCTGGCCGAATTACTTTGATCTCTTGGTATTTTTTGTAGTGTTTCATCACTCCTAACTTCTCTGAGGAGTTTGGTTGTGATTCATCCCTGGGAAGATGGTTGTCGAAGCCTAGAGGCCACTTTATAAGAGCAGTCGGTCTGACCGGCGGTCACCCCTCGGTCCGACCGGCCCGTGCCGTGCCGTCACTTTCGCGCCGGTACGCTATGGCCTGACCGGTGGCACCAGGCCGATCTAAATGGGCTTCGCGGAGGACCCAGGAAACCCAATGCACCAAAGGTATTTATTTGCGCCGGAGGTATATTTGCACCGAAGCCCACCTTCCCATTGGAGAAACCCTTCGCACCGGAGTGCTCCCTATACTCTTCGGCCACCTGTGGTCTGACCGAAGGTTTAACCTCGGTCCGACCGGCCAACGAGTACCCTTCGGTGGACACTTCAAAACTTAAGGCCAAATCCCCTTTGGCCAACCCTTCACACCACCGGTCCGACCGACGGAATAGCGTCGGTCTGACCGGACTCCCCTGACCAGTTGATCGCCCAGCAGACTTCAGTCCAATTGGCCTTGTTCTGGCCTGTTGGGTTTAGTTAGGTTATTTATCGTGTTTAGTTATTTTCCAAGACTTTGGTTAATTGAGTAATTTTAGATTATTATTATTTGATTGCCTGGCAACTCCGTTATTCCCTTACGATGGTTTAAGGATTGTAGGAACGCGATGTCAACGTCTCGTGGTGTTTTTGGATCGTCAAACCGGGCCAAGTGCGGGGGCACGTTTTCGTGTTAACACACTTTTTGGTGACTCCTCTAGGGATAGACATGCCAAGCACCTCTACATCGGTGATGGGTACGCCTACTACCTCTACATTAGCGGGACCCTCGACGCCGATGGATCCGGTGGGAAGCTCAAAGATTGACGATGGCAACATCATCGTACGCACCATTGAATACCTCTTTGAGAAGCATAGGACAGAGCTTGAGGCCAGGACAAGGGAGCTACATACCATTTTTCTTGGACGCTTCACCAAGACTCGCTGGGGCTTCGTCAAGCACGACGGCGACATCCTCGACCTCTCCGGAGCTAAGGTAACACCATCATCTCCTCTAATGTCCTCCTAGGACCTCGAGCGAAAGATAGCCAGCACCGTTGACCAGACCATTAGTTCTGCCTTTGCAAACCACGTAGAAGCCATGGTTGACTCAAAATTGGGCACAGAATTGGACACGAAGATGGAGGCGATGTTTAGTTGTTTCGGCTTTTCCAAGGCCATTTCCCCCACTCCAATAGCTAGTGTACCCCTGTTCACCGCGTATATAGTAGAACCAATGGGAGTACCAGAAAAGTTGTCACGTTCTCGACCATGCCTTCCATGGCCGAGGCCTTGGATGACCCTGTCGGTCAGACCGGTCCTTGGGCCGATCAGACCGACGTGTGCCGGATTACCCAAACGACAACGGTCGGTCAAACCGGCCATCAAGCTGGTCCGACCAGCCATTATGCCCTCAGTCAGACTAGCCCTATGGCCAGTCAGGCTGCTCCTGCCGCATATTATGCACCGCCGTGGCCACCCACGTCTGCACTACCTCTCCCCGCGCTGCCCGCACCTCCTTCTCCCGCACACCGTCATAGGCCTGATCACTTCCCGTATCGCGAGCCACCATGAGAGGAAGAGTCGCATGGCCGACACCATGATATACCACCATGTGTCGCACCCCCAAATGAGAGACGCGCGCAGGCAGGAGGCTTAGATGACCTTGACGAGTGGATTCGTGCGCTGTTTAGAGAGGTTGCGGGATGGACACATACAGGATGGGGTAGGGTTTATCAAAAGCCGTACCCCGATTACTTCGATACCATCGTGTAGCCCCAGGGATTTAGGGTGCCTGAGTTTACAAAATTTGACGGTGAAGGTAGTAAAATCACCCTAGAGCACATAGGTCAGTTCTTAGCGCAGTGTGGTGAAGCTAGTCTGTCGGATGCTTTGAAGCTTAGGTTGTTTTCTCTATAACTTTTCGGCACCGCTTTCACTTGGTTTTCGGCATTACCGCCGAACTCCGTCCAGACTTGGGCCTAGTTGGAACATAAGTTCCCTGACTATTTCTATACTAGGGAGACCGAGCTTAGACTGTCACACTTGACATCGGTTAGAGAGAAGACTAACGAGAGTGTCTCCGAGTATGTTAAGCATTTTAGGGACAATAGAAACCGATGTTTTACTTTGAATATCTCTGATAGAGACTTGGAAGACCTAGCTTTTACCACCCTCCACTCCGAACTTAAAGAGAAACTAGATGGTCAGGATTTCTTCGATGTTAGTCAAGTGTTGCAGAAGGCTCTAGTTCAGGAAACCCGAGCCAAAAGTAGAAGATTCACCAAGACATTTAACAAACCCAAGGCCGAGGTGCACGTCATGGAGCACTCCGATGAGGAATCATCGGAGAGCGAGGATGACTCGGCCGATATGTACACCATAGAGTGGACTTGGTCTAGCAAGGCCAAGCCCATCACTTGCATAAAGTTACGACCGTCTCCAACTAAGAGTCGGCCCAGCGGGGTGAAGTATTCTTTTGATGTGACCAAGTACGATAAGATATTTGATTTTTTGTTGAAGAACAAACTCATCTAGTTACCGAAGGGTCACATCATTCCGACAACCAACGACTTGAAGAAACAGGCTTATTGTAAGTGGCATGATTCTCATTCCCATTCTACTAACGATTGCAATGTTTTTCATCGGCAGGTTCAATCGGCCACAGAAGAGGGACAGTTGAAATTGGATCAAGTCCCAAGATTAAGCTCGACCAGGACCCTTTCCCCGTGAACACTATTGATATCGATTGGAAGAAGGTGCTGATTCGACCCGAGCAGGCCGAGTCCGCTAAGGGGAAGGAGGTCATGATCGGGGAACCGCACCCACACTTGCTCGTGCCGAAGAACCCTGAGGTAGGAGTGTGGAAGGTGAACACTAACGCATCATCTTCGGCTGTGAATCGCAAGAAGCCAAAGGTCACATATGACATGCTACTCCAGAAGCACCAGAAGAGGGCCGAGAAGGCGAGTGCTCGGCCAGGACCCCCAGCGAAGCCGGGCCCTCCTCGGAAGAGTGGGTTCGGCCCACGATGGCCAAAGCCATTGGTGCCACCTTTCCCTCCGCCACCATACCATCTGTCGATGGCACAATGGCCGCCTTGCTACCTTCTGCCTCCCGGGTATCCTGCTATGGGATCAGAATGGCGACTAGAGGGGGGGGGGTGAATAGGTGCCTCGATAAATTCTTGCGAATATGATGGCCTGTTCAGAACACCCAATGCATCTCTAAAAGATTGCCAAATCAAACTTTATGCTCACTTGAAATGAATTCAGACCAAAACAATTTAAATCAAAATTTTCTTTCAAATCGAAGTATCAATTACCAAAATGTTATAGTCGAAGAATGGTTTGATGAGATACAATTCTGACTCGATAATTGAAACTCCGATAGAAGGTGGTCGACTCTTGAAACTCCGACAATATTCAGAGAAGGCTAAAGCAACAAAACTAAACTTTTGCAATTTGACTTTGATTTAACACTAAATCACTATGACATTTATGAAATGGTAATTAACTATACTATCTCCAATTTGAAAAACAGAATTTAAACTCACAAATGATTTCAGATCAGGTTTCAGTTGAAGAACCAAATGTATTTCAGTTGAATTCACAAAATTTCATAAACCTCCTTGAAGATGAATAGTGACATTGGATCTAGAACTGATCACAAATTCAGTTTTCCATTTAAACTTCAGTTCTGATTACTCAAATCAGTAATGCAGACTCAACTACTGAACCCGATGAAACACAAACACAATTTGTATACAGAATCACTACCTGGATCAACCTAAGCACTAACAATATTATAGAAAAATCAGAGTTTCATGGATCTGTACAGAAATTTTCTTTCAATTTAACCAATCAAGTCAATTCAGTTCACTCTAATTGAAATTCAGTGTGTTACTGAACTCAGTGAATGGACAAACCCTGAAATAAAGTTGTTTCTCAATCTTGATAGACTATAGCAAACAGGAAAAACTTCTGAACCAAAATGGAACAAAAACAACAACCAGTAATACAAAACAGTGCTTGATCAATTTTTCAGATATCAAGATATGAATAGTTCACACATAATCAATCCTGAATCATTGTGCAAAAACAGATCAACATATTCTAGATAGAATTTTCATGCTAAATTCCACTGTGTATACAGAGAACAGATGAATAGATATGATTTTAACTCAAGTTCATGTAAATACTCAAAACAGAGCTTGTTTCAGATCAACAACAGTGAATAGAACAACTTCTGCAATACAATGTTGTTGCTGATTAAAACTGAAAACAGACCAGACTCTGAAAATTCCTACTCAACCAAACTTCATGAACAAATTAGAGTATATTCAGATTTCAATTACCAGATTAACCTTGACAAGGATTTAATCACAATTTAGAATCAGCAACAAAAAGCTCCTCAACTAAACTACTCAGCAAAACCTTTGTCAAATCAACACATACATCAACCTATTTAGCACAAAGTTTCAGGAAGCCAAATAACACCACTAAAACTTGACAAAATTATTTCAGCAACTTAGGAACAGGTTTACATGTGTATACAATGGAACATCAATTCAAAACAGAATTCATATACTATTGAAAAATAGACACACTTGTTCAGTTATGTCTTTAATCAGTAAAACACAAAGTCAGCAGACCAACTCTAAACTGAATCATAGAGATACTCAGATCCTTGGATACACAACAACACAGCTCTAGAAAAATCAAAAACACTTATTCAGACAGGCACACGAGCATCTCAAGATGATCAGAATCACTAAAACAGAATACATGCTAAGAAAAATTTCTACCCACAAAAACTTTTTAACAGAATCAATAAACAAGTATGAGGTACCTGGATGTAGATTGAAGACTTGTACTAGCTTTTATCACAATTGATTTCTACCTGGCAGCAGTCACAGCAATCGAACACAACAACGTTTTTGTTGCAAAACAGAATCAAACAAACTGTGGAACTATTGCCGATCCGAAACAATCCCGAAAACATAGTAGTAATACGATGAACGGTATGTATTCATGGATCAAAAGTACACAGCTTAGAGAATAAAATTTCCAAGATGAACACTCAGAAATGGATGATCAGAACCTTCAGGAAATCACATAGAAAACAGAGAAAAACTCACAGCAGCCATCGCTGAAGAATAGAGATCCTTACATGATACAGTGCTGCCAAAAAGACCTGTAGCAGATCATGAGATTTCAGCCGAGATACTATAGCTAATCCAAAACTTCATCCGAACAGTTTTTTCTCTCTTTTTCTGAATGAAAATCATCTCATGTGTTCAGCCAAACTTAGGGGATAAGATCCATTAAGTAGGCATCTTCTAGAAGCCATTTTTACAATATACCCCTTGGGCAATTTCAGAATAGAATATTCTAAAAATTACCCAATTTGTCTTAAAGGAAAAAATTACAAAAAGACTCAACTTTCAATATATTCAGAATAGAACCATTCTAAAAATATACCAAAAGAGTACACTATAAAACTGAAATACTCAAACTAAAACTAAACTCCTATTTATTGTATTTAAAACATTTAGTGATTCAATGGTTTTCAACAAAAACCGACAAAGCATTTGTTGATAGCAAAAAATGGCATTAATGGCTAGATTGTCAAAAGACCAATTTTGGTGATTCAGGCCGAAAATACACATGTCCAGGGTCTGTCCGAAGCCCTACAGGGCCGAAGTCCATTGTGCTATGGGCTCCGAAAGCCTCTAGCCAGCCCATGGGCTTCGGCTGGGGAGCCTTCGAAGGCCCACGCCACCGAAGCTTCGGCCCAAGGAGCAGGCCTCGACGGGCCTGGCCGAAGCCCACTTCGGCAGAGGTGGAGTTGTATGCGTTTCCAGCTCAACTTTTATCTCTATCTGGCCGGGTTAATAGAAGATTAGATCAGAGATTAAGCCCCTATAAATAGAGAGGCGAGGCCGGCGTAGAGCCCCCCCCCAACTCAAACCAAACCAAAGCCCCATGCTTTGATCGTATTTACTTTACCTTTATTTTCCTGTACCTCTTCATGGGTTTGCCTGGAAGCCCTCCGCCGGCCACTACGGAATAGTGGTAATCCTTGTTACTTCGCTTGTGAAGTATCCGTTAATCTACGTAATAGATTGCTATCGCCTTGTTACTTCGCCTGTGAAGTATCCGCTACTCTGCGTAACAGATTTTTACCTTCGCTACTAGTGCAACACTTAGCAAAATTCGGTCCTCACGCCGAAATGGTACTTCGAATAATCTTTTTTGCAGGTTCCTATGTTCGGAGCTAATTCGTTGGAGGTGTCCGGAGCTGAGAGATCAATTTTGGAGGTCACTAGGACACCCTTCGGTGGGACTACAGGCTCCGACAACAGGCTTCGCCAGCATACTTCGTCGCAACGGGCTTCGCCACGACCATACTCCGCACCGGACGAAGTTGCACTTGTGCGTGGCCCTCGCGTCATTACTCTGTAGTTTTCTGTATCGGAGATCTCACGTCGAACCCCGTTGTTCAGAGGTGATCATCGCGTTCAGATCCGTTCGGAGTCCATCTTCGGCCGGATCAGTCTGAACGCCGAAGCACCCTTCAGCGGGACACTTCGCACTAGACGCCGAAGGTACCCTTCGGTGACCCCTTCGCACCAGACTTCTAACCATACATGCTTTGACTGGTTTGCTGATTTTATTCGGTTTAATATATCTCTTTCGGCTAATTGGATTATTTTGTGTAATCTAGTTGCCTGGTGATTCCACCCTCCCTTATCACGACTAAGGGTAGTCAGAACGCGGCGTCGGTGCTACGTCACGCTTAGGCTTGTCCCTAAGTATCCGTGCACTTTTGGATCGTCGAACTGACCCAAGTGCGGGGGCACGTTTCTGTGTGAACACAATTTTTGGCGACTCCGCTGGGCCAGGCTATGCCAATATGACAAGTACATCTACATCAGCCACCGGTACATCTACATCGACTACTACATCTACACCACCGATGGACTCAATAGGAGGCGTGGATATCGACAACCGCAACATTTTGACACCCACACTTGAAGATATCCCCGCAGAAGACCGAGCAGAGATTGAGGTAAAGTTAAAGGCACTCCAAGACATGATGCTTGGGGGCTACGTCAAGACACGTGCGGGCTTCATCAAGCGCGACATCATCACCCCTGACCTCGCTCAGGTCCAGGTAATACCTGTATCGCCTTGTTTATCTTCTTTAGAAATTGAGCAAAAAATAGCCGCATCAGTAGATCAAGCCGTTAGCGCTTCGCTAGCCAACCGTTTAGATTTGGCAGTCAGCTCCCGAGTAGAGGCAACTCTTAGGAGGTTCGGCTTCACTGAGGCCGTACCCCTGGTTCCCATTGCTAGTGCACCACAGGCAAACCACGTATACGGTAGGACTAACGACATCACCAGCACAATCATGTCTCCGACCTCATCACTTATGGCCAAGACCAATCATTACACCTACGGTCAAACTAACACTGCATACCACACACCACCACGTGCACCGGTACCCGCGCTGCCCGCACCACATGCGCAGGCACCCGGACATGAACACACCATACAAATAGCGCAAAGGGAAGAGGCCCACGGCCAACACGCTGATATCCCACCGCGTGTCGCGCCCCCGAATGAGAGACGCACACCAGCAACATGCCAAGATGACATAGAAGAGCGGGTCCGCGCACTATTTAGAGAGTGTGTCGGCTTCGTGCCCAAGGGAAGGGTTAGGGTTTACCGTAAGCCATACCCCGACCATCTTGACACAGTACCCTACCCCCGCGGCTATAGAATCCTTGAATTCACTAAATTCGATGGCGAGAGTAGCAAAACTACACTAGAGCACGTTAGTCAATTCTTGGCACAGTGTGGAGAAGTTAGCGGGATAGATGCTCTAAAGGTTAGACTATTTTCTCTCTCGCTATCCGGCACCGCTTTCACTTGGTTTTCAGCGCTCCCGTCGAACTCCATCCAAACGTGGGATGATTTGGAGCGAAAATTCCATGATTACTTTTATACAGGCGAAACAGAACTTAGGCTTTCGCATTTGACATCGGTTAAGCAGAAATCTAGTGAGAGCGCCTCTGAGTACATCAAGCGTTTTAGGGATACTAGAAACCAATGCTTTAGCCTTAATATTTCAGAAAGGTACTTGGCAGAATTAGCTTTTAACGGGTTACGTTCTGAAATTAAAGAGAGGTTACATAACCAAAACTTTTTAGAAGTTAGCCAAGTTTTACAGCAGGCTCTGGTCCAGGAAGGCCGAGCCAAAGATAAAAAGTTTATTAAGACGTTTAGCAAGCCTAGGGCCGAAATCCACATCATGGAATGCTCTGATGAGGAGGAGTCAGAGGAGGAGGATTCGACTGACATGTATGCGGCCGAATGGGTTTGGAATGCTAAAAATAAACCTGTCACCTGCTCCGAGTTACGACCATCCCCCACAAAGAATCGGCTTAGTGAGGTCAAATACTCGTTTGATATAACTAAATGTGATAAAATATTTGATTTTCTCTTAAAAAGACAGCTTCTCAAGTTACCTAAGGGTAAAGTCATTCCACCTGCCGATGAGTTAAAGAAGCATCCATACTGTAAGTGGCATGACTCGCATTCGCATAATACTAATTATTGCAATGTTTTTCGACGGCAGATACAATCGGCAATAGAAGAAGGATGATTGAAGATAGACCATAATCCGAAGATGAAGCTGGATAAAGATCCTTTTCCCGTCAACGCCGTCGACCTCGGCGAGAAAAAGATGTTGATTCGGCCAGAACAGGCCGAGTCGGCCAAGGGGAAGGACGTGATTGTTCGAGAACTGCGCACTCGCACATTCGTGCCAAAGAACCCTGAGGTAGGAGTGTGGAAACGGAATGTTAATACACCTTCGGATAAGGTACACAAGAGGTCGAAGGTGACGTATAACATGCTGTTAAATAAGCATCGAAGAAGGGCCAAGGAGACCGGTCCACACACTCAGAAGCTAAAGTAACCGAAGGGTCTGGGACCCTCGGAGGGTAGCTTCGGGCCAAAGCAGGCGGACCCTCCGCACGGAGGCTTCGGACCACGGTGGCCTGATGCCCCGCACGGTGGTTCCGAGCCACAATGGTCGAATCCCCGAACCAGCAGCGTCGAGCCCCAATGGTCGGGGCCCCTATACTGCAACTTCGGCCCCCAATGGCCGAACCACGCACCGTGTTGGACCTCTCCGATGGGAGGCTTCGGCCCGCACTAGCCGAACGTACCTCCGGCCTGGCAAGACCCTTTGCTGGTGTGGTCCAAGATACCTTCGACTTGGCCGACCCCCCCTCCAGGTAATGGGTTCGGCTCACAGTGGGAGAGGCCACTAGAGCCACCGATGCCCCCGCCGTATGACTGGGCGGGGACACCGTGGGTTTCGTATGTATCCGGGCCAGGGTATCTGAGAAACCAAGAGTTGGTTTCGGAGTCTGTGATGAGTGCTTGACAGATTTTACCCTCTGATTTGAAGGGGTCCCTCCGAAGGGGTTTGGAGGTGGTTTCAGTGAAGGGTTCGGTGGGTCTGGTTGTTGTAGCTGTTGCAGCGGAGTGTGCCTGTCGGAGGGGTCCGACAGTACACAATGACATGGCTGTACCGAAGGGTTCGATATTTTGGGCGGTACAACGAAGTGTGTGCCGAAGGTTGTTTACCCGGAGAGGTCTTCGGGGTATTGGATACACTTGTCTGTATATCTGTGGTGCGCAGGTGACTTCAGAGGCGACGGACGGTTCGTAGCAACTGAACCTGGGTCAAGCGGGAGGCTTAATGCCAGGGGAGCAGGGAGCTCCATCACGAAGGCTGCGAAGGGGTCGAGGTCAGACCTCGGGTCGAGGTGCGCCAGGAGAAGGAAGTAAGTGCGGAGTGTGGCTCCGGGTGAAGGTACTCCGAGACGAAGTCCTCGGAGGCGAGGCACTTCGAAGGGTACTCCGAATGGAGTGACTTCGAAGTATGGTGGACAAATTCCTCAACAATGAGGCAAGGTGTTCGAAGTGTGCTTCGGAGAGAGGCACTCGAAGGTATTCCCGACGAAGGTCTCAAAAATCGAGGTGCATCGAAGGCATGGTCCGGGTGAGGATCGTCGAGGAGTGTGCTCGGGGAGAGACACTGCGATGAAGTGCTCATGGAATGCTTCATGCGGAGGCCTTGGACGAAGGAGGGACTTCGAAGAGTGGTACTCCGAAGGTGGGGCTTCGGATGATGCTGGCTCCGGAGTGAGGCTTGCTCTGGAGTGAGGCTGACTTGAGGTACTTCGGCCATGCATGGCTTCGGTACACGGGCTGATGGAGTTCGAGCTAGGAGTAGCTGCGAAGCCGTGGTGGTACACTCCGAAGGTGTTGGTCCGAAGGCCCAAGGGCTTTGATGGCTTTGGCTCAAAACTGTCACTGTATCGAAGGCTGACTTCAGTGAAGCGAAGGCCGTCAGGATCAAGGCTTCTCACCAAAGCTACCGCACCCCTCACGTGCGAAGGGGGGCTTCGGAGCTGAGTTTTCGGGGTTGTGGGTGGAGCGAAGTCTTCTTGGCTTCCAACTTTTGCTCCTTGCGAAGCCTGATTTCGGAGCTGTGAAATACCTCCGAACCAGAACTTCGAAGGTTGTATTCGAAGCCTGTTCCCCAAAAGACAGAAGTAAAACAGAAGGCTATTTTTAGTCTGAAATTTTAAAAGCTCCCATTCACCCCCCTCTGGTCGCCGTTTCTGGTCCAACAGTATCCTCCGCAACCTAACACTATGCCTTATTTTCCTTCGGAGTATTATGGATGGAAGGGTCAAATAGACGTAGCGGAGGGGGGCATCATCCACAGACTGTCCGTGGTGCCTCCGAATCGGACCGTGGAGAGCGAAGCCGAAGGGTGCGAGCACGCGGGGGCTGAGGTCAGGGAGTCTGAAGCCATAACCATCAGAGTTGGGTCTCAGGAAGTCCCAATCCTAAAGACTTTGTCACCAAGGTCTGACGGAGGTAAGTCTCATGCTTCGGTCAAGCTCTGCGACGAAGCTTTGTTCGATCGGCCTGACAAGGCCGGTCCATCCAACGGGGTTCGCAGCGAAGCCCCGTCCGAACGCAAGGTGCACAAGGCCGAAGGGCGCAGTGCCACTTTGGCCAGAATTAATGGAAGTCGAACAGTAGCACCCGGCACCAAGCCTCAGCTATCTTGGGCATCTCCAGGCATGTCCAAATCACAGAAGAGACGCTTACAACGACTACGGGCACAGGAGATACGTGAGAGGGAAGCTGAGGCTGAGCACGACGCTATCTTCGAAGAGATCTGCCCTCGGCCAGCTACCAAACAGGTATGGAGGGAGAAGCCGGTTGAGATAACCAACCTGGCTCCTAGTCCAAGCGACGATGACGATGACATGCTCGATGACGATTACTCACCCATCTTTGAGGGACCCACACCCCAGGTGATGGACATCAGCATCGTCACACTGCCTGCCGAGTTCGCCCTACCACAGGATGAGGCCGAGGTCGCTCAATTGAACCTCGGTCCACGCAATGCCATCTTCGAGAAGCCTGAGAACTGGGCTCGCCATCTAAAGCCCCTCTATGTTAGAGGTCACATCGATGGGAAGCCGATTTCCCGAATGCTCGTCAACGGCGGCACCAC
The DNA here is from genome assembly GCA_019279435.1 of Zizania palustris. Taxonomy (NCBI): domain Eukaryota; kingdom Viridiplantae; phylum Streptophyta; class Magnoliopsida; order Poales; family Poaceae; genus Zizania; species Zizania palustris. Next base: position 103,435,968 of record JAAALK010000082.1, on the reverse strand, counting down.
TGTCAACTTAATACCTTACTCGTTGTTGAAGAAACTTGGCAGGGATGAAGATGACCTGAAGAAGACCAACTTGATTCTCAACGGCTTCAACGGCGAGAGCTCCGAGGCCAAGGGCGTACTCTCTATGGAGTTGACGGTGGGCAACAAGACGTTGCCAACAACATTTTTTGTCGTCGACGTACAAGGTAATTATAGCGTACTACTCGGGCGTGACTGGATTCACGTGAACTATTGCATTCCTTCTACTCTTCACCAGTGCTTGATACAGTGGAACGACGATGAGGTGGAGGTCATCCCCGTGGATACTTCGTCCCAAGTAGCATTGGCCGATGTATCAGTTGACGCCATCCATAACAAAGTAGAGTGTCTATCAGGTAGAGATCTTTTGGAGTACGATTTTGTTAGCGTATACGGAGGAGGGTTTGTACCAGTGTCTGTAAAGCCGGCTGGAGTAGCACGGCTATTTTAGTATTAATAGTCATGTCTAGCAAGAGTAATCTAGATTGGCTAAAGTCTCGTGTGGAGCAGTATCAGTCTAATAAAGACGGTATTGCCGAAGCCATCGAGGACTTTAGCGAAGTAAAAAAATTAGGGCAAGGTTTTGTGTCAGCCAATCCCTTGGAGGAGGTCGACATAGGTGATGGTATCATCCCAAGGCCAACTTTTGTAAACCAACATTTACAGCCCGATGAAAAGGCTGAAGTAATAAAGTTACTTCAGTCGTATGTCGATTGTTTCGCATGGGAGTATAGCGAGATTCCAGGGCTAAGCCATGAACTCGTGGAGCATCGGCTGTCCATCAAGTCCGGATTTAGGCCTTATAAGCAGCCTCCCCGCCACTTTAATTCAGCCATCTATGACCGAGTTAAAGAGGAAGTGGAACGACTACTCAAGGCTGAATTTATTAGGCCGTGCAGGTACGTGGAATGGGTTGCTAACATTGTGCCTGTAGAGAAGAAAGGGAGCGGTAAGATACGGGTATGCATTGATTTCAGGGATCTGAACAGAGCCACTCCAAAGGACGAGTATCCAATGCCGATAGCCGACATGCTGATCAATGATGCTTTAGGACACAAGGTACTAAGTTTTCTTGATGGCAATGCTGGTTATAATCAAATCTTTATGGCCGAAGAGGACGTCTACAAGACTGCCTTTCGATGCCCTGGTTTTGTCGGTTTATTCGAGTGGGTTGTCATGACTTTTGGTTTGAAAAATGCCGGCGCCACATATCAACGCGCTATGAATTTAACCTTTCATGACTTATTAGGAGTCATGTTAGAAGTTTACATCGATGATGTTGTAGTCAAATCGGACGCTATGGGAAACCATTTAGCCGATTTGAAGGTTGCTTTCGATAGGATGCGATAGTATGGGTTGAAAATGAACCCACTTAAGTGTGCTTTTGGCGTGTCGGCAGGTAAATTCTTAGGTTTCATGATTCACGAGATAGGCATAGAAATTGATCCAAAGAGACTTGAGAAGATTAGAAACATTGCAGCGCCGACATGCAAAAGAGATGTGCAGAAGTTGCTAGGTAAGATGAATTATTTGCGTCGCTTTATATCCAACTTGTCTGGCAAGATTGATGCATTTGTCCCCATACTCCGGCTAAAGAATGAAGCCGAGTTCACTTGGGGGGCAAGCCAACAGAGTGCTTTCGAAAAGATCAAGGAGTGCTCGTCATCACCGCCGGTGGTAAGAGCACCTAAAGCCGGGATTCCGTTTCAGTTATACATCGCCGCTGAAGATAGCGTGATTGGAGCCATGCTAACCCAGGAGGTAGAGGGGAAGGAGTACATCATCACATTCTTGAGCCGCCGCCTGCTGGACGCCAAAACCAGGTACACATTTGTGGAACAACTGAGTTTATCACTTTATTATGTGTGTACTAAGTTACGCCACTATCTTCTCCCCACTACATGTGTTGTCGTTTGCCAAACTGATGTTATAAAGCACATGTTACAGAAGCCGATTCTAAGTGGAAGAATCAGAAAATGGGCTTACGCGTTGATTGAGTACGATTTGGCCTACGAACCCCTGAGAGCGATGAAAGGCCAAGTCGTAGCTAACTTTATAGTTGATCATCACATAGATGTTAGCTGGAGTGATACTATTGCTTTAGTTGAGGTAGTACCATGGAAACTTTATTTTGATGGTTTGGCATGCAAGAGTGGCCAAGGCATTGGAGTGGTTCTCATATCACCTAATGGGATGCACTTTGAAACTTCGGCCCGACTAGAATTTTCTTCCACTAACAACCAAGCTGAATATGAGGCTTTATTGCTAGGTCTCGAATTACTAGAATCTGTAGGTGCTAGACATGTTCACACATACGGTGATTCTTTTTTAGTAGTGCAACAAGTAGCTAAGAGTGCTCAATGTTTTAACGGTTCACTGAATAGTTACTTGGATAAATGTCTAGACATAGTTGCCACTTTCGATGACTTCAAAATCTCTAACGTGTCAAGAGAAGCCAATTCAGTCGCAAATGATTTGGCTCAGCATTAATCTGGTTACCAAGTCAGGAGAGAAAAATTTTCTGTATTGGAGAAGCCGATGTTTGGTCTCACCGCCGAAGCAAGTAACGGTGGGCAGGCGCACGATCTGGGTCGAAGCCCTCAGGTCGCCGAAGGCCACCGCACGTCGAAGCCCCTGGATCGGAGTGCTCTGCCAACCAAAGGATCTGGAATGTCGGAGCCCATAGTGCGAAGCTCCCGAACGGAGAAGGCTCCTCGGAGTCCGAAACCTCCAAAGGGCTTCAGCCCAGCACACTTTGAATGGCCACCCCAGCCAGGCTTCGACAGGAGCTGGAATGGCTCGGGGGGCACCCCAAAGTCAGTAATTTAGAAGTTTGTTTAGAAGATGGACCAGCAAAACCCTCTGAAGTCTATAAGAGTGATTGGAGAGTCCCAATCATCCAGTATTTGAGAGACCCTAGACAAAGGGTTGATCGGAAGGTTTGGCGATAAGCGTTCAAATTCGTGTTGATAGACGACACGTTGTATCGCCGAACCATCAACGGAGTACTATTGAAGTGTTTAGACCATGAGCAGTCTCAGGTAGCTATAGGAGAAGTCCATGAAGGGCTTTGCGGCACTCATCAGCCGGCCCAAAAAATGAGTTGGATGCTCAAAAGAGCGGGGTTTTATTGGCCGACTATGACTGAAGACTGTTTCAAGTACTATAGAGGGTGTGAAGTATGCCAGAAGTTTGGCAATATTTAGTTGGCTCCTGCCTCATTACTCAATCCTATTGTCAAGCCATGACCGTTTCGAGGTTGGGGTTTAGACTTCATCAGCCAGATCCACCCTCCGTCCTCAAAAGTGCATCGGTTCGTGTTGATGGCAATGGATTACTTCACTAAGTGGATCGAGGTCGTGCCTCTCAAGAACATGACTCACAATGAGGTACGTGATTTTATTTTGAAGCACATCATACATAGATTCGGCATTCCTCAAACTCTTACTACATATCAAGGTAGTTCATTTGTTTCTGGAGAAGTAAGGGACTTCACCGAATACTATGGTATTAGGTTGATAAACTCTTCACCTTACTATGCTCAGGCCAATGGTCAGGCCGAGTCTAGTAATAAAACTGTGATTAAACTTATTAAGAAGAAAATTGAAGAGTTTCCTAAAAGGTGGCATGAGGTGCTTTCCGAGGTGTTATGGGCTTGTAGGATTGCGAAGCACGGTGCTACCAAAGTCAGTCCATATGAATTGGTATATGGGAAAGAAGTCGTTCTGCCCGTAGGGGTAGATCTTGGATCCTTAAGAGTGTTAGAGCAAGATGGATTATCGGTCGACAAGTATGAAACTCTTCTAAAGGATAATCTAGAGGAAGTGACCGATAAGAGATTAAGGGCTCTAGAAGCCATAGAAGTAGACAAGAGGAGAGTAGCTAAAGCCTACAATAAAAAGGTTAAACCAAAATCATTTCAAATAGGAGACTTGGTGTGGAAAATGATTTTACCCTTAGGCACGAAGAGTTCCAAGTTTGGTAAATGGTCACCTAGCTTGGAAGGTCCTTTTATGATAGCCGAAATCGCTCCCGGCAATGCGTATGTGTTGGAATCCCTACAGGGGGAGCGGTTTCAAAGAGCTTTGAATGGTAGGTACTTGAAAAGGTATTTCCCAAGTGTGTGGAAAACATCATGAAAAGTGTCGAAAAGCCGATATGGGTGATATCGTCTTCAGCTTGTTGTGCTTTTAGTTCACTCAGTTCACTAAAAGGTAGGGGGCATGTGTTGATAGCAAAAAATGGCATTAATGGCTAGATTTTCAAAAGACCAATTTTGGTGATTCGGGCCAAAAATACATATGTCCAGGGTCTGTCCGAAGCCCTACAGGGCCGAAGTCCATTGAGCTATGGGCTCCGAAAGCCTCTAGCCAGCCCATGGGCTTCGGCCGGGGAGCCTTCGGAGGCCCATGCCACCAAAGCTTCGGCCCAAGGAGCAGGCCTCGACGGGCCTGGCCGAAGCCCACTTCGGCAGAGGTGGAGTTGTATGCGTTTCCAACTCAACTTTTATCTCTATCTGGCTAGGTTAATAGCATATTAGATCAGTGATTAAGCCCCTATAAATAGAGAGGCGAGGCCGGCGTAGAGGCCCCCCAACTCAAACCAAACCAAAGCCCCATGCTTTGATCGTATTTACTTTACCTTTATTTTCCTGTACCTCTTCGTGGGTTTGCCTGGAAGCCCTCCACCGGCCACTACGGAACAATGGTAATCCTTGTTACTTCGCTTGCGAAGTATCCGTTAATCTACGTAATAGATTGCTATCGCCTTGTTACTTCGCCTATGAAGTATCTGCTAATCTGCGTAACAGATTGTTACCTTCGCTACTAGTGCAACACTTAGCAAAATTCGGTCCTCATGCCGAATTGGTACTTCGAATCATCTTTGTTGCAGGTTCCTACGTTCTGAGCTACTTCGCCGGAGTTGTCCGGAGCCGAGAGATCGGTTTTGGAGGTCACCAGGACACCCTTCAGCGGGACTGCAGGCTCCGACAACAGGCTTCGCCAGCATACTTCGTCGCAACGGGCTTCGCCATGACCATACTCCGCACCGGATAAAGTTGCACTCGCGCGTGGCCCTCGCGTCATTACTCTGTAGTTTGCTGTATCGGAGATCTCACGCCGAACCCCATTGTTCGGAGGTGATCATCGCGTCCAGATCCATTCGGAGTCCATCTTCAGCCGGATCAGTCCGAACGCTGAAGCACACTTCAGCGGGACACTTCGCCCCAGATGCTGAAGGTACCCTTCGGTGACCCCTTCGCACTAGACTTCGAACTAGACGGGCTCCGACTGGTTTGCGTATTTTATTTTGTTTAATCTATCTCTTTTGGCTAATTGGATTATTTTGTGTAATCTGGTTGCCTGGCGACTCCACCCTCCCTTATCACGACTAAGGGTAGTCGGAACGTGGCGTCGGTTCTACGTCACGCTTAGGCTTGTCCCTAAGTATTCGTGAACTTTTGGATCGTCGAACTGACCCAAGTGTGGGGGCACATTTCCGTGTCAACAGCATCCCCTGATCATCGACGGCCATCGTCAGTCTGCAAACTCGATCGCCAGCAAGTCTCTCCCGCTCTCTATCCCTTGAGCCACCTTGTCACTTGAACTGGCTTCCCTTTCACTGAATCGATCAATGCTTCATCTTGCTCAACCTTCAACTCACATCTTGTTCGATCTCCATGCGTACATCTGAGTCCACTCTCGACTTCGACTGACACCCTCGACCATCTGGCATTAGACTCCCCGTCTAACCCTGGTCCCTTGCCATCCACAATTGATGAGTAACTCAAGCCTGCACACACGAGAGAAACACAGACACACAACACATATCCAAAACACCCAGACACAAACTCATGACAACACCCTGTCAATCACTCATCATTACCATGAATCATAGTGACAATCCTCACTATGTTCCTCAATCTCCCCCTTGATGAGTGCATTGACGACTCAAGATCAAAAGAAGTGTAAAGCAAAAATTCTGCACACAAGTGACCATGAAAGCTCTATAGAGAGCAAAACAAAGAAACATGTCACTTGACAAGAAGATAGAGCACAAACTACCTCAAAAGCTCAAAAGATCAACAAATTCACCAAAAATTCATGAACTCTCCCCCTTTGGCAATGAAAACATCAAGATAGCTCCATGAGTTGGAAGAGTAAAGTGACCATGCAATGCTTCCAGAATATGATTAAGTCCAATTATAGTACAAACACTTCTTATGCCTCACACACTGTCCTAGCTAAACTGTATGACAAGCTTGAATGTACACAATCTAAATATCCGTATGAGCAAGAATTTTGAAGTTTAAGTAAATAAAAGCATCACTACCCTGGCTAGCATACTAGACATGGCAAGGTAAGAGATACAAATGCTAGTCAAAAACAAACTTGAAGAGCACATCCCACTACAAGGAGCTGCAACAAACTTGATATGCGAGAAAATTAAACTTTTTATTCCCTTTTTTAATGTCAGGGGTTATTTGCAAGTCAACCTTATGCTAACCGATCAAGCCAAGCCTAGGATAAACCATCGGAATCTTAAGGCATTGATCATGGTATACACTTCAATGTCCCAGTTCAAACCAAAGTGCAATGGTAAGCAGTCTAGAACAAAGTACTACGACTATGCAAACCCACCTGGATCTTTTCAATTTTATCACAACTTTAGTATTTTTTGTTTCATTTTCATCATTGTCATTTTTCATTTTTTTTATTTTTGAGCATAACAAGATCAAGTTGCATATGAGCATCCAAGTGAAAAGGACAAAGCTATCAAGTACGAAATGAATAGCAAAAGCACCCTAGCCTATTCATGCTAGTTTCTAGACTTAGTAGTGACCATTTTCAGATTTTCACAAAGAAAAGCCATGCTCAAGACATATAGATAGATGAGTTCATTCTAAGCATAATCAAACAGTGAATACAAGACATAATTGTAAAGTGCGTACACAAGCATGTACATGTGAAAGCAATTAATCATCAGGTCCTCTTGTCAAAGTAGTCGAAGTTTGCTCCAAACTCTCAGAAGTAGAATCATCAGGTCCTCTTGTCAAAGTAGTCGAAGCTTCTGGAGTTGTCATAGAGGGAGGTAGTGGTACAATATCAAGATCTTCATCATCTGATGGTTCTTCTTCCTCAAAAAGTGTTTCACTCATATCGTGCTCATTTGAAAATTCAAAATTAGTACTAACACATGGAGAAGTCTCATCAAAAGACACATCACAAGATTCAACTATAGTGTTAGTTTCAAGATTGAAAACACGATAAGAGTGACCATGCAAAGAATAGCCCAAAAAGAACCCATCAGACGTGCGCGATTCAAATTTGTCCAAATTACCTCACTTTAGGATGAAGCAATGGCATCCAAACACTCTGAACTGAGTGACCTTGGGCTTCCTCCCAAAGCGAAGTTCATAAGAAGTCACATTCAACAAAGAGCGCAAAAAGACCCTGTTGGAGATGTAGCATGTTGTACTCATGGCTTCAGCGCAAAATTTTCTTGGAGTCCTATGATCATTGAGCATTGTCCTAGTCATCTCCATAAGTGTGCGATTTTTCCTCTCAACCACACCATTTTGTTGAGAGACTCTATGTGCAGAAAACTGATGTTCAATTCCATGTTCAAGGCAAAATTCTGCAAAACAACTATTTTTGAACTCAGTGCCATTGTCACTTCGAATAGCTTTCATTGCACCAGGGAGTTCATTAAATAGCCTTAGTGCTAAGCTCTGAAAGTGTATGAACACTTCATCCTTGCTCACAAGAAAGAAAACCCAAGAGTAATGAGAGTAGTCGTCGACAACAACAAGTACATACCGTTTACCACCTAACGAGCTAACCCGGGATGGACCAACAGTATCCATGTGAAGAAGCTCACCGGGTCGCTTAGTCATTACCATGTTTATGGGGGAATGCGAGGCGGCAACCATTTTTCCAAGACGACATGGAGCACAAATGAGGTTCTTCTCAAATTTTAGCTTGGGCAATCCTCGGATGAGTCCTAGGGCACTCAATCTCGCAAGAAGATCAAAGGTCATGTGCCCTAGTCTCCTATACCACATCCAAAGCTCAGAAGACGATTCAGCTAAAAGGCAATGAGAAGATCCAAATGAATCAGAGAAATCAGCTCCAAAAACTCGCCCTACACTCAAGATTTTGCAAATGAAAGCACTAGAAGAATCAAGCACATAAGAGGCATCACGAACAAAATGAACCTCAAAGCCCTCATCAAGCAATTGTGAAACAGAGAGTAAGTTGTACCCTAAATCCTCAACCAAAGCAATATTAGTGAGAGTGAAATTTTCATTAATTTTAATCATACCTTGGCCTTTCACTCTGCTTTGCGATTGTTTCCAAATGTAATGCTTTCTCGATGCTTGGCTGAGGTAAGCTGGAGAACCAGAAGCATGCCTCCCCTAAGTAGAGACGGGAGATCTCGAGTACTCAGTGCTGGTTTTAGAAATAAGATGCCTAGGTATCCAGCACTGAACTACTCAAGAAGTAGGTAAAGCAAGAGACTGTGTAGGATGAGAGTCATACTGAACATGAGGTCTTCTTGTAAATGTCTAAGGTCTCCTAAAATTATTTGGACTAAAACGCCTATGTGGTCTATCATCATACTAAGCATGATATAAACCACGATGGGCATAGTCACTCATATAACTATGTGGAACCTCATAACCAGAATAAGTATGACAACCATAATCATGAATATCAAATGAAGGATAATCATGAAAGTGTAAAGCATGAGCATGACGTTCATCTTTCATACGTCTATAGCAAAAACCAATCAAATGACCTACACGATGACAATAAGAGCAGTGAAAAACTTTCTTGGGTGTAGGTTTATAGGTTTCTTGTGCAAACCTCATGGTTTTTCTAGGTTTTTGTTTGGAGTCTGTCTTGAGTGGTGGAATGATTATCTTTTTAGGTTGGATAGGATTTTTGTCTTTTTGAGGTTGTCTAATTGGGCTCTCTCTTTCTCAAGGGTAGTAGGTAGAGTGAACACAGTTTGGCTTGGGGTATTTGATGAAGTCCTCTCATAACCTAACCCAAGAGCTAACCCTACCCTGTCAGCACACATTTTTGTTTTATCCAAAAGAAAATCCATTTTGCCCTTCCCTTCAGTGCATTTGTTTACCATGGAAAGAAGATAATCATTCTCACACTTAAGTTTTTCTACTTGCCCTCTAGCGAAGTTGAGTTGGTCCTTCAGGAAGATGTAGATGGAACATGATGGCTGCACATCCGTAGAACACTCAGCGCTCTCCAATCTAGCATTAAGCTCTTCAATATGCTTATGTCTCAGATTAATGCTTTCAACAAGTAAAGGACAATTTAAGCATTCATTGATGACACAAGGACTAGAATCCACATCCAAGAGTTGCTTCTGAACATTTTAAAGTTTTTCAAGGTTTTGAGTATGAATCAGACGCAACTGAGCAAGTTCATCCATAACGACAAGACATGACTCACATTCAGCAATTTCAGACTTAGACTTAACAAAGCAAGTTCAGTAGAAAGTGATTCAATTTTAAGCTTTAGTTCCTTTCGTTCTTTAGCAGCAAGTTTAAGTAGTCTATCTTGTGAAATAATTGCATCATGTAATTCATCGTTTTGAACAAGTAACTGGTCAAGTGATAGACTAACCTCAGATGAGTCAAGCTCATCGCTGATGTGCTTGTCATTGGCCATGAAGCAGAGGCCGTTGAAGTCCTTCGTCTTTTCCTTCTTTTCTTCACTCTTGCCTGTTTCTTCTTCATCAGAGCTTGGTTCTTCACTGGAGGTGTTGTCGATGTCACTGAGTGCAGCCACAAAAGCTCTAGCCATTCTTTTTGCAACTTTTCTTCTTTTGCCTTTGAAGAATGATTTTGTCTCTTTTCTGATATTTGTGTTCATGTTCATTCTTGGCTTTCAGTTTTGGGCAATTGGCTTTAATATGATTAAGATCACCGCACTCAAAACACCCTCGAGAGACTCCTCTTCTTTGATTTCTTCTATCATTGTAGAACCTAGTGAACTTTTTGACTATAAGAGCAAGCTCTTTATCGTCCAATGTGTCCACTTGTTCTTTTCTGATAGAGACCAACGAAGACAAGGCAAAACCCCCAGATAAAGCACAAACTCCAGACACACTACCTCTAGACGACGTGCCACTACTAGAACTAGAAACTAGTGCCATGGATTGCGGCAAAGAGTTCCCAATTCCAGAACAAGATGCCTTGGCGATCTCGGTGGACTTAAGCTTACTAAAAAGTTCATCGCACGTCAACGTATCAAAGTTCACAGACTCTTCAATGCTTGAGATCTTTACTTCCCATATGCTACGATCAAGAGCATAGAGAAGTTTGATTGCCCTGTCATGATCAGAGTAAGGTAGCATCCCAGTGGAGCGCAAGTTACTAACAATTCCATCAAAACGTGCAAACATGGCATCTACAGATTCGTCGGGGCCTTGCACGAACATTTGATATTCTTGGTTATACGTGCTCTGCCTCCTAGCCTTAATCTGAGAAGTGCCCTCATGAAATGTTCTCAAAGTCGTCCATATCTCACGTGCAGTTCTAAGGTGCTGGACCCTGTCAAACTCGTTGTGACTCAAACTAATGAAAAGTATGTTTCTAGCCTTGCTGTTACTATCGTACTGTGACTTCTCAGTCTCTGAGGTACGAGTTTCAAGGATCACATAGGGAATCAACAATGTCTCGAATTGTACTTCCTTGGCTCAGTAAATAAGCCTCCATGCACACCTTCCAATAAGCGTAATCTTGACCATCGAACATCGGAATCTTAGTGTTCTTGTCCATGTCACCACAAGGATCACAAACCGGTTAAGGTCAACTGGTGATCAGAATGGTGACTAGAGGGGGTGAATAGGTGCCTCGACAAATTCTTGCGAATGTGATGGCCTGTTCAGAACACCCAATGCACCTCTAAAAGATTGCTAAATCAAACTTGATGCTCACTTGAAATGAATTCAGACAAAAACAGTTTAAATCAAATTTTCTTTCAAATCGAAGTATCAATTACCGAAATGTTATAGTCGGAGAATGGTTTGACGAGATACAATTTTGAGTCAATAATTTAACTCCGATAGAAGGTGGTCGACTCTTGAAACTCCAACAATGTTCAGAGAAGGCTAAAGCAACAAAACTGAACTTTTGCAATTTGACTTTGATTTAACACTAAATCACTATGACATTTCTGAAATGGTAATTAACTATACTATCTCCAATTTGAAAAACAGAATTTAAACTCACAAATGATTTCAGATCAGGTTTTAGTTGAAGAACCAAATGTATTTCAGTTGAATTCACAAAATTTCAGAAACCTCCTTGAACTGATCACAGATTTAGTTTTCCATTTAAACTTCAGTTGTGACTACTGAACCTGATGAAACTCAAACACAATTTGTATACAGAATCACTACTTGGATCAACCTAAGCACTAACAGTATTCCAGAAAAATCATAGTTTCATGGATCAGTACTGAAATTTTCTTTCTATTTAAGCAATCAAGTCAATTCAGTTCACTCTAATTGAAATTCAGTGTGTTATTGAACTCAGTGAATGGACAAACCCTGAAATAAAGTTGTATCTCAATCTTGATAGACTATAGCAAATAGGAAACACTTCTGAACCAAAATGGAACAAAAACAGTAACCAGTAATACAAAACAGTGATTGATCAATTTTTCAGATATCAAGATATGAATAGTTCAGACATAATCAATCATGAATCATTGTGCAAAAACAGAACATATTCTAGATAGAATTTTCATGCTGAATTCCACTGTGTATACAGAGAACAGATGAATAGATATGATTTTAACTCAAGTTCATGTAAATACTCAAAACATAGCTTGTTTCAGATCAGCAACAGTGAATAGAACAACTTCTGCAATACAATGTTGTTGCTGATTGAAACTGAAAACAGACCAGACTCTGAAACTTCCTACTCAACCAAACTTCATGAACAAATTAGAGTATATTCAGATTTCAATTACCAGATTAACCTTGACAAGGATTTAATCACAATTTAGAATCAGCAACAAAAAACTCCTCAACTAAACTATTCAGCAAAACCTTTGCCAAATCAACACATACATCAACCTATTTAGCACAAAGTTTCAGGAAGCCAAATAACACCACTAAAACTTGACAAAATTGTTTCAGCAACTTAGGAACAGGTTTACATGTGTATACAATGGAACATCAATTGAAAATAGAATTCATATACTATTGAAAAACAAACACACTTGTTCAGTTCTATCTTCAATGAGTAAAACACAAAGTCAGCAGACCAACTCTGAACTGAATCATAGAGATACTCAGATCCTTGGATACAAAACTACACAGCTCTAGCAAAATCAGAAACACTTATTCAGACAGGCACAGAAGAACCTCAAGATGATCAGAATCACTAAAACAAAATACACATTGAGAAAAATCTCTACCCACAAAAACTTTTTAACAGAATCAATAAACAAGTAGTTCAAAGTGCATGGCCGCTCCTGCGACTCGCGTCTACCCTAGCGGCGGTTCCTGATGGCCGCCCCTCGCCCTCCGCCGACGTCGCCCCCTCGCCGGTGCCCTGCTAGACGTCTCTCCGGGTGCGATCCCTTTCCCTTGCTCTTCCCCTTCCCCTGCTCTCTTCCTGATGGGGCCCCGGACGGCGTTGGTCGAGCTTGAGGCCGATGATGACCTTCGTGAGCTCGTGGCTCCCTGGGACTTCTCACCTGGCCTGGACTTCCAGCAATTCATTCTGGACTCCTTCGCCTCCCCGGTTCACCATCCCTCTTCCTCCCCGGATGGGTCCTTCCTCCTGCTGGCTGTCTTTCGTCGTTTTACTTTCCGTCTTACTGTTTCCTCGGTTAGCATGGCCCTGCATGCTTGCCTGGGGGGCTCTCCGGCGGGTTTCCACGTCGCGTTTCTTCAGGACAGGCATTTCCAGTTTTCTGTCTCCTCGCGCCGTGTAGGCTTGGAAGTCTGCCGTCGACGTCGGGTCACCACCGATCAGTTCGACGTTTATTTTCATCTGTGGCACGATGGTGGCCCTCGTTGGTCTACGGACCTTCGGCGGTGGTCTGCCGAGGAACGTGCGAGCTGGACCTCGATCCCTCGCCGGCGTCCTCCTTCCCCCTCCCCGCGTCGTCGCCCCTTGGCCCCCCGGTCTCGGTTCGACAAGGTTCTTGCTGGAGAGCCCTCGCTGAGTTCCCGTCCTTGCCCTTGTCTTCCTCCTGCTCCTCACTTCCTCCCTCCTCTCCGTCCCGCTTTACTCTCCTCGGCCCATCGCCGGATCCTCCCTCCCAAAAAGGTTTCGTTTAACAATGTTCTTTCTTTCTTCCCCCCCTCCTCCTCTCCCCCCTCGGCCCTCAGGGTTGGTTCCTTCCTGTGCCCCATTCCTCCGCCGGCTAGCCCTTCCCCCTTTCCTCCACCGGCTAGCCCTTCCCCGTCGTCGTGCTCCTTGCCTCCCCTTCCTTCCCATGCAAGCCTTGCACCCTCTCCCGTGGCGCTCCTCGATCCTCGTGCTATTTTCAAATTCAATGGCTCTCGTCCTTCCCTGCTTGGCCAGCCGCCTCCAGTGCGGTCGGGCCTGACGAGTGCTATTCCCATTGGGCGTATCTTTTCGCGCCTCAAGTCGGACCTCTCCCCCGGCCCCCCTTGGGAACCCGGCCGGCCGCCTGTCCACTCGGTTTTGGTGCCTCCTGGAAGGCGCAGGTCCTCTCCTCCTCCATCCCCTTTGATGATCTTGCCAAAGGACCGTTCAGACCCGCTGCTTGGTCAGGGTTCATTTCCGGGCCGGCGTATCACCTCCCGTCCTCGCGCAGATCCTGCGACGAGACCGCCTAGTCATGTCCCTCCGGCTCCCGCCGCCATCCCTTCGACGCCTCGCATTTATTGTTCTGAGCTCTCGGTCACTTCGAGCCTCGGCGCCCGCTGTTCAGTCTGCCTTCGCCCTAGCCACTCTCTGTCCCCTTGTCAGGGTCGCAAGTCCTCCCCCGCAGTCTCTTGGGTCCCCTCTGAGCTTCGGTGGATCGTTTCAGCTTCCCCGACCCCTTTTGATCCGACGGATATCTCTCCTATGTCCCACTTCCCCCCTAGCCATTCTTCCTGCTCCCTCTTCCCCTGGCCTTGGCGAGTCCGCCTCCCCCACCTCTGACCCCCCGCCTCCCCCAGTGAGCTCTATGGCGAACTTCCCCGCCAACCCTCTCCCCTTCCTTCTGTACGGAGGGACGATTCGCGACGGCGGTGGACCTCTTCGTCGCCAGAGGAACCATGTTGCCCTCTCAGAGGACCTAGTCAAGCTCCATGAAACCTTCGCCATTGCTGAGCATGATGGCCCCCTGACTCCGGCCCAGAGGATCGAGCTCATGATCGCCATCCGCCACCACCTCGGGGTTGAGCTCCGGCTTCAAGTCTCGCGCTATTGCCTCCACCCGCTCGGGGTCGGGCTTTACAAGCTCGGCTCTGAGTTCGAGCGCGACGCGATCGTCAACTCTCCTCCTATCTTCGTCCAGGGCCGACTCGTGCGCTTTGTCAAGCACGATGAGGCCATGAACTGCAAGCAATCGTCGTTCGCCAGAGCGGGTTGGATCATGTTCCTGGGCTTTCCCCTAGACTGTAAGTCTCTTCCCTTTCTCCAGCAAATCTGCTCATCCTTCGGACAGCTCATCTTCTGGCACGAGGCGGACACTAGCCTGGCCAGGGTTCTTGTCAAGGTCCTCTACGAGGATGACCTGGACGTTCCCCGTAGCATCACCGTCAAACATTGGGACGAGCTGGACGGCAGTGGTCGCTCCTGGACGTTCCCGGTCTACCTCCTCCAGTCCGACCTCGCGGACCAGGGGCCTGGAGATGAAGTCCCCCCTCCGCCGGACAATGGGAATCCGCATCCTTTCCTGGGCGAAGTCCTGCCAGGGGAGCCGGAATGGATCCAGCAGTGGGCGGACGCCCAGTTGTTTGGCCCCATGGCGAACCAGTGGCACGCTCACGTCTTCCACCACCTTCAAGACGATGCTCAGCAAGATGTCCCGGCGGACCCCCATCCTTTCAAGGATGACTTCGAACCATTGGTAGAGGATGACGCTGAGGAGTTGCCCCAAGCTGTCGAAGAACCTCATGACAGCATGGAGATTTCGGGCATCTCCTCCGAACCCTCGGTGGAGTCTCACACCGAGCAGTCTCACCCCCCTCAACGGTTGCACGTCCAGGTCAGGCTTTCCCCCCCGATTCGCTGGCTTCTGTTTGCAGACCTCTGTCCCCGGCTTCCCGTTTGCAGCGTACTCTCCTGGCGATCGACTCGGCCTCGCCGCCTGCTCGGGCGCCGCCCCCTCCTCCGTCGCCAAAACGCGCGTGCCTCCCGGTCCGTCTTGTTTACTCAAGACGTCTTGGCAGGGCTCATCATGAGGCGGGCGGGAGTCAGTCGCTGGCCAGCTCTTCCAGATTGCCTCCTCTCTCGGTGCGAGGCCTGCGTCGCAGTGCCAGACTCTCGGCCAAGGGCAGGGGCTTTCGATCCTCCTCCCGCCGGGGACAAGCCCCTTTCCTCTCCAAGCTGCCAACGATTGAGGAATTCATCGAGGTGTCTAGGTCTGCCACCCCCATCCCTCCCCTCTCTCCTGATCAAATTGCTCATTCGGCTGTCCACCTCTGCGGCATTAACCCGGACAAATTCTCCTCTTCCTTTTTCGCCAGCGATTCCGAGGATGGGCTGCCCCTCCAGACGGTGGGAGTTGTGATCGGGTCTCCGTCGGCTCGACCCTCGTCGGCTCCTATGTTGATGGGCCCATCTCCTTCTGACCCAGCTCCCCCGACCCAATGAAGTGCACGAATTTTAACCTCTGCTGGCCTGCGCGCCGTGTTTTGCTTATGCTGGTTAAACTCTTCCCGGCCTGCGTGCCGTTTCTGTTGTTGGCGGACATTATTTTTGTGGGCCCCCCTGGGCCGTTATCTAGTCTTGGTTCCGTCATTTTGTTATGTGCTCTATCTTGCTTGCTCTCCTGGTTGGGCCGGCTCTTGCCCCCACCCCTGTTCATAAGATTGCGCGCCCCTCATGACAAAGACCAAATCCTGGAATATTGTTAGCTGGAATGTCCGGGGACTGAATTCCTCCTCCAAAAAGTTAGCCGTCCGCAACCTCCTTGCCTCCTCTAACGTGGACATTGTCTGCCTTCAGGAGACTAAGATGGCTACTCTGATCCCCTCCTCCGTCAGGCAATTCTGCCCTAAGCGCCTAGACAGTTTCCTCTACTTCCCCTGCCCTAGGTTTTGCTGGCGACCTCTTCATTGCTTGGGACAGCGCCAGGTTCTCTGGGTCCCTTCTTTCCTCTTCCCACTTTCAGCTCACCATCTCCCTTTCTTCCCTTCTTAACGGCTCCTCTTGGAAACTTTCCAACATTTATGGCCCCTGTAGGGCTGCTGATCGCCCTCATTTCTTCTCCTGGCTTAATTCCCTCCATATCCCTCCCACTGAGGACTGGCTTTTCATTGGAGACTTCAATCTTTACCGATTTCACGACAACAAAAGCAGAGGGCAACTCAACAGGAGGAATATGGCCTCCTTCAATGAGTCCATCAGCTCCTTGGGTCTCCACGAAGTCACCCTTCGGCACCGGAAGTTCACCTGGTCTAACAGACAAAATCCCCCTACCCTAATCCAATTGGATTGGTGCCTCACCTCCATGCATTGGGCCGATTCGTACCCCAACACCTCCTTTTCGGCGCTACCTAATGGGTGCTCGGACCACTTCCCTTGCCTCGCTTCTATTTCCACTTCCATCCCCAAGTCTTCAATTTTCCGCTTCGAGAACTTCTGGACTAAACTCCCGGATTTTCTTCCCCTGGTTCAGTCCTGTTGGAGCAAGGGCCCTTCCCCGCTTGATCCTGCTCTCCGCATTGCCCAAAAGTTCAAGTCTCTCCAGCGAGCCCTCACCACTTGGAAGCGTAAGCATCACGGTTTCAACCTCTGGATCAAAAACACTGCTATCATCATCAACTTCTTGGACAGGATGGAGGAGCTCCGTGTCCTTTCCAACTCGGAACTTCACTTCAGGAGCTTCCTCCAGACCCATCTGGCTTCCCTCCTTGATATTCAAAACTGTTACTGGAAGCAGCGTTACACTTCCCGTTGGACCAAGTTGGGGGATGCTAACACCAAGTTCTTCCATGCTTCGGCCACCACTAGACGTCGACGCAATACCATTGCTTCTGTTAAGCTGGACAATGGCACCTGGGTTTCCTCGCACGAGGACAAAGCTGAGGCCTTCCTCGACATCTTCCTCAGTAAAATGGGCTTCTCTGGCCGGCCTAACATGGTTTTTGACTTGTCCCAACTTATTCCTAGAAGCCAAGGTTTGGACCACCTGGGAGCTGACCTCTCTGAGGCTGAGCTTGACTCAGTAATTAAATCTTTGCACCCTGACAAAGCACCTGGCCCGGATGGTTTCAATGGAACCTTCTATAAAACCTGTTGGCCCATCATCCGGCAGGACTTTGTGGATCTTATCTCCCACTTCTCGAACTGTAACATTCAGCTTCATCCGATCAATGGCTCCTACATTGCCCTCATTCCCAAGGGCAGCTGCCCCAGCTCCGTCAAGGACTATCGTCCTATCTCTCTCATGAATACCAGTATCAAAATCATCACTAAAATCCTTGCTAACAGGTTGCAAGGAGTCATCACCTCCCTTATTCACCCCAATCAATACGGGTTCATCAAAGGGAGAAACATCCAAGACTGTCTCGCTTGGGCTCTTGAGCTTACTCACAGATGCAAGCAATCGCCCCATGAGTCTGCTATCCTTAAGCTGGATTTTGAAAAAGCCTTTGACACTATTGAGCATTCAACAATCCTTCACATGCTGGCTCAGCTGGGATTCCCCAACAAATGGATCTGCTGGATTGATCTCTTACTTTCCTCGGGCTTTTCCTCGGTTCTGCTCAACGGTTCTTCTGGGAAATTCTTCCGCTGCAAGAGAGGAGTGCGTCAAGGGGACCCTCTTTCCCCGCTTCTCTTCGTCTTAGCGGGCGACCTTCTCCAGCACATCATTAACAAAGCCTCAACGTTGAGGATCTTACAAGGGCCTCTTTGTCATCCTCCGCACCTTGACTTTCCAATTGCCCAATATGCTGATGACACCATCATCTTCCTCCACGCTGATCAGAAGAACCTCTTCTGCCTTCGTGGACTCCTTAACTCGTTCTCCCAGTCTACTGGCCTCAAGATCAACTTATCCAAATCAACCCTTACGCCCATTAACGCGTCCCCTTAGAAAGGGGTGCTCCTGGCTGCCACTTTCGGATGTCCCTTGGCCTCTCTTCCGTTCCCCTATCTTGGGCTCCCTCTGGGGATCCTGAAGCCTAAGCATAACGACCTGGCCTTTCTCATTGACAATATTGAACGTAAACTTTCTTCCCTTTCCCCTTGGTTATCCATGGCTGGCAGACTTCAAATTGTTAATTCCGTTCTCTCTGCCATCCCCACTTACGCTATGTGCACGTTCAAAATTCCCTCTTCCGTCATCTCCTGTATTGACAAAGCCCGGCGCAATTTCCTTTGGCACGGACACAACTCTTCCAGCTGCAAATCCTCTAGAGTGGCCTGGCACAAGGTCTGTAAACCAAAGGCCAATGGGGGTCTTGGGGTCCTTGATCTTCGCACCCACAATACTGCACTCCTGCTCAAACACCTTCATAAATTCCTGAGCCCCTCCCCCCCTCCCTGGGCTTGCCTGGTTCAGCTGCATTATGCTTCTGCTAAGTCCCCACCCCTCCTGGCTCCGGTGCGAGGCTCCCGCTGGTGGCGTGACATTCTTGCTCTTTCCTCTCACTTCCGGGCAATTTCCTCCCCCTCCGTTGGTAACGGCCGTAACACTGCCTTCTGGGAGGACGGCTGGGCCGTCACCCCTCTTCGGTACCTCTTCCCTCATCTCTTCTCCTTTGCTAAGCTCAGCTCCTGCTCTGTGCAGCACTTCCTCTCGCATAACTCTTTGTCTGACAACTTCTTTCTCCCTCTGTCCGTTGAGGCCCACGACGAATATCAGCTCCTTCTTCCTTTGCTGGACTGCATTAATATTCAGCCTAATAGTCTGGACAACTGGTCCTTCATTTGGCGCACCAATTCTTATAGTGCTGCTCGCTTCTACCACTACCAATTCCATTTCATCCAAGCCCGTGGTGCTTTTCGTTGGCTCTGGAAGGCTCGGTGCTCCAACAAGCTGAAGGTCTTCTTCTGGCTCCTTCTGATGGACGACCTCAACACTAGACAAGCTCTTCGTCGGAAAAGAATTCTCAACACAATTAATGAGACTTTATGCTGCCTTTGCACCTTGAGGGTGGAAGAATCAACAGTTCATCTCTTCTTCGACTGCCCCTTCAGTCGCTCTTGCTGGACTTTGCTAGGGATCCATTGGAGCTCTAATGGCTCTATCCCGGAAAGATTGGAGGATTTGAAGGCTACTTTTAGGAGGTCTTTTTTTATGGATATCATTGTAATGGGGGCTTGGACCATCTGGTTGACCCGCAATAGGTCGGTCTTTGATGGGATAGCCCCCTCTATTTCCTCTTGGAAGATGTGTTTCCTCCTTACTTTCTCTGCTCAGTCGCAGCGTTTCGCCCCTTCGGTCAAGGCCGATCTGAAACGTTGGATTGAGGCTTTGTAACCTTCTCTCTCCCCCCCCTCTCGTGGCGTTGTATCGTTCTCCGGTTTGTTTTTTTAATAATAAAATCTTGGGTAGGAGCCTCTCCTACTGATTTTCCTAAAAAAAAAAGTATGAGGTACCTGGATGTAGATTGAAGACTTCTACTAGCTTTTATCACAATTGATTTCTACCTGGCAACAGTCACAACATTCGAGCACATCAGCGTTTTTGTTGAAGAACAGAATCAAACAAATTGTGGAACTGTTGCCGATCCGACACAATCCTGAAAACATAGTAGTAATACGATGAACAATATGTATTCGTGGATCAAAAGTACACATCATAGAGAATAAAATTTCGAAATGAATACTCAGAAATGGATGAGCAGAACCTTTAGGAAATCACACAGAAAATAGAGAAAAACTAACAGTTGCCATCGCTGAAGAATAGAGATCCTTACACGATACAGTGCTGCCGAAATGACCTATAGTAGATCATGAGATTTCAGCTAAGAGACTGTAGCGCATCCAAAACTTCATCCGAACAGTGTTTTTCTCTCTTTTTGCGAATGAAAATCATCTCAAGTGTTCAGCCAAACTTAGGGGATAAGATCCCTTAAGTAGGCATCTTCTAGAAGCCATTTTTACAATATACCCCTTGGGCAATTTTAGAATAGAATATTCTGAAAATTACCCAATTTGTCTTAAAGGAAAAAAATACAAAGAGACTCAACTTTCAATATATTTTCAGAATAGAACCATTCTAAAAATATACCAAAAGAGTACACTATAAAACTGAAATACTCAACCTAAAACTAAACTCCTATTTATTGTATTTAAAACATTTAGTGATTCGACGGTTTTCAGCAAAAACTAACAAAGCATCCCTGATCGTCAATGACCATCATCAGTCTGCGAACTCGACCGCCAGCAAATCTCTCCCGCTCTCGATCCCTCGAGCTGCCTTGTCACTTGAACTGGCTTACCTTTCGCTAACTCGATCGATGCTTCATCTTGATCAACCTTCAACTCACGTCTTGTTCGATCTCCATGCGTACATCTGAGTTCACTTTCGACTTCGACTGACACCCTTGACCATCTGGCATTAGACTCCCCGTCTAACCCTGATCCCTTGCCATCGACAGTTGACGAGTAACTCAAGCCTACACACACGAGACAAACACAAACATACAACACATATCCAAAACACCTAGACACAAACTCATGACAACACCCTGTCAATCACTCATCATTACCATGAATTATAGTAACAAACCTCACTATGTTCCTCACCTGCACCATATTATATTGCTCCATTTTTGTCACCCGGATTTAAAACATCCATGGTTAGATGGGCGCTCCAAACGGCGACGTCTTCTCTAGACTATCCATCACACCACGAGGACACCTGGAGGCACACTCTGAAGATATCATCGTCAAGGTGGGGTCCTAGGACGTCCTAATCCTTAAGGGAACCTCCGAGGAGCAACGAGAAGGCAAGCCGCCAAAGCCACCCAAGAAGATGGCCGGTTAGACCGCAGCCCTAGGGCCGGTCAGACCGCCCTCGCCACTTCGGTATGACCGCCCTACTATGGCCGATCTGACCGACACTTCTCAGGAGACCGACACCAGTCGGTCAGACCGGCCCACCATGGCCGGTCTGACTGACAAAGCCCGGTCAGACCGGCCCAGTAAGGCTTGTCTGACTGACAGGAAGCAGGAACGAAACCCCCGCAAGCGCAAAACTACTGAGGCCGATTTAGGCAATTCCCATTCGGCCAAAAACTCCAAGAGCAAAGCTGTAGCGCCCGACACTAAGCCGTAGACATCGTGGGCACCACCAGGTATGACCAAGTCCTATAAGAGGTGACTACAACACCTTCGAGCCTAGGAGATGCACGAGAAGAAGGCCGAGCATGAGCGAGATGCCGTGTTCGAAGAGATCCATCCCCGACTAGTAGCGAGATAGGTATGGAAGCTGAAGACGGTTTCCATAAAAAACCTAGCTCCTACTCCAAGTGATGACAAGTACGATTTGATGGACGATGACTACACGCCCGTCTCCAAGGGGCCCCCTCCTCAGGCGATGGACGTAAACATCGTCATGCTGCCTGCTGAGTTCGCTCTTCCAAAGGACAAGGCCGAGGTCGCTCTGGTGAACCACGGCCCACAAGAGGCTATTTTTGAGAAGCCCGAGGATACGACTCGTCACTTGAAGCCTCTCTATGTAAAGGGGCACATCAATGAGAATCTGATGTCGTACTCTCTATTGAAGAAGCTCGACAAGAATGAAGATGACGTGATGAGGACTAACCGATGCTCAATGGCTTCAACGGCGAGAGCTCTGAGGCCAAGGGTGTAATTTCTCTGGAGCTAACGTTGGGCAACAAGACGTTGCCGATGGCATTCTTCATCATCGATGTGCAAGGTAACTATACTGTGCTACTTGGGCATGACTGGATTCACGCAAATTGTTGTATTCCGTCTACTTTGCACCCGTGCTTGATTCAGTGGGACGACGATGATGTGGAGGTTGTACCAGCTAATACTTCAGACAAGGTTGCTTTAGCCGATGTGTCTATTGACGCCGTCCATGATAAGGTAGAGTGTCTGTCAGGTAGAGATCTCTCGGATTATGACTTTGTTAGCGTGTTCGAGGGACATTTCGTTCTCATGTCTATATAGCCGGCTAGTGTAGCACAACTAATTCTAAATTAGTAGTCATGTCAGATAAGGGTAATCTTTATTGGTTAAAGTCTCGTGTGGAGCAGTACTGGTCTTCTAAAGACGGTATTGCTGAAGCCATTGAAGATTTTAGCAAAGTAGAAAAGTTAGGTCAAGATTTTGTGTCGGCCAATCCTCTAGAAGAGGTCGATATATGCGATGGTAGTGTTCCAAGGCCGACTTTTGTAAACAAAGATTTGCAGGCTGATGAAAAGGCCGAAGTAATAAAGTTTCTTCGGTCATATGTCGATTGTTTCGCATGGGAGTATAGCGAGATTCCTGGACTTAGCCGTGAGCTCATGGAGCATCGACTTCCTATCAAACCCAGGTTTAGGACTTATAAACAGCCCCCTCGTCGCTTTAATTCGCCCATGTATGACCGAGTAAAAGAAGAGATAGAGCGATTACTTAAGAATGAGTTTATTAGGCCATGCAGGTATGTTGTGCTAAATGGGTCGCTAACATTGTGCCTGTAGAAAAGAAAGGGAGTGGCAAGATTCGTGTGTGTATTGATTTTAGGGATTTGAACAAGGCCACTCCGAAGGATGAGTACCCCATGTCGATAGCCGACATGCTGATCAACGATGCTTCAGGACACAAGGTACTTTGTTTTCTTGATGGCAACACTACTTATAATCAAATCTTTATGGCCGAAGAGGACGTCTACAAGACAGCCTTTCGATGCCCTGGGTTTTGTCGGCTTGTTTGAGTGTGTTGTTATGACTTTTGGTTTAAAGAATGCTGGCCCCACATATCAACGTTCTATGAACTTGATCTTTCACGACTTGCTAGGAGT
This sequence comes from Zizania palustris, assembly GCA_019279435.1. Classification (NCBI taxonomy): domain Eukaryota; kingdom Viridiplantae; phylum Streptophyta; class Magnoliopsida; order Poales; family Poaceae; genus Zizania; species Zizania palustris. The sequence goes on along the minus strand of JAAALK010000082.1, from coordinate 103,412,791 downwards.
TATGCTAGAGGTCTACATAGATGACGTTGTAGTCAAATCGGATGTTAGGGGAAACCATTTAGCTGATTTGAGAGTTGTTTTGATAAGATGCGTTAGTATGGCTTAAAAATGAACCCGCTCAAATGTGCTTTTGGCGTGTCGGCAGGCAAGTTCTTAGGATTCATGGTTCATGAAAGAGGTATTGAGATTGATCCCAAGAGGCTTGAGAAGATCAGAAACTACGAAGCACCGACATGCAAAAGAGATGTGAAAAAGTTGCTAAGCAAGGTTAATTATTTGCGCCGCTTTATATCTAACTTGTCTAGCAAAATTGATGCTTTTGTCCCCATACTTTGGCTAAAGAACGAAGCTGAGTTCACTTGGGGGCAAATCAACAACGTGCTTTTGAGAAGATTAAAGAGTGCTTGTCATCACCACCTGTGGTTAGAGCACCAAAAGCCAGGATTTCGTTTTGGCTATATGTTGCTGCAGAAGATAGCATGATAGGAGTTGTGCTAACTCGGGAAGTGGAGGGGAAAGAGTACATCATCACTTTCTTAAGCCACCGCCTATTGGATGTCGAGACGAGGTACGTGTTTTTAGAACGTTTATGTTTGTCGCTTTATTATGCATGCACCAAACTCCGGCACTATCTTCTATTTGGCACATGTATTGTTACTTGTCAAACCGATGTCATAAAGTACATGTTGCAAAAGCCGATTCTAAGTGGGAGAATCGAAAAGTGGGCTTATGCTTTGATTGAGTATGATTTGGCTTATGAACCCCTAATAGCTATGAAAGGTCAAGTCATCGCTAATTTTATAGTTGATCACCATGTAGACGTCAATTGGAGTAGTGACGCTACTTTGATTGAGGTAATACCATGGAAAATTTACTTTGATGGTTCGGCTTGCAAAAATGGCCAAGGTGTTGGAGTTGTGCTCATATCGCCTAATGGTATGAGTTTCGAAACCTCGGCCCAATTAGTATTCCCTTGTACTAATAATCAAGCCGAATATGGTGATTCACTATTAGTAGTCCAACAAGTAGCTGGACTTGCTCAATGTTTTAATGGTTTGCTAAATAGCTACTTGGATAAATGTCTAGACATAATTGCTACTCTTAATGATTTTGAGATTTCACATGTGTCTAGAGAAGCCAATTCAATAGCAAATGACTTGGCTCAACAAGCATCTAGTTCCAAAATTAAAAAAGGTAGATTTTTCGCACAAGAAAAACCGATGCTTGACTTTAATTTACCTCGTGAGTCAGAGCAGTTCGGTCTGACTGGCCTGATATGGCCGGTCCGACCACAGGTGTCTGGTCGGTCTGACCGGCCATGCTAGGCCGGTCTGACTGCCCTGTGCCAATCATCTGGCAACGGCCGGTCTGACCGGCCCTCTATGGTCGGTCTGACTGCTCTGTGTCAGGAGGTTTCAAGACACGGGGGACAAGCCAAGGTTTGTAATTTAAACGCCAATTCAGATGAAGATTTGGCGAGTACTTCAGAAAGTCGTGGGGATGATTGGAGGACTCCAATTATCCAATATTTGAGGGATCCCAGCAAGCGGGTTGATCGGAAAGTTCGGTGGCAAGCGTTTAAATTCATGCTACTCAACGACGAGTTGTATCTCCGAACTATTGATGGAGTACTTTTGAGATGTTTGAATGCCAATCAATCTAGACTTGATGTGGGTGAAGTACATGAAGGTCTTTGTGGTACTCATCAGTCGGCCCAGAAAATGAGTTGGATGCTCAAAAGAGCGGAGTTTTATTGGCTGACCATGACTGAGGACAGTTTCAAGTATTATAGGGGATGTGAAGCTTGTCAAAGGTTTGGTAATATTCAGCTGGCTCCTGCATCTTTACTTAACCCCATTATCAAACCATGGCCATTCTGAGGTTGGGCCTTGGACTTCATCAGCCAAATTTATCCTTCCTCTTCAAAAGGGCATCGGTCCATGTTGATTGCTACATATTACTTCACCAAGTGGACCGAGGCCATTCCTCTCAAGAATATGACGCAAAACAAGGTAATTGATTTCATCTTGAAGCACATTTTACATAGATTCGGTATTCCTCAAACTCTTACTACAGATCAGGGTGCTTCATTTGTTTCTGAGGAAGTATGTGATTTTGCTGAATCTTATAGTATAAAGTTGGTAAACTCTTTACTGTACTATGCTTAGGCCAATGGTCAGGTCGAGTCTAGTAATAAAACTGTGGTTAAGCTCATTAAGAAAAAGATTGAAGAGTTTCCTAAAAGGTGGCATGAAGTGCTTTTTGAAGATTTATGGGCATGTAGAGTTGCAAAGCATGGTGCCACCAAGGTAAGTCCATATGAGTTGGTGTATGGACAAGAAGCCGTTTTACCCATGGAGGTGAATCTTGGCTCTTTACGATTACATAAGCAAGCTGGCTTATCAGTCGATGAGTATGAAACTCTTTTGAAAGATAATTTAGAAGAGTTGACCGATAAGAGGTTAAGAGCTCTAGAAGCAATAGAAAGAGACAAAAAAAGAGTGGCTAGAGCTTATAATAAGAAGGTAAGAGCAAAATCGTTTTAGGTTGGTGATTTGGTTTGGAAGACGATTTTGCCTATAGGCACTGAGAGCCCAAAATTTGGCAAGTGGTCACCTAGTTGGGAAGGTCCTTTTAGAGTTGTTGCAATCGCTCTAGGTAATGCATATTTGCTAGAGTCGCTTCAAGGAGAGCGATTTCGTAGGGCTTTATATGGTAGGTATTTGAAAAGTACTTCCCAAGTGTGTGGCAAAATGCTTGAAGTGTCGAAACGCCGATATAAATCATATCACCCTTAGCTCGTTGTGCTTTTGGCCTACTAAAGTTGGCCAAAACACAGGGGGGCATGTGTTGATAGCAAAAAATGGCATTAATGGTCAAAGTTATCAAAATATCACTTTTTGATAGTTTTACCAAAAATATGCTGAGACCTGGCACAGGCTGGTCCAACCAGCCATGTAGGCCCGGTCTAACAAGCCATGTAGGCCCGGTTAGACCGGCCATATGGGCTTGGTCAGACCGGCCCAACCCGAGTGTGACGCCAAATGGTTGATTTTGGGGAATTTTATCCCTAATTAATTTTGGACGACTTGGAACCCCTGTCTAACTTAGATTAGACCCCAGGAACTCATGACCCACCTCTATCAATAGAGGCAAGGCTGATTCAAGGAGCCCGGCAAAAACCCTAATAGATCCAATCTATTATCCACGTTGAATCACATTTACTTTCTTTGCCCTAGTTTTAGCATAGCACATACATCTTTGCTGGTTTGCACTATAAACCATCAGTCCACCACATCATAATCATGGTAAGTCCTTGCCGGTTCACTCGTGAATTGTCCGTTTCTTCCACATAACGGATTGTATTTTTTGTAGTGTTTCATCACTGCTAACTTCTCCAAGGAGTTTGGCTGTGATTCATCCACGGGAAGACGGTCGCCGGAGCCCGGAGGCCACATTCCAGGAGTAGTCGGTCCGACCGACGGTCACCCCTCGATCCGACCGGCCCGTGTCATGCCATCCCCTGATGCGCCGGCACACTACGGTCCGACCGGAGGCACGAGGCCGGTCTAACCTGGCTTCGCGGAGGACCCAGGAAACCCAATGCACCGAAGGTATTTATTTGCGTCGGAGGTATATTTCCGTCGAAGCCCACCTTCGCATAGGAGGAACCCTCGCACTGGAGTGCTCCCTGTACTCTTTGGCCATCTGCGGTCTGATCGGAGGTTTAACCTCGGTCCGACCAGCCGAGGAGTACCCTTTGGTGGACACTTCGAAACATAAGGTTGAAGCCCCTTCGTCCAACCCTTCGCATCGCCGGTCTGACCGACAACATAGCATTGGTTTGACTAGACTCCCCTGACCGGTCTGACCACCCAACAAACTTCGGTCCAACCAGCCCTGTTCTGGTCGGTTGGGTGTAGTTAGGTTATTTATCGTTTTTAGTTATTTTCCAACACTTTGGTTAATTGAGTAATTTTATATTAATATTATTTGATTGCCTCACGACTCCGTTATCCCCTTACCACGGTTTAAGGATTCTCAGCACATGACGTCAATGTCTCGTGGCATTTTTGGATCGTCGAACTGGCCCATGTGCGAGGGAACATTTTCGTGTTAACACATACCAAAGTGCTTTGGTAAGTATTCTAGAACAAGGCAATGCGACACAACAAACCCACGTAGATTATTTCACTTGAGCACAAAAGACATGTATATCAATTTTATGATTTTTATCATTTTCAGTACAAGATTTCCATTAAAAGAATATAGATGTTCAAATTGCATATTTGCAGTCAGCGAAATGGACTTAGATACCAAGCATGTAAAATATAGTAAAAGCAATCAGCCTACACATGCTAGTTACCAGACTGAGCGGTGACCTTGTTTTAGATTTTTTAAAGCATAAAAGTCATTCTCATGACAGATATAAGATATATATTCCAAAGAGAATAATCAACATGATCATAGACAATAATCAAAATGTATATACAAGCAAATGCATGTAAAAGCAGTGAATCATATAATAGAAGCTCATGCATGTTTGTAAATGCAATAAATAATGAGAAAATCACACACAAAAGCGAAAGAAAGGAAATTCAAAATATCCAACTCAAAAGGATAAACAGAAAACAAAATCCCTTGCCCTGATCGTTGCCCCCCAAAAGTGATGCAGTCTTTGAAGCTCATTGGGTTGATGCTGGAGAACCATATGCGTGTCTATGATTCATATGTCCCCCAAGCCCTGATCCTACAAAAATCAAGGGTAAAAAGGACAAGTGAATATTCCGACACTAGGGTTAGAAAAAGAATTGAAATATTGTTGAGCCATATGCTCAAAAGTAGGAAAACCAAAAGAAGTAAAATCGTTAGAATCAAAACAAGACTCTAAACCACTTCTAGGAAAACCAAAAGAATCATAGAAGTTAGGACCAAATAGTGACGCTCTCTCAAAATATGGTCCTTCAAATTGGCTAAAGTCACGACCACAAGGTCCAAATCCGTATCGAGAATGACCTAGAGCTCTACTAGAACGATAACAACCCTCCGGAGCATGGGCACAAAATCAGTCTCCCCTACAACCACATACACGATGCGTCCTAGCATCTCATCTTTCACTGTGTCGAGGAACCCTCTATCTACCAACCTATTAGTAGAACTGGTCCTCCCCAACTATAGATCTCTTAACTCTCTCAACCCGCTTCCTCCTAAAGCAAAACTCCTCGAGGTGACCATCTCTCTTGCAAAACTCATAATGGTAGGTCATTTTCTTAGGATGAGGTTGAGGGTTATGGTTCTTAGGCTTGGTGCTGTTAGGTTGAAGCTTTTTGGTGTTGGAGGGTCCTAATAAAGTATCAAGTGGAGTGTGTAGGTATTTCACTTGGGGATTCAGATAGGCTTCTTTGGTGGAGCTTTGGGATTTTTTTATGGATCACTCGATCTCTAGGTTGATCGGTAGCACCCGGGGCACTATAACGACCGGTCTGCGGGATCCGTTGCAATACACTTCCGTACTAACCACAAGTCTAGTGGGTAAGTCCTAACTAAGGTATGGAGTGTTCCAAACTGAGGCCACCATTTGGAGACGGGTCAAGCAGCACCTGCGGGTTGCTTGTACCGACATGGTGCAAAAGGGGGTGCGACGTTAGCCGGGATGCGGCCCGGCGCGCCGGCGAAACCTAGAGCGGGTGGTTATCGCTTGGAGCCATTTCATGCTAAGGTTTTGGTACGATTTCCCGTAGTATGGGTCATCTCGTTGCACTTTGGTGTATGGGATGAGTGTGTGCCTTGTGGGTACAGTCGTACACCTCTAATAAGAGTCTTAAATCTTTTCGAAAAGCCGAGCCCATGGTCAAGGGCGGGTTGCGTGACATCCCACAGTTAGTTTACTTTTATGAGTGTGCATGATGACTTGACATGTAAGGACTGTGGTGCGAGGAGGGAAAACATACTCCTCGAGTTAGATAGTGTAATGATGTTCATGTTTATTTTTTTTGCATGATAAAACTTGACTACACTAAATGCAACAACTGAAAAATGTACTTTTTCACACTTTTAGCCATTATCCTTCCTTTGTTACTACCTTGCATTATTATTGCATTTGCGGTGGCTTGTTAAGTACTTTTTGTACTCATACCCGTTGGACACACAATTCAGAGGATGCCTACTATGAGGAAGATGGTCTGGAGTAGCGACCCAGTCAAGAAGAAGATCCTGAAGAGGGCATTCGTCATGCTTTTATTTGTTTATTTTATTTTTACTCTTATGTAATAATGTGGTCTGCGTACCATGAACGATTGTCGTATGTACGTTGTCGCATGATGAACCTCTTGTATTATTGTTTTTTGTTAGAAATTCAATAATGTTCCGATTTGATAAATCGGGGCGTCACACAAAATCTCTAGACTAGACTTTGTCTGCACCAACTCATCTCTAAGCCTCTCAAGATCCCTCGACTATTTATCACTCTTCACACTCAGCTTAGCTAGATCAGCTAAATGGGATGGGAAATCCTTACGAGGCACAACACTTGGGGCTTGAGCATCTTTCAGCTCTAGCTGAGTACTTTCAAGCTCAATAACCAAAGCATCTCTCACATCAACTCTCTCGGTGTACCTTGACTTTAGAGAAGTCAGGTCACACAACAACTTCTCATAGCTCAAACACTCAACATCCTCAGGCAAGCAAGGAGTCAGACTCTCAATCTTGCTATTAGCAATAGCAAACTCACTGATAAGCTCATCTAACCTTTTCTAAGCTTTCCTAAGCAGTTTCTCCCAATACTTTAACTCCTGACTGTTCTCCTCAAGGAATTCACAAATTTCATGCTCATAAGGAGTTTCCGCCTTGTCATTGTCATCGAAGTCAGTGTCAAAGCTGCTATTGTCATTCTTCTCCTCAAGAGCCATACTAGAAAAGCTCTTGTTGGACTTCTTGTTGTGCTGACGCTTGGTATTTGTAACACCCCAACTTTTAGAGCAATAAAATAAATTCAGAAATTTTCAGAAAAGATTTATTTTAATTCTCATAAAGTCATAAATGCCAAAGTAAATAGAATCCAGAGAAATAATACAAATCAAGGTCTGAAAAATTTATAGTACGTTCCTAATGGCCAAGATAAAATTCTGGGAATTTTTACAAATTTTCCCAACCTTGGATGCTAGTCCATAATTTAAGGATCAATTTCTGCAATTATTTATATTCAGAAAATCAAATAAATTGCTAATGGACCGCTCCCCTCATTTCTCACTCCCCGCCCAGCCCAACCCATCCACCATGGCACCCTCTCACTAACAAACTGGCCCCGCCTGTCGGTGCGCTCGGCCTCGCGCCTGAACCAGAGGCCCACCTGTCAGCCACCCCTTCTCAGCGCTAACCCCAGCCCCACCTATCGGCACCGACCGTTAACATCCTCACACACTCGTGCTCGCTGACTTGTGGTCCCCTCTTGTTAGTCACCTTCAACCTCGCGACATCGTGCCTCTGAGATCCCCGACTGCCGCTATCATTCTCTAGACGCTTCCGCCGTAGGCCCAAGCTCCAATTAAACGCCCGGAGTTAACCGTTGTAATCCTCCACACGTTTTCCCTAGGATTCTATCGCGATTACTCCCTTTAATCATTGTAATCGCCCTTGCCAGAGTTAAAACCCCCCTTATCGGTCTTCACTGCGCCCGACCACCTCACCCTCGCCGAAGCACTATAAAAGGACCCTAGGCACACCGCCTCCAACACACCTCCCATTTTCGTGTCGCCCCTCTTTTCTACCTTCAGCCTCCGCTCGCCGCTACTAGAGGCCACCTTCGCCACCGTCGACCACCCCGCTATGACCGTCGTCACCTCCCCGACACCGTCCACCCCTCTGTCCTCGCTGAAGACCGCTGGAACACCATCCCTGTTGATGACCCAAACCACTCCTCCGCCCCCGCTCGTCACCGGCATCGCTCTGTCGATCTTGAGCCACCACGCCGGTATCATTGCATTGCCCTCGCCGCACTGATTTCATTTCTAGCTTTGTCGGGTAGTCTTAGCCATCGTCGTCGCCGCCATTACCGCCACAAACCCCTGCCATCGTCAGAGAAGATGACCGGCATGGGTAATTACCCATGCCATGTCGGATCCAATCACAGCCACACGATCTCGATCGGGCAAAGGAGATTAATTCGCATATGAGATTTAATCTTAGCCGTCCATCTGGATCGAAGGGGTATCAGTGCATCTCAACCGTACGTTTTCATTTAAAACCTGTCGGCTCACAGCACAGTGCCATGGACCTGGTTCACCGTGGACCGAAGGCTGAATTAGGATTTCAAATAAATTCCAGAAATTGATTTAAACTTTAGAAATTCATATCTTGCTCAAATTAACTACAAATTTCACCATTCAAATTTTAGAATGTTTATCTTTTTATTATCCTCCTATTCATCCAATAAAATTTATATGTTTACACTAGATGTTTTATATTATGTAATTGGAATTAAAATAAAATTTAAGAAATCATTTCCTAACTTCAAAAATTCATAACTCCTTGGAATTAACTCTAAAAATTACCATTTAAATTTCAGAAGACTTGTCTTGTTATTATATTCATGTTTATCCAATAAAATTCATATGTTTATACTGAACTTTTATATGATTTTATTTGGAATTAAAATAAAGTACTAGGAATTGCTTTAAACTTCCAAAACTTATAAATTCTTGGAATTAGCTCTAAATTTAACCATTCAAATTTCAGAAAGTTTATCTTTTTATCCCCTACCTGTTTAGTCAATAAAACTTATATGATTGTACTGTTGGTTGTATTGTTTTTAATTGTTTGTTTCTTCTCGTTTTATGTGCCGAGAAGATTATGACGTCGTCTAGGAGTCAGAGTATTTTCTTGAAGTCTCCCCACAATCCCTTGTTAAACAAGGCAAGTCAACAACCCTATTTTGAGCATATTGAGCCTAGTTTTCAATTAAATATCGCTAAAACTCATAGGTTATATTTGCATTAGTCAAATGAATAACCCTACATTATATTTATTTGATCCCCGACCTTGATGTTCAAAACCAAGCCATGCTATCGATCCTGAATTCCTTGTCACTAGTATACTTATTAATATTAGAAGTGTCCAATGTATCGACACAACTGTTATAGGGTTAAAAACGAGTTGTAGGTACTTGGATTCTGGTATATGATCGTCTATGTCTCTCACCCCTGATATTCTGTTGGTCTTGGAATTGGTTTGATAAGTTAGCATGGTGGGTTCCGGGTGTAATCGAGGGCATTAGTTAGTCGCACCCGGGGCACTATAAGGACCGGTCTGTGGGATTTGTCGCAAAGCACTTCCGTACCAAGCACATGTCTAGTGGGCAAGTCTTAACTAGAGGTATGGGTCATTCCAACCCGAGGCACTATGTGGAGAGGGACAAGCAACACCTATCGGTGGCTTGGGCCATGTGGCACAAAAAGGGGCGTGACGTTGGTCCGGTGTGACATTGAAACCTATATTGTGTGTCATTGAGTTGGAGCGATTCATGCTAATGATTTTGGCATAAGTTCATGTGACTTGGGTCATTTGACACACTGCGGTGTGCGGGAATGAGTGCCTTGTGGGTACAGTGGTACACCTCTGATTAGAGTTTAAATCTTTTTGAAAAGCCGAGCCCACGGTCAAGGGCGAGTGGACTGACATCCCACAGTTAGTTTATGTTTGAGAAGTGTTGCATAATTGTTTGGGCATGTAAGGACTATCGAGCGAGGAGGGCTGACTGTACTCCTCGAGTTAGAAGATGTTGCATCATCCATGACTTAAATAGTTGTATGAATAAACCTAACTCACATTAAAGGCTGCAAGATAAAAATGTACTTTTCCGCACTTTAAACCATTACCTCGCTTTGTTATTACCTTGCATTATTATTGCATTTCTCGGTGGCTTGTTGAGTACGTTTGTAGTCACCAGTTGGAAAACCACTTTAGAGACGTACTACGATGAGGATGGTCTAGAGTAGCGACCTAGTCAAGAAACTGACTCTGGAGAAGATGTTCATCGAGTTTATTATTTTCATAATTTCTTTTATTTTAACCTTTGTGTAATAATGTGGTCTGCGAGCCACGAATATTTGACTGATGTGTGTCGTCGTGTGATGAAAATCTTGTGATTATTGATCTTCTATGGAATTTCAATAAAGTCTGGGTTTTATTAAGCCTGGGTGCTACAAGATAGTATCAGAGCCGACTTGACTGTAGGAAGCCAAACAGACCCACTTTATAGTTAGTTTTGTAAAACTATTTCATAAAAATCTATTCCATAATTTTACCTCACTTCGTTACTCTTTAAACTTTGGATTCTTTGTAGATGCCAGGCCATCACGTGCACGGGTACCTTCGGGACCACGATGGATTCATGCGCGAGCATCGGATAATCGTGACCTTCCTTGGGTTCGTCCATGAGCCTCAGTTCAATGGACTCTACCGATGAGTTCGCAGGCGCTTGTGATGTCACCATCACCATCTGTTCCTCAGGGGAGCACCCTCCATTCCTTACATCCGTGATCGGAGGACTGACCTTCGAGGTGGCGTGTCAGCGCGGCACTTTCCAGGCTCTCACCGAGTTGAGACTGATGTACGATGTCTAGCTCTGAGACACTTCCTTCCTCTTCATGCCGATGCGCACCCTGGGAGCCAACTGCAGCATCCACTTCAGCATTGTTTCGGACCGCGACACTGTCATAGCCAGAAGCACTTGCCTGCTTCAGGCCATGGACCACCTTCACACGGAGGCTGTTCATGAAGCCAATGATTAGCAAGCCACTATCGACTTCTATCGCCATACGACGACCGGCCTAATCCAAGAGAATGGGGAGTTACAGTGCAAGGTCATCGAGCTACGACAAAGTGCCGCCGAGAATGCTGAGCTCCGATGAAAGATTCAGGAACTCAAGAAAGATATTGAAGAGTTAGCGCCTCTACCTCCTCGCAGGAAGAAGGCCATCAGGAAGCCCACCCCTCGACCTAAGCGGATCACCCCACCCCTGACACACTCCGGACATCCCTCCACCAGCACCGCCACTCCAGGATCGGTCATCACCATAGACTCAATGATAGAAATCTTCATCGAGCCTAGTGTTCCCCGAGACTCCCATGGGTCAGAGAGCACCGAGACTGCCTCTGATGGTTAGTAGTAGAAGCTAGACACCGGATGTTTGTTTTTCTTGTTTGTGATACCATCCATAACGACTTGTGATATGGGTGAGATAGAAAATAAGAGCTGAATTGTAATGAACTATTTCATATCACACTTAATAAAGAGTCTGTGAGTTATTTTGAGTATAGATTTTCTAAACATTCGCTTATGATCTTGGGGGTATTCCCATCTTTAGAATGGCCAACGAGCAAAACCCGTGCTCCACCCCAACCTACCAAGCCACACAGTGCCCAATGGAGAAGTACCAAGGCAACTCTAGACCGAAGCACCCTTTGCCAACATCCCTACCTTGGCCAAAATGATGGCCAATCAAAATCAACTCATCACCGTGCTGTTGGCTCAGATGCAGTAGCAACAGGCCCACATGCATGAGCAGCCGGCTCAGATAAACCGCCTGCAGCAACAACACCACTTGAAGCCACCTCTACACCCTCAAGTCCTCGCACCGGCCCCCGCCACCCAATTGTTAGAATTCTTACCAGTGCGACCTCCCACGTTCTCAAGTACGACCAACCCGATAGAGGTAGGGGATTGGTTGAGGACGATCGGGAAGAAGTTTGACCTCCTCCCATTCTCTGACTTGGAGCGAGTGGCCTACACCACCCATCAACTCCTGGGCACGACAGAAGAATGGTGGGATAACTACCGAGAGTCCCAACCCAAAGGTCACTTGCTCACTTGGGCGGAATTCTCCACCGTCTTCCGTACCGCCCATGTACCAGATAGGATCGTAGCCCAGAAACAACAAGAATTCAACGAATTGTAGTATGGAGGCAAGTCGGTCACGGAATACCTCCACGAGTTCAACCGTCTGGTCTGTTATGCGCCAGAGCAAGTCCGCACCGACGCCGCCCATCAGGCCAAGTTCCTTCGGGGACTGAAGGACGAGCTATTCGTCTAACTTGTCACCATGGACTACGCCAACTTCCAATAGTTGGTGAATAAAGCTATCATTCAAGAGACCGAGCAGAATCGGCTGGACCTCAAGAAGAGGAAAATGATAGCCTTCAAGAACAACCAGGGGATCCTTTAGAGGCCCCGCTTCACCCCTCCATCCCCTACACCAAGTCATCACCCTCGCCCCGCCTTTAGGCCGCAATACAACTCTGGCAGTCCGAGCACCGGGACCCCCTGCGTAGCTCCACCAGCTCCATTGGTCCCATCGGCACCAACCGTCAAGACCACCACCCTAAGAGACCGGAATGGCAAGCCGGTGGTGTGCTTCAACTGCCGCAAGGAAGGGCACTACTCCCATCAGTGTCCTCACCCCAAGAAAACCCATGGAGCCACTCCCAACCCGACGATCCACGCCTGTGTCAATCACATGACCGCGGAAGAGGCCTAGGAAGATCTAGAAGTCGTCCTTGGTATGTTTACTACAAATTCCATTCTCGTAGTAATATTGTTTGACTCGGGAGCAACACACACCTTCATATCTAAGAATTTTGTGAAAAATAATGGACTAGAAGTACTCCAATTACCTAAACCCTTGGTAATTGCCACCCTGGCAAACAAAGTCTAGCCACCCTATTTAGCCCAAGGATAAGGATAGAGATCCAAGGGGTATTATTTTGGGTAGACTCGATCCTTATAGATTGCAAGGGCTTAGATCTCATCCTCGGTATGGACTTGTTAATGAAGCAGAAGGGAATGATAGACTGAGCCAGCAAGTCCGTCACCGTAACCAACAAGGATTGAATCACCATCACCTTTGAGATGGCCACCTAGGGTCTGAGAAGGACTTCTCTCCACCAAATGGCTATAGAAGAAGTGCTTGTAATCCGTGAATATGCCGACGTTTTCCTAGAAGAACTGCTAGGAATGCCACCCAAGATGGACATCGACTTTAGGATCGATCTCATCCCTGAAACCATGCCCATCTCTAAACAACCGTACCGCATGGCCGCAAACGAACTTGCCGAAGTGAAGAGTAACATTGAAGAGCTCAAACAGAAAGGTTATATTCGACCGAGTACCTCACCTTAGGGAGCACCGGTCATATTCGCCATGAAGAAGGATGTGAAACCAAGGGTGGTTTTAGTCTGGATGATGAGTGATTGACAAGGATGAGCATTTGAGAGATCGAGCGATGGAGTGTTGGTTGAGTGCATCGAGGGGTTCGATGTAAAGTGGAGGAGTGTGTGCCGAGGGATTCGGCGGTGCGTCACGTTCTTGTTTTGGCTTGTCTTGGATGTGCAGGGTGGAGATGCTGACCGACTGTCGACGGCGAGTGATCAAGGGTCAAGCGGGCAGCTCGATGCCGGAGGATCAGGGATGCCGGGGGAAGTTGGAGAAGATCTCAAGAGTGCACGAAGAGACCGAGCAAGATTTGGACAGACGATTGAATGTGACGGCGTGACGACCGGGTCTATGAGAGGGAGGCTAGGGCAAGCACTCAGGCGGCTCGAGGGGATCGAGAGCGGAAGTGGCTTGATGGCACTCGAAGTCGCAAAGCGATGTCGCGAGTTGAAGGGTTGAGAGGCTTTATCGGTTTTTGCTGAAAATCGTCACAAATCTATTTTTGTTGATTTCTATAGTTTGGAGTTCTTGTTGTTTTGAGTCAATGTGTAATAAAAAGTTGAGAGTCTAGAGTAATTGTACTCCTTTGGTATATTTTTCAGAATTTCCTAATTCTGAAAATATATTACAAGAAATAGGACTTTTGTGTAATTTTCAATTCTAGAGGGTTGTTTTTAGAAAATACCCCCATGGTTGGCCTATAAATAGGGGACCATATCCATGGGTAGGTTGGGGATTTTTTGGCTCTTCTTTTGGCTGAACCAAATATCAATTTCATACCATTTTTTCTTCAATCCACCAATATTGTTCCTGGTCCGAAAATGCAATACTAGTAGCTAAGAATTTCTATTCTGGGCGTAGGTCAGTTTTGTGGCTGAATTCATTTTTGTGAGCCATTTTCTGGTGAATTTTGTGCAGAACTTGATATTGATCTTTATACAACGTTTTTTGAGGATGATTTGAATGTTCCATTTTTGAAAGTTGCAACTGGTTTCTGTGATTCTTTCTTGATATTTTTGCTAATCAAACAAGGCATCACAGTTCTGGAATTTAACTCTTGTTGAAATGGTTAAGTGTTTGTGTAGCCCTCTACATGTTTGATGAATTGTTGCTTCAACTTTTCATCAGCATCTTGGCTGATTCTTGGATTGTTTCTTCAGTAATATCATGGTTGAAGGGATTCAAAGGTATTCCATAACCCTTTTTACAGAAATTGAGAATTAATCCTTTCTACCATTTTTGTTTTGTTCCTAAGAGTTCTGATACCATGTTAGTTTTCTTGTGTGATTGCTTTTGAATATGATTTTTGAGCAGTTTTTGTGCTGATTTTGGATCCGAGTTCTTCATAGATTTTGATTTTCAAGTTTCCAGGGTTCCATTTTTGAAGTTCTCAAAAGTTTTTGGTCACTGCTGCATGTATTTTTCTGCCCAACAAAGTACCTAAATAATTTTGAACACTTGTAATTTATGCTGAGTAGTGTTCTGTTTTCAGTCTGGATTCAATCTTTGAGGAAATGTTTGATCTGTTTTGGTACTGTTTTTAGATCCAAGTTTTTCATAGCCTTTTAAGATCAAGCTTCCAGGGTTCCATTTTGGGAATTCGTAAGAGTTTTTGACCACTGCTACATATATTTTTCTGTCCAACAAAGTGCTTAACTGATTCTGAAAACTTGAGATTTCAGGTGAATACAGTTCTTTGTTTTCAGTCTTGATTCAATCTGAGATGATTTTTGATCTATTTTGGTACTGTTTTTGGACCTGAGTTCTACATAACTTTTGTTGTCCAAATATCAAGGATTTCATATATGAAAATTACAAAAGCTTCTGACCACAGCGGTATATAGTTTTTGCTCTCTTTTTGGGGTTGTGGACATTTTGGTAGAAAGTTTAGACTGAGATCTTTATCTCTTTCCTTTGGTATTTCTCTCAGAATTTATTTATGCCGAGGAGCTTTTATAGTGGAGCTTTCAGTTCTAAATTAATTCATCCAGAGAAAGCATCACAGCCAAAGCCACTGGAGTACAAATATGTCCCTGTTCATCATCTAGCACTTTTGTTTTAATTATTTTCTTGTTTTGAGTTACTGGTAGCTTTTATTCCATATGTTTCTTGTTCATCTATGTTTTGTATTGGCGGCTGTCCTGTTCATTGCATGCACATAATGGAGAGCTGCCTTGCAGGATGATGGACAACTTCTAGAGCCATTGCCAGGACTCATGTTCTTGTTATTTTTTAGTAGTCTCCTATTTGGTTTTCTCTTCACCTTCTCTGTTTGCTTCAGTTCAACCGTGGTTCTTCCTCCCTACTGTTCATCACCAGAAGTGTGTGTGATTTCAACTAAAATTCCCTATGAATCTTCTGATTTGCTGATAAGTGTTTTTGAGTTATCTCTGAGTTTCAGTCATCGATATTCCTCTGTCGTTCATTCAGTCATCGATCTACACATTCTAGTTTGACATATTAATTGTCGACAAAGGGAGTCGACACTCCAAACTTTGAACAAGACTGAAATTTAAATTTGAAATGAGTGCATTGTTGTGTTTCATTTTGTTTTGGTTTAGATCTGAATTTATTTTTAGAGGTGCATTGGGTGATCTGAACAGGCCATCTCATTCGCGAGAATTTGTCGAGGCACCTATTCACCCCCCCTCTAGTTGCCATTCCGATCCCACAAAGGATAAGACAAAGAGGATGTGTGTGGATTATAGGGCTTTGAATGATGTAACCATCAAGAACAAGTACCCTTTACCACAAATCGACAACATGTTCGATCAGCTCAAGGGATCCTTAGTCTTCTCTAAGGTTGACTTTCGATCAGGCTACCATCAGCTCAGGATCAAAGAAGAGGACATCCCCAAGACTGCATTCACGTCCCGTTATGGACTATACGAGTATACTGTGATGTCTTTCGGACTCATGAATGCCCCCGCATTGTTCATGAACATGATGAACAATGTCTTCATGGAGTTCTTAGACAAGTTCATTGTGGTGTTCATAGACAATATACTTGTCTACTCTAAGACCAAGGAAGAGCATGAAGCTCATCTCTGTATGACCTTGGGAAAGCTACGAGAGCATCAGTTGTATGCCAAGTATAGCAAGTGTGAATTATGGTCATCCGAAGTGAAGTTCGTAGGGCATGTCATATCTGCCAGAGGAATATCCACGAATCCGACCACTATGGAAGTAGTAACAAACTGGTTACAACCTCAAAATGTATTGGAGATCCAAAGTTTTCTAGGATTGGCCGGATATTACCAACGATTCATCGAGAATTTTTCCAAGATCGCAAAGCCCATGACCAAATTGTTATAGAAGGAAGTAAAGTTCGAATGGACTCTAGCTTGCGAGGATAGCTTCCACACCCTCAAGAAGAGACTCATATCAGCCCTAGTATTGACACTGCCGGAGATCAAGAAAGACTTCCACGTCTACAGCGATGCCTCTCGCCTTGGACTAGGGTGTGTTCTCATGCAAGACGGGAAAGTAGTATCATACGCCTCACGGCAATTGAGACCGCACGAGCTGAACTACCCCACGCATGATTTAGAATTGGCTGCAGTGGTTCATGCACTGAAAATATGGAGGCATTACCTTGTGGGTAATAGGTGAGAAGTCTTCACTGACTACAAGAGTCTCAAGTACATATTCACCCAACCAGATTTGAAACTCACGCAGAGAAGATGGTTGGAACTTATCCGGGATTATGACTTAGGCATCTATTACCATCCCGGTAAGGCGAATGTAGTGGCATATGCTCTAAGCCGGGAGGGATACTGCAATGCCCTCACAGTACAAGATTAGGCCCCTCTGCTATATAAAGAGATGGAAAGATTAAACTTAGGGATCACCACCAGGGAATACCTCACTGTACTTGAAGCAAGGCATGTCTTATTGGACCAGATCTGTGAGACACAAAAGGAAGACCCCGATATAGTAGAGATCTAGAAGAATATGAGGAAGGGAAAAACCCTAGGGTTTTCCGAAGATGAAGTTGGCACTGTATGGTGCGGAAATAGGATATGCATGCCCAACAAGCCCGAGCTGAAGGCTCTCATTCTCGAAGAAGCCCATGATACCTTGTACTCCATACATCCTAGAAGTACCAAGATGTACTAGGACGTGAAAGAGAAATATTGGTGGGTCAGCATGAAGAGAGAGATAGCTGAATATGTGGCCAAGTGTGACACTTGTCAATGAGTCAAGATAGAGAACTAGAGACCTACCGGTATTTTACAACCCCTCAAGGTTCCTGAATGGAAGTGGGAAGAGGTAGGAATGGACTTCATCACTGCACTTCCCAGGACCTAGGCTAGGTATGATTCCATTTGGGTGATCATCGATCGACTCACCAAGGTGGCTCATTTCATCCCTATCAAGACGACGTACAGTGGTTCGAAGCTAGCTAAGTTATACATGACCCAGATCATGTGTCTACATGGGGATCCAAAGAAGATTGTGTCCGACCGAGTTAGTCACTTCACCTCCAAGTTTTGGAAGAATCTTCAGGAAGAGCTCGGCACTAGGCTGAACTTTAGCACATCATATCATCCGCAGACCGATGGTCAGACTGAAAGGGTGAACCAAGTGTTGGAAGATATGCTTAGGACCTGTGCCATAGACTTTGGTGGAATGTAGGACAAGAGTTTTCCCTTTGCAGAATTCTCCTACAACAACAGCTATCAAGTCAGCCTGCAGATGTCACCATTCGAGGTGTTATATGGATGTAAGTGCCGAACGCCGCTACTATGGGATCAAACTGGTGAATCTCAGTTGTTTGGTATGAACATTCTGTGAGAATCTGAAGCTAAAGTCAAGGTCATCAGAGACCGATTGAAGATAGGCTAGTCCCGCTAGAAGAGCTATGCCGACCACCGGCATAGAGATTTAGCATTCGAGGAAGGCAATTATGTCTATCTTCGAGTCAATCCCCTTCGAGGCACTCAGAGGTTCAACATGAAGGGAAAGTTAGCTCCCTTCTACATTGGCCATTTTCTGATCCTCCATTGGTAAGGATAGGTTGCATACCAGTTGGAACTACCACCCTCCTTAGCCGGAGTACACGACGTGTTCCACGTCTCCGAGCTGAAGAAATGTCTTCGAGTACCCACCGAATGAGCGGACCTTCAGCAGCTTGATATCCAAGGAGACCTGGCCTATGTTGAGAATCCCATCTAGATCCTATAGGTCAAGGAAAGAGTTACCAGAAATCGAGTGGTTCGTTTCTGCAAGGTTAAGTGGAGTAACCACCTCGCCGAAGAAACCACCTAGGAAAAAGAGGATAACCTAAAAGCCCAATACCTCGAGCTATTCTAGGAACTTTCTGAATCTTGGGACGAGATTCTCTGTAAGGGGTAGGTTTGTAACACCCCAAATTTTAGAGAAATAAAATAAATTCAGAAAAATCAGAAATTGTCAAAAAAAGATTTATTTTAATTCTCATAAAGACATAAATGCCTAAGTAAATAGAATCCATAGAAATAATACAAATCAAGGTCTGAAAAATTTATAGTATGTTCCTGAGGCCATGATACAATTTTGGGAATTTTTACAAATTTTTACAACCTTGGATGCTGGTCCATAATTTAAGGATCAATTTCTGCAATTATTTTTATTTAGAAAATAAAATTAAATGCTAATGGGCCGCTCCCCTCATTTCTCTCTCCCCGGCCGGCCCAACCCATCCACCAAGGCACCCTCTCACTAGCAAACGGGCCCCGCCTATTGGCGCACTCGGCCTTGCGCCCGAACCAGAGGCCCACCTGTCAGCCACCCCTTCTCACCGCTAACCCCAGGCCCACCTATTGGTGCCGACCGTTAACACCCTCACACACTCACGCTTGCTGACCTATGGCCCCCTCTTGTAAGTCGTCTTCAACCTCGCGACATCGCGCCTCTGAGATCCCCAGCTGCCACTGTCATTCTCTAGATGCCCGAGAGTTAACCGTTGTAATCCTCCACGCGTTTTCCCTAGGATTCTATCGCGATTACTCCCTTTAATTGATGTAATCGCCCTCGTCGAAGTTAAACCCCCCCTTCTCGGTCTTCACTGCGCCCGACCACCTCACCCTCGCTGGAGCACTATAAAATAACCACTGGGCACACCGCCTCCAACGCACCTCCCATTTGCCTCCCTTAGACGGAACCGAGTGCCACATTGTGCATTTTCGCGCCTCCCCTCTTTTCTACCTTCAACCGCCGCTCACCATCGCCGGAGGCCATCTTCGCCACCATCTACCATCCCACTTTGACCGTCATCGCCTCCCCGACACTGGCCACCCCTCTGTCCTCGCTGAAGACCGCTGAAACATCGTACCCACCGCCGATAACCCGAACCACTCCGCCGCCCCCGCTCATCGCCGGCATAGCTCCGTCGATCTTGAGCCACCACGCCGGTATCATTGTGTTCCCCTCACCGCACTGATTCCATTTCTAGCTTCGTCGGGTAGTCTTAGCCATCACTGTCGCTGCCGCGACCGCCGCAAGCCCCTGTCATCATTGGAGAAGACAACCGTCATAGGTAATTACCCATGCCGTGTCGGATCCAATCGCAGCCGCATGATCTCGATCGGGCGGAGGAGATTAATTCGCATATGCGATTTAATCTCAGCCATCAGTTTTCATTTAAAACCAGCTGGCTCACTGCACAGTGCCATGGACCCGGTTCAGCGTGGACCGAAGGCTAAATTAGGATTTAAAATAAATTCCAGAAATTTATTTAAACTTTAGAAATTCATATCTTGCTCAAATTAACTCGAAATTTCACCATTCAAATTTCAAAAAGTTTATCTTTTTATTCTCCTCCTGTTCATCCAATAAAATTTATATGTTTACACTGGATGTTTTATATTATTTAATTGGAATTAAAATAAAATTTAACAAATCATTTTCTAAATTGAAAAAATCATAACTCCTTGGAATTAACTCAAAAAATTACCATTTAAATTTCAGAAGACTTGTCTTGTTATTATCTTCATGTTTATCCAATAAAATTCATATGTTTATACTGAACTTTTATATTCTATTTGGAATTAAAATAAAGTACTAGGAATTGTTTTAAACTTCCAAAACTCATAAATCTCGCAATTAGCTCTAAATTTACCCATTCAAATTTACGAAAGTTTATCTTTTTATCCCCTACCTGTTTAGGGAATAAAACTTATATGATTGTACCGTTGGTTGTATTGTTTTTAATTGTTTGTTTCTTCTCATTTTGTGTATCAAGAAGATTACGACGTCGTCGAGGAGTCGGAGTATTTTCCTGAAGTCTCCCCTCCATCCCTTGCTGAACAAGGCAAGTCACCAACCTCATTTTGACCATATTGAGCCTAGGTTTCAATTAAATATCGCTAAAACTCATAGGTTATATTTGCATTAGTCAAATGAATAACCCTACATTATATTTATCGGATACCCGACCTTGATGTGCAAACACAAGCCATGCTATCGAGCCTGAATTCCTTGTCACCAGTATACTTATTAATATTAGAAGTGTCCAATGTATCGACACAACTGTTATATGCTTAAAAACGAGTTATATGTACTTGGATTATGGTATATGATCCCCTATGTCTCACACCCCTGGTATTCTGTTGGTCTTGGAATTGGTTTGATAAGTTAGCATGGTGGGTTCTGGGTGCAAGCGAGGGCATTGGTTAGTCGCACCCTGGGCACTATAAGGACCGGTCTGCAGGATTCGTCGCAAAGCACTTCCGTACCAACCACAAGTCTAGTGTATAAGTCTTAACTAGAGGTATGGGTCATTCGAACCCGATGCGCTATGTGGAGAGGGACAAGCAGCACCTGCGGGTGGCTTGAGCCATGTGGCACAAAAGCTGGCACAGCATTGGTCCGGTGCACCGGCACACCGATGAAACCTATAGTGTGTCATTGAGTTGGAGCGATTCATGCTAACAGTTTCGGCATAAGTTCTTGTGACTTGGGTCATTTGACACACTGCGGTGTGCGGGAATGAGTGCCTTGTGGGTACAGTGGTACACCTTTGATCAGAGTTTAAATCTTTTCAAAAAGCTGAGCCCACAGTCAAGGGCGAGTGGACTGACATCCCACAGTTAGTTTATGTTTGAGAAGTGTTGAATAATTGTTTGGGCATGAAAGGACTATCGAGCGAGGAGGGCTGATTGTACTCCTTGAGTTAGAATATATTGCATCATCCATGACTTAAATAGTTGTATGAATAAACCTGACTCACATTAAAGGCTACAAGATAAAAATGTACTTTTCCGCACTTTAAACCATTACCTCCCTTTGTTATTACATTGCATTATTATTGCATTTCTCGGTGGCTTGTTGAGTACATTTGTACTCACCCGTTGGAAAAACCACTTTAGTGGCATACTACGATGAGGATGGTCTGGAGTAGCGACCTAGTCAAGGAAGCGACCATGGAGAAGATGTTCATCGAGTTTATTATTTTCATAGTTTCTTTTATTTTAACCTTTGTGTAATAATGTGGTCTGCGAGCCACGAATGTTTATTTGATGTATGTGTGTTGTCGTGTGATGAACATCTTGTGATTATTGATCTTCTATGGAATTTCAATAAAGTCTAGGTTTTATTAAGCCTGGGCGCTACAATATTGTTCTTTCCCTTGTCAGAGATGAAGCAAAGCTGGCAAGATCAACCTGGTCCTTCTTCTTTGCTCTCTTGATGACGATCTCTTCATCACTTGAGCTTGATGAAGACAAAGAAGATGAAGACTGGCTTGACTTGGACTTCCCCTTGGAGTATTTTTTCTTGTTGGAGCCATCACCGATGCCCTTCCTCTTGCTCATCCTCTTGTCATACACGCATCAAATGTGGTTGCTAAAGAGGCAGAGGTCATCCTCCAGAAGTCAAGGACATTTTCATGACGACACAAGCAGAAGAAACAGGGTCAAGAATTTTGATCTCCTAAGATCCTAAAAGCAGCTACGTTCCTTCACATTCGGAGTCCTAAACAGCGGAGACCTCCATCAAGGCTTCGGTGCAACGGAGCCCTTCGAAGCCTCTTCACCCGAAGGGGGGTTGCCATCGAGGACAAAAGATATTAGATTAGTCTTTTACTCTTTTACCCCTATGAAGAATATTAAACAATATCTTCTTAGTCAGTTGTAATGAGAGGGTAAAGAAGTTTTTTTATCATATATTCGGTCTATAAATACCCCTCTTCACTCTGTAAAGGGTATCGAATACTCAGATATTCAATGCACACTTCGAACTATCTCAAGATATTATCCATCTCGGAGGCTTGGAATAGTTTACTCAAACAAACACTTCGTTTGTCAAACACTTTGTTTCTTAAACCTGTTAGCGTAATCTTTTACGCCAACAGTTGGCACCGTCCGTGGGTAACCTAGTACAAAAACTTCATTATCTACCAATCCTTTCCTAGAGCCATGCCTCCTAAGAGGAGCCTAGGCACTAGTACCCTATAGAGGTCTTCTCGGACCTCTAGGTTGAGATCTTCGAACATCATCGAGGTCAAAGGACCCTCTGTGGTCCCCCCATCTCAAACTGCCGAAACAAATACTCTTCCTTGAGCATATATAGCCCCTCTTGATACTTTGTCCATGCTTCGAACTGACGGATACTCTCCTGCGGCTCCGACTATGCTTCGAACTGACTTATTTAGTTCTCAAGACCCGGAGGTCCCCTCTGGAAGAAATGAAGATCATCCTAATGACGTGGCAACCCAGATGGCCCGTCTTCAAGCAAAAGTGACAAGGTGGAGGCAATAAGATACTGACAGGATTCGTCCTCAAGCTAGCCCTGTCGTCCCGGAGGTGCCTCAAGATGATGATCTTGCCTTCTATCCCGAAGCCTCTAAGATTCTAAGAAGCACAAAGAATGCCTCTATTGATGATGAATCTCCGTTACACCCAGACTTGCAGAAGGTGCGCTTCGACCCCAAATTCAAGACTTTGAAAATTTGTATGTACTCCAGAGAGGAAGATCCCGAAGAATTTTCCCGCTCGTATGCTTTAGCAATCGAGGCTAGCGGAGGGGTCCAAGACACAATGGCAAAGTGATTCCCCCTTGCGCTCGAAGGAGTCTCTCTGCGTTGGTTCTGGTCATTAAAACTAGGATCAATTTGGTCTTGGGAGCAATTAAGAAGGAAGTTCGTGAGCAACTTCCAAGGAACCTTTGTACCCTCTATGTATAACAGAAGTCTTTTTCAGGTGAAGCAGCAACCTAGAGAAACTTTACGACATTTTTTCAAGCACTTTGCTCATACGAAGTTGCAGATAAGAGGGATGTCTGCATCATCTATGATTGGTGCGGCTTGGGAAGGAGTCACAAATGCAGGCCTCCTCAACAAGCTTCATCGGAAGCATATTTCATCAGCAACGCAGCTAATTGCCTACTTTGAGGAGTGTGCTAGGTCGGAGGAAGGATGGCTCCGAAGAACGGCTTCGTCTTCACCAACCATCCAAGAAGTCAAACTTGATGCTCCCAAAGAACAACTTCGTCACGGAGCTGGAAGATGATGCTCCCGAAGGTGATCACCATCTTCTCCCCTCCAGCTCTAGTGAAGGTCTTCGGTTGGCACGAAGATTTATGAAGAGCCGCGAAGATTTCTGCTCTCCTAGCGCATCCTTCGGCCCACATCGCCCATTCAAAGATGGCCAGGAGAGCAATTGCATTCGGAGAGAGTTGGGGCAAGGTGACGTGGAACAGTCTCAATACCTCGGAGAGGAAATCCACTACAGGAAGTCCTAATCCAGATTCGAAGAATGCCTCGAACACCACCACCTCTCCGGCGCGTGGTGACGGGATCACTTCACCCCTAGGCTGGCGAATCTTGACTCCAGGTCCCATCTTCCCGATGACTGCCACAACAATCGACTTCTTTGAGCACGACCATGCCCCCAATCAGATGCTGGGAGAAGGTCATGAGGACCGGTTGGACGAGGGTTGTCCGAAGGCCTTGCCGCCACTGCCGCCATCACTTGCTTCCGAGCCAAGGATGAAGCAGGGACGGGAGCTTTGTGGTTGTCTTCGCCATCAAAGAAAAGGAGAGTTTGAGAAGATGAGCTCGGGAAGAAGAAAGGTGAAAGGTGAAAGCAGTTAGTAAAGTATCCGAAATTTACCTTTACTTTCTTATTTATAGCATGTATTGTTTATATTGTATGTGGTGGTGCGCCATTTGGGTGCCTTGTTACATCCTCGGTACCGTCATAATTTGCAGATACGTTTCATGAGAAGTCATAGCCTACGGAGATGAAACGACTGTTAGCCTCTTAAAAGAGTAACGACTTTATTTCTGAGTCTAACGGCTCTGAAGTCTAACGGCTTTGAAGACTAACGGCTATATTGGCTCCACCAAAATCCATCTCTGAAGCCATTTCAGTGAATATCTCCACACCAAGTTGGTCCGAAGACCCTCAATTTCCAAATGTTTCTAAGAATGGTAAAGTTTTTCAAGTTCTTCTCTAAATTCTAAGTATGAAATTATTTCTTGCGTATATTGCCCTCTTCATTGCATAGACAATTCGGAGAGAAGTATTCGAGGGGCTACTATTGGGGGGAAAATATTTCATCCTCCAGAAGCCAAGGACATTTTCATGATGACACAGGCAGAAGAAACAGAGTTAAGAATTGTGATCTCCGAAGATCCTAAAAGTAGATACATCCCTTCAGATTTTGAGTCCTAAACAGCCGAGACCTCCGCCAAGGCTTCGGCGCAACAGAGCCCTTCGAAGCCTCTTCACCCGAAGGGGGGTTGATAGTGAGGATATAAGATTTATCTTCTTTCTAATTAGATTAGTCTTTTACTCTTTTACCCCTATGAAGAATATTAAACAATATCTTCTTAGTTGGTTGTAATGAGAGGGTAAATAAGTCTTTTATCATGTATTCGGTCTATAAACACCCCTCTTCACTCCGTAAAGGGTATCGAATACTCAGATATTCAATACACACTTCGAACTATCTCAAGATATTATCCATCTCGGAGGCTTAGAATAGTTTACTCAAACAAACACTTCGTTTGTCAGACACTTACTTTCTTAAACCTGTTAGCGTAAACTTTTACGCCAACAAACCTAAAATGCCTTGAGATTTCTAAAAAGCTCTATGACTATCGAGGTATCATATCCAACAATCTCAAAAATGGATGACACCTTGATCTCCTAGACCTTAGGATCTAAAGTATGAAGAACCTTAAGAGCCTATTCATGGTCTGTCACCAACTGATCATGCTCAACCTTGTTAGCTCAAAGCTTGTTGATGATCTACTGAAAGCGACTAAACAAGTCCTCAACATGCTCACCTGGCTTCTATGAGAAATTTTCATACTCACGTCGGTAGGTCTAATAGAGTTGAGCCTTGACCTGAGATATCCCCTCATGTTGTACATGGAGGGTAGCCTAGATCTCTCGAGTAGTGTCGAGATGGCTCACACGCTCAAACTCAGTGGGACCTAATCCAAAAATTGACTGTTCACTGCCTTGTTGTTGTTCTCATGCTCGGTGACTAATATCGCTCAGTAGGAGGACGCATAGTGAAAGTAGCATGAACACACATGTCCCAAATGTCTGATCCCTAGCTCAGTAAATAAGATTACATGCGAGTCTTCCAATAGTCATAGCCAAGGAACTCAAGGTATGTGACCTTCCCCGAAAAATTCATAGTCGCTAACTTGGGTTAGAACTGGTTAAGGTATGGAAAAAGCATAACCAAGCTTAGATACCACTTGTAAGACTGAGAGTAGCTACAAGAGGGGAGAGGTGAATGGGCACAGATAAATTTAAACAGCAGAAGCTCATATAAAGACTAGTGTTATCACTCTTCTGTCAGATATAATGTGAAGCGATAGTTTGAGAGATCACAAGTACTAAAAAATAATATAGCCTTCAAAAAATAACCAGTGTCCTAATTGAAAGACCACAGGGGCCAAATGACATCAGCCTTCGATAGCTTTTGGCCCGAAGCCCAACACTGTCGAAGCAAGTTCCTATCTGGTGAAGTAATTTCTAAGTCCCAAGGTTCTCTTCGGAGCCCCCTAGAGCGAGGCCTCCGAACCCCTTCAGAGCCCTCCGGAGCGAAGCCCCCAAGATCCCTTTGAAGTTTGCAGAAGCTAAGTCTCAGGCTAGTTTCGGAGTTATCTTCTGGGCTAACTTCAGAGTTAACATTCGAGCTCCTTTCAGAGCTCCTCAGAGCCAGTCTCCGGACCTTTTCCAGCCGATTAAAAGCTAAGTCTCTGAGAACCCAGTTCGGAGTTCAGTTCGGAGTATACTTCGAAGCCCACTTCGGAGTGTACTTCGAAGCCTCCCTTGCGGCCTCCGCCCGAAGAGCTTCGGCCCCTACTCCGAACCCAGAAATATAGTGTAGAAGTCATACCAAGGGCCCCTCTGCCCCTAGTATGTCGTTTAGCTGGTCAAGAAGTGACATTTATCTGACACGTTTGTAAAGTTGTAAAGCACTTTGTACAGTAGCTAGCTCCTTTTTCCCTTTTTGCGCCTATGAGCCTATGACTTATAGAGGGCATTTTGGTCTTTTCCTTTGGCCTGCGTGCCTAAAAAGCAAGGCCAAGCCCTTGTAACTAGCTAGCCACTCCTAGGGCCATGAGAGCCCCGAGATTCATTAGATTCCACCGAGGCATACTATGCCAAATCCACCACAAACTGGACGTACGGATATTATCCTCTAAGGGAGGTCCGAACCAATATAAATCTTTTCTCCCTCTGAGAGAACCCTTCGAGGTTCATTTTACACACCATACACACATACAAAACATGTGCTGTAGCTAACACAACTGCTACAACAGTTGGCACCGTCCGTGGGGACCTTAGTCCTAAAAGCTAAGTTCTCTGCCACTGTCTGCAATTCGAAGTGCGCTTGAGGGGGGAGCTTCAAAGCTTTCTTGCTTCGCGCACCCTCCGGCAAGGGGCTTCGGGTGTAGTTCAAAGGCCTTCTTCGCCTTCCTCCATCCTTCGCGCTTCGGAGATCACCCTCCAATAAGGGGCTCCGCTTCTCGTGTCGAAGGCCGTCAAAGCCCCAGGGGCTACGAGTCAAGTTTTCACCCACTTTACGAGGTATGTACACTACCGAAGCATCCCTTCGATGTACCAATCTGCAATTACATTAATATAAAATCGAAGCCCTCCTTCACCTTAAAGTCGAAGCCTTGCTTCGCCTTTAAAGCAAACTTTTGCTCCATCTCGTTAAAAGTCGAAGCGTCGCTTCGAGTTTTAAAACCTAAGCCATGCTTCGCGTTTTGAAATCAAAGCCTTGCTTCCTTTTAAACATTTGAAGCCTTGCTTCATCTTATCAAAAACCCGAAGCCTTGCTTCACCTTATTTAAAATGCAAAGCCTTGCTTCACATTACAAAATCCGGATCACCCCTCCGAAGGCTACACAGCGCCTCCGGGCCCGTAGAAGTGGGCTTTGAGACTTCCGGGCGACGGCTCGGCAAGTCCGGGATTCTAGGCTCTGGCCTGATGCATCCCCGGGTCGAAGGTGGCCCATGGTCATAGGTCACCCAGAGTCGAAGGTGGCTCAACCTATCGCTGGTTCGGTGAATCCACACCAAATATCCTTTTCATTCACTACAGGATCAAGCTCAAGAAGCCTTGCTTCGTTATCTGAACACGCACCGAGGCCTCGCTTCGTGTGACGTGATCTAATCTAAAAATTAAGCATCTCGAAGTCTTGCTTTGCTTAAAATCTAAGTGTGTTTTGGAGCTTCGCTCACGCACAATATTCAAATCTAAGCATGCCGAAGCATGCTTCACTTAATTTGGCTACGCTGAAGCCTTGCTTCGCTCCAAATTAATGCATTCGAAGCCCAAAAGAGGCCTTCACTCGATGTGATATAAGCATCCGAAGCCGCCAAAAAGGCGCACCCCTTCACATTTTTAATTGCTCGCACCAGCAATGACTAAGTCCCTAGCTGCCACGAGCAAGGGGGGAAGTATGTATGCGAAGTGTGCGTATGTAATGCGAAGTACGAGCGTGACAAGCTAAAACATTTGAAGCCATCAAACTATGCGAAGCATACAGACAAAGTATGCAAATATAATAAATTCCATTCATTGAATGATAATTGAGAAGTGTGTTACAAATATACTTCGAAAACAAAATTATATATGAGTAGTCTGTGTCTAAGCCTAAGAAAAAGAGAGCTCGAGGCCCTAACCCTCGCTTGCCCTTCTTTTGTCCAGGGCCCCCTCGGCTGGACGAAGCCTCGTCGGAGCCTGCTCTCCCACGTCCGGTTCTTTCATGCCCCGAAGCCCGTAGACCTCGTCTTCCACTTTGCAGGTTTGTCCAAGTCTGCGAGGCAGGCGATGCCGTGTCGAAGGCAAAAAAGTCTAAGGCTTCATCGCCTGCCAAGGCCATTCGCGAAGGCTGTACCCCCTCGCTACGTGAGTCTACTGCGAAGCAGCTTAAGTCTAGCGAGGAGGAAGAACTCCGAAGGGGCTCCGTCTTCATGGTAGCCAGCAGCTCCTGGGCTACTTCGGGGATGGCTACGCCGTTAGGCCCCCTCGGAAGTTTAAACCAAGGGGGGCCTTCGTACCTAGCTACCTCGAGGACCACCCATAATTGGCGAAGTTCTTCAGAGTCCTCAAGTACTTCGAAGTCAACATTTGGAGGCTGAGCCTGGGCAGGTATAAAGTACCCCCGCATTTATATTAATAAACTGATAAGTTTTTACAAGCCTACAGCTAAGAATTACAAGGAGCCTAAGGAGATCTACACCTTCGGAGGTGGAGGTGCCGACGTCGAAGGCTGAGCTGGCGAGGCATGTGCCCAGGCTCAGCGAAGGCGGATGGCCTTCTGGAGTTCGAGGACGGCTTCACAACCTTGGGCTTTCCAAGGCTCCTAAAGATGGCACTAGGCTCCGCGGACGTCTGCTAGAGGCATCACCAAGTGTTGGCCTCCGAAGGCCACCGGAGTCGCCGAGGTCGCTGCTTCGAGGTGGTTGCACCCTGCGCCGTGAAGCATTTGCAACACCCCTTGACTTGCCACTCGGCCGCCCATCAAGGCGAAGCCCTTCAAAGATTGCTCCGCCGTCATAGCCACCACCTTCAAAAAGTCGACACAGTCCCCAATTGGATATTAACTGCCGAAGTCTAGAGCCCGACACTCGGTCCCTATTTGTTCTAGGACCTCGGTCAGGCTCAGAGTGGCTTTATCGATATTGGCAACGACGAAGTTTTATAGGCAGTGGCTGGCTTGGTGAAGCTTGGAGTTCTCCTCCGCCAGCAGGGCTCCGCTATCCTTCGCAGCTCGAAGCTCCGCTCGGAGCCTGTCGGTCTCAGAGGCCAAGGCTTCCCTTGCCTTGTCGGCCTCGGCCCTCGCCGCCTCGACTGAGGCTTCGGGCCGCCTTCGCTTCTCGGCCACCACCGAGACTTCGCGTCGGAGGGTGTCCCTCTCCTCCACCAAGCACATCATCCACCTGTCCATAGAGGTTGATGCTGTAGCGTTCAGTGCGAAGGCCTGAAAGAGTTCAAGAAAATCATAAGTGTTGATCGAAGACCAAAGTATGACTCGAAGGCTGCATAGGACTTCGCTCACTTGGATGAGGGCTTCGTTTGCGTTGATGAAGAGGTCCATTGGGCTCGAGTGGCTGAGTTGAGCCACCAAGCCTCCTGCCTCCGTAGCCGCGCAGCCCTCATGGAAGTCATGGATGGCCGCCTCCATCATGGCCCCCTTCGGTAGAAGAGGCCGGACAATTTCCTCCACCTTAACCTCCTGCACAGGCTTCGGTCCACCACCTCGACATCCTCGTCATCTCGAGGGTCCCCTTTGTCACGATCGCTGCCTCTGTCTTCTTCAGACAAGGAACTATCGGACTCCGAACCGCCGCTGCTGCTGCTGCCAGAGACCTCCGCTGGCTTTGGTGCGGTGGGCCTCGCACCGGCATCATCTTTGAAGACATCTCCGACGAAGGTAAACACTTTAAAAGAGATGTTTAAAGTGTTTACCTTCATCGGAGATGTCTTTGAAGGTAGAGGGGTCGATGTGTGCCCCCCAATCGTTTTGCTGCGAAGCTAGCACTTCAACCTCCGCGCCCGAAGCCATCGCCGTCGAGGTCTTCGCTACCACCTCGGTAGCTGTTGCCGGAGCCCCTGCTGGCTCCGCTTCTGTTTGAGGGTTCACGACCGCTGCCTCCTTTGGAGTAGGGGCTTCGGTCGTGGGGACCTCCGACCAAACCCTCGAAGCATCAAGCTCGTCGTCGTCTCCCCTCTTCCTCTTAGAGCCGGTTGTCGAAGGTACAAGGTGGGAGAAGTCTGGCAGAGCTTGGACCTCCTCGACGCTGAGCAGGGTCCACACACTGTTCCAGTGCTCCCAAGTCCCCACCAGAGCAAGCCATTGGGCCTTCTCCTCAGGTGTCGGGACCCCGACAACACGCTCCACCGCCATGATGGCCTCCTCCAGAGTCCTCACTTCAAGAGTGGCTTCATCAAGATTCCAAGTCAGAGTAAAGTTTTTTGGCCAAGTATGAAAGTGGAAAGGCTTCGAAGTCTTACCAAGGTGTTCTGTTGCCACTTCATTTAGGCCCCCTCGGCCCGAAGGTTGGAAGAGGCCCTCCGGCCAAGAGCGCACAAGGGGGCTGAGCCGGAGGGTGATAAACTCCTCCATGAGGTCCCTCATGCTCATCTTCACGGCCACCTTCCGAAGGAGCAGGATCCTCGAGCAAAGGGTGTCGGGGCTCGTCATCACCACGCCTTCACGCCGGTAAGAGATAAGTGCATTGGTACTCCTAAGGGGAGAGTTTGTGCCGACGGAGGCGTAGAACCACTCTTGATCCCACCTCGAGTACCATTTGCTGTTGGCAGCCCTCGCTGGGAAGGCATCTTGGTACTCCCTCCGAAGCTGGAAGTTAGCGCTTCCGAAGGACAAAGCCCTCTTGACATGGTCTGCACCCTCCCTCGGCTTCAGTTGGCAGTTGGCGTCGTGAAGAGCAACAAAGACGTCGGCGCGGCCCTCGTAGCCTTCGGCCCTCATGGCCCATTCAAACACTGCAAGCCTCGCCACGGCGTTGGGAAACAGTTGAGGAAGCTCGAGGTTGTAAGCCTTCAGGACTTCGCTCAGCATCCCCACAGCTAGCAGTCTGAGGCCGGCTTCAAAAAAGGCCTCGAACAGCACCACTTCATTAGCCCGAGGCCTTGGTATGGCCTCCGACTTCTCTGGCACTCGAAGTTGCATCTTCGACGAGATCTTCCCTGCGCAGGCCCTTCGGACAGACTCCTCTGTCGAGATCGAGGCCCTCATCTCAAAGGTTTGCTCGAACTTATCTGATGGCGATCGGAGATCCTTCGGCCCCAACCGTCTTGCTGCAGGCTTTGCTGCCGCTGCTGCCGCTGCCTGCGCTTGGGCAGAGCTCGAGCTCGAGCCCAAGGCCAAAGCCTTCGAAGCAACTTTCTTCGGCATTTCTGTGGACCTTCGGCGCGAAGGGCGCTAAAGCTTGCGAAGGGTGCTTCGCGTGAAGCTAAGGAGGAGAAGAGAGCAAAGGATGCAAGGCGTTGAGAAGAAAGCAAATGAGAGGTGTGTCGAAGCCATGTGCGGTAAACCCCTATTTATAGGCGGTAAAAATCCCGATGGTTCGCGTGCCGAAGCCACTGACAGGTGGGCCCCTAGCGAAGTTGAAGCGACCCGGTGCACTGTAATAGTCAATTTTATAGCCGTTGCGAATCCAAATGACGTCACCCTTCGATAGCTTTCGGCTCGGAGCCCAACACTGTCGAAGCATGTTCCTATCTGGTGAAGTAATTTCTAAGTCCCAAGGTTCTCTTCGGAGCCCCCTAGAGCGAGGCCTCCGAACCCCTTCGGAGCCCTCCGGAGCGAAGCCCCCAAGATCCCTTTGAAGTTTGCAGAAGCTAAGTCTCAGGCTAGTTTCAGAGTTATCTTCCGGGCTAACTTCGGAGTTAACCTTCGAGCTCCTTTCAGAGCTCCTCAGAGCCAGTCTCCGATCCTTTTCCAGCCGATTCAAAGCTAAGTCTCCGGGAACCCAGTTCGGAGTTCAGTTCGGAGTATACTTCGAAGCCCACTTCGGAGTGTACTTCGAAGCCTCCCTTGCGGCCTCCGCCTGAAGAGCTCTGGCCCTTACTCCGAACCCAGAAATATCTGCACCTTGCTACACTGTAGAAGTCATACCAGGGGGCCCTCTGCCCCTAGTATGTCCTTTAGCTGGTAAAGAAGTGACGTTTATCTAACACGTCTGTAAAGTTGTAAAGCACTTTGTACAGTAGCTAGCTCCTTTTTCCCTTTTTGCCCCTGTGAGCCTATGACTTATAAAGGGTATTTTGGTCTTTTCCTTTTGCTTGTGTGCCTATAAAAGCAGGGCCAAGCCCTTGTAACTAGCTAGCCGCTCCTAGGGCCATGAGAGCCCCGAGGTTCATTAGATTCCACTGAGGCATACTATGCCAAATCCACCACAAACTGGACGTAGGGCTATTATCCTCTAGGGAAGGTCCGAACCAGTATAAATCTTTTCTCCCTCGGAGAGAACCCTTCGAGGTTCATTTTACACACCATACACACATACAAAACCTGTGATGTAGCTAACACAATTGCTACAACAATCACCAATATAGTGCTCAAAGGCAGACTAGAGATTACAAGAAGAGAAGTCAAAACATACTAATTAACAAGACAAAAAATCATCAAGCATTTTGACTTATTCTATTTTGGCATCTCATCAAGCACATGTCAATCATCAACAATTCACAGGTAATGAATCAATTAATTGATAAAAACAATTAATCATCAAGTAGTCATTTCATCAACTACATGGAGAACAATAAAAACTCACATGAATTTCAACAAGTACTTGACATGCATATTCATCAACATAGCATCAATCATCTTTATAAGACAAAATATTCATGCACATTTAAAAAGGGAACAATCAAATGTTTTTCATGCATATAATTTTCTCAATTAACGCAGAGCATTTCCTCAAACATTATTTAGGCATTTCAACAAGCATGATTCATACACAATAGAATCACATGCATTTAATAGAACATTTGAAATGCACAGAAATGAAGAGATGAAACTTTACCTGTATTTACCTTTGAGGTCTAGGAAGAGATAGATGGCTTGAGCAAGGATACAGGCGTGCTTCGTAGTGTAGAGCACTGTGCTCCATAGCGATGGCGTTGGGTGGTAGATTACCAGCGCGCTTGTGTGCTAGTCAAGGGGTGCTGCTGCTGCGCTTGCTGGAAACGACCAGGTGCAAGCACAGGCAGGGGCTGCTGTGCTGTGGAGACACAGACAACAAACTCGCGTGGATGCAATTTAGGTGAAGAAACCAAGGAAAACAGCCACTAGGAAAAAAATACAACGAAAACACAAAGAATAAAACCACTGCAGTTCGGGTGGATGGTAGCATCAAGAAGTGGCAAAGAAAACCAGGGACTGGTGAAAGAAGCAAAACTGGCCGGCTGAATAGAGATGCTTCAGAGAGAAAACACGAGCACATGGATTGAGGAAAGACAACACGCTTCTTGCGTTCTGACGAAACATTCCTGAGCAACACTGAACTGTGCTTGCGTTCTGGCTGCAGCCCAAAATTACCGAGGTCAAATTAAAACCGATGCGCAAGATTCAAAAAATAGTAGCGAATGAAAGCGCTAGGCACGCCACCCAAGAGAGGAAAGACATTGATTAGATAAACAACCAGGAACACCGTTGTAAAAACCAATCCAGAGAAAAAAAAAGGAGATTTGCGGCGCATAAACCAGCCCAGGAAAACAGTTCACCGGAGGTGGAGAGAAATAAGCTAACAACTCTGATTTTTCAATTAGATGAGTTAACCTTAAACCAGCAAAGTTTTATTTCTTGTGCATATTGCCTTTCTCATGAAGCAGGGCATTCGAAGAAACGTATTTGAGAGGCTACTATTGGGGGGAAATAATCTCGTCAATCAGGTAGTTAAGGCAGAAGTTCCGGAGGCTACATCGGAGCCTGTCTGATCGGAGCCCGCCGGTGCTTCGATTATAATCCGAACTTAATGGCTATGAAGCATGAGACGCCAACCCAACTCAACGCCCAAAGAGAGGGTTGAAGCCGACACTAGTGCTGAAGGCTTCAGACGCCTGAAGGAGCTATTTGGAGCTCCATCCCGGAGGAGTGCTGCCAAACGGGACAAGATGTTTTCTTTATAAAGGCGGGCGCCATAAAACGGGACAAGACATGTACTTTACTGTTTGTACCATTCTACCCTACATGATCTCGCGAATAGTGTCCACTATGACGGTTATAACTAGAGGGTAGTTCGGTATTTTCCTGGTAGACCCCAGCCTATAAATACCCCCTTCTTCCACTGTAATAAGGATTCGAATTCAAGTAATCACATATATTTCGCACCAGGCTAGAGCTATTATCCTATTCGGAGGCTCTGCATGGATCAAAACTAACTCTGGTCACTAGCTAAGCGCTTCGAGGCCTATTGAACCTGTTAGCATAACTGTTTACGCCAACAAGCTATATGTTGTTGTAGAGGATAGCGTGATAGGAGTTGTGTTGACTCAAGAGGTAGAACGGAAGGAGTACATCATCACATTCTTGAGCAGCCGCCTGTCGGATGTTGAGACGAGGTACTTGTTTTTAGAACGTTTATGTTTATCACTTTACTATGTATGTACCAAACTTTGACACTATTTTCTACCTAGCACATGTGTTGTTAATTATCATACCGATGTTATAAAATACATGCTGCAGAAGCCGATTCTAAGTGGGAGAATCAGAAATTGGTCTTATGCTTTGATAGAGTATGAAGTGGAGACATGGAAACTTTACTTTGATGGTTCGACTTGCAAAAATGGTGTTGGAGTTGTACTCATATCACCTAATGGTATGAGTTTTGAGACATCATCCCGTTTAGAATTTCTTTGTACTAATAATCAAGCCGAATACGAAGCTTTGTTGCTAGGACTCGAGCTTTTATATTCCATGGGTGTTAAATATGTTCATGCATATGGTGATTCATTGTTAGTGGTGCAGCAAGTAGCAAATGATGCTCAATGTTTTAATGGTCTTTTGAATAGCTACTTGGATAAGTGCCTATACATAATTGACACTTTTGATGGTTTCAAGATTTCTCATGTGTCTAGGGAGGCTAACTCATTAGCAAAGCATTTGACTCAGCAAGTATCTGGTTATCAAGTGAGGAGGGGTTAATTTTTCACGTAAGAAAAGGTGATGCTTGAAAAAGTGGTGCCATGCGAAACAGACGATGTCGGTCTAACTGGCTCTGACTGGACGGTCTGACCATAGGAACTCAGTCGGTCTGACCAGACATGCTAGCCTGGTCTGACCACCCCTTGCTAGCCATCCGACAATGACCGATCTGACCCGCCTACTATGGTCGGTCTGACCGCACTGTGTCAGATTCAGCTTGGAGTCGGGGGGGCAAGATGATTTTTTAGTTTTGAATGCCGATTTGGTTGAGAATGCGGCATGGGCTTACAGAGAGCATGTCAACGATTGGAGAACTCCGATTATTCAATATTTGAAAGATCCTAGTAAGAGGGTTGATCGGAAAGTTCAGCGATAAGTGTTTAAATTTGTGTTGTTTGATGATGTATTGTATCTGTTGACACGAAATAGTGCCCCTGCACTTGGGTCAGTTCGACGATCCAAAAGTGTGCAGATACTTAGGAACAAGCCTAAGCATAACACAACACTGACGTCGTGTTTCGACTACCCTTAATAGTGGCAAGGGGGTGGAGTTGCCAGGTAATCAGATCACACAAGAAATAATCTAATTAGCCAAAACATATACATAAAATATTCCAATCGGACAAATGGAGCCTGATTGATATAGAATTTACTGTGAGAAGGGGTCATCGAAGGGGGCCTTCGGCATGTGGCGCGAATGGTGTGCCGAAAATAGCCTTCGGTGTTCAGATCGATATGGCCGAAGGCAAGCTCTGAACAGATCTCTGACGCAAAATCACCTCCAAATGACAGGGTTCGGTGTGAAGTCTCTAACATGACAAAATACGCCAACACGGCGTGCTGGCGTGACTTCGTCCGGTTTGGAGGGTTGGCATGACGAAGCCTGATGCGGAGTACCAGTACGATGAAGTCTACTACGGAGCGCCCTAGTGTGGCCCCAGCGCGAAGCAGCCCTAATGCGGAGTTGCTCTAGTACACGGGACTTGACCAGACCGACAATAGTGTGACGGGTCTGGCACGGGTATTCGAAGTAGGGTTCCATTGAAGCCTGCTCCTTAGGCCGAAGCTTCGGCGAGGTAGACCTTTGAAGGGCCTTCGGGCTGAAGCTAGCAAGTCGCTAAAAAGGCCTCTGATGCCCCATGTTCGATGGGCCTTTGGCCCTATAAGGCTTCAGCCTGAACTAGGACTTGTGTATTTTTGGCCCAAATTACCAAAATTGATATTTTGACAATCTTGACCATTAATGCCATTTTTTGCTATCAACACAAGCCCTCCTACCTTTTAGTGAACTAAGTGAACTAAAAGCATAATGGGCTAAGGTCAATACCTTCCATATCGGCCTTTTGACACCTTCAAGCGCTTTGCCACACACTTGAGAAGTACTTTTTCAAATACCTGCCAATCAAATCTCTTCGAAATCGATCTCCTTGTATGGACTCTAACAAGTATGGATTACCTGGAGTGATTTCAACCACTTTAAAGGGACCTTCCCAACTTGGCGGCCATTTACCAAATTTGGGGCTCTTAGTGCCTAAGGGCAAAATCGTTTCCAAACCAAGTCACCAACTTAAAATGATTTTGGTTTAACTCTTTTGTTGTAGGCTCTAGCTACTCGCCTTTTATCTTTTTCTATAGCTTCTAGAGCTCTTAACCTCTTATCGGTCACTTCTTCTAAAGTATCATTCAAAAGAGTTTCATATTCATCGACCAATAAGCCATCTTGCTTAAGGAACCTTTAAGAGCTAAGATCCACCTCTACTAGTAGAACGGCTTCTTGCCCATATACTAATTCACATGGACTAACTTTGGTAGCATCGTGCTTTGTGACTGTACAAGCCCACAATGCTTCTGAAAGCACTTCATGCCACCTTTTAGGGAAATCTTCAATTTTCGTCTTAATGAGTTTAATTATGGTTTTATTACTAGACTCGGCCTTACCATTGTCCTGAGCATAGTAAGGTGAAGAGTTTATCAACTTAATACCATAAAATTTGGCAAAGTCTATCACTTCTTTAGCAACAAATGAAGTCCCTTGATCTGTAGTGAGAGTTTGGGGAATACTGAATCTATGTATAATGTGTTTCAAGATAAAATCAGTTACCTCATCGTGAGTCATGTTCTTGAGAGGCACGGCTTCGCTCCATTTGGTGAAGTAGTCTGTCACCATCAGCATGAACTGATGCCCTTTTGAAGAGGGAGGATTAATTTGGCCGATGAAGTCTAAACCCCAACCTCGGAACAGCCATGGCTTGATAATAGGATTAAGTAGCGATACATGAGCTAACTGAATATTACCAAACTTTTAACATGCTTCACACCCTCTATAGTATTTAAAACAATCCTCAGTCATAGTCGGCTAGTAAAAACCTGCTCTTTTGAGCATCCAACTCATTTTCTAGGCCAACTGATGAGTGCCGCAAAGCCCCTCATGGACTTCTCCTATAGCTACTTTGGACTGATCGGCATCCAAGCATTTTAAGAGTACTCCATCAATAGTTCAGCGGTACAATACATTATCCAGTAACACAAATTTAAATGCTTGTCGCCGAACTTCGGAGTACCCCCCGGGTCTCTCCTACTTCTGCCGAAGGCTGACCAGATCCTCCGTGCGGAGCCGATCAGACCAAAGCCTTCTGCCGGAGGGGTCCGGCATGCAAAAACTTCTATTGCCCAAAAGGCTTCGGCACAAGGGCTTCGGCATGTAGGACCCTTTGGCGGATGAAGGGCCCCAGCACAAGGGCTCTGGCACACGACGACCTTCGGTGGTCAGAGGGGTCTGACCTGGATGGTCCGCCGGACCTAGCATCCGCCTGAAGTCCTTGACTTCTTTAGTGAGACCAAGCATTGACTTTTCTTGTATAGAAAACTTTCCTCTCCTGATTTGATAGCCATATGCTTGCTGATTCAAATCATTTGCAATTGAGTTGGCTTCTCTTGACACGTGAGAAATTTTAAAGTCGTCAAAAGTAGAAACTATGTCTAAACATTTATCCAAGTAACTATTTAGCAAGCCATTAAAACATTGAGGACTTTTAGCTCCTCGTTGTACTACTAACAGAGAATCACCATGCGCATGAAGATGTTTAACACCTATGGATTCTAGCAATTCAAGTCCTAGCAATAAAGCTTCATATTCAGCTTGGTTATTAGTAGAAGTAAATTCTAAACGGGTCGAGGTTTTGAAGCGCATGTCACTAGGTGATATGAGAACTACCCCGATACCTTGGCCATTTTTACAAGATGAACCATCAAAACAAAGTTTCCATGACACTACTTCAATTAGAGAAATAACATTATCCCAATTGATATCTACGTGGTGATCAACTATAAAATTAGCGACAATTTGGCCTTTCATAGCTCTTGGAGGTTCATAAGCCAAATCATATTCAATCAAAGCGTAAGCTCACTTTCTGATTCTTCCACTTAGAATCGGCTTTTGCAACATGTACTTTATGACATCGGTTTGGCAAGCGACAATACAAGAAGATAGTGACGTAATTTGGTACATGCGTAATAAAGTGATAAACACAAACGCTCCACAAAAACATACCTTCTTTCGACGTCCAGTAGGCGGCGGCTCATGAATGTGATGATGTACTCTTTCCCCTCTACCTTCTGAGTTAGCACGGCTCCTATCACGCTATCTTCTGCAGCGATGTACAGCTAAATGAAATTCCGGCCTTTGGTGCTCTCACCACAGGTGGCGATGACAAGCACTCTTTAACTTCTCGAAGGCGCTTTGCTGACTTGTCCCCAAGTGAACTCAGCTTCATTCTTTAGCCGTAGTATACGGAAAAAGCATCGGTTTTGCAAGACAAGTTAGATATAAAGCGACACAAATAATTCATCTTGCCTAGCAACTTTTGCACATCTCTCATGCATGTTGGCGCTTCAAAGTTTCTAATCTTTTCAAGCCTCTTAGGATCAATTTCAATACCTCTTTCATGAATCAAAAACCCTAAGAACTTGCGCGCCGACACGCCAAAAGCACATTTGAGTGGGTTCATTTTTAAGCCATATTGGCGCATCCTATCAAAAGCAACCCTCAAATCGGCTAGGTGGTTTCCCGTATTGTCCGATTTGACGACAACGTCATCTATGTAGACTTCTAACATAACTACTAGCAATTCATGAAAGATAAATTCATAGCATGTTGATATGTCATGCCAGCATTATTCAAACCAAAAGTCATAACGACCCACTCAAACAAGCCGACAAAACCAGGGCATCAAAAGGCTGTCTTGTAGACGTCCTCTTCAGCCATAAAAAATTGATTATAACCAGCACTGCCATCAAGAAAACTTAGTACCTTGTGTCCTAAAGCATCGTTGATCAACATGTCGACTATCGGCATGGGATACTCGTCCTTCGAAGTGGCCTTGTTCGGATCCCTGAAATCAATACAAACTAGTATTTTTCCGCTCCCCTTCTTCTCTACAGGCAGAATATTAGCGACCCATTCAACATACCTACATGGCCTAATAAACTCAGCCTTGAGTAATCGTTCTATTTTCTCTTTAACTCGGTCATACACGACTGAATTAAAGCGACGAGAGGGCTGTTTATAAGGCCTAAACCCAGGTTTAATTGGTAGCCGATGCTCCACGAGCCCGCAGCTTAGTCCAGGTATCTCGTTATACTTCCATGCAAAACAATCAACGTACAACCAAAGCAATTTTATTACTTCGGCCTTTTCATCAGCACGTAAATTTTGGTTTACAAAAGTCGGCCTTGCAATGCTACCATCACCTATATCAACTTCTTCTAAAAGATCGGCCGACGCAAAACCTTGTCCTAACTTTTCTACTTCGCTAAAATCTTCAATGGCTTCGGCAATACCGTCTTTAGAAGACCGATATTGCTCTACGCGAGACTTTAGCCAATCAAGATTGTTTTTACTAGACATGACTAGTAATTTAGAAATAGTCGTGCTAAATCAATCGGCTTTACAGACACGGGTACAAAACGTCCCTCAGATACGCTGATGAAGTCGTAATCCGAAAGGTCTCTACCTAATAGACACTCTAATTTGTCGTGGATGGCGTCGATGGAAACATCGGCCAATGCTACCTGGGCCGAAGTGTCTACTGGTACGACTTCTACGTCATCGCCGTCCCATTGTATCAGGCATTGGTGCAAAGTAGAAGGAATACAACAATTCACGTGAATCCAATCACGCCCATGCAGCACACTGTAGTTACCTTGTATGCCAACGACAAAGAATGTTGTTGGCAACGTCTTGTTACCCACATTTAACTCCATGGAGAGTGCACCTTTTGCTTCGGAACTCTCGTTGTTGATGCCGTTGAGCATTAGGTTGGTTTTCTTTAAGTTCTCCTCGCCCCTGCTGTGGGATCGGAATGGCGACTAGAGGGGGTGAATAGGTGCCTCGACAAATTTTCGTAAATAAGATGGTCTTTTCAAAACACCCAACACACCTCTAAAGAACAAATGCAAATAGTTAGATATTTGAAGTGCACGCAGAAATATCTCAGCAAATTTACTTTTCTAGTCGGAGTATGAAGCACCGAACTCACTTGCTCAGTCAGGCATGGAAATGTCGACTTACTTAAGTCGGTGTGTGAAATTCTGACTAGATTCAGAACTCAGATATACTGACTTGTCTTTGAGATTGTTTCAATTTGACTTGCTTTAAAAACACAAACAGAATCAGAAGATTAACATGAAGTGAAATACATGTTTACTGAAAGAATGTGTCACCCCCGATTTAATAAAACTGGGGA
Source organism: Zizania palustris (assembly GCA_019279435.1). Lineage (NCBI taxonomy): Eukaryota > Viridiplantae > Streptophyta > Magnoliopsida > Poales > Poaceae > Zizania > Zizania palustris. Next base: position 103,371,705 of record JAAALK010000082.1, on the reverse strand, counting down.
TTTATTGAAATTCCATAGAAAATCAATAAACACAAGACATTCATCACACGACTGCGTATAATACGCCAATCATTCATGGTTCGTAGACCATATTAATACAAAAGAGTTAAATAAAGAGAAACTAATAAAATAACTCCTCTAGATGAATGCCTTCTTCCAGTCTCGTGCCTTGACTGGGTCGCTACTCCAGACCTTCGCCCTCCTCGAAGTAGTCTCCCTCTGGTGGTGTAAGTCAACGGGGGTGAGTACAATCGTACTCAGCAAGCCACCGAATGCAATTATAATGCAAGGTAATAACAAGGAAGGTAGTGGCATACTTTTGCGAAAAAGCACAATTTGTAAAGCAATTAATGTAATCAAGTTATTATTGCAAAAAAGTAAACATGAGTCATGCATCATCTTTCATCATCTTCTACCTCGAGGGGTACAGTCAGCCCACCCTCGCTCAATAGTCCTTACATGCAATGAATAACACATACATTCACATAATAGTAAACTAACTACGAGAGGTCACACAACCCGCCCTTGACCGTGGGCTCGGGTTTTCGAAAAGATTGAATAATCTGATCAGAGGTGTACTACTGTACCCACAAGGCACTCATTTCCCGCACACCACAGTGTGTTAAATGACTCCTGTCACGATAAGCTCGTGCCAAAACCTTCAGCATGGAACGCACCAATTCGATAACACCCTCTTATAGGTTTCGTAATGTTTCCCAGTCACTTCGGGCCACGCCTTATCCCCCCTTGAGCCACGTCGGTACAAGTCACCCGCAGGCTTGCCCCTTGTACCCCTCCACTATGGTGGTCCAAGTTGGTACGATCCATACCTCCAGCTAGGACTTACCCACTAGACTTGTGGTTAGTACGGAAGTGCTTTGCAACGGATCCCGCAGACCGGTCCTTATATTGCCCCGGGTGCGACCAACCAATTCCCTAGCTTGCACCCAGAACCCACCATACTTATAACATAGCCAACTCCAACATAGTCCAGAGACAAGAATAACGGGGAAATCTCATATAGTAGAATCCAGCTATCTACGACTCACTCTTTTTATCCTATAGCAGTTGTGCCGGTACATTGGACACTATCTAATATAATATTGTAGAGTGACAAGGAGTTAAGGCTCAATAAGCATGGCTTGGCTTTGCACACAAGGACGGGGATTTAATAAATATAGTGTAGGGTTTGATATTTGACTAATGCAATATTATCCTATGAGTTATAGCGATAATTTATTAAAACATGGGCTCAATGATGATCAAAATGGGGGTTGTGACTTGCCTTGTTCTGCGAATGGTGAAGGTGGAACCTTGGGGTAAGACTTCGGTTCGTCGACGGCGTAGAAGTCTTCTCGATACGGAAAAGTAAACACAACATTCAATAAACATTCCAAAAACCAATCATACAAGCATACATGTTTTTGTTGGGTTAAGTAAAGGAGATAGGGTTTTAAGTTCTATGAATTTATTACTTAAATATTTAAGATTGAGTTTTAAAGGGGTTCCTGAATTTTATAACTTGATATAATTATTTTTCCTAAGGGGGTTTTTATTTTCCCTGTTTAGAAATGAATTAAAAAGTATAAAGTTAGTCTTAATGTTCTTATTAAAGTAGAAAGAGTGAAATTAAGTTATTATGTCTTCTGAAGTTGTTATATAAGTTTTAAGGATATTTTCATAAAGTGTGGACTTTTTATTATATGAATTAATTAAATATCCTAAAAGGGGTTTTGCAATATTATTTAATAGAATAGAGTGGGCAAAGTGAACATTCTATTTTTATTGCATTACAAATAGTGAAATGGAGTCACTATATCATCTGAAATTACTATATAAATTTTTAAGGGTTTTTCTGAATTATTTAAATGAAATGTAATTTTAATCCTAAAGGGGACTTCTCTTTATATTTAAATAACAATATTTTGTGCCAAATAAACATATTGTTTTTATTGCATAAAAGTGTAGAGAATAAAAAGGCAAATTTTCCAGAATTAAAATGGTGAAATTTGGAGTTAAATTGAGCAAGATATGAATTTTTGAAGTTTAAACTATTTTCTGAATTTTATTTAAACCAGAAACAAGCGTGGGTCCACGGTGAGCCAGGTTCACCATGGACCAGCGCACTGTGCACGTGGGCCGATTGGATCTGGACCGTTGGATCCAGATCCAACGATCGCCAGCGGAGCGGGGCACTTAAGTGGCGATCGATGGCCAGGATTGCGCGATACCAGTCAACAGTGGTCAATGCAATCTGCCCCTCGATCTTGGGTTCTAATCATGGCCGTGCGCTGCGGATCGTGCGGCCAAGGCCACGTCCGGCATGGCATGCGGCGAAGGGGTAAGTACCCCCTTCATTCCCGACTCCGACGGTGCAACAGCGAGGGCTCCCAGCGGCGGTGAGGGCTAACCGACTGGGCTAGGGCCTAAAATGGAACCAGTAGAGCAAGGGGACTTTAGGCGTACCGTCGACGACGACGTCGGGACAGTGGGGGCAGTCGGCGGCGAGAAGGGGTGGAGGAAACCTTCGGGTCCGACCACGGTGAGGCGCTCCGGTGATCTCCTCGGCCAACTGAGGGGGGGCCGATGACGGGCGGTGGGCGGCGGTCCCGAAGATGCTGACGGCAAGGGCAACGGAGACCGGTGGCGCCGGCGAGAGGCAGCTAGCTGAAACAGAGGGGGGGGGGAAATTGAATGGCAGCGCTCTGGGAGGTGAGGGCTCGGACTCTGGTGGCGTGGCAAAACGCGGTAAGGCCGAGGTCTTTTATAGGGGTCGTCGGTGGCGCATTCGGTAGGCGAATCGAGGAAAACCGGGGGGGGTTTCCAAATCAACGTCGGCGAGGTTTCTATAGCTCTCGGATCCCTACCAAACATGGCGAAGACGCGTCGGAAAAGAGGGAAAGGGGGTCGCCGGCGATAGGGAAACAAGATCCCGGGCTCAATTTTGTAGATTTGTGCGGCCGGCGGCGGAATAGGAAGGGGGGTGGCGCCGGCATGGAAGGGGATCCCCCTTTCCATCGAGGAAGACAGAGTTGACAGGTGGGTCCCACCTGTCAGTGGGCGCGCGGGAAGGAGAGAGAGGATGACAAGCGGGCCAGGCCTGGCAGCGGTAGAGGGGGTGCGGGCGGAGGCTGACGAGTGGGCCGGCCGAGCGCGCGGGAGAGGAGAGAGGGGGGACGGCGCCGACAGGCGGGTCCCACCCGTCAGTGAGCGGGGCTGCACTGGGCTGGGCCGAAAGGGTAATGGGAGGGGAATTCAGGGTTGCGGCCCAATAACATTTAAAATTGTTTTTCTGCTTAAAATAATTCCCGAAAATTAATTATTTGATTAAGGCTTGTGGCACTGTTGCTAAAATTTTGTAAAAATTCTCAAAAATATTACTTGGCCTCTAGATTCCACCATAAATTTTTCAGCTATAGATTTGAAATATTTCTTCCTGATTTGCTTTAACTGAGTTCTTTTAGCCCTTTATTTAATTAAAAGAATTGTTTTATCCCAGAAAATTTATTTTTCTCATTTTTTTTTTACTTTTAATTCTGGGGCTGTTACAGAATGCTCCAACAAATTGAGTTCACAACAATGGAAAACCAAAATGGAGATTTGCTAAAATAGACTGGCTGAGGTTTTCTGTCTAGATTCTAACATTAGACGGTAGTTCAGTTGATATAATAAATCTCTCTGACTAAAGATCAATATGATAATTACAGATCAGTCATACTAATGAACCTCAATACAAGAACCATCATCACACTGCATACCCTTCACAAGATAACTCAAGAAACCTTAGTGTTGGGGGAAAATGCTTCACTTTCAGGACTTAGAGATTAATAGTTCAAAAAGATTTACCAGCTTCGGAGTTGATGGGCTCGTGTTCGAAGGTGGAGGAATCGTTAGGACGAAGGGTGCTTCGATCTATGATCCAAAGGACCCTTCGCAAGATATGAGGCTTCCGAGCCAAACGACAGGACTGATAAGATGTTTGACTTATCTACTTGCTTTGGGTAGATTTTACCATTTTAACCCTGTTCAGGGTAACGAATAGTTTCCACTATGTCGGTTGTAATAGAGGGGTAAATAGGTCTTTTCCTTAGCCGTTTTTGCCTATAAATACCCCCCTCCTTACCTTGTAACGGGGATGGAATACTCAGCTATTCTAATACACATATTCGGACTACTTAAGCTATTATCCATTCGGAGGCTTGAGATAGTTCTTAAACACGAACTCACTGTTTGTATGTTCTTGATCTCAGAGAACCTGTTAGCGTAATCTTTTACGCCAACACTTAGCTCATAACAAACTAATTAGGCAAAAATACCAAGACTTGACCGTGCCTACATAATTAATCATACAAGTAGAAAGTACTGCAACCTTTTGTACTGTAGCACAAGTCTAAAGGTTTAATTACAGAATCACAAACAAGTGAAGTTTGATAAGAATAGTTCCTTGGTGGCTACATCAAACTTGCATGCACATAGTTGGCAGGAAGAATAAGTTTCCAATGTATTGCTTCTGTAATAGGAACAAATTTCCTTGAGCAACCCACCAAACCAGTAGTAGTGTTCAGAGATGAACAACACAATTGTTTTCAATCAGATCACAGTAAGAGGAAAAATACCAAAACAAGGATGCACAAAAATTTAGCACAGCTGCACTGCTGTTTCAAATCTGGCACAAAATGATGAATGGATGAGCAATTTGTGCCAGATGATGAGCAGAGGTAATAGCAAGATAATGAACAGGAAGGAGAGAAAAAATTAATTGGCTGTAGCAAAAACGGCTGAGTAAATTACTAGCTACAGAACAATTTTTTTCTGCCAAAAGTTCCTCAAAAATTACAGCCAAAAAGAGTGTAAACAAAACTTCATTGAATCAAACTCAAATGAGTTAAGATCACATTTATGCACCTTGGGGATTCATGGCAAAGTTGCAGCAAACAGGTGGCAACACTGTAGCTATCTGGGATAGAAAATTGTACTGCTTCAACAAACAATGTGCAAGAGAAGCAGAAATTAAACTATCTCAAAACTGAAAGCAAAAGATGAACTATTAAACAGGATGAACAACTTGGTTGAACTAGTGAACAAAACAGCCAAGAACAAAAAGAAGAGATAACACTGTTTTTGGCTTCAGTAAAAATTAATCAGAGGCTATTATTACAGAAATTCACTTCAGAAAAATTGATGCAGCAATACTGTATCAAATCCAAAAATAAACTCAGCATCAAAGAACATCATATGGCAGTAGGATTAAACTGATTCATCACATTTTAGAAGGCAGAGTTCAAAAAGAACAAAAACTTCAGCACAAACGCAACACATAATCTGATTCTGGTTTGATCAAGAGTAAGCAAGAACTATATGCATCTGTGATCATGACCTTTTGTAAATTTCATATATGAAACCCTTGAAACTTGGAAAACAGAAGTTATGTAGAACTCAGGTCCAAAAACAGTACCGAAATAGATCAAACAATTTCTCTAAGATTAAATCTAGACTGAAATAGAACACTATTCAGCTGAAATCTTAAGTTTTCAGAATCTGTTAGGTACTTTGTTGGGCAGAAAAATATATGTAGCATTGGTCACAAACTCTTGGAAATTTCAAAAATGGAACCCTTGAAACTTGAACATCAAAAGCTATGGAGAACTCAGATCCAAAAACTGCACAGAAATTGCTCAAAGCTCTGCTTCAAAAGTGATCACACAAGAAAAAGTACCTGGTATTCCTTGTTTCAGGCATCGTTGTTCACCATCTTGGATCAAATAACTGTAGCTCACGAAGAATATAAAAATAGAAGCTACAGAGGACACATTTAATGGAGTTGATCTAGATTAATTTTAGCCCCCAAAGTGAGCAACCAAAAAGGGAAGGGAGAGACCTAACCCTAGCCTTGGACCTCCTTTTATAGGCCACTCTAGGATGACCTTTTACACAAAGACCCTTGAGTAATTTCAGATTATCTAAAAGAGTGGGAGATATTTTCAGAATTACGTATTCTGAAAAATACCCCTATTTGACTCTAATTATTACAACTTTGACCCTATACTTTTAATATAATTTCAGAATTTTGACAATTCCATAAAATACTAAAAGTTTATACTTACTCTAAAATACTAAATAAAAATAAAAACATTTAGATATGAGACGGTTTTTAGCAAAAACCAACAAAGCCTCCTCGATCGTCGACATGTGACGCCAATCTGCGAACTCGACCGCCAGCAAGTCTCTCCCGCTCTCGATCCGCCTGATCACTTGCACTAGCCTCCTTTTCGCTGACTTAGCCATCACCCTATCTCGACCTTCCGTCCGTCCATGTCTTGCTCTATCTCCTCGTGCACTCCTGAGATCATCTCCAACTTCACCCGGCATCCTTAATCCTCTGGCATCGAGCTCCCCGCTCGACCCTTGATCACCCGCCGCTGACAGTTGGTTAGCATTTCCACCCTGCACACATGAGACAAGCCAAAACAAGAGACGCAACAGACACCGATCTCCTCGGCATCAACTCTTCATGACCACACATCGATCCCATCAATGCAATCAAACCATTACTCACTCATTCACTCGATCGCTCATTCTTGTCAATCACTCATTATAAAGACAGAAACCACAGTGCGACCACACTTGGTTTCACAATCTCCCCCTTGATGAGTGCATTGACAACCCCAAACAAAGCCACAAGTTAAGCGCACAAGTGACCATAAAAACTCATAAGAGAGCCAAAACATGTCACTTGATAAAAGATATCCCCTTTGGACAAAAACTCATGCAAAGCATTCTCTCTATCTTTGGCAAAAGCATCAATGCATCATGAAAGCCATTACTCCCCCTTAACCAAGCAATCATCAAAAAGTCTCCAAAAGCATCATGTAAACTATTTCTCCCCCTTTGACAATGCAAGCATCAAGATGATAAAAAGATGTAAAGAGGGGTGTGATGGTAGAGTATAGATGCAAGCTTCTAAAACATGAGTAATTCCAATTACAGTACAAACAAGCATTTTCCTTGAATATTGTCTAAACGTACTAAATGAAACACTCAGATGAATACTATCTAAACAAAAGCATAAGCAAGCGTTTTAAAATTTTAGCAAATAAAAGCATCACCACTTAGAGTAGCATACAAGACATGGCAAGGCATGAGATGCAAAAGCTAATCAAATACTAACAAGATAAGAATATCCCACTACAAGGAGCTTCAGCAAACTTGACATGCATTAATTCAAGCTTTTTGATTTTTTGATTTTTTTTTATTTTAGTGCCAGGTGTTATTTGCATGTCAACCTTATGCTAACCGACCAAGCTAATCCTAGGTTGAAACCATCAGAAGCTTAAAGCAATGGTCACGACATACACTTCAATGTCCCAGTTCATACCAAAGTGTGTGATCTACCTCCAAAGCGTGAGCCTGGAAAACGATGAGGTCTCCTAAACTATCGGGAATCAAAGCCTCTTACACGCGGTCTAACACCATATGAAGCATGGTGTACACCACGAGGGGCAAAATCTCTCATGAAACCATGGGGAGCCTCAAAATCAGGATAAGAGTGAAAAGCAGACTCATGCATACCTAAAGATGGGTAATGAATGTCTTGAAAGTTCATCGCAAAAGAACGTCATTCATCCTTGATACGACGAAAGCAAAACCCAACCAAGTGACCCACCCGATGACAATAGGAGCAGTGATACACTCTCTTGGGTGTGTGAGCATGGGTCTCAAGCACAAATCTCACAGTGTTCTTGGGTTTTTGCTGAGGAGGTTCATCTAATGGAGTTAAAGCTTTCTTTACAAGTTGAGTAGGATTCTTAGCCTTTTGATCGGTGTGTAACTGGGCTCTCTCTTTCTCAAGGGTAGTGGGAGGAGTGAACACAATTTCGCTCGAAGTGTTTGGAGTAGTTCTCTCATAGCCCAACCCGAGAGCTAACCCTTCCCTGTCAGCACACAATTTTTTTTAGCCAAAAGCAAATTCATCCTACCCTTTCCTTCAGTGCATTTTTCAACCACGAAGAGAAGATAATCATTTTCACATTTTAATTTTTTGACTTGCTCTCGAGCAAAGCTGAGTTGGTCCTTAAGGGTGATGTAGGTGGGACACGCCGGCTGCACATCCTTAGAACACTCATCACTCTCCAATCTAGCCTTATGTTCATCAACATGCTTATCTCTCAAATTAATGTTTTCAAGAATAAAGGACAGTTCATGCATTCGTTGATGACAGCAGGACTAGACTCCACAACCACAAGTTGCTTTTGTGCAATTTCAAGTTGTTCAACAATTTGAGCATATGTAACACGCAACTGAGCAAGTTCATTTATGACAATAAGGCATGTCTCACATTCGGCATCATCAGACTTAGATTTCAAAATTGCAAATTTAGTAGAGATTGTTTCAAGTCTGAATTTTAATTCTTTTCGTTCTTTAGCAGCAAGTTTAAGTAATCTATCCTGAGAACAGACAACACCACACAATTCATCATTTTGAACAAGAAGCTAATCATGGGATAGATGTACCTCAGAAGTGTCGAGCTCGTCGCTACTATGATTGTCGTTGATCATGAAGCATAAGCCAGTGAGGTCCATTGTCTTCTTCTCCTTCTCCTTCTTCTCCTTCTTGGGAGGCTCCTCTTCCTCCGAGCTTGGCTCCTTGCTTGATGTACCATCGATGTCGCTAAGGGCGGCCACAAAAGCTCTGGCTACTCATTTAACCACTTTTCTGCGCTTCCCTTTGAAGTAATGTTTCTTGTTCCTCTTTTGGTGCTTGTGCTCATTTTCATTTTTCATTTTTAATTTAGGGACTTTCGCTTTTATGTTAGAAATATCTCCACATTCAAAACATCCCTGTGACCCTCCTCTCCTTTGGTCTCATCTATTATTGTAGAAGCGAGTGAACTTCTTGACAATGAGAGCTAGCTCCTCGTCATCTAGAGTGTCCACTTGTTCTTTTGTGACAAACACAAGGGAGGATAAGTCAAAACCACCAGAATAAGCACAAACTCCAGAAACACCAGAAAAGTTACCTCCAGATGAGGTACCACTGCCAGGACTAGAAACCAAAGCAATAGAAGGCAACAAATAGTTTCCAAATCCTGGACGAGATGCCTTGGCAATCTCGGTGGACTTAAGCTTACTAAAAAGTTCATTGCAAGTCAAGGTGTCAAAGCTTGCCGACTCTTCAATACTAGAGATCTTCACCTACCATATACTACGATCAAGAGCATAGAGAAGTTTGATTGCTCTATCATGGTCAGAATAAGCCAAAGTCCCAATGGAGCACAAATTACTCATAATTCCATCAAAGCGCGCAAATATGGTATCTACAGATTCACCAGGGCCTTGCACAAATATTTGGTATTCTTGATTATAAGTGCTTTGCCTCCTAGCCTTAATCTGAGAAGTGCCATCATGAAAGGTTTTCAAAGTAGACCAAATCTCACGTGTAGTTCTAAGGTGCCGGACCCTGTCAAACTCATTGCGATTTAGACTGATGAACAATATGTTTCTTGCTTTGCTATTACAATCGCACTGTAATTTCTCAGTCTCTGAACTGCGAGTTTCAGGGATCACATATTGGGAATCAACAATGTCTCAAATTGCATTTACTTCGCTTAGTAGGTAAGCCTCCATGTGCACCTTCCAATAAGCAAAATCATGACCATCGAAAATCAGAATCTTTGAGTTTCTCTCCATGTTGCCAGAAAAAGGATCACAAACCAGTTAAGGTCAACTGGTGATCTAACCGGCTCTGATACCAATTGTGGGATCAGAGTGGTGACTAGAGGGGGGTGAATAGGCACCTCGATAAATTTTTGTAAATAAGATGGCCTTTTCAAAGCACCCAACACACCTCTAAAGAACAAATGCAAATAGTTATATATTTGAAGTGCACACAGAAATATATCATCAAATTTACTTTTCTAGTCGGAGTATGAAGCACCGAACTCACTTGCTCAGTCAGGCATTGAAATGCTGACTTACTTAAGTCGGTGTCTGAAATTCTAACTAGATTCAGAACTCAGATATACTAACATGTCTTTGAGATTGTTTCAATTTGATTTGCTTTAAAAACACAAATAGAATCAGAAGATTAACATGAAGTGAAATACATGTTTACTGAAAGAATGCTCCAACAGATTGAGTTCATAACAATGGCAAACCAAAATGGAGATTTGCTGAAATAGACTAGCTGAGGTTTTCTGTCCAGATACTAACATTAGACAGTAGTTCAGTTGATATAATAAACCTCTCTGACTAAAGATCAATATGATGATTACAAATCAGTCATACTAATGAATCTCAGTACAAGAATCATCATCACACTGCATAACCTTCACAAGATAACTCAAGAAACCTTAGCTCATAACAAACTAATCAGGCAAAAATACCAAGACTTGATCGTGCCTACAGAATTAATCATACAAGTAGAAAGTAATGCAACCTTTTGTATTGTAGAACAAGTTTGAAGGTTTAATTACAGAATCACACACAAGTGAAGTTTGATAAGAATAGTTCCTTGGTGGCTAAATCAAACTTACATGCACATGGAACATGACCAGACAATAGCAGAGACTTATGCTGTTCTAATAATTTCAACAACAAATCAGAATCAAAACATTGTTGGCAGGAAGAATAAGTTTCCAGTGTATTGCTTCTATAATAGGAACAAATTTCCTTGAGCAACCCACCAAACCAGTAGCAGTGTTCAGAGAAGAACAACACAATTGTTTTCAATCAAATCAAAGTAAGAGGAAAAATACCAAAGAAGGATGCATAGAAATTTAGCACAGCTGCACTCTTGTTTCAAATCTGGCACAGAATGATGAATGGATGAGCAATTTGTGCCAGATGATGAGCAGAGGTAACAGCAAGATACTGAGCAGGAAGCAGAGAAAAAATTGATTGGCTGTAGCAACAACGGCTGAGTAAATTACTAGCTACAGAAAAATTTATTTCTGCCAAAAGTTCCTCAAAAATTACAGCCAAAAAGAGTCTAAACAAAACTTCACTGAATCAAAATCAAATGACTTAAGATCACATTTATGCACCTTGGGGATTCATGGCAAAGTTGCAGCAAACAGGTGGCAACACTGTAGCTATCTGGAATAGAAAATTGTACTGCTTCAACAAACAATGTGCAAGAGAAGCAAAAATTAAACTATCTCAAAACTGAAAGCAAAAGATGAACTATTAAATAGGATGAACAACTGGCTGAACTAGTGAACAAAACAGCCAAGAACAGAAATTGCTCAAAACTCTGCTTCAAAAGTTATCACACAACAAAAAGTACCTGGCGTTCCTTGTTTCAGGCAACACTGTTCACCATCTGGGATCAAATAACTGTAGCTCGCGAAGAATATAAAAACAGAAGCTACAGAGGACACATTTAATGGAGTTGATCTAGATTAATTTTAGCCCCCAAAGTGAGCAGCCAAAAAGGGAAGGGAGAGACCTAACCCTAGCCTTGGACCTCCTTTTATAGGCCACTCTAGGATGACCTTTTACACAAAGACCCTTGAGTAATTTCAGATTATCTAAAAGAGGAGATATTTTCAGAATTACATATTCTGAAAATACCCCTGTTTGACTCTAATTATTACAACTTTGACACTATACTTTTAATATAATTTCAGAATTTCTACAATTCCGAAAAATACTAAAAGTTTACAATTACTCTAAAATACTAAATGAAAATAAACTCCTAATTATTGGAATTTAAAACATTTAGATATGAGACGGTTTTCAGCAAAAACCGACAAAGCCTCCTCGATCGCCGACAAGTGACGCCAATCTGCGAACTCGACTGCCAGCAAGTCTCTCCCGCTCTCGATCCCCTCGAGCCGCCTGATCACATGCACCGGCCTCCCTTTCGCTGACTTGACCATCACCCTGTCTCGACCTTCTGTCCGTCCATGTCTTGCTCTATCTCCTCGTGCACTCCTGAGATCATCTCCAACTTCACCCAGCATCCTTGATCCTCTGGCATCGAGCTCCCCGCTCGACCCTTGATTACCCGCCGCTGACAGTTCGTTAGCATCTCCACCCTGCACACATGAGACAAGACAAAACAAGAGACGCAACACACACCGATCTCCTCAACATCAACTCTTCATGACCACACATCGATCCCATTGATGCAATCAAACCATTACTCAATCATTCACTCGATCGCTCATCCTTGTCAATCACTCATCATAAAGACAAAAACCATAGTGCGACCACACTTGGTTTCACACCTGCCAAGCTTCTTCAAAAGAGAGTAAGGAATTATGTTAATAGTGGTGCCACCATCGACCAACATTCTGGAGATCGGCTTCCCATCAATGTGACACCTGACATAGAGGGGCTTTAGGTGCGACCGTATCCTCGGGTTTCTCAAAAATAGCATCTCGTGGGCCTATGTACAACTGAGCGACCTCGGCCTCGTCTCGTGGTAGAGCGAATTCGGCGAGCAGCATGACGACGTTGATGTCCATCACCTGAGGTACAGGCCCCTCAGAGACGGGCGTGTAGTCGTCGTCGAGCATGTCATCGTCGTCACTTGGAACGGGAGCCAGGTTCTTTGCCTCCATTGGTTTAGGCTTCTATACCTATTTCACCATTGGATGAGGGTGGATTTCTTCAAAGATGGTGTATCGCTCGTCCTCGGTCCTCTTTTCGCGCATCTCCTGTGATCGCAAATGTTGGAGGTGCCTCTTTTGTGATTTGAACATGTCCTGAGGTGCCCAAGATGGTTGTGGCTTGGTACTAGGAAGCACCATCTTGCTTATGTGACTTCTGGCCGAAGGGGTACCACCTAGGTCGGCCTCACGCATTTTATACTTGGTAAGCACTTCGATGCGGACCCTGTCGGCCAGACCGGCCTCGTTTGGCTGATCGGACCAAGCTTCGGCATTGGCCTCGGTCGGACTATGGGACTTACCTCCATCGGGCTTCGGCGAAGGGGCCTTCGAGATTGGGACTTCCTGAGACCCTACTCTGACTGTGATCGCTTCGTACTCCCTCTCCTTTGCATCCTCGCACCCATCTCCCTTGGCTCTGTATTGTGCGAGTCGATTCAGAGGTACTACGAACAGCCTATGGAAGATGCCTCCCATCGCCGCGTCTATTTGTCCCTGCCAATTATAGTACTCCGAAGGAAAACAAGGGGCAATGATATAATGAGAGGGGTACTCCGGGGGCGAGGTGTAGTTCGGAGCCCATGGGGTTCCCGCCTAATTGTATATAGGAGGCATTGGTGGCTCTAGTGGCTTCGCCCACTGCGAGCCGAACCCATTTCCTAGAGGGGGGTTCAGCCATGTCGAAGGTATTTCAGACCATATTAGCGAAGGGTCCTGCTAGGACAGAGGTATGTTGGGCCATTGTGGGCTGAAGCCTCCCACCGGGGGGTTCACCCAGAGCGGGGGTGGGTTCATCCATTGGGGTCCGAGTTCATTTGCGAAGGGTCCGGGCATTGGGGCCATACTCGTTATACGGAGGGTTCGGCCACTGGGTTCCGAACTTGGTATGTGGAGGGTTCGGCCACTAGGGTCCGAACGCACCCTTTGGGGGCTCGGCTGCTGGGGTATGAACTCATTCTGTGGAGGGTTCGACCATTGGTGTCCGAATCCACTGTGCGAATGGTTCAGCCACTGGGGTCTGAAGCCACCCTCCGACTGCCTTGGCCCCTTCGGATGTCTTAGCTTTTTTGCACGGGGGCCTGTTTCCTTGGCTTTCTTTTGGTGTTTTTTCAATAGCATCTGGTATGTTACCTTTGGTTTTTTATGAGTCTTAACTGAAGGAGTCGTGTTGACATTCTTTTTCCACACTCCTACTTCAGGGTTCTTTGGTAATAGTGTGTGTGCGCGTGATTCTCCAATAATGACCGCTTTTTCCTTAGCTGACTCGGGCTATTCTAGCCAAATTAGCACTTTCTTCTTGTCGAGGTAGACGATGTTCACGAGAAAGGGGTCTTTGTCCAGCTTCATCTCTAGACTGGAGTCTATTTTCAATCGTCCTTCTATTCCCGATTGAACCTGCCGACGAAAAACATTGCAGTCGTTAGTATAATGGGAATGCGAATCATGCCACTTACAGTAGGGGCGTTTGTTTAGCTCGTCGGCAGTTGGAATGACTTGGCCCTTAGGAAACCTGAGAAGATAGTTCTTCAAGAGGAAATCAAATATTTTATCGCACTTAGTTATATCAAATGAGTATTTGACTTCGCTAGGCTGGCTCTTGGTGTGAGATGGCCGTAACTCAGAACAAGTGATGGGCTTGCTCTTAGCATTCCAAACCCATTCGGTCGCATACATGTCAGCCGAATCTTCCTCTTCCTCCGATTCTTCCTCATCGGAGTGTTCCATGATGTGGACTTCATCCCTAGGCTTGTTGAATGTTTTAATAAACTTTTTATCTTTGGCTTGGCCTTCTTGGGCAAGAGCCTGCTGTAGGACTTGGCTAAATTCTAAAAAGTTCTGGTTGTCTAGCCTCTCTTTAATATCAGAACGCAACCCATTGAAAGCTAGATCCGCCAAATCCCTTTCTGAAATATTGAGACTGAAACATCGGTTTCTGGTATCTCTAAAGCACTTGATGTACTCGGAGACACTCACACTAGACTTCTATTTGACAGATGTCAAGTGTGAAAGACTGAGTTCTGTTTCACCCGTATAAAAATAGTCATGGAACTTTTGTTCCAATTCAGCCCACGTTTAGATAGAGTTCGGCGGGAGTGCCGAAAAGCAAGTGAAAGTGGTGTCAGATAGTGAGAGAGAAAATAGTCTATGTTTTAAAGCGTCCGACCCACTATCTTCTTCACACTATGCTATGAATTGGTTGACATGATCTAGTGTGGTGTTTTTACACTCACCGTCGAACTTGGTGAACTCAGGGACTCTCTGCGAGGGTATGGTATACTGGTGAAATGGTTAGGGTACGGCTTCCGTTAAACCCTAGCCCGACCGCTAGGTACGAAGCCGGTGCACTCCCTAAACAGCACGTGGGTCCGCTCCTCAATGTTGTCTTGGCCTCCTACCTGCACGCGTCTCTCATGCGAGGGTGTGGCACACGGCGGTATGTCGGCGTGTCGGCCGTGGGGGTCTTCCTTGTGCGCTAGCTCGGGATGTATGACGTGTTCGGGCCTATGTGTTTGTGTGGGAGCATGCGGCGTGGGCAACGCGGGAAACACTAGCGCAGGTGTAGGTTGCGCACAATAAACAGGGTTAGCTTGGCCATGTGCGTAGTGGCTTGTCTCGGTCGTATATGTTGAGGCCGGAGACGTGATGTTCTTGCCACTACTACCGTCGGTCCTGCTACAAATATGATTGACTAGAGGTACACTAGCGATTGGAGTTGGAGGAACGACTTCGGTAAAGCCGAACCTTCTAAGTGTCACCTCCACTTGAGAGCTAACTGTCGAATCTAAACGGTTGGCTAGCAAAGCGCTAACAGCTTGATCTACTGATGCGGCTATTTTTTGCTCAATCTCTAAAGAAGATAAAGGAGGCGATACTAGTGTTACCTAGGTCCGAGCGAGGTCGGGGACATTGACGTCGCACTTGATGAAGCTTGCGTGTGTCTTGACATAGCTCGCAAGCATGAGGTCTTGTAGCGATTTCATTTTTGCCTCGATCTCTGCCCGGTCTTCATTGGTCACCTCGAACCCACGGTGCTGGACCTTCAGTCATTGCCCAAACTCCCGAAGTGGTCATTAGACCTCAAGCAGCCAGAGTTCCTCAGGCAGCTCCGTCTATACTTCGAACTGATTATGTCGGTTCTCGAGACCCGGAGGACCCCTCCGGAGGAAGCGAAGACCTTCCTGAGGATGCGGCTACCCAAGTAGCGCAGCTTCAGGAGGAAGTAGCAAGATGGAGACAAGAGGCCGCGGACAGGCTTCGCTCTCAAGCCATCCCTCCTGCTTTAGAAGTGCATCAAGATGGTGACCCTGATGATTATCCCGAATCTCCTCAAGTCCAAGAAGATGCCGAGAATGCTTCCTTCGACAATGAATCCCCGCTGCATCCGGACTTGTAGAAGGTGCGCTTCGATCCTAGGTTCCGAGCCTCGAAGCTGCACAAGTACTTTGAAGGGTCTGATCCCGGAGAATTCGCTCGTTCTTACGCCCTTGCAATAGAAGCCAGCGGAGGGGTGCGGAATACAATGGTAGAATGTTTTCCCCTCGCATTGGAAGGTGTGGTCTGCCATTGGTTCTGGTCTCTAAAGCTAGGATCAATCAAGTCATGGGAGCAATTGAAAAGGAAATTTGTGAGTAATTTCTAGGGGACGTTCGTAGCCCCGATGTCTACTGGAAGCCTTTTCCAGGTGAAGCAGCAAACAGGAGAAACCCTTCGGGAATACTTCACATGCTTCGCCCACACCAAGTCCCAAATAAAAGGCTTGTCTACATCTTCAGTGGTGGATGCGGTGCACGAAGGTGTTTTAAATCTAGACCTCCTCATCAAATTTCACCGAAAACCGGTGTATTCCATAGCGCAGCTAATGGCATACTTCAAATAGTATGCCAAGGCAGAAGAAGGCTACCTCCGAAGAACTGTGGTGCCTATGCCAGCCCTCCTTCGAGAAGTGAAGCCGGAGCCAAAAGTCCTGATTCTTCCGTAAGCTCCCTTCGATAATCGCCCTAATGATCACAGAAGGCGAAAGAAACACTTCCGCTCCGAGGTATTGAATATTGCCCCCTTCGCTCAGAAGATGCCTTTCAACTATCAACAGGCTCAGGATAATAAGGCTAGTACCTCAAAGCCACAAGAAAAACTGGCCGGGCGACGCCAGGCCTTCTTTTGTTGCATACATGGTGAAAACAGAAGCCATGCCACAAAAGGCTATAAATATATACTGTCCCTTCGAGGCGAGTACTTAGGGAGAAATTTAGGGTGAGGTACTACTGATCGAGCTCCTCCAGCAACACGAGTGGAGCCTGTACAAGCTGTGGGGTGGGCCGGCAATCTCGAAACACCAATACAACTCCCCGTGGCCAACATTATGCCACCACCGAAGCAAGAGGACCCTCAAGATCGCGGCAAGCGAGTGGTCCTACCCATCTCCGGAGGAGGGGACCCTTGGTAATATGTCGAAGCGTTAGCGAAGGGATTATGATCGCAAAGTAGGGCATATAAGGACTCCGAACTCGGCTGCAGAAATGCATGAGTGGTCCCATGTACCTATTTCATTTTCTACCCATGATGTTGTAGGGTGTAATTCCCCCATGCTGACCCCCTTGTCATTTCAGCTGAGATAGCAGGAGTTGAAGTCTAAAGGATATTAGTAGATGGTGGAAGCTCCGCTGATATATTCTTTGTCTAGGCCTTCGACCAGATGTGTATCCCCCAAAGGCACTTGCTTCTGGCAGCCCACCCACTCCAAGGCTTCGCCGGTCCTCCTCTGATGCCCTCGGCTAGATAGGCCTTGAGGTTGCCTTTGGAGAGGGGCCCCTGGCTAGAGTTGAGGAAGTCATATTCGACGTCGTCGACGCCCTGTACGCCTACAACGCAATTTTCGGGAGTGGAATGTTGAACCAATTTGGAGTTGTGGCACATCACAACTATCTATGTCTGAAGATGCCCACGTAAGGTAGATTTCTTACTATTTCAGGAGACCAAGCCACAGCTCGGAAAGCGGAGTATGGCCACGACCCACCTCTTGATCCTCGGCAAGTGAATAGTGTGCTGGAGCACTCAGAGGAAACTTTGGGGTCCTCAGACCCTTCAAAGCGCCCTTCCCTCGAGCAGAGGAAACGAAGCTAGCCCGATGGAGATAAGCGCATTGCAAAGAATGGCTCCACCGGAAAATTTGAAGCAAGTCCAAAAG
The DNA here is from genome assembly GCA_019279435.1 of Zizania palustris. Lineage (NCBI taxonomy): Eukaryota > Viridiplantae > Streptophyta > Magnoliopsida > Poales > Poaceae > Zizania > Zizania palustris. The sequence continues at coordinate 103,353,907 of JAAALK010000082.1, read as the reverse complement.
TTGACAGGATGCCTCGCGGCCCTCAGCAGATTCTTAGCCAGATCAGCAAAGCGAAGTCTCCCAATATTCAAAGCCCTAAAAGGGTCCGAGAGTTTTAAGTGGATGCCAGAGTGCCAAAAAAGCTTCAATGGTATTAAAGATTATCTCGGAAATTAATCAACACTTACTGTGCTCCTCCCAGAAGAAAATATCCTTTTTATCTTGCAGCAATAGGCTCTGCAGTAAGTGTAGTGCTGGTCAGGGAAATAGAGCTCAGGGGAAAACTAGCATAGGATCCACTATACTTCGTTTCAAAAGCTTTGTACGGAGCGAAAACAAGATACTCCGAGCTCGAGAAATTCGTTTATGTTTGGTAATGGCCTCGCGGAAGTTAAGGCATTTCTTTTTAGCACATAATTTAATTGTCCCTACCACGTATCCCCTTGGTGATATGCTTTGGAGCAAAGACTCCATGGGTAGGATTGGAAAATGGGCTGTTGAGCTAGCCCCCTTCAGTATTTCCTTCACTGCAAGAAAAGCTATCAAATCCCAAGTCATAGCTGACTTTGTGGCTGAATGGACTCCGTCCGCAATTTGGGCTCTGGAAGAAACCTCCAAAAGGCTATGGACAATAGTTTTTGACAGAGCCTATCAAGCATCTGGTGCCAGTGCCGGAGCCGTAATAATATCGCCGTCAGGGCAAAAATCCATGTATTCTGCAAGGCTCAACTTTAAGTCCACTAACAATACTACAGAATACGAAGGAATCCTACTAGGCCTCCGGAAGGCAAGAGCACTTAGAGCAACTAGAATTATAATAAAAACAAAATAGAGGCATTGTTTAAAGGAATCTCTATTCGAAGCATCCCTCGAGCGGATAATCATCTTGTAGATGTCTTAGCGAAGGCTGCAGCCAGAGTATTGGACGTCTCAGAAGGTGCCTTTTATGATAAACTTGTTAAACCTTCGGTGCATCAACTACCCTCCACAGAAGTCCTTTGCATTCCAGTCACTGATTGGCGGACTCCAATTTTGGATATTTTGCAAAATAGTACGACTTCGCTAGAAGGTCCAGATTTCCAAAGGCTCCAAGCAAGGGTCCAAAATTATAAGCTTGTCAACAGACTACTTTATAAAGTCAGAGTCTGTTCTCCTCTACTCTAATGCATCTCACAACCTAAAGGCCAAGATATACTTCGGGAGATTCACGAAGGCATGTGCGGCAGACATTTAGCCTCTCATGCTCTAGCGGGAAAAACATTTCGCCAGGGGCTTTATTAGCCAACAATTTTACGAGATGCAGAAGCATTGGTTCGAACCTACCAAGGGTGCCAGTGGATGGGTAGGCAGAGCCATCATCCACCAACACCTCTTCAAGTTATTGCTCCGGTATGGCCAATGGTGCGATGGGGAATGGATCTCATCGGCCCTTTTCCAATGGCAAAAGGCAGCTTGAAGTTTGTGGTAGTAGAAATTGAATACTTTTCTAAATGGGTCGAAGCTGAACCCTTAACTGCTATCACTTCAAAAAATGTACAAAAGTTTTTTTGGTAGAATATCATTTGCAGTTTCGGAGTGCCTAGGGAGCTAACAGTCGACAATGGCACCCAATTCGAAGTAGAACCTTTTAAAGAATTTTGCGAAGGTTTGGGCATCAAGTTGTGTTTTGCAGTAGTTCGCCACCCTCAATCCAATGGAGACATTGAGTGAGCAAATGGAAATATTCTATCTGGTTTAAATCAAAGGATTGTTGGGCTAGTCAAGGGGCTGTGGACTGAAGAGCTTCCTAAGATTTTATGGTCCATTCGGACCACTCAAGCTAGGTCCACAGGATTCACCCCATTCAGACTGTTATTCGAAGATGAGGCCACGACTCCCACGCGGCTAAAAGGTGGATCCCTTCGTGTAACGGAGCCTGAAGATAATGATGAAAGAAACACTTTGCTAGATTTGTCAGAAGAAACAAGGCTACGAGCTATTGCCAATCTGACGAAGTACCAAGACCAAACGAAGGCATGGTATGACCCGAAGATAAAAGTCAATGAACTTAGGCTAGGTCATTTGTTACTGCACAGTGTAATACCTCCAGGCAAGTTAGGAAACAAATGGGAACGACCATATATTATCCTATGCTCAGGGCGCCCCGGATCTTTTAAATTAGCTAATTTAGAAGGGGAAGAATTAAAGCATGCATGGCATACGGAGCACCTTAAACGTTATTACGCTTAGGGGCTCCTTGTAATCAGATCTAAAGTACCTTTCTAAGATAAATAAAGATGGAGGTTCGAATCGTGCTTACTCTTCAAATATTCCTTACCCCTGGTGGATACATCAGAGGAACGGAGATGCTTGCGGAGGTAAGCATGTTTCATCAGAACCCAGCAAACGGCCTTTGAACGATCGGTTCAAGGATTCCATAAAAGAGCCAAAGGTGGCCAAAGCCTACAGATTCCAGGCTTTGGCTTGATAGCATCCATGGAAGAGTCTAAGGACTTTAAAAGAACATATTTCTGATCCTTCGGGTTCAAAGCATATGTAAAAGAGTCGAAGGAGGCCAAAGCCTACAGATTCAAGGCTTTAGCTTGATAGCATTCGTGGAAGAGTTTAAGGACTTTAAAAGAATAGATTTCTGATCCTCCGGGTTCGAAGCATCTATAAAAGAGCCGTAGGTGGCCAAAGCCTACGGATTCCAGGCTTCAGCTTGATAGCATCCGTGGAAGAGTCTAAGGACTTTAAAAGAATAGATTTCCGATCCTCCGGGTTTGAAGCATCTGTAAAAGAGCTGAAGGTGGCCAAAGCCTATGGATGCCAGGCTTCGGCTTGATAGCATCCGTGGAAGAGTCTAAGGACTTTAAAAGAACAGATTTCTGATCCTCCGGGTTCGAGGCATCTGTAAAAGAGCCGAAGGTGGCTAAAGCCTACGGATTCTAGGCTTTGGCTTGATAGCATCCGTGGAAAAGTCTAAGGACTTTAAAAGAACAGATTTCCGATCCTCCGGGTTCGAAGCATCTATAAAAGAGCCGAAGTTGGCCAAAGCCTATGGATTCCAGGCTTCTGCTTGATAGCATCCGTGGAAGAGTCTAAGGACTTTAAAAGGATAGATTTTTGATCCTTCGGGTTCGAAGCATCTGTAAAAGAGTCGTAGGCGACCAAGAAATAAGGTTTCAAGGCTCTAGCCCAATGAAACACTTCATAAGTCCTAAATGCCCAATATCGGAGCTTATAAGTATAAACTTAGTTCCAGATATTATAAACATTACAATACGGACATACAGTTCGAAGAACTCTATGAAAGAATTAAACTCATGATTACCAAGTACTATTGCAAAGCACCAAGTTGTTATACCAATCATTGTGTCCGACGGACCTTATTGCATTGCATACGGTCCCCCCACCCACAAGGAGGGGCAGGGGAGTAAGATACAAGGGTGGTTCTCAGATAATTTGTATTAATTGGATAATCATGTTACAATCATAAAACCGGAGACCCCTCCGACCTCTAGAACTACTCCTAGGACCAGCTCGGTCTTCGGAGCCTAGAGTTCTCAAAACTTTTCTTTTAGTTCGAATGCTTTTCTTCTTCGAAGCCTGTAGCTTTTTCTGTTCTTCTTGAAGTTCAGCCTAGGATAGAAGCTTTTCGGAGCTAGCCTCCATTGGGTCTTCAACTTGGTACTCCGAGTCAGACCAATCTACATACTCTGAGGACGAAGATGATACTTCCTTATCCTCTTCCTTAATATAAGATAGGACTTCGCTACAAACGTCGGTTGCTATTTCCCCTTGCTCCCCTCGAGAAACAGAAAATCGCGAGCACCTATAAGGCCTCAAGCTTTTGAGGATAACCCACTATTGGTGAAGCCCTTCATTAAGCTCTAATACCTCAAGCTCAGGATCCAAAGTATGAAGCAAAACCTAAAAACAAACATTTAAGTGAAGACTTTTCATTTATAAACTTTTCATTCATTAAAATAAAAGGGCATTAAAAAACATCTTGTACATAATTAAGCGCCCTAAGAGCTAGACCTTTGGGTCGGTAGGTGGAGCAGTTGGCGGAGTCGGAGCCGGAGGCTTTGTTTGTGCTAGCCTCTGCCGACGGGATTTTTCGATCCAAGCCTTGGCCACAGATTCATGGTCTGCTTTCCAGGTCGCCCGAAAGGCTTCCCAAGATGAATCCACGTCCAAATATGGTCGCAGCAAGCCTTCGTTGGTGAAGCTTGTTGGCGTCGAACCCTTCACCGGAGCAACAGAAACCCCAATGGCTTCGAGGTGTCGAAGGACTCCGGTCCCAGCTACTTGTCCGGAGATCTCTCCGTAGCGAGTCCCGGAGCCCTTCATCATCATAGTCACTGCTTGGATCATCTTCAGCTTCCGATCAAGAGGCTCGTCTACCGCAGATAAAGAAGTGGGGCACACCGTGCCAAAATACTCTAGAACACCCCTAAGGGTATCTAGAGTTTGATCAGTAGTCACGATGTGCTTCACCTCGACCTTTGTCAGTTCGGAGGCAACATCGGAGCTCTCAGTTGTCCTTGATATCAGGTAATTCTTCTGAGCTAGCGCTTGTTTGAGTGAAGTTTGAAGCTCTACAAGCTCAGCGCTGAAATCCGACTCTACTTTCTGAAGCCTTTCAATCTCGGCCCTTAGCAACATACGCTCAGCTTGGATTTCTTCTATCGAAGATGTAAGTGTAGCGTAGGTCTGCTGTTTGGCCCGGAGTGCTTCCTCCGTGATGGCCTTAGCCCTCTGCTCCTCAAGGAGCTCTTCCTCCAGTTGTAAGGTTTTGTCTTCGGAGCCCTTGAGGATGTTTTGGAGTGTTGTAACCTTCCTTTTGAGCCGATTGATTTCGAGCTCATTTGAAGTCGCTGCTGCTCTAGCAAGGACGAATTGTTGCAAAGAAGAAAAGTGAGTACAATGTAATTTCTATTAAATAAATATGCTTGTTGTTTGTTGCATACCTAGAGGGTAGCCCTTTCGAGGGCCAAATCAAGCTCTGATCCGTTGGCCTCGCTCAGGATGGAGACCAGCTCAGAGCTCCCAACCTCTTGGCTTTTATCCGCCAAGGGTTCTAGAAGAGCTCGAAGCCCTGTCCGCTGCTCCAAGAAAGGAGCCAATAGCGGGAGCCAAGACAGGGCTCGTTGATCGTCTTCAGCAGAGTATTCTTCTGAAGCACCTATCGAAGGGTCATTCGATGATGGCGTCATTGTCAAAGAGGGGAGAGGACCAAGACTAGTCTTGCCCTTACCTCTCCTAGGTACAAAACTTGGAGCTGCTACATCAGTTGGAGTAGATCCTCCTTCGAGAGTTGCTCCTTCAAGCAGAGTCACCTCGCCCGAAGCAACCCTAGTTGTAGGAGCCATCACCTCAATAGGAGCCTCATCTTTGAGAAGAGCCGAAGCTCCATCATTGGTCGGAGCCATGCTGGTCCTCGACGCATCTTCAAAATGCAAGGTATTCATTAACTATTCATTGAAATATTATTGATGCAGTAAAGTCATTCAAGGAATTTCAAAGAAAAGTTCGGAGGCATACCTCCATCCAGACATTGAGGAAGGATTTCGGGGTCTCCTAGAAACTCGTACATTTGAAGGTATTCGTCGAGGTCATCCCCAAAGTTTGTGCCAGACTAGCAGACGTCGAAGCCTGGACGTCCGTCGCTACTACTCCGATTACCAGCGAGCTAGGATTTTCTAGCTCCGGCTCTGGATCGGTTCTGGCAGGCTCAAAGTGGGTTGCCACCACCGCTTCTGCAGTCCCCGAGGGGGGTCTTTGGCCGTGGCTTGAGACTCACCCTCTTCGCCATGTAGCAGGTACTCATCCAGTTCTTTTTTCCATGCACGCATCCGAGTCTCTTTCTTCTGACTCCTCCAAAGAGGAGCTCCGAATGATGAGCGATTAAGGAGATGATGGAGGCGTAGGGAGTTTGGATGTATTTTTTCCCTTCTTCACGGGAGTATTCGTGGCCTTCTTCGAGGTCCTGGCGGTGGCTTTTCTCTTCTGGGATACAACTCTCATTGAGTTGATGTTTGGTAGAGGTGGAGCCTCCATCCCGAGAGCACTCCACACTCGGTTGGAGCGCTCCCAACTCCCAACCAACTCCACTCTCTTTTGTTTCTCCACTACAGTAGGGGCTCCGAGCACCCTTTCTGTTGCCCTAGCTATCTGCTCCGGAGCTAACGCCAATGGAGCCACTGAAAAAAGGTAACAATCCATTAAGCATGCTATTTGTTCTCTAATCAATGTTAATGCAGAAGATGCGAAGACTTACCTAGGCTTTGAAGTTCTCCCTTCGAAGCACTTTGAAACACAATTGGCCACTCGTCTCTGAGAGGAGGAATCCGGAGGGCAATAAATTCTTCTGCCAAGTCCCACAGGCTCATGCGCTTGGCCACCGAAGAAAGTAACCCAAGTCGCGTTGAAAGCAGACTTGGGTCCGGAATCACTTCTGGTTTCCTCCGGTACCAGATCTCTTGCACGGGCCCCACAAGGCCAGAGTCTTCACCAACTTCAGCATAGAACCACCGGAGTATCCAATCGGAGTACCACTGGTCGTTGATTGCCTTTGCTGGGAAATTCTTCAAGTGCTCCTTTCGGAGCTGGAAGTTCACGCTACCGAAGGCCACCAGCACCTTGGAGTCTCCAGGTCCGTCTTGCGTCTTCGACTGGCACGAGGCTTCATGGGTAGCGGCGAAGATCTCTGACCTCCCTTCGCACCCTTCAGCTCGAAGGGCCCACTCGAAGATGGCCAACCTCGCAATCGCATTCGGAGACTATTGCGACAAAGTGACATGGAACATCTCTACTACTTCGTCCAAGAAGTTTATTGTAGGAAGGCCCAGACCCGCTTCGAACAAGGCCTCGAAGACCACCACTTCTCTGCTCCTCGTCGCCGGGGTCACTTCTGTTACGGGTACCCGAGTCCTCATTCTTGGACCCAGCTTCCCATTCACTGCCTCCTCAATGGATTCCACTGAGCATGTTGATTGCCCAAGGAGAAAACTTTGCTTCAGCGGCTTCTTGGAAGGTGGGCGTAGTTCTCGCGGATTTTTGGGCCAAGGACCCCCCTGGGGCTCCCACCATTGCTTCTATTGCCAATGCAACCCATGCTTGCCTTTGCGCTAGGGTTCCCATCGCCGTCGGCACCTTTGCACTGGTTCTCGCCATCGGTTTTTGCTCAAGGGCGTTGAAGAAGGTTTGAGGGTGAAAATGTGGAGGCTTAGAACCGAAGCTCGTTAAAAGTTTCCACCGCGGTTCGAGTCCTCCTTTTATAACCCCTCTGTTTTATATTGATATGGTTCGCATATGCGTTCGCACTGCCGATTCAACTCTTGTAGCAGACAGGTGGGACCATAAGGTAAAAAGGTGTGAACCCGTAGTTAAATTTTTGTCTGTTACTTTATCAAAAGAGCCTAACGACTATCTGATATGTAACGGCTCAAATTTAACGGCTCCTCGCGATGCTTCACATTCGCAACAGTCCATTTCCCTACGAAGCTTTCACATGTAGATTCAAGTTCGAAGCTCGAGTCAGATACATCTCTGATGATAAAGACCCTTCGAACGGTTATAATACCTTGAATTTTTTCTAAGTCCCTAAGCATGAAAATATTTCTTGCGTATACTGCTCTCCTTGCTATACAGGTTTTCCAGAGAAGCGTATTCGAGGGGCTACTGTTGGGGGAAATACTTCATCCCCAAGACCTTCAAGATTATAAGACAAAGACAAATCATAATCTCCAAGTTCCAGGCTAGTCTCCGGACTAGAAGGGTTAAAGTCAGAGGGTCCGTCTAAACTCCGGTCCGAAGATACCCTCCGAAGACTTCCCCCTCCACAGTGTAAAATAGCCAGAAGGATGGGACGTTTACTATGTCTACCTCCTTCGAACATACTTTACCATTTTAGCCCTATTCGGGGTACTGAAATAGTTTCCACTATGTGGGTTGTAAATGAGGGGTAAAAAGGTCTTTTCCATAGAATTTTTACCTATAAATATACCCTTTCTCATCCTGTAATAGAGATCGAATATTCAGATATTCAGTACACAACTTCGAACTACTTCGAGCTATTATACTAAACGGAGGCTTGAGATAGTTCGCTTTCACAAACACTTTGTTTGTTAGTTCTTAATCTTAGAGAACCTGTTATTGTAATCTTTTACACCAACAGTTAGAACCTGTTAGTGTAATCTTTTATGCCAACATTGGATATGATTGACTGCAATTATAACATCTAGCAAGTATAACACAAAATATTGTCTAAGACACATGGCATAATCAGTGCAATAGATGATATCCAAAGAAAGTCATTAGCATGCATTTTTAGATTTTTGAAAATAAAAGCATCTCCACATTTTCTAGTCGACAAGCAAGGTAAAACATGAAATGCAAAGGCTAACTGATATCTACCAAGATAAGCATTGTCCATAACAAAGAGCTTTAGCAAACTTGTTATCTTTTTAATTTTCAGGCTTTTTCTTTTCCTTTTTTATTTTTGCCAGGGGTTATTTGCGTGTCAACCTTATGCAAACCGACCAAGTCAAGCATAGGCCAGAATAGGACCATCAAAAGCTTAAGACCTTGGTCTTGGCATACATTACAATGTCCTTGTTCATACCAAAGTGCTATAGTAAGCAGTCCAGAACAATGCAATGCGACACAGCAAACCCACATGGATATTTTCAATCAAGCATAAAGACATGGATTTTTCATTTTTCTTATTTTTATCATATTATAGCATATTTTCCATGTTAAAGCATATAGATGTCCAAGTTGCATATCTACATCTAAGTAAGTAACTAGCTATTAGGCATGTAAAAAATAGCAAAAGCATTCAGCCTACACATGCTAGTTACCAGAAGCAATGGTGATCATTTTTCAATTTTAAAGCAAAAAATCCATGCATATGACAGATATCAGATATATCATGTGAACTGAAGCAAAGCAGCATCATCGACAAGTATTTAAAAGTATATACTAGCTAGAATAAGTAAAGCAATTCAATCATATAACAGAAACAAGCTCAAAGTGTGATATGTGAAAATGCATGCTATGAACTCACACGAAAAGACTCAATAAAAGAGTAAAGAAGAAAGAAAAAGACTCAAAATATCCTAAAAGGATACACAACTCCCAAATCCCCTCGCAAACGATCAAATGTAGACTAATCTAAGGGTTTGGTGAGAATGTCAGCCAACTGATGATGGGTATCAACATGAACAAGGTCAATGACACCTTTCTCATATTGATCCCTTAGAAAGTGAAAGCGCACATAAATATGTTTTGTTTTCGAATGAAGACATGGTTTTTGCCTACACTAATCGCGCTGGTACTATCACAAAACAAATGCACTCTGGCAGGGAAAGACAACCCAAAATCTTTCAAAGTGGGAATCATCCAAACCAACTGTGAGCAGCACCTAGCAGTAGCTACATACTCAGCCTCAGTAGTGGAAAGCACAACTCCAGATTGTTTTTGAGAAGACCAAGAAACAAGCGAAGAACCGAGAAATTGGCAAGTACCGGAAGTCAACTTGCTATCCAGCCGGCACCCACCAAAATCAGCGTCGGAAAAACCAGATAACTCAAGAGAAGATGATGCTGAATAGTAAAGACCGAGATTAGGTGCATAGGTAAGATACCTGAAAATACGCATGACAGCCTGCTAATGAGATGCGTGTGGTGAAGACTAGAAGCGCGCGCACAGTCCCACAGCGAACTGAATGTCCGGTATCATCACAGTCAAGTATAGGAGCGATCCGATCATCCCTCGATACTCTCTCTCATTGACCTTGACGCTGCTCTCGTCCTTGTCCAGGCCCCCAAATGTGCCCATGAGGGTCATCTGAGGCTTCAACTCTCCACCGAAGTTCAACTTCTTCAGCATGTCCCGCATGTACTTGCTCTGGTGGATGAAGATGTCTTCCTAGGAAGTACTTGAGCTCACCCATGAGCCTCATCTCAAACTCGCTATGCATCTGCTCAGAAAACTTGGACACAAGCTCATTAGTAGAACCACCAAAAATAATGTCATCCACGTAAATCTGAGCAATCAAGAAATCAGTGCCATCTCAGAGCAAGAAAAGAGTTTTCTCCACATAACCCATTACAAAGCCATTCCCCAACAAAACTGCTTTAAACAATCATACCAAGCCCTAGGGGCTTGCTTCATACTATATAACGCTTTCTGCAACATGAAAACATGTCGAGGAAACTTAGGGTTTTCAAAACCGGGGGCAGCCTAACATAGACCTCCTCCTCTATGTACCCGTTCAGAAAAGCACTCTTGACATCCATTTGAAAAAGCTTAAAACCTTTAGAAGCAGCGAATGCCAAAAGTATGTGAATGGGCTCAAGACGGGCAACAGGGGCGAAAGTCTCCTCAAAATCAATACCCTGTTTCTGGCAAAAACCCTGGGCAACTAATCGAGATTTGTTGCGCACCACAACCCCATCTTCACCTTGCTTGTTCTTAAACACCCACTTGGTGCCTATGGGGTTGCAACCTGGTGGTAGCTCAACTAGTGTCCAAACCCGATTGCGAACAAAGTTTTCAAGCTCTTCTTGCATGGCGTTTATCCAATTTGCATCAGATAAAGCGTGAGCAACATCTCTAGGCTCAAAGGTGGCAACCAAAGAAGACTCAGCAAACACAGTGAGTGAACCAGCCCAAGAACACAAGGATCTCGTAGTGAGATCACCGATGATGAGGTCTGAGGGGGTGATCACGCTGAACTACTCGGGATCCTAGGTGATCAGATGTCACCTCACTGGAGTCAGCAGCTGGCACCTTTGGACTCGACTAAGGGGGCTCGATCGAAGTGGAAGTAGTGATCAGAGGTCCACCCTCATCCTTAGTCGAAGTCTCAGAAGGTGTGGGGTCTACAGGCTGTGCAGAATGCCCACCATCATCAACAACAGGAGTCTCATCATCTTCCTCGAAGATGGACTCTCCAAGCTCATCATCACCGGAAATCTTAAAAGAAGGAGTAAGCGAAGGCATGGACTCATCGAAAGAAACCTCGCACGTCTTGAAAAGATGCTGGGAGTCGAGGTTCCAAACACGGAAGCCTCGAGAATGCAAAGCATAACCAAGAAAAACTCCATCCCAACAACAAGGCTCAAACTTGTCCAAATGCCCTCCCCTCTTGAGCACAAAACACTTGCAGCCAAACGCTCATAAGTGGCTCACTTTGGGTTGTCTGCCAAACCGCAGCTCATATGAAGTCTTACCTAAGTAAGCTCTAAGAAAAATGTGGTTGGCCAGATAGCAAGCCATGTTCATGGCTTCAGCCCGAAAGTGCCTAGGAGTCCTATGCTCATCGAGCATTGTCCTGGCCATCTCGACCCGCGTGCGGTTCTTTCATTCCACAACGCCATTCTGTGGGGGAGTGTAAGGAGCAGAAAACTGGTGCTCAAGACCCTGATACTATAGAAGCTGATGAACTAAGAATTCTTGAACTCTAGTCATTGTCAGAGTGAATTGCTCGCATCCAACCATTGTTCTCATTCTTTAGATTCAGGATTAGATCATAAAAAACTAGAAAGCCTCATCCTTAGACTCCAAAAAGAAAACCCACGAGAATCGAGAAAAGTCATTAACTATCACAAGGGCGTACCACTTTCCACCGACTGAACGTACCTAAGATGGACCAACAGTATCCATATGTAAAAACACTCCCGGGTACGAAGTCATCACCTGAGTCACAGGTGCGTGAGAAGCGGCAACAATCTTCCCATGATGACAAGGATGGAAAACTAGATCCTTCTCCATCTTAAGCTTGGGCAATCCTCGGATAAGGTCCATAGAACTCAATCTAACTAGCAGATCAAAGCTCAAATGACCAAACCTCCTATGCCACCTCCAGAGCTCAGAAGAGGATCCAGCAATCAAGCAGCGAGAAGGGCCAAAAGAACTAGAGAAATCAATTCAAAAAACCTTACCGAAGGGTAAGATCTGGCAAACCGAAGATCCTCTAGAATCAACAATAGAAGACATGCCCTTCTTAAAACGAACCTCTAAGCCCTCCTCAAGAAGTTGCGAAATAGAAACCAAATTGAAACCCACATTTCCAACCAAAGCAACATTCTTCAAGGAGAAATGCTCAGAAATCCGAACTGAACCAATACCATGTACCTTCCCTTGACCATTGTTCCTGAATGTGATGTACTCCTTGGAGCTCGAGGAAGTGAGGCTGGAGAACCATCTGCGATGTCCCATCATGTGGCGAGAGCATCCCGAGTCCATGATCCATATGTCCTCCAAGCCCCGATCCTGCAATATCAATGGTCATAAGGGGGAGCAAATGGTCCAACACCAGGTTTAGCAAAAGAGCTAAACCAATGTTTAGCCATCTGCTCAAATGAAGGAAAGCAAAAAGAATCATAAGTGTCTGGACCAAAGCGCGGCACAAAGCACGGTCCTCTATTCGGCCTAAAGTCATGGCCACGAGGTCCAAAGTCGTATCCAGAATGGCCTGGAACTCTGCCAGAGTGAAAACCAACCTCCGGAGTACGGGCACGAAAGTCGTCTCCTCTATCACCACCTACATAACACGCCCTGGCCTCTAGCCTCTCTCTGCGTCGAAGGACTCTCTGTCTACCACCCTGCTGGTAGAACTGCTCTTGCCCACCTAGAGCACTCTTTGCTCTCTCAACCCGCTTCCTCCTAAAATAGAACTCCGCAAGATGCCCATCTCTCTGACAAAACTCACAATGATAGGTAGGCTTCTTGGGATGTGGTTGACGCTTGGGTTTCTTGGGATTAGTGGTGTTGGGTGTAGACTCTTTGGTGTGAGAGGGTCCAGGTAGAGAGTCAGGAGAAGTGTGGAGGTTATTGGGCTTTGGGATCCAGATAGGTTTCTTGGGTGGAGCTTTAGGTTGTTCTTGGAACAATCCATCCTTGGGCTGACAGGCCTGAAAGGACTCAGTGGAGTCAATCTTGGGATATCTCTGCTCTAGGGTCATCTTACTCCACTCCACTGCACGATTCAGGGCACTCTAAAAGTCAGCCTTGGTGTCGGTGTAACCTACTCCAAACCCATGCTGCCTCTTAAACTACTGGATCATCATGCCGAGCTATGGCTCTCTGGCACTCACCCAACTCAGGATCTGACGGAGGTAAGAGTTCTCATTCTAAGCATTAGCTAGCTCCTCTCTCAAGGAAGCTAGCACCTCCACCTGAGACAAGCAGATCTCACACTCTCCATCAACTTGGATAGACTTCTCAGCTTTTAGCCTGATTAGTTCCAATCTCCGGGACAAGCAGTTCTCACAAACAGTGGGTGGAACCGACAATGTCTCAAGCACAAGATTAGTCTGCTCCATCTTAGCTCTGACTCTCTCTAACTTGCCCAACTTCTCATCTCCCTTTGTTCTCAGCTCAGCTAGATCAGATAAGGGGGATGGGCAATCTCTATAGGGCACGATGATAGTGGCATGAGCATCTTTCAGCTTCAACTGAGTGCTTTCAAGCTTAGTGGCCAAAGCGTCTCTCATCTACCATCTTTGTGTACTTGGACTTCAGAGTCTTTAGGTCACAGAACAACACCTCGTAGTTAGGGCACTCACTGCTCTCACCCAAACAAGGGAAAGAAGATAGACTCTCAATCTTGCTATTGGCCATGGCAAGCTCACTCTCAAGCTCATATATCCTCTTCTTAGCCCCTCTAAGCAGTTTCTCCCGATATCTCAACTCCTGACGGTTCTCTTCAAGTAATTCAACAACTTCTTGTTCATAGGAAGATACCTTCTCGTCGTCGTCGTCATCGGAGATGTCGGGGGAGCCCTTATCTTCCTTATTCCCAAGAGCCATTGAGCAGAATATCTTGTGGGATCTTCGGCTATGGTGCGAGCGGCTCTTCGGCTTGTCCCTGAAGGCCATGAAGCAGAGGCCCACTGGATCATCCTTGTCCTTCCCCTTCTTGATCATGATCTCCTCATCACGCGAAGAAGGCCTTGTCTCACTTCTTGTTCTCACGCTGGTAGTCCTTTAGGGCCTTTCGAAAGAACCTTGTGTTGGGCTTGCCCTTGGTGAAGGTGGAGTTGTCATGCTTGTTGGAGTCGTAGGAGCCACCGCCAGTGTTCTTCTTATGTGTGTTCCCCTTGGGGCAGTCAGTGATGAAATGACCTGGATCACCACACTCAAAGCAACCATGTTTTGTGCCATGTCGTTTGAACATTCTTTTATCATAGACACGACGAACACGGCTATTGAAAAGACAAAGGTCATCATCTCCTAGCAAATCCAATTGGTCCTCAATGATAGACATCAAAAAGGACAAAGCACAACTCAAAGTAGCAGGATCAGCAGAAGGTGTCGCAAGGGCCAAGGTTTTTGATCTAGAACCAGTGAGATTTGATCTCAACTGGATATCAACCTCTGAGACCTTGAGCTTGCTGGAAAGCTCTGCGACAGTCAAGGTATCATAGGAAGCGCTCTCAACAATAGAGGATACCTTAATCTCCCAGATCTTAGGGTCCAAGGTATGAAGAACATTGAGCGTCTGTTCATGATCTGAGACCAGTTGATCATGATCGGCCTTGTTTGCCCGAAGCTTGTTATTGATCGACTAAAAGCGACCAAACAAAGCTTCAACAGTCTCACCCGGCTTCAGTGAGAAGTTTTTGTATTCTCGCCGGTAGGTCTGATAGAGTTTAGCCTTGACCTAAGCTGTCCCCTCATGGTGTGCCTGGAGGGTAGCCTAGATCTCTCGAGCAGTGTCAAGATGGCTAACGTGCTCAAACTCATTGGGACCTAAACCAGAAAATAGTATGTTCACTGCCTTGTTGTTCATGTCATGTAGAGCGACTATCTTAGGGGTAGTCTGCTCTATAGTCGGAAGCATAGTTAATGTGGTGTGAACACACATGTCCCATATCCCTGAGCTCTGGCTCAATAGATAGGCTCGCATGCGAGTGTTCCAATAGTTGTAGCCAAAAACCTCAAGGGACGGAACCTTTCCAGAAGAAGTCATGATCGCTACCTTGGGTTAGAACCAGAGGGGGTGAATGGGAGCCTAAAAAAATTCTTTCCAATCAATGGCCGTCTCCCAACACCCAACGCACCTCAAGAGATAACCAAAACTTAGACCATAACCACCGATGAAAATAACGCTATCAATCTCCTGTTAGATATGATGCGATGTGACAGTCTCATATATCATAAGCGCTAAAAAGTAATCTATCCTAAAAACGATCGGTGTCCTAATCGAAAAGACACCACCAACGTGCTTAAAGGCAAATAAATAAAAACTCACTAGCTTGAAAGGCACATCATCAAGTACTAAAAATATTCACCACCATAGGCATTTCATGACACACAAGATAGACCCAACCCGGCAATCACTCACCACCCATTTACCTGGGTCAAACCTAGTCAATAGACCAGCGGATCCCCTGTCGGTCCTGGCCCATGTACCCGGATTGGGTCGGCCCGACTCCGTAGCCCCTCTGCCCGGCAGTCGCTCGCTGCCTGTGTACCTGAGTCACACGCAGCCCAAGACACGACAGGTCTTGACTCCTCTTCATCTCCTCTGTTGACTTCCGTTGACAATCACTCATCACTTCTGGAGCCATCAGGCCCATGATCTTCAACATGGCTCCTCATTTTCCACCCCCACCGATTCAAATCCGCTGCCGATTCCACCACCAACAGACCCCATTTCGGAGGGTCCTAATTGAAATGGCATAACTTTTTTCTCTAAACTCTGATTGAGATGAAATTTTTACCATAGAAAGATCTCGAAAAGTTGATTTTGGTGAAACTGGCTTTGCCGGTATCGGCGATTTCAAAAAAAATTCAGGAAGGCCATCATTTCAGGCTCCGAAGTTTCAACACCCATTTTCCCAAACAATCCAAATTCTGTACCGATAACATCTTACATCGGTTTGAGCTGATACTTGGTGCTATTCTTAATCTTTTTTTCATAGTGTTGCTGGTATTTGGAACTTGGTTGCAAAAAAAGAAGAAAAAGAAGAGACAACATAGGAGGCTTTGCACATCTTGTTTCATAGTGTTGTTGGTGTCGTGATGACATTGTCCTTGCTATTCATCATGTCCATCCTTGTTTCTTTCTTGTTGACACTACTATTCTAAGGACACAAGGAGACTAGCAATTAAGACTAATAGTTTTAACATTTATTCAGCATTACTATCTGTTATTGAATTGTGTCCCACTCACATAGTTGGCCTTCCTATAGCTCCAGATACACCTTCTGGACAACATGTTTTTGATCCTTGCAATCGCAGCGCACGCCTCCCAGGTATCCTTTGTCTTGCTGATAAGAACCTCGTAAGAGCTTGGTAAGGTGTTTCCTTTTGCAGTGTTGATTGAGAGAGAGGCACCACCGGTCCTGCGTAGTATCTTATTAGGGATAACTTTCACTGTTTGTTCCTGTTTTTGTGTCTACAATGGCAGGTGATGAGGGAGGTGCCACCCCGAAGGACTTCAACGAGTGTGTGAGCTAGGGTCAATTACGTGAGGCCCTTGAGCAGGGGCTGAAGGTGATGACAGAAACTCTCACCCAGATAATCACCACTGCCATCAAGGACCTCAGACTCCACGATTCCCTTGAGCGCTTGGATAAACAGATATCCACTCTAACCGACAAGGTGGTCGCATTGGAAACTCGTCCCCCACCCGATAAAGATGAGGAGGTGGACGCAGCCACCAGAGACGTGCGACTTCGATATACCAAAATTAAATTCAATATACCTTCATTTTCTAGACATTATGATGCTGAGGGATATCTTGATTGGGAGATGACTATCGAGCAGAAATTTAGTGCCCATCTTGTACCTGACCAACATAGAGTTAGACAAGCCACTAGCGAATTTAAGGATTTTGCTATCATTTGGTGGATTGGTTTAACTTCCACAGGGCTTGCACCTACTACATGGGACGAACTTAAGGTTGGTATGCACAATAGATTTGTTCCCCTTCTTATAATATAGATTTGCGTAATCGCTTGATGCGCTTAGAATAAGGAGATAACTCTGTGCAGACTTAATATGGTGAGCTTCAAAAGGGTTTGATGTGTTGCGGAATAGTAGAGGGACTCGAGGATTCTATTTGTCATTTTTACTCGGGTTTGTGGCGTGAAATTCAGGACATAGTGGACTATAAGGAGTTTAACACCGTCAACCAGTTGTTTCAATTGGCTATGTTTGCAGAAAAAGAGTTGAAGGGACGTGCTTTGTAGGACAAGAGCAAGGTCGGCACCACATACGCGCAGCGTTCGACGACATCTTCTGGACTGACCAAGCCCTCCTCCTTTCAGGCGCCCCCTCCATCGAGCAAATGACCAGCAGATGCCAGAGTGGCTGCACCACCTAAACCTTCGGATTCAGGTAAAAAGTCCTTGAAGGTGCCAGCAGCAAGTGCCTCCTCCGTGGCATTCAGTGCCATCGCTGCCTCGGATTTGGCCACATGCAGAAGGATTTCCCAAGTCAGTGAATATACATCACTACGGACGACAGGTACATCAGCACCTCCAACATTGAAGATGATGTGACGGAAGATGTGACAGCGGACGATGACGATGTCCTTCGTAGCGTGGACACGGCGGCTTTTCGGAGCATCATCGTGCACCGTGTGCTTGGCACACAGTTGCAACAACCAGAGAAGCTTCAACGCAACAACCTATTCCAGATCTTCTTCGTCATCCACAATCGACGATCTCGTGTCATCATTGATGGAGGTAGCTGCAATAATTTGGTGAGTTCAGATTTGGTAAAGAAGCTTGACTTGCCCACCCTTCACCACCCCCATCCATACCATATTATGTGGTTTAATGATGCTGGAAAAGCTAAGGTAACACATACTTGTAGAGTTCCTTTTTCCACTCGTTCCTATGCTAGTCATGTTGATTGTCATGTGGTACCTATGGAAGCTTGTTCACTTTTATTGGGTCGTCCTTGGGAATTTGATAATAATTCTACACACCATGGTAGAAGTAATACATACACTTTATGCATAAAGGAAAGAAAATTACTTTGCTACCTTTGACCCCTGCTGAAATTGTACAAGATGATAAAGATTGTGCTGCTAGTTTGAATGGTGCTAATTCTGAAAATCAACAAGTTGCTAAGTCTCTTTATCCACCGAAATAAGATAAACAAATTAAATTGAAGGGTGCTGTCATGCTTGCTAGAAAATGTGATCTCGCTGAAATTTCTGATGATGATGTTTGTTATGCTTTGGTTTGCACGCAGATCCTGTTTTCACTTAATAATATTGCTAGTTCGATACCTCCTGCTGCCACTAACCATTTGCAGGAATATGAGGACATTTTCCCATCTGAGATACCACCGGGGCTACCACCTATCAGAGGAATAGAGCATCAAATTGATTTGATTTCGAGTACAACATTGCCAAACTTTGCTGCTTATAGAACCAACCCCGAGGAGACTAAGGAAATTCAGCGGCAAGTTCAAGACCTTTTGGACTGTGGGTATATACGTGAAAGCTTTAGCCCTTGTGCCATTACTGTAATTTTGGTTGCTAAGAAAGATGGTACTTGGCGTATGTGTGTTGATTGTAGAGCTATCAATAATATTACTATTCGGTATCGCCATCCTATTCCTAGACTTGACGACATGCTTGATGAATTATGTGGCTCTAGAATTTTCACAAAAATTGACTTGCTTAGTGGTTACCACCATATTCGAATGAAACTTGGAGATGATTGGAAAAAAGATTTTAAAACCAAATTCGGGTTGTATGAGTGGTTATTAATGCCTTTCGGTTTAACTAATGTACCTAGTACTTTCATGCGCTTAATGAATGAGGTTTTGAGGGCTTTTATTGGTTGATTTGGGGTGGTTTACTTTGATGATATCTTGATTTATATATAGCAAGTCTTTGGATGAACATATGGATCACTTACGTGTTGTTTTTAATGTTTTATGCGATGCGCGTTTATTCGCTAACCTTGATAAGTGCATATTTTCCACAGACCGAGTATCTTTTCTTGGATATGTTGTAACTCCCAGGGAATTGAGGTGGATGAGACTTAAATTGAAGCCATAAAGAGCTGGTCGACGCCCAAATCCATCACACAGGTGAGGAGTTTTCTTGGTATTGCAAGTTTCTATCGCTACTTTGTTCCGGATTTCAGCACCATCGGTGCGCCGCTGCATGAGTTGACAAAGAAGGGTGTGGTGTTTCATTGGGGACAATCACAAGAGGAGGCCTTTACCACATTGAAGGACAAGATAACACACGTGCCACTGCTGCAACTTCCAAATTTTGGTAAGACTTTTGAGCTTGAATGTGATGCTAGTGGAATTGGCATTGGTGGTGTGTTGATGCAAGAAGGTAAGACTGTTGCATACTTTAGCGAAAAATTACATGGTCCTATTCTAAACTACTCTACGTATGATAAGGAATTGTATGCTCTTGTACGTTCTTTAGAGACGTGGAATCATTGTTTTTGGCCTAAGGAATTTATTATACATTCCAATCATGAATCGCTTAAATATCTTCTCTCTCAAACAAATCTGAACCGTAGACATGCTAAATGGGTTGAATTTATTGAGTCCTTTCCTTACGTCATCAAGCATAAGAAAGGGAAGTATAATGTCATTGTTGATGCTTTGTCTAGGCGCTATACTTTGTTGTACCAACTTGATTGTCAGATTTTTGGACTTGAATCAATAAAAGAACAATATCCAAATGATCCTGATTTTAAAGATGTGCTGTTGAATTGTAAAGAGGGACATACATGGAACAAATTCGTTATCAATGACGGGTTTGTGTTTAGGGCTAACCGCTTGTGCATTCTAGTTGGTTCTGTTCGCCTTTGATTAATGCAGGAAGCATATGGGGGAGGCTTGATAGGAACTTTGGTGCTAAAAAGACAGAAGATGTTTTGGCCTCACATTTCTTTTGGCCAAGAATGAGGAGAGACGTAGAGCGGTTCATCGGTCGCTACAATACATGTCAAAAAGCTAAGTCTCGATTGAATCCACACAGTTTATACATACCTCTCCTTGTTCCTTCTATTCCATGGGCAGATATTTCTATGGATTTTATGTTGGGATTGCCTCGGACAAAGAGGGGGAGGGATAACATTTTTGTTGTTGTGGATCGATTTTCTAAGATGGCACATTTTATACCATGTCATAAAAGTGATGATATTGTCCATATTGCTGACCTCTTTTTCAAAGAGATTGTACGTTTGCATGGTATGCCTTCTACTATTGTTTCAGATCGTGATGCAAAATTTTTGAGTCACTTTTGGCGTACTTTGTGGAACAAGTTGGGTACCAAATTACTATTTTCTACCACTTGTCACAAACAAACTGATGGCCAAACGGAGGTGGTGAACCGCACTTTAGGCTCAATGTTGAGGGTTGTTTTGAAGAAAAATTTGAAGATGGGGGAAGAATGTTTGCCTCATGTGGAGTTTGCATACAACAAGGCAACACATTCGACCACCAAGGTAAGTCATTTCCAGGTAGTGTATGGTTTTAACCCTCATGCTCCTATCAATATTTTTCCTTTACCTACCAGTGAGAGAATACATAATGATGCTAAAGAGCGTGCTGAGTTTATTTTGAAACTACATGAAACAACTAAGGAAAACTTTGAAAAGATGACTGAAAAATATAGGCTTGCTGGTAGTAAAGGTAGAAAGGAAGTTAAGCTTGAACCGGGCGATTTAGTTTGGTTGCACTTGAGGAAGGATAGATTTCTAGATTTGAGAAAGTCTAAGTTGATGCCTAGAGCTGATGGTCCTTTCAAAATACTTGAAAAGATTAATGATAATGCATATAAACTTGAGTTGCCTCCCGAGTTCGGGGTCAGTCCTACCTTTAACATTTCAGATTTGAAGCCTTACTTTGGGGAAGAGGATATATTAGAGTCGAGGATGACTCCAATTCAAGAGGGGGAGGATGATGAGGACATCACTCCTTTGGATGCACGCGACACTCCTCCGCTAGACATTCAAGTTCCGATCACTAGAGCTCATGCACGACACTTGAATTTAGAGGTGAGCTCGTTCCTAAGCACTTCAAATTATGATTTTGAGAATATATTGCTACCTAATGATTATATTGTGATTAGGAACCAAGGAGATGACCAGGAGATTGATGAAGAAGGACTTGGAGGCGTGGAGGTACAACAAGGGAGTGCAAGCCAAGTTGGAGATCCGATCCAAGTCGATTTCGAGTCAAATTCGGACTCCTGGACCACCTGACAGTAAAACGGATGCCCATGATGCATACCACCTCCGATTTGGATGTTCCACATATGGATGGAAAGATGAGAAGATAACCAATCCAATGGGACTAACCTCACACCCAAATAAAATTGGAATCATCAGCAATTTTCAAAATAGTTCTGGTACTGCGTCATCAGTTTGGGCCTTAGGGCAATGTACCGAGTTGGAGTCCCTTAAGGACGCGTCTTAGGTTGAAACCACGTTCCTTAGCCTATATAAACAGCAGACACCACCGTCTCTCGTGGGTTTTTCTTAGATTATTCTGTCAAGAATAGTTTCGCCATCATATCGATTTGTCGAACCCCAACTTGTGAGTTTAATCATTCATCTGCAATTCGGTTGCATTCTTCTTGGTTCTTGCTTGTGTTCTTCGATTTGCAGGCAAGGATTATCCTTCTTGGTGAGGTTGACTGAGCACTATTTAGTTGATAACCAAAGGAGACATTGTGTTGTGATTGCAGGCTCAGGTCGTGCTGTCCAGAAGCCGGATCGATTTGTGTAGCGACTCCACCAAATCCAGAGTTATCAGAACCTTTCGGAAGATTGGGAACCCTAGTCTACATCATCCACCCCCAAGGCAATCGCACAGCCACGGTTCTCTGGACCAACTTTGCTCGCTCATAAGACCCAGAGACGAACTCCAGAGGCAGCGGGAGCCAGGTCGACGCGTTGGCCACTGAAAATGCTCGGCTGAGAGTCGAGCTAGCGTAGTGGCGACGGATGGCCGCCGTCCGTCTCCTAGAACCCCCGTGTGTGGCAGCGGTCGAAGCCATCACACTAAGCGATGATGAAGACCAGGGAGACCAGAGGCAGGAGGAGAATGCATCCTTTGACGAGGAGTCCTCGTTGCACTGTGACCTGTAGAGGGTGCGGTTCGACTCAAAGTTTCGCATGGAGAAGCTCCTGAAGTACTCCGGGGAATCCGACCCTGGAGAATTTTCTCGCTCCTATGCCCTAGTGATAGAAGCCTGTGGAGGAGGCTAGGACATGATGGTGAAATGCTTTTCCCTGGCCCTCAAAGGCATTGCCCCTTGATGGTTCTAGTCGCTTTGACCGGGGTCCATCAGGTCGTGGGACCAATTGAAAAAGAAGTTTGTCAAAAAATTTCAGGGGACCTTCGTGGCCCCCATGTCCACCGGGGGCCTCTTCCATGTAAATTAGCAGCCTAGTGAAATGTTGCGGCAGTACTTGCAATGCTTCGCCCACACTAAGGCCCAGATCAAGGGGTTGTCGGCCTCCTCCGTCATCGATGCTGCTCGCGAAGGCGTCACCAACCCCGGCCTCCTCGACAAACTCCACCAGAAGCCAATATCTTTGGTGGCCTAGATTATGGCGTACTTCGAGGAGTACGCCCGATTCGAAGAGGGGAAGCTGTGTCGGCAGGCGATGATCGGCCCCGTCTAGACTCCATACATCAAGATCTACGAACCAACCTCCGCTCCCACCCACGTTCTAGTAGATTCTCATCATCGCGATTCACGGCGGGGGCGAAAGCACTTCTGAGGGGAGGTACTCAGCATCGCCCCCTGGGCCCAAACCCACGAAATTCTAGCATGCCCCGGGAGGAGGCCGCCCCTCTAGCTCGAAGCCATCCGCGATGACCCCCTCAGCTGGGAGCTCCATTTTTAATTGCAGCGTCCACCACGAGAACCGAATCCACGACACCGACTCTTGCCGGACCATCCTTGCCCTCCAGAATGACTACTTCGAGTGAAGCTCCAGGCGGGGGTCCTTCGGCAAGGCGTCCTCTGCCCACCGCACCGAATCCGTCCAGGTGGTTGGGCGGAACGATGAACCAGGGGCTCCAAGGCACTTCTCGGAGTCCGGCAAGTTTTCGGCTCCAAAGCTCGAAGACGGGTTGGACCGGGCGAAGTGCGTGGTGCTTACCATATCTGGAGGAGGGGCCATGGGTAACATGTCGAAGCGGCAATGAAGGGAGTACGTTCGAGAAGTCGGGCACATCGGGACTTCCACCTCGACCCCCTCGTTATCACGACTGACGTCGTTGGCATGGAGGTGCATCTCATTCTGGTCGACGGAGGTAGCTCTGTTGACATCATTTTTGTGCAGGCCTTCGACAAGCTCTACATGTCTAGGAAGCACCTGCTCCCCGCCTCTCGGCCGCTCCAAGGGTTCGTGTGGCCACCCCTCGACACCCTCGGTCAAATAGGCCTGGAGGTGAACTTCGAAGAGGGTCCCCTTTCACACTCCGAGGAGGTATTCTTTGACTTCGTTGATGCCCCGTACGCCTACAATGCCACTTCGGAAGGGGTATGCTCAACCGGTTCGGGGCCATTGCACACCACAACTATCTGTACCTCAAGATGTCGACTCTGGAAGGGGTCCTATCCATCCTCGGTGATCAAGCCACGGCTTACTAGGTGGAATATGGCCACTACGCCCCACTGGAACCAAGACAGGTCCATAGCATCCACGAGAGCTCGGACGGTGTTGATGCCCCTCCCACTCCACGCCGGGCCCCCCAAAGGGTCAGCCGCCAAGCCGCACCCTAAGGGAGAAGTGTTGACATGAAAATGTGCCCCGCACTTGGGTTAGTTCGACGATACAAAAGTGTGCGGATACTTAGGGACAAGCCTAAGCGTAACACAACACTGACATCGCGTTCCGACTACCCTTAACCGTGGTAAGTGGGTGGAGTCACCAGGTAATCAAATCACACAGAAATAATCCAATTAGCCGAATGAAATGTATTAAACAGAACAAATCAGTGGGCCTAGCGAGGCCTGACTGATTTGAAGTATGCAGGGCGAAGGTATCGCTGAAGGTATCGCCGAAGGATACCTTCAGTGTCTGGTGCGAAGTGTCCCACCGAAGGGTACCTTCGGCATTCGGACTGATCTGGCCGAAGATGGACTCCGAACGGATCATGACACGACAATCACCTCCGAACGACGGGGTTCGGTGCGAAGTCTCCGATATAGTAAAATAACTTAGACGCAATGCGTGGGAGCGACTTCGTCTGACACGGGGTACAAGCATGGCGAAGCCTGTCGTAATGAAGCATGTCGTGATGAAGCCTATCGCGGAGCGTGCTGGCGTGCAGGACTCAGTAAAGTCGACAACAACGTGATGGTCCGGCACAGGTAGTCGAAGTAGTAGTTCCGCCGAAGGGTGTTCTGGCAGCCTCCGAAACCAACCCCTAGGCTCCGGATACCTCCGGCGAAGTATCTCCGAACGTGGAAACCTGCAATAGAATAGATATCAAGTACCAATTCGTCCTGAGGATTGAATTCTGCTAAGTGTTGCAGTAGGGGCGAAGGTAGCAATCTGTTACGCAGATTAGCGGATACTTCACAGGCAAAGTAACAAGGCGATAGCAATCTATTATGTGGATTAATGGATACTTCACAAGCGAAGTAACAATGATTACCACTATTCCAAAGTGGCCGTTGGAGGGCTTCCAGGAAAACCCACAAAGAGTGCGGAAAGTAAAGGTAAAATAAAGGTATGGTTCAAAGCTAGGGCTTTGTGTTGATTTTCTGTTGGGGGGTTCTGAACCGGCCTTACCCCTATACTTATAGGGGCTAGACTTCTAATCTCTAAGTCTAATCTGTTATGACTTGGCTGAACCATGCGTAGAGATAAACACTTAGCCAGAATAGGATTCAATTCTATCTCTACCTGAACTGGGCCTTTGGCCAGGCCCACCGAAGCCTACTCCTCAGGACGAAGCTTCGGCGGCGTGGGTCTCCGAAGGCCTTTGGGCCTAAGGCTGCAGGCTTGTTGGAAGCTTCTAAAGCCCATAGCCTGGTGGGCCTTCGGCCCAACCTTGGACATGTGTATTTTCGGCCCAAATTATCAAAATTGATATTTTGATAATCTTAACCATTAATGCCATTTTTTGCTATCAACAAGAAGTGATCACCAAGATCCTCGTCAAAGATGGCTAGGAGTACCCCATCCAGTTCGGTGGGGGGTTGGATCTGGAGGTCCTGGCCAAGCTAGAAGAAGTCATGAGAGACAACCTGGATATCTTTGCATGGTCGGACGAAGACATACCAGGGGTCGACCGCAGCATCATCGAGCACTCCCTCTCGGTCAACCCGAAGGCTCACCCAATCCGCCAGGGGCTTCGCAAGCTATCCTCCGAATGACTCAACCTCGCCAAATCTGAAGCCAAGAAGCTGCTCTGAGCCAAAGTCATCCGGGAGATTAGCCACACGGAGTGGCTATCGAACCCCATGTTTGTCCAAAAGAAAACTTCTGGCAAATAGCGCATGTCTATTGATTTCACATGTTTAAATAAAGATTGCCCCCGTGACCCCTAACTCATGCCCCGCATCAACCAACTAGTCGATTCCACAGCCAGTTCAGAGCTCCTTAGTTTCTTGGACACATACTTCGTGTACCACCAAATCTGGTTGAAACAAGGAGATCAATCCAAGACCATCTTCGTCACTCCCTCTGGAGTATTCTATTATGTAAGAATGCCCTTCGCCCTAAGGAATGTCGGGGCCACCTTTTCTAGGCTAATCGCAAAGGCTTTAGGATACAAAATCGACTGCAATATCAAGGCCTATATGGATAACATTGTAATCAAAAGTGCAAATAAGCAATAGCATAGCATAAATATAGCAGAGACATTCGATAGTATTCGATCCTACGAGATCCATTTAAACCTAGAAGATACCCCAGCGTCGCCTCCAGAACCTGCCGAAGTCCTCTACACAACCACCGACGATTGGCAAGTTCCGATCCTGAAGCTGCTAAAGGGCAATGAAAAACTCCATCCAGGCCCCAAACTCTCGAGGCTCTAGCCTAGAGCACAGTGCCACAAGATCATCAATGGAGCTTTGTACAAGTCCGGCGTATGCTCCCTGCTACTTTAGTGCATCTCCCGCCCCGAAGGCCAGCAAGTGCTCCAGGATATCCACGAAGGTCTATGCGCTAGTCACCTAGCACCCCGGGCCCTCGCAGGGAAGACCTTGCGCCAGGGCATCTATTGGCCCACCATTATGGCCGATGTAGAAGACGTCGTGCGCACCTGCCAAGGGTGCCAGTGGATGGGAAGGCAAAGCATCCAGCCCCCCACCACCTTCCAGGTCATTACCCCCGTCTGGCCCCTATCATGATGGGGATAGATCTCATAGGCCCGTTTCCAATAGCCAAAGGCAACTTCCGGTTCACCGTCGTCGCCATCGAGTATTTCTCCAAATGGGTCGAAGCTGAGCCACTAACCGCCATCACCTCGAAGAACGTCTAGAAGTTCTTCTAGCAGACCATTGTTTGCCGGTTCGGGGTACCGAAGAAACTCACACTGGACAACGACACTCAGTTTGACACTAACACCTTCAATGCATTTTGCGAAGAACTCGGGGTGCAGTTGTGCTTCGCTGCAATCCAACATCCGGAATCTAATGGAGCCATCGAGAGAGCAAATGGGAACATTCTCTCCGGTCTCAATAGGAGGATCGTAGGCCTCGCCAAGGGGCTATGGACCGAGAATTTGCCCAAAATCCTATTGTCCATACGAACCACACCTTCTAGGGCAATCGGGTTCACCCCGTTCAGGCTATTGTTCGGAGACGAAGCAATGACCCCAAAGGAGATCAAAGCCAGGTCCCTGCGGGCCACGGAACCCAAGGCCGATCAAGGACACGACATCTCCCTCGACCTCTCCAAAGAAACAAGGCTTCGGGCCGTTGCCAATCTCTCCATGTACCACAACCAAATGAATGCCTGGTATGACCCCCAAGGTCAAACGAAGCGAGTTGAAGCTGGGGCACCTAATCCTTCATAGTGTCCCCGCCCCGAAGAAGCTCGACAACAAATGGGAGTGGCCATACATCATTGTTGGCTCTGGCAAGCCAAGTTCGTTTAGATTGGCCACCATAGAGGGTGAGGATTTGAAGCACACCTGGCACGCGAAGCACTTGAAGCGATATTATGCATAGCTTCAATGTAATCATTTCATCTTTTAACATGATGTGTCCCCCTCCTTTTTTATAAAGAGTTTCGTCTGTTGCACCGTTTTACCAAAGTGGACGTAGTAAGGTATCGACGTGTTCTGGGCCAGTAGTGAGTACTCTGAGCTCCGGCTCGAAGCATCCTACATACGGATTCCAAGCCCCGGCTCGAAGCATCCTACATACGGATTTTGAGCCCCGGCTCGAAGCATCCTACATATGGATTCCGAGCCCCGTTTCGAAGCATCCTACATACGGATTTCGAGCCCCGGCTCGAAGCATCCTACATATGGATTCCGAGCCCCGGCTCGAAGCATCCTACATACGGACTTCGAGCCCTAGCTCAAAGCGTCCAACCTACGGACTCCGAGCCTCGGCTTGAAGCATCCTACATACGGATTATGCGCCCCGGCTCGAAGCATCCTACATACGGACTCCTTGCTTCGGCTCAAAGCATCCAACCTACGAACTCCGAGCTCCGGCTTGAAGCATCCAACCTACAAATTCCGAGCTCCAGCTCGAAGCATCCAACGTACGAATCCAGAGCTCTGGCTCGGAGCACATTGTGCGCAGCCGACAAGTTGACTACCCGCAAGGAGGGGCAGGAGGAGTAGCTTGGGAGTGGCCAGAATTTATTAAGTAGTATAGACACTCAAAGCAAATAAGGCTCCAATTTTATTAAAATGAATAAGCTCCAATTACAACTCAAAGTAGGATTCGTAACCCTAGGAGAAGTCAGTATCTAAGCCAAGTAGGAACCGGAAGCCTTTTTGGTCTTGTAGGCTGGACTAACCTTGGGAGCTCTCTTCGACCCGCACCTTTAGAGCTCTTAGAGCCGCTCGCACGGAACGCTTCTTCTTTGTCTTCTTTAGAGCTCTCCAAGCCCTCTAGTCCTCTTGGAGTTGTGCCTAGGTGCACAGGGGCTGGTCCTCGGACTCCAGCTAGCTAAGAACCAACTCTGTGGCGGACTAGTCCATGAGCTTCGGCGATGATGATGGGGCTCATTTCCCTTTCTCTTCTTCCTTTATAAAGGCTAGTACCTCGAGCAAAACTTCGGGGATAACGCGCCAATGGTCATCCCAAGGTATGCTAAAGTGAGCACGCCTGTCAGCCCTGAAGGCTTCGAAGAGAGCCCATTGGTGCTAAAGGGTCTCGTTCTCGTCATGTACTTTGACCTCGATGTCAGAAGCATTAGAAGGACCATGAACGGTTTTCAAAAGAAATAGCCTTTCTTTATTGATAAGTTGTGAAATTTCTATTACAGGACTTGCTTTGCAAAAGGCCCTAGGGAGAAACTACACCTTTGGATCCGAAGGAGGAACGGCGGAGGAAGGCTTCGAAGAAGGCCGAGGAAGGCTTGTCCGGTGGGGTCATCCATCCAAGCCTTCCCTGTGCCCGGGCCTTCCGCTTTCAAGGTTGCCTGAAGAGCTTTTTAGGACTTCGCAGCCATAGGGGTGGAGAAAGAAGGTGACTTCCCCCAAAGGCAACCAGAGGTGTCCCCAATGTTGCCAGGAGGACGCCTCCGGTGGCCTCCAGATGATGGAGGACGCAGAGGGCGGCCACTCGCCCCGAGACTTCCCCGTATCTGGACGTCATGGAGTCCACCTGCTAGACAGCAGCCTAGATGAATCTCAGTCGGCGGCTGAGGGGCTCGTGGGTGGCATCGAAGGGCGCGCAAGATGTCCCAAAGCGTTCCAATACCCCGCAGTGGACCCCCACAGCATTGGCCACAGCCTTCTCATCGTGGGCCAAGAACTCCATTGTCGTCTCATTCTTGGCTAGGAGGTCCTCGATGGTCCACTCCAGTTTTATTCTCTAGACCCTCAGGACTATGGCATCGGTCGCCTTTGAGCGAAGCTCTTGGACCTCGGCGACTTGGGCCCTGAGTGCATCAGCTTCGGCGGCCCGGGTCCAAAGTTCTTCGACCTTAGCCACCTGGGCATGGAGCGCATCGGCTTCGGCGGCCTAGACCCGAAGCTCTTCGATCTCCATGACCTAGGCATGGATTACTTCGGCTTCGGTAGCCCAAGCCCGGAGCTCTCCGATCTCGGTGGCCTGGGCGCGGAGGCTGATGACCTTGGCCTCCAACGCACGGAGCCCATCCACTTCGGCGGCTTGCCCCGAAAGCTTTGCTTCCTCGACAGTCAGAGCCTCGCAATCGGCCCTGAGCTCCCATGCGGCCTCCTCGGCTGCTTCGGCGTGCTCACGAAGCCCCGCGACCTCGCGTTCGTGGCAGCCCCACTCCACGGAGAGGGACACCAGGGATCCTTGAGCCAAGACGACCAGCTGCCCATGAGAACAATCATGAATGTAAGATAGAGGAAGGAGGAAGAAAGGGGGTTCATTCAGTAACGGCGAGGCGGCTCACCTGGCTTGCCGTGCTCTCAATAGCAAGATTAAGGTCGGCCCCGTCCGAGCAACCGATCTTTGTCACAAACTCGGTGCTCCTCAGGCCCAGGTAAGCTTGGTGAAGTGGCACAGTCCGTGTCACGAACTCCAAGTTAGTTTCCACAAATGGGACAAGGAGAGGCGCACACGCGCGCGCGCCCCGGGTTCACGACCGGAGGGACCTCGGCCTGCGGGGCATCATCCCTTCGGACTCTGCCCGAGTTCACCTCTTCGTCTGACCCCAAGACTTCCACCACCTCTCTGGGAACTCTAGGCCTTGCCCCAGCATCGTCTTGAGGAGGCGGAAGTAGGGGAGTGGAGCCCCGGGCCAAAGCACCTGCTCAGGAGCAAAGGTAAACGGTTAGCAATAAGCATATGAAACTTGCAGGATCCAAGGGTAATTCATGCGAATCCTTCTACCTTCACTCCCACCATTGGACAAAGGGTCTGAAGAGCGCACGGTTGTAGGAGACTAGGGCCGGTAGAAGAACTCATCCATTGAGTTCACCAGAGATCCACCCAGCGCGGCGACCAATTCGGCCACAACATTGGCGTTCCCCACCACTTCCACTAGGGGATCGGAAAATCCCCCGAGGGCCAAACTATCCCTGTCGGGACTCCGGCGGGAGTTGGCTGGGACTCCTCCTAATACCACGCTGGGGGGCGAAGCAGTTCGTGGGGCAATCCTCACCCCCACATCGCCTCCCTCTAGCTCTGTTCTCATGGGTGGACGAGGCAGCCCCCTCGAGGCCGAAGCCTCATCGCTGTCATCATCATTCGCGGCCTGTCCCAGTGTAGAGATGTCGAGAACTACAGCAGGAGCATCTATCTAGGCTCTAGTAACCCCACTAAAAGACCCCTCCTCCGAAGTGGAGCTGGATGAGAGGACGGGGGAGAGGTGCTTCGGACCCTTCAAAGTCTTCTTTGCGGGGCGTTTCGAAGATACCACTGCGTCGGGGTCTGTCCCTCTCTTCTTCGGGGCCGGACTAGGTAAATCCACGTCTAGGAGGCGTGGGGGAGGGAGCCGGAGGGCACTCCACACGCGGTTGAACTACTCCTAGGACCCCACAAGCTCCGTCCTCCGCTTGCGCTCGGCCGGAGTAGGAGCCCCAAGGATCTTCTCGGCGATGCGGGCAACTAACTCCGGGGTCTTGACCACGCACGACCCTCCAAGGTTAGGAGGTTCTCTTAGTATCTTAACTAATCTATCGAAGTCGCAATCTACTCGTTGCAGGAAGAATGAAGTGGAACAAACCTAGCGAGCTGGAGAACGCTTCTGAAGATGACCCCTCATGGGCACTCTAGAGCGAGATGGGACACGCCTCCATCAAGGGTAGGATCTCGAGGGAAAAAACTCCTCAGTTAGATCCCGCATACTCATTCGGCGGGCGACAATCTGAAAGAGCCGGAGGCGGGCGGAGACCAAGCTGGTGTCAACCTCGATATCTGCTTCCTTCCAGAACTAGATGTGGCGCGGGGCTCCGCCAACCTAGAGTTCAGCTCCACCATCACGTAGAACCACCGGTGAATCGACTTCGAATACCACCACTCGTTGATAGCCTTCGCTGGGAAGAAGTCGGCATACTCCTTTCAAAGTGGAAGTTGAAGCTCCTGTACGCTAGTACCAAGTCCTCCTTCTTCTTCGGCTGGCAGTAGGCTTCATGCATCTTTGTGAAAACCTCAGCCCGCCCTTCGTAGCCCTCAGCCCTCATGGCCCACTCAAAGATCACCAGACGGGCGACCGCGTTCGTAGACAGCTGAGGCAGCTCCAGGTGAAATGCGTGAAGAACTTCCACCAGAAGCTCCGAAGTGGGGAAGCCAAGCCCAGCATCGAAAAAGCATCGAAAACGACCACCTCGCCCTCGCGCGGCTCTGGGATGGTCTCCAGCCCCGACCATATGGCTTCCACACCGGGGCCGAGGCGGTGTCGGACTGTGCTCGCTATCGACTACTCCATGCAGGTCGTCTTCTCCAACACAAGGGTTTGCTCTCGGAACCTCTCCGAGGCAGGTAGGAGCTCCCAGGGGACGCGAGCTTTAGCGGAACTTGGAGCCATCGCCGCTACAGCCGCTTGCCTCTATAGAAACTAGGGATCGACTGTCGGGGCAGCACCTCCTTCCCTCAACATTTCTAGAGATGAAAGTTGCCCGAGAGCAAAGCTATAAGAAGATGGGCACGAGTGCAATACTCAAGTAGGGGGATGCATACAGAGCTCACAATGTGCTTGATGGAGCGAATTGCAGCCAAAGAGGAGGGCTTATATGCAGTGCGCGAGCGTGGGGGCTCATTAATTGTTCAGTCGGTTCGTGTTCCCGCAAAAGGCGGCGTGTGGAATAGGGATGAGCCGCATTGAAGTCATCCTCGGGCCTAGCGCCGAGGGGCTGGAGCTCAAGCACCAGGGCATCAACTCATCGGGCATCGTCGGTCAAAGATTTCCTGATGCTCGGTTTCTGTATGAAAGCATCCATGGTGAGTTCATTTCTAATAAAGCATTCTCATGGGATTATCTTCGGCGCTCCCTCCCTTTCTCATTTGCAAGGCAGTCGAACGAGCCGAAGCAAGGGGCTACTGTTGAGGGAGATGATCTCGATGGTACCCGAGGAGTGTTAAGATCAAAGCAGGGGCCTTGAGGCATGACTCCTCAAGCCTAAGAGTCGTGCGGCAGAAGGCATCGAAGACTCCAGCGAGGCTTGGGCCCAAACTCGGCCCCGGA
This sequence comes from Zizania palustris, assembly GCA_019279435.1. NCBI lineage: Eukaryota > Viridiplantae > Streptophyta > Magnoliopsida > Poales > Poaceae > Zizania > Zizania palustris. Next base: position 103,321,679 of record JAAALK010000082.1, on the reverse strand, counting down.
GGTGTGGAGCCCCGAGGTCCGGGTGAGGCCTAAGACGGCGTCCGCCCTGAGCCGAGAACCCAGAATCCTAAGTCCTTCAGCCTCCAACCCGGAGGCCGAAGGGAAGGCCTCCGGAGCCTAGAGGTCATCCGAAGGCGATCCTGAAGATGGCTGCGTTTAAGATCCAAAGGGGGCATGCGGAGCCTACCAAGGGGAGGCGTCATCCATTCAGATTAGAGCGCGTCATCTGTGACGCACTATAGTCCTAGCTGGTGAGATGGGCGGCCGCTACTTGTCTAGTCTGGTTAGGTAAGCGGCGAGACCGCACAGACGCACTGTAACAATTGGCACTATAGCCACGTCACTAAATGACTGGTAGACTAGTTAGGATTGTACCCTTGCTAGTCGGGGGCATGGCAGTTGTATGATGCATGTATGTCAGAGGGGTCAGAGGGTATTGGGCCAGTGTAGGGCTCCACTATAAATATTGTCCCTCCTTGTGTTGTACAGGGATAGAACTCGTGATCCGAGAATACAGCTTTAAGCCAAGTCTTCCACCTCAGACTCTCTAAAAAACATGTTGGCATAACCTTTTGTGCCAACAACGCTATATTAACAACTTTCCCCCTTCTCCTCCTTAATGTAGGCTAATACTTCTTTACATATTTTGGGTATAACCTCTCCATGGCTCCCTTGAGGAGTTGAAAATCGGGGATGCATGTGAGGCCTTAATACTTCAAGTTCATACAAAAGGTTGAAAAGCCTAAAAACATTTCCAAATAAGTCTTTTCATTCAAAAGAAGACAAAAACATAAGTTTTTACAAGACGGAGCCCTAGGGAGAACTAGACCTTTGGGTCCGAAGGAGGCTTACTGCTCGAATGCTACGTCCACGCTTGCCTTTGACGGAGGCCTTCATCGATCCATGCCTTCACAGCTGATCAGCATTTAGCTCTCTAGGATGGCTGAAAAGCCTCCCAAGCTGCGACCATGTCAGGCGAAGGGGTCAACAGATGGTCACCGCCAAAGCTAGTGGGGGCTGCTCCGGGCTACGGCGAAACAGATAGTCTGATGTCCTTGTAGTAGCGAAGCACTCCGAGAGCGGCTACATGGCTGGAGATCTCTTTGTACCGAGTACCCGAAGTCTTCATTGTGTTTGTTGCTACTTGGATCATCTTCATCTTCCACAGCAAGGAGTCGTTGGCCGACGACGAAGAAGCGCACGAAGTTCCGAAATATTTCAGAACATCCCGGAGGACATCCATGGTTTCGGAGGCCGCACTCTCACACTTTATTTTCTCCATGGCCAATGCCTTGCTTGAAGCAGTCATTTCGCAGATTAAAGTGGAAAGCTTGGACGTTTTCGTCATAATCGGTTCTCGTAGTCGGTAAGACTCCCTTGAAGAGCTGTCACCTTCTCCTTGAGCCGATTGCATTCTCACTCATTTGACATTGTAGTTGCTCAAGCTAGAACGATGTGTTGCAAAGGAAAAGAAGATCAATGTAAATAAATTATATATACATGTTTAGATTAAACTAATTTTTGCAGGTGCTTCGTACCTGGTAAGCCACCCGTTCAAGAGCAGCATCAAGCTCCGTCCCTTCGGCCTCTCCAAGGTTGGAGACCAAGTCAGTCTCCCCGACTTCATGGCTAGCTCGAGCTAGAGGCTCTAGCAAAGTCCGAAGCCCTATCCTCCGTTCAAGGAATGGGGCAGGAGAGGAAGCCTTGACAAGGCACTCCGATCATCATCGCTAGGAGAAGGATCGGAGCGTAATGAAGCATCCTCGGAGGCCTCTGTTGATTGGCCTCCGTCTGTAGAATCCGACAGACTCCACCCTAGAACAGGAGCACGTATGGGCCAACATTTGCCTTTACCCTTTCCAGGGCTTGTCACCTCCTTCGGAGCTACCTCCAAAAGTAGAGCCACCTCTTGTGCTCCAGCCGATGATGGCACCGAAGCTGTTGCAGGCTCTAGGACCACTTCCACAGCAGAAGCCACCTACACTGGAGTCGACCCTGTAAAACGAAAGGTATATGATATTATTTAAATGGTGCAGATAAAAAAGGAGGATGTATTCAACTGAGGCTTACCTCGGGCATCTTGTTGATAGATGAGCACCAGACTGCTCGGAGGCTCAAACATCTGACCGAAGTCCTCTTCGGACTCCAGAGTTCGAACCGAACGAACGTTTGCAGAGATTTATTCAACCACAACAGCTATCACTTTGTCTGAAGCCAAGACTTGGGCTTCTTCAGTCTTGACTCTGCCTTCCTCCATGGCAGGAGCAACCTCCTGGCTATACGGGACGTTTACATTCTCCGCCTGCTCAAGGTTATCTTCAACCATCAGCACCGCCACCGTGCCATCTCGAACGGAGATCTCAGCTCCCATCCGAGACCCTTCGTCCTCAGCAAGAAGAGCCTCAAACTCCTCTGCCATCGCCATGTCTACATCCTCTTCCTCTTTGGATTGCTCTAGCGACGAGATAGGAAACTTCGAAGGAGTAAGGGCCTTCGGCTTCCAGACCACCTTCTTTGCAGGCATCTTCACTAGTCCCAAAGACTCCACCTCAGCCTTCACTACTAAAAAATGACATTCACTACTACAAAGCGACACTGTAGAGGCGGGCAAAATCGACCTATAGTGGCGGGCATCCAGTCCGCCACTGCTCTAACGCCACTGCTATCGCTGGTTAGCAGTGGAGGTCAGAGCGCCCGCCACCGCTGTGTCAACAGCAGTGGTGGGCAGATGATGTCAGCGCGCCGCCACCACTATGTCAACAGCAGTGGCGGGCGCGCTGACCTCATCGGCCCGCCACTGCTATTATCAATATCAGTGGCGGGCAGATGATGTCAGCATGCCCGCCACCACTATGTCAACAGCAGTAACGGGCAAGCTACCTCATCTGCCCGCCACTGCTGTGTATAAGCTAACACAGAATGCTGTGATCCCACAAACCAAAACACAGAAATTATATGCTTCACACAGCCATCCACATACACAGCAGCAAAACATCCACATATCCACATACACAGCAGCAAAACATCCACATATCCACATACACATCCACAACAACAACACATCAACACAACAACCATCAATCTCATCAATTTTCAAAAATTCACAATGTTTACATTATTCCGGTTTATGTTTCACAATAAACATCCATCAACACAATTCATTGTTTCACAAATACATGCTCATGCGGTTTATGTTTTCTTGGAAGGCCAACTCATATCTTAATTGGTTCGCCTTTTCATTCTTCCGGCCCAATCATACAGAGTTGGATGCTTGGCCACTTCACTCTCAGGATCGAAAAATACTCCAAGCTCATGAAGAATCTCATGCATCGTGAAGCGGCACATCCTTGATACGATTTCGTACATTTGTGATTCAGAGAGTTGGCTCTTCTGGGCAACGGTTGATGGACCTGACGCCTGCATACGTAAAATATAAGTACATACGCTGCAAGTTATATTAGATTAACACACAAGAAATCAACTTACTTCTTTAGTATCCTCAGATACTGTCCGCCCAAACTTTCCTAAGTTATTGCTCATGAAATCACAAGTATAGTAGCCACAATGCACGGAACCAAGAGATTGTTTGTGACACTTCAAAATAGACAAAGTTAGAACGATATATAGTTTGGCTTTATCAATTGAATTAACAAATTTAAAAATATAATATTACCGGATAGTTGGTTCTGATAAGCATTTCTTTCGGCCTCTGTGGATCATGTGGGCCACCTAACTTTTCCATGTAGTATCTATATGCACTCTGAATAACATTTAATATATCTTGATATTCTTTTTTGGGTTTGTCGAGCGAGTCGAGCACATAAACCCTTGAGCTTTTTGGGTATATCAGAAGTGCAATCCAATGATCACTATCGAAAGAAGTAATATATGATTATGTTAGTTTCATAATCGATAAAACGTGTTTAAGTGGATATAGTGGGTATACTTACTTAAAGTTATATGCCCCACTTATCATTTCTCTGTCCTTCCATTGATACATGCACCGCGCAATATACAACGCGGCACAACTCCTTTTGTTCTTCTTAAGTTTGTCTTCGTCTTTATTGAACATCTTTCTTTGAAATTTTTTCTTACCCGCAGTCCAGTACTTGCTATCATTCTAGTTTAGTGTCGGGTTCAGCGCACTTTGGCTTATTAATGACGGGTTTAAGTACCCATACAATTTAGACTCGTCACCGCGTGAATTACAACTGCATATGTTATAAAACAATAGTCAATATAAGACATTATTTATTTTTGCTTTGTATTGACAAAGTATAAAGTACTTACATGCACCAGAGCATCATGCGTGTGATGTCGGTTCGCTTCAGACGAAACATCCGATGGAAGTCGTCGAAAAATAGTGCAAGCTTAAACTCTGGGCAGTTGAATATTTCTTGTGGAACCGTCAGTTCTATTTGTGTTACACCTAACGAAGACGCTTCGAGGTACCAGTCATGAAATGTTTTCATCGTCCAAGGCATACAATTAAGTACTCCTTGGGGTAATAATGGTTTGCCTGGTTCGTATTCGATATAATCCTCGTCTCCGTAGGTCCTCTTATCAACAGAAAGTGAGCCCGCATGCTTTTGTACTGGAGCCTTTATGGGAGCCGCTTCGGGCATAGAACGTGTTTGCCCCAAAGTATTAAAAAATTTATGCATCTCAGATTTCAGCGCAGAACACTGCCCAGCTTGAACAGTTATCTTGTGGATTGCTGGCTTTGGGCATGCATCTTGTTTTTCAGGCTCGGCAGCAACTAGCACTGGCACTTGAGGATCAGCCGGAACTGGTACTTGAGGCTCAGTCGGAACTAGCACTGGCATTTGATCTGGCTCTGGCACATTTGTGTTGGGCTCATCAGTGGGCTCAAGCACTGGCACTAGCTTTGTCACTTGAGGATCAGAAGTCACTTTCGATTCTATCACTTCTGCCACTTTATTGGGCACTGGCTCTTCCTCTGCCTTTTCCTCTATTTCACGCTCATCAACAGGTGATAATGATCCTATATTTTGCACATCCTGAGATGAAAGATATGTGGGGATTGTGATGAGACAATAGGTGATTTACTCTGAGAACTTGTCTGCAGTAATTTGATATCTCGGCTCGCCCATAGGACAAAGTTATTTAGAGCATCTCCGATTGTCTCAATCCCCTCATCAGGCATTGGAAGATCCAAGGGGTCATTAATAAATCTGTCGTTGGTGATCTCATTGACCTGAACCTTGGTATAGTCAGCAGGAATAGGCCGATTGTGAAATAAATCCCCAGGCATAGCAATGCCTCGTGCAGCCTCTTGGGAATGCCCTTTGCGCCCTATCGGTACATGCAGGCTGCAGGGTGTGTCCTCTTTAATATAATTTACAGGAAATTTGTCTTGTACTGAGCCAACACTGCTTGGTACGTCGAGTCGTACCTCTGGCACAATTATTTGTCCAGCTGCAGCCTGCATTATGTTTGGATTCTCGTTAATAAATTCAAAAAAGTGTCGCTCCCACTCTGCACGGCGCTCTGCGGCGTCGTCTGTGCGTGCTTGACGCTTCTTGTATGTGGCACCCTCCTGTTTCTTGAAAGTATTTTTCCAGGGTGCTATAGAAGAGACACCTCGGGTGCGCCCTCGATGTTCCTCGTTTCCGAGAGCAGATGTAAGCTGGTCATTACATCCCTCGGGCTTGAACTTTTCAGTCTTCTCCAACTCAGCGATTTCCTGTGCTTTCTGGAATACTTCACTAGTCCGTGAGTCGGAGAGCATATATTGGCCCTCGGGTGTTTTTTTAGCTCGACCTAGGAGCCATCTCTTAGTGCGCTGATCAGCACCTGAAAACTGTTCAGGTAACCCAGCCGCACGGTCCTCCTCCTCCTTTTTACTCCACTCATCCTCCTTAGCCTTATATCCACCTGGCCCAAGTTTATGGGGAACTTATTCTTCTTATTAAGTTATTTGAACATTATGCTCTCTTGTTTGGCTTCTTCGGAGCAATGCTGCATTTTGAATTCATTCCATTCATTTGGCATTATAAAGCCGTAGTCGTTGAGTGGCGACTCATCTTTCTGAAGGTATTGTGTGTTCAGTTTAGTCCTAAATGTACGGAGAGCCTTCCCGATAGTCTTCAATGTGGCAGCTTTAGCGTCTTCTAAGCGGTCTTCCGGGAATTTATAATGCGCTTTTATATGCTGCCACAATTCGTTCTTTGTAGCTTCAGGGACAGTCTTCCAATTTTTCCAAACTATCTTACATCGCTCCCTGGCGAGACATCCACAGTCGTTACGCCACTTCGCTGTGATTTCTTTGTGCTTCTTTGGAGCCCCATCAACATGCACTTCTTCAACCTCATAGATAGCTGTATGTAGCTTGTTCTTCTCCCGTTTCCCTCTCCTCTTCGCATTTGCAGACGATGTTGTGGCAGCGGGCTCAACATCTGTTCGCTCAGCTGACTCAATAGCTGGGACAATAGTTGTTCTTTTCTCGACTTGGAATAATCGACGCTTGCTTCCTCGCTTTGGACGATCCTACGATGATAGATAATGTGAGCTTCAGGAATGTAATCCTCGGTTAGAAGCTGCTCTGACTTGTTACTAACGTAATAATTACCTCCGCTTGAGCTTCAGGAATGTAATCCTCATCGGCGTCTTCTCTCGTTCTCTTCTTCCTAGGCTCCATTGGATGTTCATTCTCCGGAGAGTGGTACGAAGATTCGCTATCGGAGGATCCTTCAGATGAACCCTCTTTATTTGTTTTTGCGGGAGACTCGTAGATGAGCTCCTCGATGGAACGTCCTTCTTCCGCCATAGATAAACTATTCATATTAAGAGGCTAATGTATCAGAATTTTGGTTATGCAAAAAAGGTCTGATGTCATATTAATCCTAAAGTTAGGACGTTGTGTTGTTTTCTCTCTCTAGTGTTGTTGAGGCCTCAACATATTTTGTGTTGTTTTTCAAAATGTTCATGTCTGCCATGGAACCATGTTCACATCCATTCCCTGTCAGCAACACGAGAAAGAAGAAGCTGTTGACAGGAATGGATGTGTCACATGGTTTGATGACATACATGAGATAACTCAATAACAATTTGCATCATAGGCCCCTAAAAGGAATTGTGGAATCTAATGTTGGCCTTCAGCCGGATGAACATGACGATTAGTATATAGTGGCCTTAGAAATAATAGCAGTAGTAAACTGATCACAGTGTTGTTTAGGCCTCAGCATATTTTGTGTAGCTTTTCAAAATGTTCATGGCTGCCATGGAACCATGAGCACATCCATTCCCTGTCAGCAACACGAGAAAGAAGAAATTGTTGACAGGAATGGATGTGTCTCATGGCTTGATGACATACATGAGATAACTAAATAACAATTTGCATCATAGGCCTCTAAAAGGAATTGCAGAATCTAATGTTGGCCTTCAGCCAGATGCATGAACTTGAGGATTAGTATATAGTAGCCTTAGAAATAATAGCGGTAGTAAACTGATCACAGTGTTGTTTAGGCCTCAGCATATTTTGTGTAGCTTTTCAAAATGTTCATGGCTGCCATGGAACCATGAGCACATCCATTCCCTGTCAGCAACACGAGAAAGAAGAAATTGTTGACAGGAATGGATGTGTCCCATGGCTTGATGACATACATGAGATAACTAATAACAATTTGCATCATAGGCCTCTAAAAGGAATTGCAGAATCTAATGTTGGCCTTCAGCCAGATGCATGAACTTGAGTATTATTATATAGTAGCCTTAGAAATAATAGCGGTAGTAAACTGGTCACAGTGTTGTTTAGGCCTCAGCATATTTTGTGTAGCTTTTCAAAATGTTCATGGCTGCCATGGAACCGTGAGCACGCCCATTCCCTGTCAGCAACACGAGAAAGAAGTTGTTGATAGGAATGGACGTTTCACACGGCTTGATGACATACATGAGATAACTCAATAACAATTTGCATCATAGGCCTCTAAAAGGAATTGCAGAATCTAATATTGGTCTTCAACCGGATGCATGAACTTGAGGATTAGTATATAGTAGCCTTAGAAATAATAGCAGTAGTAAACTGAACACAATGTTGTTGAGGCCTCAACATATTTTTTGTAGCTTTTCAAAATGTTCATGGCTGCCATGGAACCGTGAGCACATCCATTCCCTGTCAGCAACACGAGAAAGAAGAAGTTGTTGACAGGAATGGATGTGTCTCACGGCTTGATGACATACATGAGATAACTCAAGTACTATTTGCATCATAGGCCTCTAAAATGAATTGCAGAATCTAATGTTGGTCTTCAACCGGATGCATGAACTTGAGGATTAGTATATAGTAGCCTTAGAAATAATAGTAGTAGTAAACTGATCACAATGTCATTGAGGCCTCAACATATTTTGTTGCCATGGAACATTAGAGGGAAAAACAACACAAAATATGCTGAGGTATCAACAAAACTAAAGAGAGAGAACAACACAATCTCCTAGCTTGAGAATTAATATAGTGGCTTCGGAAGTAATAGCTGACTACTGTAGCCAAGAAGAGTTTTCATACATTTCCCACCTTTGACACTGTGATCAGTTTACTACTGTAGCCTCAGAAGTAATAGCAGTAGTAAACTGATCACAGTGTCAAAGGTGGAAAATGTATGAACACTCTTCTTGGCTACAGTAGTGAGCTATTACTTCTGAAGCTACTATATTAATCCTCAAGTTAGGAGATTGTGTTGTTCTCTCTCTCTTGTGTTGTTGAGGCCTCAGCATATTTTGTGTTGTTTTTCAAATATGTTCATGGCTGCCATGGAACCGTGAGCACATCCATTCCCTGTCAGCAACACGAGAAAGAAGAAATTGTTGACAGGAATGGATGTGTTGCACGGCTTGATGACATACATGAGATAACTCAATTACTATTTGCATCATAGGCCTCTAAAAGTTGTTCTAAAAAAGTGGTAATGTGGTATGCAATATTTCTCATGGCATAACTTAGATATAGAAGACTTCACTCAAGAACTAGAGGGGGGTGAATAGGCGCCTCGACAAAATTCTTTCGAATTAGATGGCCCTTTCAAAACACCCAACGCTCCTCCAAACTTAATCACAGATTTAGCTCCAATGAGTCAAATTAAAGAGTACATCACAAACTTGCTATTTAATCTTTATGTCTAATCAAGAAATCAGAATTTAAACAAACTTAATTATCTAAACACCTTGCAATGATTTCAAGGGTAGCCGAGGGTGGCGTGGGCTTTGGGAGCGACGTGCGGAGTTTGGCGGCGACGGCCTTCGGGGACGACGACGACGGGCTCCGAGGGCGGCGTGGGCTCCGGGAGCGGTGGCAATGGGCAGAGTTCGGCGCACGGGAGTTAGTGAACACTCTTCAAATGAAGTAAACAAGCATATATATGTAATATTATTAAACCCCAAGTTTAAATCTTTTAAAATTTTAAGACCTGTAAAGTAGAATTATTTTAATGAATAAAAAACCTATGATTCATAACCAATCATTGGAGTTACACTCAGAATCACATTTTCCTGATGGGGATGCACCAACACTCACCAAAATTACATGATAACCAATCATGGTTTATCTACTTCGATGGTTACTCATCCAAATATATAGCGCGTGAGAAATAAAACTTCTCATAGAGGCAACCACATCCAAGACAACAAAAAATAACATGAATTTCTCCTAATATTAACAACCACCAGTACAGAACCAAACAATCAATCGCACAAATTACGCACATGAGCACCACAAGAGATGAGATCATCTCTCTGCATGTATCCTCATCAAAACACTCAAACCACAACAACCCGTGATTTCATATATCCACACACACATACCAAGCACACATGAATCACATAATTACATATAATTGATGAACCACATTTTTACTAGGGAACAAAGGTACTCACCGGTAAGTATGAAGTGGAATGATGTCGGCAGTGTGCGCTCGGGGACGGGGACAGCGGCGCGGGGTCCGGCGACAGCGACGTGGGCTCCGGCGGAGTTCGGGGCGACGACGGCAACGGGTTCCGAGGGTGGCGGCGCGGGCTCCGGGACGCGGATGGCGGCGTGCGTTGAGGACGGGGACGGCAGCGACGAGGGGTCCGGGTACACCGACGCGGGCTCCGGTGATGGGCTTCAAGGACGACAGCGATGGCTCCGAGGTGGCGGCGAGGGGTCCGGGGACACCAACGGCTCTGAGATGGCGGCGACGGGCTTCGGGGACGACAACGACGGGCTCTAATGGTGGCGGCGCGGGCACTGGGAGCGGCAGTAACTGGCAGGAGAAGATTAGGGCTTAGGGTTTTAGACGCGGGAGCGAACTTTTATATAGGTGGATTAGCAGTGGCGGGCACACGCTGATGTCATCCTGCCCGCCACTGATATTTATCGTAGTAGTGGCGGGCGAAGACATAGTAGTGGCGGGCCGCTGACGTCACCGACCGCCACTACTAGGGTTTAGTCTGGGCGGGTGGAAAAAAGTATAGTAGTGGCGGGCATATGCTGACGTCATCATGCCCGCCACTACTAAAAGGATAACGGTGGCGGTCTGGTGACGTCATCATGCCCGC